>CM053742.1:93226294-93242350 GCA_028658305.1 Pachyuromys duprasi | reverse complement strand
TGGCTGCAATGCCCTCCCCTGGGATCTAGCCAGGCTGTTACTCCCTGGCATGTATGGGGGAGGGTCAAAGAGTCAGCCATCAAGTTCAAGACTGAAACAGCCCCTGTTTCCCTTACTAGGGTCTTCAGTTCGACGCTGAGCTATCATGGGCCACATCTGAGCAGGGGTTCTAGGCCATATCCATATATGGTCCTTGATTAGAGAAACTGTCTCATATAAGACCCCTGTGTGGAGGGCACTCTTTATTCAAGAATCTTCATTGACTCCCAATTTCTTACCCTGTCTCACTGCAAATATAAATTAGGGTGTCTATCTCAAGTAATCTAGCCCTCAGAATTTAGCCCATCATAGCATGCTATTTTGTATTGCTTATCAGCATTTCATACACATTAGCTTTGTCCTACCAACCATAGTAAACCAGTGGGAAATGAAAAGAAAAACACAAGAATTTTACATGTCTAATTCTATAAGAGTCAAACCATCTGTGTTACCGTTTTCTTGAGAAATGGTTCTTACCTGGCTATGTTATTATGGAAACTAGAAACAGTTATTCTCACCTGCCTAAGTTACTATGAGTATTAAAAGAAGCATTCTCAAGGTATCCAGTAAATAGTCTAGTGTTTTACCAAGTGGTCAGTAAATGGCATGTAGTATAATATTGGCTATAATATTGGCTAGTATAATATTGGTTCAACATGTCTGTTTGGATTTCTCAAGGGTACTTGCAACCAAGTATGCTTGAGAAACTCTTATCAATGTTCTGCTATAATACTCCCAAGGCCACACTTAAAACAGTAGCTTATAAAGACCCCTTACTCTCTCTAGTAGTAGAAAATAATTCCAAGGGAGACTGAGGAATGTACTGAAGGCTTCAAAGACAACTAGAAAAGAAAGAAAAAAAAAGAAAGAATGAAAGAAAAGAAGGAAGGAAAGAAGGAAAGAAGGAAGAAAGAAAGAGAGAGAGAGAAAGAAAGAAAGAAAAAAGAAAGAAAGAGAGACTCAGAGGAAAGAAATCTCAGTAGAGGGAATTGGAATCAGATCCAGTCCCATTTAACTCCTGTTTAAGAAAGAGAAGGAACACTCAGTAAAGCAATATACTAGTCGTATTTTCATCTGTGAATTGTCCTAGACTCAGCCCACACTTGTATTCAAGTCTTGGCTGTGTAACCTTGGCCAAGGCATATTTTACTTGGGGCAAAGGGGCTAGGCTAGAACTTAGGGCCATATATGCTAGGGAAGTACTCTTCCATATCACTGAAGCTTGAGTTATATAATCTTTATATGTAAAATGGGGATGATGGTCATCTATTTCTCATGAATTATGGTGTGGTCTAAACAATACAGTTCCATGTGTGGAATAAATTAGCATAGTGCCTGATACAGACATTCTGTAAACTTACAACAGCACCAACAAAAAATATATATATAACAGGGGCCTCTACTGAATACTGAAGCTATATCAGATACTAAGTACTTCATAAGCATGAACTGATTTAATCTTCACTTCAGTATCATGTGTAAGAACTATTATTATCCTCTCCTTATCAATGAAGAAAGAGAGGCAGAAAGCTTAAATTATTTGCCAGAAACACATAGCTGGTAAGCATATTTATGTTTCGAATTATGATCAAAACTTCTATCTCAGACTAGCTAGGCAGTTTGGTAGATAAAGCATTTATCATAGAAGCCTAATAAGTTAAGTTGAATCCCCAGAACCCACATAAAGGTAGAAGGGGAGAGCCTCTTCTGACTGCCACAAGCAATCCTTGGTACATAAACAATAAATCTGAAGGAACAAATAACTCAGATCTCCAAGCTTTTTCTAGAATACCATACGCCCCCTCCCACACAAAGGACTCTGTGTCTGAAACTTCATATACGTAAAGGCTTGGCATAAACATACCTCAAGACACAATAAGAAAAATAAGGTGCTGCTGCTTCTGGACTTAAAACCATCCCCTCCAGTGGAGAAGGGGAGGGATGAGAGATAAGCTGTGTAAGATAAGCTCAAGTATCAATCATGCAACCCAAACCAAATATATGGATAACTAGAACCCTTATTCTTTTCCCTAAAGCTGGGTTAGGCACTGTCTCTGAACAAATTGTATAACTCACTAACCTCAAATGCCTGTCTTAGGGATAAAACCACAGCACTGAAGCAAGACAGCAGCAGGAGAAAAAAGCTGGAAACTGTGGCTGTACCTACCATGGAAGTTGCTCTGAGGAGAGAGATGGCTTATGAGAGATTGGAATATCCAGCTCCACAGTGATTTCACCATCAATCACTCCAGTGTCTTCTCTTAGATGGGGACCATTAGCCCTCTACTTAAGACGTCCTGTTGTGTGAGGCCAGCAGCCCAAGATCCTAAAGGTCACTGAAAGAGTTCGGGTAGATTGCAAGGCACTGCCATCAGCCTGCCTGGGATTTTCTGTGGTCACAGGCTTAGGGAATGTCCAGTCTCGAGAGCTGGTTAAGAGTAAAGACGGTGCTCCAGGAACCAGCCAGAGCTCTAATGGCAAAGAGAAGAAGGAAAGGCAGTTCCAGCAGTTCCTACCTCCTACCTCCTCTGTGCCCTGGCCCATCCCCTCCACAGCTGAGAGGCCAATAAGGAAGCTGGGCCCCTGGCTACTGCTAGAACTCAGGAAAGGAGCAAGGAAATGATGTTTGGGAAAGATAAAGCGAGTGTCTAAAAAGAATTTTTAAAAATACACGTAAGTGAGAGAGAAAAACACCATAGACACATACACTTAAAAGAATTCCTGCATTTCCTGGACTGAGTTGACCCCACCCAGCCATCTCCGCAGGTCCTCAGGGCCCCAGGGAAGGAGAACTCAAGCAGGCTTAACAGCCTCCAGGTTCAGAGAAATAGCACTGTAGCTTATTTTTATAGTGGGGGACCACTGACTTAGACATTTTTAAAGGTAAAGGTCCTTCTGAGACAGAAAAGTTTACGAACTCTCCAGGCTTTTACTTCTAAGATACAACTGAGGTTCTGTTCCTTTCCAAAGAAAATTTAACTTCACAATAAACACTCTAATTTCAGAAAAGGAGCTTATTATCAATGCTAGAAAAGGGACACTTGGGAGAATCCCCTTGTCTTCCATGAATTTACTCTGAACTCTGATAACCATACCTTCTGTGGGCTTCTATTTCTTCTCTGAAAAAGAAAAAATGAACTTAGTTGCCATGAGCGACCATTGCATCTATGGCATAACATACTGTAGTGGTCACAGATTCAAGCCTGATGTTCATAATGATATTCTACTGAACAATGTGCTGGCCAGAACACAAAGCATTCTAGAACAAACTTGTTATATCCTAAGCCCAGAGGCCTAGGTATTAGAATTTAATGTTTTCTTAAGGGATGTCAAGCTAGGGCTTTCCCATAATAATTAACTTGATCCCTACTCCAATTTCCCTTGGCTTCTGGCTTCAATTCCAGTAATTTATGATCCTCTTGAGGGCTTATGCAAGCTCCCTCAAGACAAAAAGTATGCTAGGGCCTTTCCTCTCTGGGGAAATTAGTCCCTTCCTCTTGAATTCCTCTGTACCTCACATACGTTTATAAATTTATAAAAGTACTATTGCAGGGCTAAGTTTATGGAGAATATGGATCTGACTAGAAACCTTGACTTCACTTCAAATGGTTTTTCTTGGCTTAGCGAATGTCACAGAATTTCAAATTCCTCATCTATAAAGTACAATGGGCATGGAAATGGGCACTTGAAAATCGTATATGTTATTAATATTAAGCTTAACCAAAAGGAACAATGCACATGGTGCTATTAGTACCAGGATAATGGGTTTCTTCAATCCAATCAGGGATGGAGAAGAAAGGTCCAGTTAAGAGAAGGCTCAATCAACGCTTGCCAAACTTCACTGGGTATATGGGCCATGGGATGATTTAGTGATCCTGCTTCTGTGATAACCACATAAGTAGCAATATGCTGGCAAATCATCCCTGTTCCAAACAAAAATTACATGCAAGTGTTCATCTGATGATGTTTGCTGAGTTCTAGGTCCAAGGAAAATGAAGAACATTATTTTGACAACAGCCACACTCTGTGTTAGGACAGTTGGGGCTGGGGAAACAATGAATAGAGGGAAAAGTACGTTTTTGGCATTGGCTAAGTTAGGGAGGCAGTGAGAGTAGAAGGTGAGATAGTCCCCAGCTGAGGGATTGGCAGGAGGACAAATAGGCGGAGAAATCTTTGGGCAAGGGAAGGTAAGTTTACAATTTTTCAGAGGTTAGAAAATATGGTGACTGATAAAGGTTGCTTAGTGGAGTAGATTGCCAGATAATATGATATAATCTCCTGTGCTTGGGGCAAGGCTCTTTTTTACTTTTTAATTAATTACAGTTTATTCACTTTGTATCCCAGCTGTAGCCTCCTCCCTCAGTCCCTCCCAGTCTGATCTTCCCTCCCTCATCTCCTCCCAAGGTCCTCTCCAAATCCACTGATAAGGGAGATCCTTCTCCCTTTCGATCTGACACTAGCCTATCAGGTCTCATCAGAACTGGCTGCATTGTCTTCCTCTGTGGTCTCCTAAGGCTGCTTCCCCCTCAGGGGGAGGTGATCAAAGAACCAACCACTGAATTCATGTCAGAAATAGTTCCTGTTCCCCTTAATAGAAAAACCACTTGGATACTGAGCTGCCATGGGCTACATCTGTGCAGGAGTTCTAGGTTATCTCCATGCATGGTCCTTGGTTGGAGTATCAGTCTCAGAAAAGACCCCTGTGCCTAGATATTCTGTTTCTGTTGCTCTCCTTGTGGCACTCCTGTCCCCTCCGGGTCTTTCTATCTCCCTCATCTTTCATAAGATTCCCTGCACTCTGCCCAAAGTTTGGCTATGAGTCTCAGCATCTGCTTTGATATACTGATGGGTAGAGTCTTTCAGAGGCCCTCTGTCCTGTTCCTGTTTTCAGAGGCTCTTGTCCTGTTCCCTGTTTTCTCCCTCTTCCGATGTTAGTCCCGTTTGCCTTTCTGAGTAAGGCACTTCTATTTTAGGAACCAAGAAGGCAAGAACTTGGCCTAGGGTAGGAGGCCATGCAGTGAGAAGTGGCAGATCATTCTGAAGTTGTCTCCCCAAAGAGCCCTTCTAAAGACTGTTTTGATGGGGGAGGGAAGGGAAACAATTCTGGAAGGCGCTAACCTCCAGCTACCCTTGTCAGCTGTGGTTCCAATATATTTTTACAGCACCTCCTGTCTTTGTTCTTGGTTCAGTAAACCCATTTAAAGACAGTGGATAGGAGAGGACAATCAAAAGCAGAACCATGGCTCTATCCCACCCAGGGCAAGAAGAAAATACGACCCCTATTATTTGGGACTGTGGTCTGGACTCTTTCCTCTTTCAAAGTGTTTGGATAAGGAGAAGCACAAAAGGGTGTCCTTGATTAGCTCTGTTTACTTTCTGTGGCTCTTTTAGACACCCCACAAATAGTACATTCCACCTTGTACACATGAAGAAGCCTAAGCACATCCTGGCCACTAGGCAGGAAGAGAAGCCTACAGATGGGGGGGGGGGTGCTCAGTGCAGTGCAAAACAATACATGGCTTGTTTATCTGACAGAGAAGGAGGAAGGCTTGGTTGTGATGGAGGGACACAGAGCTCTGAAGGCCTTTCCCTACTTGCCGGCTGGCTGGGGAACATTTGTAGCCTGGTGATTCAGATACCCACTTTTTCAAAGACCCAATCAAATGGGAAAAGTGAGAGAGGGAGAGTGTGGGAGCATTTAATCTTTTAAAAATTATTTTTGTTTGAAAATGTCATTCATGTATATAATGTTATGATCATATAAACCCCATTCCCTTCCCTCCAATTCCTCCCCTTTCCACCCACCATTCCATTATTCCCTCTCCATTGCATGTGCTCTTTTTTTGTAAACTCACTGAGCCCACTTGGTGCTACCCATAGGTGCATAAGGGTAGGGGTAGCTGGAGTATGGGGTGGGCATGTTAGGGGCTATATCCCTAAAGAAAATTTATTCTCTCCCACTAGCCATCATTTTCAAATAGATCTTCAACTAGAGGTGGAAGTTTCTGACCTTCTCACACATCAGTGCTGGGATTTTCTTTGGTTTGACCTTGCAAAGGTCTTGTGCTCCTGTGAACTCATGTGTGTGACTGCCCTATTATGTCTGTACAACATTGTTTAGCCATCTTCAAGAAACTGTTTATTTGGGTTCTCTCAGATTTTTATTATTGTTTTCTTATGCAATATATCCTCATTGCGTTTTCCCCTACAAATTTTCTTCTTAGGACTATGTTCATTTTATCCCATAGATTTAGGTGTGTTGCACTTAAATTTTCTTGTTTTGCAATTACAGTTTCATTCAACTCTAGGAAAATTTAAACTTCTTTGGTAGTTCTTCAGTTAGCCATTCATTAGTCAGAAGGGAGAAGTCATGAGATTTATTCTACTCTGGTAAGATTAGATACAAAGAATTGTTTCATTTTTGCTGTATTTCTTGAGAGATGCTTTGCATCCAAATATGTGCTCTATTTTAGTGAAAGTTTAAGGGACAGAGTCAGATGAAGCTATATTTCACTTTTTGCTTCTATTATTCCACTTTTACAGTGTAATCTTAAAATCATGGAGTACGCCTTTGTCTAAAATAGTTGGAAGGAATTAATTACAAAGATAGGCTGGAAGAATTTTTGCAAGTTTGGGAGACTAAAATGATGCTGAGAAAAGTTATGTCTTTAGAATTCTTTAAGCAGCAGATGAAAAGACTGTCTTTACATAATCCCATAGGCAAGAGACAGGCCTTGGAAATTCCAAAGCATGAAAGAAATACACAAGCAATACTCAGAAAAGTTGTCCATTCCTAAGATCAATTCTGTAGATAATTGCTGCAAGCTTACTGGAGAGGGTAGGCTACTGTGACAAATATGATGAATGGCCTAAGTAGAATAATAACAATAATGACGAAGCAGAAAGGAAATATATGAGAATCAGCAGGATTAATGACTGAAAAGTTGTGGAGAAGGGGAAGGAGATGGCACCTGTAAAATGATGACATTATTACTAGTCTAGAAAATGTTATAGTCAGATATGCCTAACAAGCAACACAGTATGATATGGCCAGGATATAGATACATGGTCATTATGCCCATAGCTCAGGTTATTGTAGTGGATAGGAATGTCAGTGGTGACTGTGTAGAAAGAAAAGAGAGTTGAAGGCAGTTCTCCACAGAACAGCTATACCTCGGGAAGGAGGAAAAGAAGAAAGACAAAGCAAAACAGATTTTTTTTGGTGATATTGGCATAATTTTAAAAGTAAGTTTCAGCCCCCAGCCAGAATAGTGTGTGTGTGTGTGTGTGTGTGTGTGTATTTGTGTGTGCGAACCCTTATATACTGCTAGTGAGAATATAAGTGAGCCAGCTACTATGCAAATCAGTGTGGAGGTTCCTCAATAAAATAAAATTAGCCTACCATTATAACCAGCTACATCACTTCTGATTACATAACTAAAGGACTCTAAGACAATGCATCACAGAGATACTTGCACATCCGTGTTCATTGCAGCACTATTTATAATATCCAAGATACAGAATCAGCCTAAGTATCCATCAACAGATAAATGGATAAATACAATGTGAAATATAATTCATCTACAATGAAAAAAAAAAACCTTTTGTCACTTACTACAAAGGGATGCAACTGGAGATTACCATATTAAATGAAATAAGTCCAATGCAGAAAGACAAATATCCTCTTTCTATCATTTTGGATCACATATTTATATATAATAAAATAACCATATTATAAATAAACATATATAATGAGTAGAAGGAAGATTAAGAAAAGCAAAAACACAAGCAGGAGGGGGAAAAAGGACTGATAAGAATAAACAAAGGAATCAATGAAAGTAAATATTATGGTAGTATAAGATATACTTGAAAGAAATTGTCAACATGAAACACAACACTGTGTATAATGAATCTTTGACAATTTTAAAAAGTCAGAGGAAGCTTGTGTGGTAGACAACATTCTTATATATTTCTCAGGTAGAACAGAAACACATACACATTATTATAGGGAATTTCACTATGTTATGAGGAAACTGAAAGCTTCTTCTATAGTTTGGCTCACATAAACTGAAATAAAAATACTGATTAGCATGGCCCTTACAAAAAGATGGAATGCAAATTTATTAAATGCTCCATATTTTTCTGAAATTAGTTCCCATAGTCTTTCATCTTGGGACTATATCACAAAGTACTGAATGACACACTTGATAGAATAGATTTCATATTATATGAATAATTTTTTCTAATAAGTGGCCCTAGCCTTTGATCCAATCTTTTGACTTTTATGATTCTATACTAAGAAAGCAATTGGGGAGGAACATATTAATATATAGGCATTAACTGTCATTATCTACATGCTTATTTATATGGTAAAATTAGAAATGTCCTAGCCATGTACCATGGAAGGCAAGTAAAGTACTATACATCTACAGGAAAGAATAACAGTTACTTTTGGAAACTGTGTTTGGAGCTAGGAAGGTAGCTCAGTCAATAAAGGGCTTAGTGCACAAACATGAAGATTTCATCTTACACCCATCCGAACGGCTAAGATAAAAAAACTCAAGTGACAACATATGCTGGAGAGGTTGTGGAGAAAGGGGAATCCTCCTACATTGCTGGTGGAAATCAATCTGGCACTTTCTCAGACAATTAGGAATAGAGTTACCTCAAGATCCAGCTATACAACTCCTAGGCATATAACCAAAAGATGCTCAAGTATACAACAAGGACATCTGTTCAACTGTGGATGTAGTAGTTTTATTCATAATAGCCAAAGCCTGGAAACAACCCAGTGTCCCTCAACAGAGGAATGGATACAGAAATTATGGTACATCTACACAATGGAATACAACTCAGCAATTAAAAACAAGGTAATCATGAAACTTATAGGCAAATGGTGGGATCTAGAAAAGATCATTCTGAGTGAGGTATCCCAAAAACAGAAAGATACACATGGTGAATACTAGAACTATAATATAGGATAAACATACTAAAATCTGAACACTTATCTGTATGTCTGCCAGCTTTCAATGTAATTCCGGTATATGTGTGCATGTTCAATCTTGAGACCCTCTACTTGACCATACATTTTAGAACAGATATTCAAATTGTTTTGCAAAGTACTATTGATGGCCACTGACTCCTTCCACTTAGACAGATGTGCCTTTTAAGGAAGGATGAGAGTCTCCCTTCTGCTGTCAGTGTTAAATACATGCTGATATTCTGAGAACAAAATCCAGATTTGTGAAATAGTTTAATAGTCACAAGTACAACTGCAAAACCTTAACAGCAATGTATCAGACAAGTGTATCAGACTGTTGCCTGGCTAAGTTATATGTTCCTGTAGAACCCTGTCATTTTTCCTTGTGAATCTCTTGTTATTTATAAAGTAATCTGTGTCATCTAGAAGATTGAGAATGATATGAAAGTGAAAGATAAAATGTTTAATCCCACTGCACATAGATAAATACCTATTATTAAAAGATTAGCACAGGATCTCCCTCTTCAGTGGACTGGGAGAGAGACACAGGTGAGGAAGAGAGAGGGTGGGATTGGAAGGGAAGGAGGGAGGGAGGTACAGGGGGGATACAAAGTGAATAAACTGTAATTAATAAAAATTAAATAAAAAGAAAATCAATAAGATTAGCACATTTATATCCAACGTTTACATTCTCATAAACTTATATAAACATGTGTGCATTCATATATTTAATTGCAATGGTATTATATTCAGGGTTTTATACTATTTTTCATTTGTGAAAAGATTTTTCTAGGGCTGTCAACTGTCTTTAAATTTTAGTTTGTTGTGTGTTTGATCTATGTCTGTATATTTTCTTATGTGTGTGAGTATGTGCACACACACATGCACATCCATGAAAAACAGAGGTTTATGTTGGGCATCTTCCTTAATCACTTCCATCTTATAGTTTTGAAATTTCAGTCTTCGTTGAACCTAGAGCGCACCAATTTGACTAGATTAGCAGACTGATGGTGAGCTCTTAGGATTGTCTAGTCTCTGTCTCCCTGAACTAGGATAAGAGATGCATGCTACCATGCTGAATTTTAATGTGGGAGAGCCAAAAAGTCATACCTGGTTTTTTAAGTGGATATCTTTTAAATTTTATTTTTTTATATTACCATTTATTCATTTTGTATCCCAGCTGTATCCCCTCTCTCATTCCCTCCCAATCCTACCTTCTGTCCCTCATCTCCTCCCATGCACCTCTCCAAGTCCACTGATAGGGGAGGTCCTCCTCCCCTTCCATCTGACCCTAGCCTATCAGGTCTCTTCGGGACTGGCTGCATTGTCCTCCTCTGTGGCCTGGCAAGGCTGCTCCCTGCTCAGGGGGAGGTGATCAAAGAGCCAGCCACTGAGTTCATGTCAGAGACAGTCCCTGTTCCCCTTTACTAGAAAACCCACTTGGATACTGAGGTGGCATGGGCTACATCTATGCAGGGGTTCTAGTTTTATCTCAATACATGGTTCTTGATTAGAGTATCAGTCTCAGAAATGACCACTGTGCCCAGATGTTTTTTTGGTTCTGTTGCTCTTCTTGTAGAGCTCCTGTCCCTTCCAGGTCTTTCTAGCCCCGCCTTCTTTCATAAGTTCCCTGCACTCTGCCCAAAGTTTGGTTATGAGCCTCAGCATGTACTTTGATTCACTGCTGGGTAGAGTCTTTCAAGGCCCTCTGTGGTAGGCTCTTATCTTGTTTCCTGTTTACTCCCTCTTCCAATGTCTGTCCCATTTGCCTTTCTGAGTGAGGCTTGATCATCGTACCCAGGGTCCTCCTTCTTGCTTAGCTTCTTTAGGTATACAGATTTTAGTATGTTTATCCTATATTATTTGTCTAACATCCACTTATAAGTGACTATATACTGTGTGTGTCTCTCTGCTTCTGGGATACCTCACTCAGAATGATCTTTTCTAGATCAGTGTTAAATACATAATAGACAACAGCTGTCTGAAAGGAACTTGGCCCCTAGGGGCAGAAATGGACTTCTCTTTAGTGAAGAAGGTTTCAGAATTGCAAAAGCAATTTCTTGGTCACAACTTTTTTGTCAGAGGGTCATAACAGCTGACGACCAGTTTCCATATACAGGCTTTCCCTAGGAGGCCTCACCTGGTTGATCAATATTCTGTGTAAACCCCTGAGAATTTTTGAAGACTAAAGGATTTGCAAATTTATAGTTTATTAAGCTTTTCATTTCTGTCATTTTCCTTCTTTATGTAGCTTTATAAAATTCAGTTGACAAATACACAGTTTAAACATTTATGATATTCATGATGATTTAAATATATAAACATTGATGTTTAAATTATAAAAATTAATAGATTTATTACATGATACAGGTTGTGTATGTGTGTGTGTGATAAGAACATTTAAGATCTAGCTTAGGCTTCGGTGGTGACACATACTTCGATTGGCAGGAATTGCTTAAGCTTCAGACCAACCAGCAATACATAGTGAGATCCTATCTGGAAAAAAAAGCCTTCTTTCCTATAGGATTATCAACTAACAACAAAATTTCTAAGGACTGCACAGACATACTGTGAAATTAAAAATATTTTTAATATAATAATTGCACCATTTCCTTTTTCCATGTACACAGTGCACACTCCCTTGCTCTTCTTCAAATATTATGAAACATTTAAGAAACACTAGTGATGTTTCTCAAAACAGAAAGTGAAGGAACAGCATCAAAGTTATTCTATGAAGCCAGCATTATCATGCGATATAAAAATATAACAACAGAGGAAGACAATGCAGCCAGTCTTAATGAGACCTGATAGACTAGGATCAGATGGAAGGGGAGGAGAACCACCACTATCAGTGGACTGGGGGAGGGGCGTGGGTGGAGAAGAGGGAAGGAGGGTGGGATTGTGAGGGGCTGAGGGACGGGGCTACAGTTGGGATACAAAGTGAATAAATTGTAATAAATAAATTTTTCAAAAGAACATAACAACAACAACAAAAAGAAAACTATAGATCCCGTTCCATTATGAACAGACACAAAAATTCTCAATAAAACACATGAAAACTAAATGAGACTAAAAACAGTACATATCATGGCTTAAGCTGGTTGTATTCAATGATATAAGGATAATATAACACATAAATAAATGTGATAACAAATAAATAAGGAATGAAATGATTATTTCAAGATATAAAATGTCTCTAATAATGTCTCTAGTAAATAATAAAATAAATAAATAAATAATAAAAGGTCTCTAATGACATTCTTACATGATAAAAGTCCTAAAGATGCTAGAACTGGAAGGACCCAATAAGGCTTGATATGACAAACATATAGAAAATATTATACTAATTGAGGAAGAAGAAAACAAGACTCGTTCTTTTCTAAAGGAAGAAGAAGGAAAAGAAGAAGAAAAGAAGAAGGAGGAGGAGGGGTGGGGTGTACCCATGCTCTCCACTCTTATTCAATATTAATGGTTGAAATCCTAGTTACAGTAAAATAGGCAAGAGAAGGAAACTGATGGGTTATAAACAAGAAAGGAAGAAGTCAAATGTTACCTGTTTGCAAATAAAATTGTACTATACTTGTAAGACCTTAAAAAATTGTCAGAAGCGTCTAAGATCTGATAAATAATTTCAGCAAATTATCAGAATGAAAGCCTTCATACAAAACTAGTAGATTTTCTACATGTCAACAACAAACATCTTGAGAAGAAAATCAAAAGGGAAACAAATCTCATTTATAATATAATGAAAGTAGAAAAGGGGTCTATTGTGAAAAAGATAGGGCCTAGTAGGACAAGAGGAGGTAACAGAAACATTGATATGAGCAAATTAGAAGGATACATACATACATATATATATATATATATATATATATATATATATATGAAAAACTATCATAATGAAATAAGTCATTTTGTACATGATTTTAAGTCTCTTTTCTATATTATTTTATTAATATCTTAATTGCACACAATCATAGCTTTTCTTGTAGCACCTTCATACATTCGTATAATTTCCCTTAAGATCTTTGTCCATCACTCGAGGACCAAGCATCCTATGCATTATCCCTAGCTAGGGACCCCTATCCCCAACATGACTTTACCCCTACTGTCAGAGATATACAAGTTATGCGCACCCCAGCCAGGTAGTCACTTCTGCTGTGACCCCAGTCTCTGCCACCTATAACATGTGATCCTTCTCTGGACTTCTCAGATTCTTCAGAGAAAACCTTGTAAGTCTACAGAAGGTTTAATATGACAACATGCACAAGACCAGCACAAATTCATGGTAGACAAAATCCCAGAAGTCCCATCCCTAACCAGGAAGCTATTTGCAACTGATAGGGGCTCAGTTGTTAAGAGCACTTACTACTCTTGCAGAAGACCAGAGTTCTGTTTCCAGCATCTGCATTAGATGGTTTGCAACTATCTGTAAATCCAGCTCCAGAGAATCTGATATCCTCTTCTGTACTCTGTGAGTATCCACCCTCCCCCCATATGCAAATAAAATAAAATATGTTTAATCTAAGTTTGCTACTTGGATGTAGGGCTTTTCAGAGGAAGTAAGAATTAGATACAGGAATGAAGGGCCATAATGATTTCATTGGTCTATTTATGAAAACAGTGATCTAAATGACAAGGATTGCTCTATTTTGCCATGTAATGATCAATATCTCAGAGAATACTACCAGTAAGACCTGTACCTGAGGCAGCCTTTTAACACAAGACATCCCAACTTTGAGAACTATAAAAATAAATTTATTTCCTTTGTCAATAATCCATACATATTTATTATAATGAAAGAGAGTAAAATAATACAACTAACCATAGGTGTGAGAGGTAAAGGAAAAGAGGGCCCAGAATGAGTATCAGACTTCTTGGTATTCAACCTGTTACCAGCATCAGCTAAGGAACTGTTTTAGATTGGTTGGTTTGTAAAATATCGTGATTTTTAAAAAATCAATACTTACAGAAGGCAAGTAATCCAAACTGTAAGAAGATACATATAATAAAACAAGTGTCTCCCATATTCCTTTAAAAATGTATTTACCCAAGCAGCAATATGTTACAAGATTAAAAACATAACTTCAGTTGGGTATAGTGGCACACATTCTAGTCTCTAGTCCCCAAAACTTGGAAAGCTACGGAGAGAAGACTGTTAATTCATGGCCAGAGTGATAACCTCCTTGCTCCCAATTAAAACAAAGCTCGGTGGCATATATATATGAAAAGCCCATCATGAAGCCCAATAGCAATACTTTGCATTCTAATCTAAAAATAATAATAAAAGAAGAGAAGCTAAAAGGATGATTTAGTAGTTAAGAATACCTGCTCTGAAATGCTGACCTGTCTCCTGTCAATGCCACCATTGGGTGACCTAGCCAGAGCAATGCTAGAAACCTTGACCTGGTGGTGTGGATAAGAAAGATCCAGCATGCTGATCAGCTCAGCTATTACCCAGGCCCAGATTAGGGCTCTTAGTTGGCCCACCCCCAAATCTATATTACCTGTGAACAAATGGGAATGTGAAAGAACCAGTACTGCTTTCCCACAGGGCAGCAGGAAAGCTGGGAGGAGTCCCAGTGGGGAATCCAATATTGATGGTATCACAGAAGACAGAGATCTCGTCTCGAACCAGATCAATGACTCATTGCAATGAACATTTGCAAGTGAAGATGTGTGGGCAGAAGGATAAACTGTGGGACACACTGCAACATAGTAGAGCTTCCATGATGAGATGTTTTCTATGCTTTTTGTTGTTGTTTGTTTGTATGTTTTTTTATTTGGGGGGGGAGGTTACAGGGACAAGGGGCAGATATGAGGGGATAGGAAGATAAGTGGGACTGGGGTGCATAATGTGAAACTCACAAAGAATCAATAAAATAGTTTTTTTAAAAAGCTCTAGAACCAGTGTCTAGAGTTGATATCTTTAACTGTGGCCTTGGCTTTGTTGATTAACAGCTCCCTTTGACTTGCAGTCTCTAAAATGAGAATTATAATTATTGAACAATAAAGAATATCATAATACTGGTTGAATTCTTGCTGTTTATATTCAACAATATACCTCAGACACTATTCTGTATATTAAAATACTTTTTCAAACAATTTAGTAACTGTTTCATTGAAATTTCCATACAACACAAATAATAAATAACTGAGATTGTTTCTAAGTTTTTGCTAATAAAAATTATACTGTAAAGAATATCCTTGTATTTCTTCAAACATATCTGGATATATCATATCTGGATATACCTTTGGACAAAGTTCTGCATATGCAACTCTGGATCTTAAGTTATATAACTGAGGTAATAAAAGTCCGTTAAAATCCAAAGAGGGTATACAATTTATACTTCCACCTACAGTTTATTAGATCTATGCTGCCCTTAAAACTCTCAAGGGTATTACCAAGTGATCTCTTTAAAATGTAGATTCTGGTCTTAAGTGAAGTTACTTTTCTAAAGAGTTCTTATTTCATGCAGATGTTGTTGATTTATGGCCCACAGTTTGAATAATAAGGTATTAGGATGTTGTTTCCCAGCATTCATGCCAAAACTATATATTACATACGCAGATTTTTGTCAGACAGATGCATGAAAGTTCTATCTTGTCCCTTAAATTAATTGATATTTCTTTACTTGTAATGAGTTCCAGGTAAGCCTACACAGCAATGTGAGATTTTGTCTCAGAAGTATGAATGTAGTGGAATATCTGTTCCTTTTGATCTGAATTGCTTCTTCTATTGCTTTTTCCTCTGTAAATTTTTTATTCAGTTTTATTTTCAAGAGTTCAAGAAAGAGATCCAAGATGGCTGCCAGGAGAGGACACCATGTCTGAGGAGTAGGACAGCAGAAAAAACGCAGCGACCAGGAGACTGAACTCTGGGACCTAAAACACCAACATTTGTGATTGCCAGGTGAGTGGAACTCCTACGGCGAGGAAATCAAGTGGGAAAATCCTAGGGACACCCAGTTATTCCCCGAAAAATCTCTGGGTGACCAGCGGCGCACAGCTCTGATCTGAATGAGCAGCCAGGCTAG
>CM053742.1:93214915-93225794 GCA_028658305.1 Pachyuromys duprasi | reverse complement strand
TAATAAAAAGAAGGAAATCTAAATGGGGATATGAAAGACAAAATATATTCATAAAAATATAATGAAGCTTTTTGTAAAATGTATCAATAAAACTTGTTTTTTTTCTGACCAGAAAAAAAAAAAGAATCACTGCAGAAAGAGCTCAGAAAGGGCTTGGGGGATAAAAAGAAATTGAAGAGAGTCTATAGTTGTGAGCTTGACTTATAGAGATAGGAAAAATACCATCAACAGGGGCCTGGGGAGTGAGATATCAGGACAGAGGTAACCCACATCTTGAAGTGGAAATCTGGAACTCAGGAAGAAGTAAAAGATGGAGAAAGGATCTGGCAGTCTTCTGTATCTAAAAGAGGTCTTGGGAGTAGACCATTTCATTAAAAAAGAGTTGGCTGAGGAAGATATTAAGGTAAAGTATAGGATTTCAAGCTTACTTAAGTACAGAAAGGGGTCGCTTCTTTCAAGTGCAAGAATGCTCCCTAGAGGAGGTAGCAAATGTGAAAAACCCCTGAAACATTAGAAGGAAAGCCAGATGCATAGACAGAAATTGTGGCTTTTAGTGCTGCTTCATCATTTTGAGTTGTGTGTGGCGGGAAAGTCATCCCTCATTGTAGGAGTGCAGTACAGTAGAGTTATGGAAAATAATGACTGCAGGTAGTTCTAATGACACATATCCTTTCATTGCAGCTCGATTCAGGTGTATGGCAAGTCTTTGGTTTAGCAAAGAAGGATAGAAAAATTTTAGGTTGAGGAACAACGTAGCAAAGGCAAATTATGGTAGAGATCTGTAGCTCAATGGTATTGAATGCCTGTCATGCACAAAACCCTTTAGCTGTTTTTTTTAACCATTATATGGAGTCTCAAAGTATTTTTCTGAGAATGATTTATAACAGAGACCAGCAAATTTATTTTGTAAGGGGCCAGGTACCAAATATTTATAAAATTATAAGTAAATAAAATATTTTTATTCATTTTCTAAAATGCAATATTTTCATTCATTCTTTGAAGATTTCTTATGTGCATACAATGTTGCTTTGATCCTGTTACTCCCACTCCTCCCCACTACTCCTCCCAGATCCATCTTCCATCTCACCATTCCTTCCTAAACTTTTTACCAAATATTTTAAAATTGTTTTTATTTTTATTATAGTTCATTCACTTTGTATCCCCCCTGTAGCTCCCTCCATCCTCCCCTCCCAATCCTCCCCTCTCTCCCTCTTTTTCACCTGTGCTCCTCCCCCAGTCCACTGATAAGGAAGGTCCTCCTCCCCTTTCCTCTGATCCTAGTCTATCAGGTCTCATCAGGAGTGGCTGCATTGTCTTCCTCTGTGGCCTGGTAAGGCTGCTCTCTCTTTAGGGGAAGGTGATCAAAGAGCAGGCCAATCAGTTTATGTCAGAGACAGTCCCTGTTCCCATCACTATGGAACTTACTTGGACACTGAACTGCCATGGGCTACATCTGTGCAGGGGTTCCAGGCCATCTCCATGAGTGGTCCTTGGCTCTTCCTGAACTCCTATCATCCTTTTTCTATAACCCATTTAGTCCAATTTTGTACTCCTCATATTCTTATGAGTTGTCATCATGCTCCACTCCACATATGCAAGACCACACCCTTAAAGAAAACTGACTCTCCAGTCCCCAGAAGGCATCAATTGCCAATAGCTCCTCAGCTAGAGGTGGGGCTCATTAGCCCCTCCCTACTCTGTATTGGAATGTTGACCAGCTTGATCCTGTACAGCAGTTGTACAAGCAGACATAGCTTGTATGAGTGCAGTAGCCCTATCATATCCGGAAGATACTGTTGTGTTCTACTCATATCCAATTTGACTTCTGGCTTACAGTCTTTGTGCCCATCTTCCACACTGGTTCCTGAGCCTCTGGAACAGGGGTGTGATATACATGTCCATTTTATATATAAGTTTTATAAACCAAGGTAGGTTGAGGAAATTTTTTTCTACATTTTGTTATAGTGACGTAGGAAAGACTCTGGAATTTTTTTCTTAGCCTGATATAGTGAAGTAGCTATGAATAATACTACATGATAATGACATGGATAAAGAATATCCTCACCCTTCATCATTCTTGTAATCTAGTGGTAAGAAATTTGTTAACCATATGGGCTATACTTGCTTATGATTTATTGGTCAAGTGGGCCCCAGAGGCATCCCAAATGGCACAGGCTATAACCATTAGCTCTAGGTTAACCTCTGTAACTAGATAGTAGCACCATACTGCTGAAGGCATCATACACTTCTATTGCAGGACACAGAAAATCAGCATTGAAATGACAAAGAAACTCTCTCTGGTGGCTAAATTTTATAGTTATGGAAGGTGTTTTGCAGGTTGCTGTGGTAGAAAAGACATTATTTTATATAGCCCTTGGCCCTGTATGCTACAATACTGACCTACTACGCAAAAATGGGTGCATTGGTGTCTGTTGTAGTAAATAAAAAATGAGTATTGGGCTATATAATGTTTATTATAAGCCCTAAGATTATCACGATAGTATTATGTATGTCATAGTGGCAAGACTTGCTTGGTGGTGGTGGTGTTGGGCTAAACTAATGATTCTCATGATTAGATTTTTAGCCTGCTCCATAGGAGGGAATTCATACCTGGTAATGTATAGTGAAAACCCATGTCTATGGAAGTCATAGGCCCTTAGGCATAACATGTTGTTTTTCTAAACAGTCTAAACTGCATTTTAAATACTTATATTTATGTCCATAGATTTATGTGGCTTCTAACCTTGGTCAGAGAAGCTTCTCATACTATGGGTCATATTTAATGTAGAGACTCACAATTGTTGAAAATGCTGAGAAAAAAGGGTCTATATGTGCTCAACCATAGACAGGATACCTATATCAATGATGTCTCTGCCCCTAAAGACTAGATAACATTGCAAAAGATAGGATGGAAAGAATTTAAGAGACACAGCATGAGGAGATATGTTGTGAAATGCCTCTGATATAACATGGCTGTTGCACAGATGAACTCATAGCTGCTGTGGTTACCTGTACAAGATCTTCCCAAGAGCAAGCCAGTTAAAAATTCAAGTAATGGAAGGGAGAGGAGTTCTGGAGGCCCCCAAGCTGAAAAGACCTATTGGCAGTTGATGGCCAAGGAGATGGATAGTCATTTTTCATTAAGGGATTGGAAGTATAGCCACTGGTAGGTAGGTTGCTGATACCCTAGTATATGATCTCAAACCCATGTGCATACAGAAAGCACCAACTGGCCTCTGGGTTAAATGAAGGAAGGAAGTAAATATGCAGTAGGGAGAAAGATATGATGGTGGGATCCTGGGCAGGCAGTTGGAAGAAAAAGTTAGGGGTGATTATGATCAAGATACATCATATAAATGAATTAAATAGTAAAAGAATAAAAATAACAAAAACACAGATACATAATACTTAGTAGTCAGGTCATACTGAATAGGTGGTAGGCTAGGTTGGCTTGCCAAACCCTGTGATAACCCTTAGCAAATTCTTTCAGTGCATTGTGATACTGAGCAGAAGTCTACAGGAGACAGAAAAGAGCTCCTTGAATCAACCGATGGAGTCAAATAATTTTTTTTTACAAATGGTCACCCAAGGGCTTGCTTTCAAGCCTGTAAGGCTAATGTGAAGGACTTTAGAGAAAGAAAAGGAAATGGTCAGTTCTGATAAGTAGAAAATGAAGAACCATGGAGTTGATAATCAGCATGATATTCTTGGAAAATTTACTGCTCCAGAATAAATAATCAACAAGATACACTAGACAAAGTTCAAGTGTAAGCAGAGATGGGGAGAAATAGCTAACTCTTCTTACTGTCCTCTGAGCAAGGAAGGTCACTGAGAAGTTTTCAGTAAAGGATAGATATAATTGGATCTATAATCTGGATTCATCTTTGTACTAACACTTTGTCAGACAGATCTGAGACAACTGAAAATATAATGAAATAGTTCAGAGAAAAGATAAGAAGGGAGTGGGCTAGGATAGTCACAAGGAAAATGGAAAGAAGAGTAAAGACTGTGGAACTATCTAAAGGGCAACCAGAGCACTCAGTGACAAAGAGCAATGAGTCAAGAATGACTGTTGGGTTTCTCACTTGGATGGATCATCTCATTGAGTGGATAATGGTGTTATCACCTACTAGCGGTTAGGGATAGTAAGGGCTGCAGAATGAGTTCCAAGTTACACATACTGCATTTAAATGTCCTGTTGGATTTTTCTGTGGTGATTTTTATTGGTATTCTGAATATATGAATCTGAATTTTAAGGGAGATTAGAAGTAGAAATACTCTCATTAGCACTGACCTGGTAGTGGAAACAATGAGTTAAAGGAAGTTGAAACAATGAATGAATGGCATATCTCAGATTACACAAGTAGAGTTAGCAAACTGTGAACCATGGTGGTTAGAAGGTGATAAATAGAATAAGAGAGAATGAATTTGAGGCCTTGATAATGTAGAAGAGGAGGATGAAGAGAATGGTGTATGAGGAAGCTGGTGGAGAACAGTTCATTACTACGGAGTTGAATTTAGTTTATCTCTACTGATTGTGAAGAACTGAGCCCTGATGCCTCAAGGTAGTGCTTATCAAACTGTTAGCTCTTCATTTAGAAGTGTTATTTAAATATATAACTGGAATAGCTCCCACTACTCATGAATTTTGATTCAGTAGACTTAATATGGCATCCAATAAAATGTATTTATAACTTTCCTACATGATGCTCACTAATGAATACCAGATCCAAAACATCTGTCATATAATTAATTTCTCTCTAAGGGATCTATACATTGTCCTTAGAAGAAATAACAGTCACAAATTATATTTTGTGTTCAGTGACTCAGGAACCCTGGACAAGAAAGACTGTGTCAGGGGTCAATGATTGCATGGACTATAACTATGCTCTTCATGACTGAATTTGCAGACTCAAGCAAAAACCTGGCATTCAATAAATAATTGCTGACTTAAATGCTTGCCACAGCTAAATATGGCACTGTGTGCTTGTAATTCCAGGGACTTAGAGGCTGAGGCAGGGCAATTATGAGTTCAAGACTTGGATTCAGAAAATGAGAGAAGAGTTTGGAAATGTACATTGTACAATCAGGAGTGTAAGTTGTTAATCCAGAAGGGTTTTTTATCCTTCAAATTGACTGTCCAACTCCTTAAAATGTGCAGCCATCTAAAAGGAAAATGAAATTTCTCAGTATGGCATCTTGAACTGTGATAGAAAAGATGACCATGAATCCAGTGCAAAAGTATAAAATACAAAATAGAAACATAGAGTTTGATTGATAACGTGTATAAGGAAAAGAGAATGATAAACGCTGCTTTGAATTTCAGATATTAAAGGATATCACAATAGAGTAGAGGAGTAACTAACCCAGGGCAAGGGAAAATATTTTGTCATTAAATTATTTCTTGGGTCTTTTGTTTGTTTGTTTTTTGAGACAGGGTCTCATGCTGTGTAGGCTGTTCTTGACCTTGTTATGTATCTAAGGCTGCCCTTGTATTTCTGATCCTCCTGTTTCCACCTCCCAAGTGCCACAACCACAAGTCCTGGGATTACCAGCATATGCCACCACCTGGCAAAACAAAACAAAATTTTAAAAACCAAACCAGACCAAAAACAAACAAAAAACCCAAAATCAACTAACCAAAAAATATGTTTTCATCCATTATTTTTCCTTCTTTTTTTTCTCTTTCTTCCCCTTCCAAGTTTTATTTTAATACACCTTTTTTTCCCTACTGGGCACCAAACCAGAGGCCTTGTGCTAAGTAAGCACTGTACCACTGAGCTTTGCTTTGTTTTGTGTTGTGGTACTGAGAATGGAAACCTGAACCCAGGGCTTGACATATGCCAGGCAAGTGCTCTACCACTGAGCTGAATCATCAGCTATTTAAAAATCACCTTATACAAATCTTTGGGCTATTCACATAATGAAAATTATCTGTGCACATTTTCAGTGGATGTTCAGTTTTTAAATCCCATTCATATATGCTCTATATGTGTCATGCATATTTCTTCTTAAGGGCACTGCCAAGTATTTTATGTGTGTAACTGATACTATAAGTAGGAGCTCTTTCTTTGTATAGCTTCTAACTTGTTATTGTGGTCTAGTGTTGCCTTTAAATTAAATTTGTTCTTCTTTGACTTCTCTTATAAACTGATTCTAACACCCTACAGTTGGCTCATTAGATTTAAATTCCAACATATGTTCATTTCTAAGCCTTTATCAGTAAAGATTTTACCTTTCTTCAAATGCTATCTTTTGCCATATGCACTGTTATCATCCAGTATTTCTAAATTATATTTCACAGGCTTGCATTTATGAACTTTGCATCTAAACTTATAAATAGAGGATCCTGTTTGGGTTATGGTATCAAAGTAGTGTTGGGCTTCAAAAACAACGTGAATAATTCTGCAACATTTTCAGCTTTATAACGTTGTCATAGGGTTTAGGCTGTTTCAAAAACACTCACTGATTGAAAGCATGTGAACCTGAAAGTTTCTGCTTGCTTATTATTATTGTTGTTAGTGTTTCTGTTGTTAGTCCCTTTTATAGAGGTTCTCAATAATTTTGGCATCTAAAAGTGAAGTAGATATCTTAAGTTGCTCTGTGATTTCAAGATTTCCTAAAATATACTTATTATAATTTAGAGTTAATTCCAGAACTATTCCAGAACCTATTTTATTTATAACTTATCATTTAAATTTTATTTATGATTCATCTTTGTTTATTTGATTAAATTTTGTGGAGGCTTAGCTATTAAATTCATCTTCGCAGTCCCCAAAATCAAGCCCTTGGCATCAATATTATATAGGATTCTTAGATATGTAATTTGATTCTTCATTTTTAATAAAATATCTGTTACACATTTACTTCTGAATATTAATCTCAAAGTTTTGGCAAGCCGTACTCTCACCTTTCTTAATTTTATTCATGTGCTATTTTTCTTTGATCTGATATTTGCATATAAGTTTTTTTTGATATATTAAAGTTGTTAAAGATTTTTGTTTAAATTTGTAAAGTTTGTACATTATCATCAGAAACAAAGCCAATGTCACTTCTACTGCTAAGAATTTGCATATATTTTCTTTGTAGCATAGCCCTGTAATCATGTTCTGATGATTCATGAATTTATTATTATTATCATTTATTACAATTTATTCAATTTGTATCCCTGATTTGGCCCCCTCCCTTGGCTCCTCCCAATCCCACCCATCCTTCCCTCTTTTTCCTTTATGTCCCTCCCTTAGTCCACTGATAGGGGAGGGCCTCCTCCCCTTCTATTTGACCCTAGCCTATCAGAACTCATCAGGACTGGTTGCATTGTCTTCCTCTGTGGCCTGCCAAGGCTGCACAGCTAAGAGGAAGGAGAACAGAGAGCCTGCCCCTGAGTTCATGCTAGATAAATTCCCTGCTCCCCTTACTAGGAACCCCACCTGGAGACTGAGTCTATGGACTACCTCTGAGGAGGGGTTTTAGTCCTCTTCATGCACTATCTTGGTTGGGGTATCATTCCCTTAAGGGACCCCAGAGCTCAGGTTTTTTGGTTCTGTTGGTCTCTTTTTGGAGTTCCTGTCCCCTCCAGGTCTTTCTATCTCCCCCTTCTTTCATAAAATTCCATGAATCTGCCCAAATTTGACTATGAGTCTCAGCATATGCTTCCATACCTGGATCAGTAGAGTCTTTCAGAGACCATCTATGGTAGGCTCTTGTCCTGTTCCCTTTCTTTTCCTACTTCTGAAGACATCGGGTTTGCCTTTCTGAATGAGTATTGAGCATCTTCCCTAGAGTCTTCCTTCTTCTTTAGCTTTAGGACAACACATTTTAGTATGTTTAACCAATATTATACCTTTTATAACCACTTGTGAGTGAGCATATACCATGTGTGTCTTTCTGTTTCTGGGTTACCTCACTCAGGATGATCTTTTCCAGTTCCCACCATTTGCCTGCAAATTTCATCATGTCCTTGTTTTTAATAGTTGAGTAGTATTCCATTGTGTAAATATACTATAATTCCTGTATCCATTCCTCCGTTGACCAACATCTAGGTTGTTTCCAGATTCTGGCTATTACAAATAGAGCTGCCATGAACACGATTGAGAAAATGTCCTTGTTGTAGAGATGAGCATCTTTTGGATATATGCCTAGGAGTGGTATAGCTGGATCTTGAGGTAGCACTATTCCTACTTTTCTGAGGAAACGCCAGATTGATTTCCAAAGTGGTTATACCATGTTACATTCCCACCAGCAATGGAAGAGGGTTCCCCTTTCTTCACATCTTCTCTAGTATGAATTGTCACTTGAATTTTGATCTTATCATTCTGATGGGTGTAAGGTAAAATCTCAAGGTTGTTTTGATTTGCATTTCCCGAAAGACTAAGGATGCTGAACATTAAGTGTTTCTCTGCCACTTGATATTCCTCTTTTGAGATTTCTCTGTTTAGCTCTGTACTACACTTTTAATTGGATTACTTGATTTGTTGCTTTTTAACTTCTTATGCTCTTCATATATTCTGGATATTAGCCCTCTGTCAGATATAGAGTTGGTGAAGATACTTTCTGTAGCCTGTCACTTTGTTTTGATGACAGTGTCCTTTGCTTTACAGAAGCTTTTCAGTTTCATGAGGTCCCATTTATTGATTGTTGATCTTACAGCTTGTGCTGTTGGTGTTCTGTTCAGGAAGTTGTCTCCTGTGCCAATGAGTTCTAGGGTCTTCCCAACTTTTTCTTCCAACAGGTTTAATGTGTCTGGTTTTATGTTGAAGTCTTCGATCCACTTGGACTTTAGTTTTGTGCAGGGTGATAAATATGGATCTATTTATCTTTTTCTACATGTGGACATTCAGTTAGACAAGCACCATTTGTTCAATATGCTATCTTTTCTTTTCATTGTATTGATTTGGCTTCTTTGTCAGAAATCAAGTATCAGTAGGTGTGTGGGTTATTTCTGGGTCTTCTATTAATTCCATTGATCCACTGTTCTGTTTCTATGCCAGTACCATGCAGTTTTTTTATTACTGTTGCTCCACAGTACAGCTTGAGATCAGGGATGGAGATGCCTCCAGAAGATCTGTTATTGTACAGGATTGTTTTAACAAACCTCGGTTTTTTGTTTTTCCATATGAAATTGAGAGTTGTTCTTTCATGGTCTGTAAAGAATTGTGTTGGTATTTTGATGGGAATCGCATTGAATCTGTAGACTGCTTTTGGTAATAAGGCTATGTTCACTATGCTAATCCTACCGATCCACAAGCATGGGAGATCTTTCCATCTTCTGATAACTTCTTCAGTTTCTTTCTTCAGAGACTTGAACTTTTTTTCATACAGGTCTTTTACTTGCTTGGTTAGAGTCACACCAAGGTACTTCATGTTATTTGCCGTTATTGTGAAGGGCGTTGTTTCCCTAATTTCTTTCTTAGCCACTTTGTCTTTAGTATACAGGAGGGCTACTGATATTTTGAGTTAATTTTGTGTTCGGGCACTTTGCTGAAGGTTTTATCAGCTGTGAAGGAGTTGTTTGGTAGAATTTTGGGGGTCGCTCAGGTATAGCATTTTTTTCCTCTTTTAACTTTCTCTTTATTAAATTTTTAAATATTAGTTATAGCTTATTAACTTTATATCCCAGCTGTATCCCGCTCTCTCATTCCCTCCCAATGCCACCCTCCCTCCCTCATCTCTTCCCTGCCCCTTTCCAAGTCCACTGATAGGGGAGGACCTCCTCCCCTTTCATCTGACCCTGGTTTATCAGGCATCTTCAAGACTGGCTTCAAAGTCCTCTGTGGCCAGGTAGGGTTGTTCCTCCCTGGGGGGGGGGGGAGGTCAAAGAGCCCGCTATTGAGTTTATGTCAGAGATAGTCCCTGTTCCCCTTAATAGGCTACCCATTTGGATACTGAGCTACCATGGGCTACGTCCGAGCAGAGGTTCTAGATTATATCCATAAATGGTCCTTGGTTGGAGAAAAAGTCTCATAAAAGACCCCTGTGCCCAGATATATTTGGTCCTTGTGGAGCTTCTGTCCTCTCCAGATCTTACTCTACCTTCTTTCATATGATAACCTGCACTCTGCCAAAGGGTTAATTATAAGTCTTCATATCTGCTTTGATACATTGCTAGGTAGAGTCTTTCAGAGGCCCTCTGTGGTAGGCTCCTGTCCTGTTACTTGTTTTCTCCTACATCCAATGTCCACCCCATTTGTTTTTCTAAGTGAGGATTAATCTTCTTACCCCGGGTCCTCCTTCATGTTTATCTTCTTTAGGTATATAGATTTCAGTATGTTTATTCTATCTTATAGGTCTATATAAGTGAGTATGTATCATGTGTGTCTTTCTGCTTTTGGGATACCTCACTCAGGAGATCGTTTCTAGGTCCCACCATTTGCCTGAAATTTTCATGATTTCCTCATTTTTAATGAAAGAGATCAAAGTTTCAGTATTCCCAGATGATATGATAGTATACATAAGCGATCCCCAAAATTCAACCAGAGAACTCCTTCAGCTGAGAAACACTTTCAGCACAGTGGCTGGATACAAAATTAACTCAAAAAAATCAGAAGCCCTTCTGTATACCAAAGACAAAAGGGCTGAGAAAGAAATTAGGGAAAAAACACCCTTCACAATAGCCAGTAATAACATAAAAAATCTTGGTGTGACCCTAACCAAGCAACCCTAACCTGTTGGAGAAAAACTTCAAGTCTCTGAAGAAAGAAACTGAAGAAGATACCAGAAGATGGAAAGACCTCCCGTGTTCATGGATCGTTAGAATTAACATAGTAGAAATGGCTATTCTGCCAAAAGCAGTCTACAGATTCAATGCAATTCCCATCAAAATACCAACACAATTCTTTATAGACCTTGAGAGAAAAATTCTCAACTTCATATGGTGAAA
>CM053742.1:93195223-93214815 GCA_028658305.1 Pachyuromys duprasi | reverse complement strand
TGACAAAAAAGCCAAAACCATTCAATGGAAAAAAGACAGCATCTTCAACAAATGGTGCTGGCCCAACTGGATGTCTACATGTAGAAAAATGAAAACAGATCCATATTTATCACCCTGCACAAAACTAAAGTCCAAGTGAATCAAAGACCTCAACATAAAAACAGACACACTAAATTGGTTAGAAGAAAAAGTAGGGAAGACCCTAGAACTCATTGTCACAGGAGATTACTTCATGAACAGAACACCAACAGCACAGGCTCTAAGATCAACAATTAATAAGTGGGACCTCATGAAGCTGAAAAGCTTCTGTAAAGCAAATGATACTGTTGTCAGAACAAAACGACAGCCTACATACTGAGAAATTATCTTCACCAACCCTATATCTGACAGAGGGCTGATATCCAGAATATATAAAGAAC
The DNA here is from genome assembly GCA_028658305.1 of Pachyuromys duprasi. Taxonomy (NCBI): domain Eukaryota; kingdom Metazoa; phylum Chordata; class Mammalia; order Rodentia; family Muridae; genus Pachyuromys; species Pachyuromys duprasi. The sequence goes on along the minus strand of CM053742.1, from coordinate 93,214,396 downwards.
TAAAGAAGTTAAAAAGCAATAAATCAAGCAACCCAATTGAAAAATGGGGTACATGGCTAAACAGAGAATTCTCAGTAGAGGAATATAGAATGGCAGAGAAACACTTAAAGAAATGTGCAAATTCCCTAGTTATCAGAGAAATGCAAATCAAAACGACCCTGAGATTTCACCTGACACCCACCAGAATGGCTGAGATAAAAAACTCAAGTGACAAGTGACATGCTGGAGAGGTTGTGGAGAAAGGGGAACCTTCCTTTATTGCTGGTGGGAATGCAAACTTGTACAAGCACTTTGGAAATCAATCTGGCACTTTCTCAGACAATTAGGAATAGTGCTTTCTCAAGATCCAGCTATATCACTCCTGGGCATATTTCCAAAAGGTGCTCAAGTATACAACAAGGACATTTGTTCAACCATGTTCATAGCAGCTTTATTCGTAATAGCCAGAACCTAGAAACAACTCAGATGTCCCTCAGTTGAGGAATGGATACAGAAATTACGGTACTTTTACACAATGGAATACTACTCAGCAATTAAACACGAGGAAATCAGGTATACTATTACATCATCTGAGAATAGTGATAATTTGACTTCTTCCTTTCTGATTTGTATCCCCTTGATCTCCTTTAGTTGTCTTACTGCTCTAGCTATAACTTCAAGTACTATGTTAAGGAGATAAGGAGAGAGTGGGCAGCCTTGCATTTCCCCTGATTTCAGCGGGATTGATGAATTTCTCTTCAGTTCATTTGACGTTGGCTATAGACTTGCTGTATATTGCCTTTACTTTGTTTAGGTATGTGCCTTGTATCATAGAAGAAATTTCCTCAATTTAAAGAAAAAGATGTCCTTAAGCATACAATTGGCCTACAGAACACCAAATAGACTAGACCAGAAAAGAAACTCCTCATGGCACATAATAATCAAAACACTAAATCTACACAGAACAAAGAAAAAATATTAAAAGCATCCAGAGAAAAAGACAAGTAACATATAAAGTAGACCTATCAGAATCATACCAGATGTCTCAGCAGAAACTATGAAAGCCAGAAGGGCCTGGACAGATGTCACGCAGACTCTAAGAAAATACAGATGTCAAACCAGGCTACTACACCCAACAAAGCTTTCAGTCATCAAATATTCTATGACAAAACTTGACTTAAACAATATTTATGCAGCTACCCTGCCCTACAGAAGATACTAGAAAGAAACTCAAATCTAATGAAATCACTTACACCCAAGAAAACACAGGATATAGTTAACCTCACAACAACAACAACAAAAACCAAAAACCAAAATAAACAAACAAACAAACAAAAACAAGCACACAAACACAGTATCACCACCGACTCCACAATAAAAGGAAGTAACGTTCATTGGTCACTATTATATATGAACATCAATGGACTCAACTCTCCAATAAAAAGGCACAGACCAATAGAATGGTTGTGGAAACAGGATCCAGCTTTCTACTGTATCCAGGAAATTCACCTTTGCAACAATGTCAGACACTACCTCAGAGTAAAGAGCTGGAAAATATTTTTTCAAGCAAACAGACCCAGAAAACAAGCTGGAGCAGCTATTCGAATATCTAAGAAAATAGGATTCATGAATACTTAAAAATAATAAATTACTATTTATAAATATCTTAAAATTTTATTAATTAGAATGAATGACATGTTTTTCAACTCTTCCAAGTATTTATATCTTGCTTCACACTTAAGTTATATCAAAGTCTTCAATCCAAACATTGTCATAGTTGCTCCTAACATGTTTTTCGTCATATATTTAAATATCATGATTTTTAGGTAAAAATGTTCACTTAGCCACAAAGTGCCAACTGTATCCAAGGAGCTGGTGGTAATCAACAGCTGCTAGGAGAGGGCAAATTCATTTCTTCAAGGGTATGGTCCTGATAGATCAAAACTGGTTCAGTAGATGACCACACAGTTCCGAGTATATAGACAGCATTAATTGGATCAATAGTTTGTTTTATAAAAATAATCTATGAACGTATAATGCTTGGTGGGTATGGAATTTGGGGTTGGATCTGGAAATAGACAGGGGGGAAATGAATATGATCAATATACAATGTATAAAACACTTAAATAAGTAACAGGATATTCAAAATGGATTAAGGAATATGATGCCTTTAATGTACTTCAATATTCTATCCATATAAAATAAATCTCTTGAGAACAGCATGGCTTTATGGTTTTTATTTTTTGTTTGTTTCAAGTAGAAATTTGACCTGCTAAGATGCCATTTTTGGAGCATGGATTGATTAGAAAGAGATGAAACTGAATGCTGAGAAGCCAGTGGGAAGGCTCTCAAAATAGTACAAGTGAGAAATTAGGAGTGATTTAATTAAGACAAAACAAGCAAGGTTTAAAGCAAGTTAGATATGTCAGGGCTTAAAATTACTTGAATTGAAGGCAAGTAAACCAAGAGGAAGCACATCAATGACACCTTGATTTCTCAGTTTAGTTAACTGTCATTTAAAAGGCAATATAGGACTGGGGATGTGGCTCAGAGGCAGGCATGCTTACCTTGCCTAGCATGCTCTGGGCTTGATCCTCAGAAGAGTGCACACATAGATTCATATGCGGGTGCACAATGAGCATGTGCACAGACACACACACAAGCACACACTATTTCTATATATCTGTATTATTTTTCTATCTATCTCTCTATATATCTATCTCTGGATTGGGATTTTAGAATAAACCATTTTCTAAAGTCTCTTTGAATACTCATCTTCAAAAAGTTAAACCAAGACCTAAAACCCAGCATTAGAGCTTTGTCTGTGATTTACTTAAACAAAAGTCATTTTACTTATGTCTAAGACAATAGGATGAACACTTATAACCTATAAGCACATCACCCTTCTTTTATGCGCTAATTTATGAAGAACAGAGGCCTCTTTCATAAACTGGATGAAAAATTGGGACTAAACAAGAAGGAACTAACTTCCAAACACTATGCCCATAGTAGGCCGTAAGGGAAGGTTAAGTTTTCCACAAGAGGGCAGCATCACTTCATAATTTATGAATTGAATACCCCAAGCAGTAAGGGCTGAAGTGGGGGTGCTGAAAAGGTAGAAAAGGTAGGTACTGGGAGCCATAGAGCCTTTCACACCATGAAACCCAAAGGTCCCTGCTATCTCCAAGTTTATAATTATAGCCACTTCTAAGTGACAGTTTGTAGTGCAGAGAGTGCTATAGTAGAAAGAAGAGAGTGTGAGTGGTTAAAAGTCCAGCATCCTCCCTAGGGTTCTCCTTAGTGTTTAGCTTCTTTAGGTCTGTAGATTTTAGTATGGCTATCATCAGGCCACAAAGGAAGAGGATCCTGGCAGTCCTGATGAAACTTGATAAGCTAAGGCCAAGTGGCAGAGGAGGATAACTCCCATTTTCACTGGACTAGGGGAAGGGGATGGGGGTGGAGATGGAGATGGAGGCATGATGGGACTTGGAAGAGTTAAGGGAGGGGACTTCGATCAGAATAGATAATGAATAAATTGTGACAAAAAATACAGTATACGAAAAACAGCATCTTCACATTCATTTGTGGGAGGAAACTCAAAAGTATCTTTGACATTATTCACACTCTAAAGTGTGTTTGTCTCTAACAACCAGCATATAACCAAGGGCCATGTTTTCGGTTTAGATATTTGCCACCCCTAATTGGTTTCCCAGCAAATCATACTCGGTAGACTAGGGTAAAATGCACATTGAAGTTCTAATTCATTTGCCATCTAACAGTGTTTGGCCACTTCAGTTATGCTTCTTTTATAAATAAGAGAAGGGAATGGACTTAAATTTCCTGTTAAAGTATTATGTATCTATGGCCAGACCACCTTGATTTTCAAAGCTGATCAAGTTCAGGACTGATTAGAACTTGAAAGGAAAACATATGTAAAAGGCATTTTTTATAAGTTGTGCTATTTAATCCTAACAATAACAATAATATTCAAGGAATCAAAATTTCTGTGTGATATAACAAAGGAGTAACATCCAGAAACGTACCACATACTAAACAACAACTCTTATCAAGTGTTCCCTCCATGAAGTTTTACTAAAAACATAAATCATATCCAATCCAAAGTGAAAAAGACTTGGCTAGCATACTCAGGGCCATGATGGCCATTATTGGCATAAGAAAAGCAACCCTTCATACAAGCTGGAATCAGTGATACCATAACAATTGTATAGTTCAAGGCACTACTAACCTTGATGTTTATAAATGGAAAGACTTAAGACTGGGTACCAGAAGATCATGCAAAAAAAAAAATCCAATGGGATGTTATATAATCTGCCCTGTAACCCAAAACTGTTACCTTTTCTCTTTTAGAAAAAGACTGTTTAGATAAATGTTTGAATGTTACATGGGATCAATAGAAGAAATGATGGTAGCTCTCCTTCTTGTTTGATTGCTGGAGTGTCACCAAGAGAGGAAGCTTTGATGGACAATAAGGTGATGGGTTAGGGTTGGAACAGCATACTGTACTTGAAATGCTATTGGTGTATCTAAATATAAATGTCTAAGAGGAAATTGATTATATGATCGGGGACAGAAGAGACAGAATCGTCCACGTACAGATTGATTTTGAAACAGGAGAAACCAGTGAGATTTTTTTCCATATTATAATTTCCATATTATGATGAAGCAAGAAAAGGTGGAACTATAGAAAACACAGTGGCTTGGGCATGGTCAAAGTAATGGCCAAGTAATAAAGAAGTCTGGTTAAAACATGGACAAAAAGTAAAGCACAAAGAAGTAAGCAGAATATGTGGAAAGTCACAGTTTTATATAAGAGTGTCACAATGTGGACCAATTAACCAATGTCTTCTACAAATCATGTATGATGAAGATAATCTAGTAGCTTTGGTAATAAGGCAACATTTTGTGAATTTAACAGTTATCACATTTGAATTATAGATGCCAAGTTCAGGGCAAACGTAATAGAAGATAGAAAAGTATATGCTGTAAGGATAGATTCTGCTTTTGAGACTACATATAAACAAAAGGAGGAAAACAGCAGTAGCCAGAGGGAGAAATATAGTGGAAGGTAATTTACATTTTTCTCTAATAATAACATATTATAGTTTATATCATATGATATGATGTATTATATTAATCATTCTTTAATAATAACAATGATGTAGAAACATTGGCATGTATATAAGATAAAGGAAACCAACCAACAGAAAGAAAAAGCCTGAGCTCTAGCAGCTCAAAGTACAGAAGCAGCAGGAAAATGAAAGAAACGATCTTGGAATGGAGTTCAAATGTGAGAGCACCTGCCTAACATCAGGAGGCACTGATATATCGATACCGAGCACCACAATCAAAAAGTATGTGTGGGTGTGTTCCTAAGTACATAAATACAACATATTAAATCCATATCAAATTACTTGTATGTTTTCATGTTTGACCATTTGGTACTGGATAATTAATTGGTGTTGGTTTGCTCTTCCCTGGGGAAGACTGTTTCTTTGGTGCTTAGTAACAAAGAAAAAAAGGCCATGAATTTGAAAGAGAACAAGGGAAGAGAGTTTAAAGGGAGGAAAAAGAAGGGTAAAATTATGTTATGACCTTATAAGCTCAAAAGCTAAAAGAAAAAAATCTAAAAATTGAAAAGAGTTCACAGGAATAGGCAGATGCTTTGGCAGCAGCACTAGGCTGACTACAGGCAATGGTGTATCTGCCCTCGCTTTTGCTGTTATAACTCCATTTAGCCAGAATCTGTCTACTGCAGATGGTTTATTTCTCTAATTTTATCCAACTTTTTGCTCAAGTTTTACCTCCTCTTTTAAATCTAACCCTGTGACTCTTATCTAACATGATCTCCTTTTTCTCTTTAATTAGCAATATCTGTCTGAATAATCCATGTAACAAACATGAACAATTATGTGAAACTTTTTAATTGTTTCTTTAAAAATGCATTTTTTTGGCTGCACTTAGTGGCAAGTTCTCTGATCACCTCCCCCTGGTGGTGGGGTGGAGGTGGTGCAGCCTTTCCAGGCCACAATGCAGCCAGTCCTGATGAGACCTGAAAGGCTAGTGTCAGATAGAAAGGGAGGAGGAACTCTCCTATCAGTGGACTGGGGAAGTGGAATTGGGGAGAAGAGAGAGGGAGAGTGGGATTGAGAGGAGATGAGGGAGAGAGGCATAGCTGGGATACAAAGTGAATAAATAATAATAAAATTAAAATGTCCTTCACAGAAAATATAATTATTGGTTCTTTTTTTTTTCAAGCTATTACAGAACAGCTCAGTGAGCTCTCAACATTCAGTGACTTTTCTAGACCAAAGGTTCAAAGGCCTGACAAAATATATTATCCTCCCCAAACTACATCTGTGAAAGCAATATCCTACAATCCTGAACCAATTTCTGTACTAGTTAGGATTACTATGGTGATGATGAAACACCATGACAAAATGCAAGTTAGGGATGAAAAAGCTTGCTGGCTTATGTTACACATCTTTTTTTAAATTTATTTATTTTTATATCAATCACAGGTTAGGTACTTTGCATCCCAGGCGTAGCCCCCTCCCTCATTCTCTCCCACCCTCCCCATCCCTCCCTCATCTCCTCCCCGCCCCCTCCAAGTCCACCAACGGGGGAGGACCTCCTCCCCTTCCATCCAACTCCAGCTCATCTTGTCTCCTTATTTTTTTCACCTGCTAGAGTACATTTATCATGGGTAAAATTTCTGTTTTGGAATTTGCCATAGCCTCCAGACAGCCTACAATGGCTGGCAGTAGGGTTTCTTTAAATCTCTGTTGATATGTGATAGTTGAACAACTCAGTTATGGCAGAGAGGATAGAAAATCCCCTGTATTACACAGAGCCTTGCAACTTTTGAGACACTGAGTCCCAGAATAGCAAATGGATCCTGAAGAAGCCTTTACATGAAGGGGTACAATGAGTATATGGCAGTGTCAAAATATGAACTGAAGGCCCTTTGTCCACTGTGCTTTAGTTGTATCCACACTTCTTTTCACATAATATATCTCTCTTCTTGATGGTAACAATAGAGATGCTACTTTACTGAGGCTTTATTATCATCAGGTACTTTTCAGTGGCCTCTGCACTTGTACCTTACCTCCTGACAATCAGCTTGAGGATCCTGAAGGAGCCTTTAATAAGGATGAGGGCCTCTTGGCGGGAGCCATACAATGGAGTGCCGTTGATATTCACCAGCTCATCACCAGTTCTCATCTTCTGAGACAAGGCTGCCTTGCCTCCATCTTCAATCTGTGTTGCAGAGAACAAAACAGAAAGCAAATGGTAAGGGGATTTCTGCCCCATAAGTTTACTTCCTGACTTCTTCTAAGCTTGTAGCCACAAGTAGGTTTGGGAAATAGTTCCATTCAGCTTCAAGAAGAGCTGAGGAGTGGATCACCAGGCCATTGGTTACTGAAGGCATAACTTGTACAAGCTCTTGAGAATGAAGGCAACACAGAAATAAGGCAATTCCTCCCTAAAAGAATTAGAATAGTTCATATGGGAAGATAGCATTTCCAAAAAAGGAAGTGATGCTAAGAAGGAAATCTAGAGGGTTGATAAAGTAGCTCCATGGCTTTGCAAAATATACATACAAATTCGATCCAAGAAAGCTCCATCAAAAGTGGCAAATCTTTTCCTACCTTTGGACAGGATTTGAAGTCCGACAAACTTGTGTTTGAACTTTGGCTCTACTGCTTTCTAGCTATGAGATCCTGAGGTTACCCACCACTTTAGAATTAAATTGCCTTATTCGCAGACTATCGATAACAACAACACCCATCTTACATGATTGTTAGATCACCTGTTTGAGAACTCAGAGTTCTTAACTCAATATGAGTTCTGATTATTATAACAAGGGGGTTGATGCTGAAAACCATGATGGTGACTTCCAGCTTAATATTCTGTAATCAGAATCTCCAATTGTAAACATGAAGTAAGTACAAAGTACGTTATATTCATCATTTCAACACATTCCTAAAATATGCCAATGGGCATTTGGCAACAGCTAGGAATGTGTTTACTAACCCACTATAACCTAAACATTCCTGTGATGTGAACAGGGTCATCTTGGCAAATATGTTTTAAGGGTGAGGGATACTAAAAACAAAAATAGAAGCAAGAGCTACTAGGATAGGTAAAAGTAAAGCAGAATAGCTCCGAAGACCTGGGTTTATAGCACATTTTATATATAATATTCTGCTCACAATAAAAGTGAATTCCATCTGTTAGGGCATTAATTCTATCTAGGGTAATGGGGACATCTCATCCATCATTAATTTATTCTCCAAGTAGTTAATGTATTTTAGTAGACACAGACAATAAACACACTAAGTGGTAGAGGTACACCAGGGGAAAAAAGCTCTCAGTTCCTAGCCTAGAAGGGAATTATTGTTTAAAGATTATATGCCCACTGAGATAATCAGGTTAAATCCAGCCCACCCACATTAAGTGTTCTGGGGAATATGGGAAGTAAGAATGATTAATATAATTCTTAGGGGAAAGAAGGTTCTATATGAAATCACTAAAGGCTGACATTTACAGTGTCTATGATTATCCTAATCTTTCTCTCAGTCTTTAATCACGCCTCTGAACCTGTGCCCACACCACGAAAGTCAGAATACTGCTATAAGTTGGTCAGCTTTTGTGAACTCTCACGTAGAATCCTGTGAGTTCAAAGAGATAAATATTAATTTGGGATTTAAAAAAAATCCCATTAAATAAATTGAAATTCTGGGAAAATCATAGAGTTATTAAATATAATGCTGCCACCCAACATTTTTTAACCCCTGAGAAATCAAAGGATAGCCAATTCACACACACACACACACCCCTACAAACATATATACTTGTTCCAGTACGTGGGCAACTATTCAAGATAAAACAACCTAATAATTGTCAATGGGGAACAACTCTCAGCAAATTAATTAGGATTACACTCTTGTTTCCATTGTCATTAGCATTAATGTTTCATAGACACTGCTGCCTGACTTAAAAATTATCTACTAAGCCACATGTAATGACACATAGTAATGAAGGAAAGGGAAAACAATCAGGAGTTCAAGTTCAGTCTGGGCTGACTTTGCAACAACAACAAAGATATTAAAGGGAAAATCGAAGTAAAGTATTATAGTTGAGTTTTAGAAAATCAGGTTGACTAACTCATTCTTCTGGCTTGTATGAGAGGCCTTTAACATTTGGCTTTTTATCATTTAACAAATAATCATAAAAGTACTAACTAATGAATGCTAATATGTTTTTCTCCACTGATGCACATTAGTCTTAATTTACTATATACATTTTGTATTCATACAACTCAATTATCCATATTACTGCTACCCATATAAAAGCTGTCTCTTTCATATATACTGATGTTAAGTAGAAACACTGGTTAAGTATTCAGTTATAGCAACAAGATGTCTGTTTTTTCCAGGCCACAAGATTTTAAAAAATTTAAACTAAAATGCTTAAGTTATGCTGCAGCTAATACTTCGCTATTGCTATATTAGCTGTCACTATCTGCAGTTACATAGAGACTATTTACTTTTCAACTATACTTGTAGGTCAATTGTTTGCTCCTTTCTGTATTCCATATCCCCTTTCAGTCACCAGCATGACAAGGAAGCTGCACCCATGAGATCTGAACAATAAAGTCAAATACACAACAAATGGACATGCCAACTCAGATGGGGAAAATCTCACAAGCCCTTACCCACAGATCAAGAGCTATAGAGAATCACTGACCCCTGAAAAAGGGAGAATCGGTGTTCTCAAGGAATGAGCTTCTTGATCCTTAGCAGTCAGCCAGAAACTAAATAGACTCAGCAGTTACCTCATGATGAATGGATAGGTAGATAGGTAGGTAGGTAGGTAGGTAGGTAGGTAGGGAGGGAGAGAGAGAGAGAGAGAGAAAGAGAGAGAGAGAGAGAGAGAGAGAGAGAGAGATGATACGTATGGACAATATGTGTATATATGTAACAATAATCCTTTTAAAAGATGTCAGTAATTTGAGAGGGAATAGGAAAATACGGGAGGAGTGGGAAAAGAGGGATGAAAATCATGTAAGTACAGTGCCCAAGTCTGAAGTGCTCAAAAATGAATAAAAAAATTAAATTAAAAACAAAATAAAAAAACAAAATAAAATAGCTTAAAATTTAGAAGGCAAATAGACGATATTAAAAGCTATACAGGGGGAAAGTATTACTCTCCAACGAAATCAGAAATATCAGGATAACATCAGCCCTCTTGTCAGTAATGTTTGAAGCTACAAAAGCATGAGATGGCATATTCCAACTACTGAAAGCCACTAACAACTAAGATCGCTACATTCAGCAAATTTAAAATGCAAATTTGATGGAAAATAAGGAAACTTCAAGACAATCACATGCTGTTCATAACAACCAAGGTAGCATTGCAAAACATACCGAAAGAAATACTAAACACAGGAGAAGAATGTCTCCTTCAAAATAGCATAGGAAAGAATTAATTTCATGAGAGGAATTAAAAAGAGAGAAAAACCTAGGTAGGAGTCCATCACATTTAACACAATAAATCCGAAAGCCCTAATACTAATGCATGAGAAAGAAAAGGAAAAAAAAAAAACAATAATCCAGACAAATAGAAATGTAATCATCAAAATAATAGGAATGAGTAAACACCTCTCAGTAATAGCCTTAATTATAAATGATCTCAACTTATTAACAAAGAAATACAGATAGGTTCACTGGACTTGAAAACAAAAACAAAACAAATCTAGGTGGAACTGGCCTTTGTCTTTAAAAGAATCATCGTCTTTAAAAGAATCATCAGGATTTAAGCATGTTTCCAGACTCCAAGATGGCAGCAACCAGTGCACACTGTTTCTGAAGGGCAGAGGATCCAAACCTCCAAAACTTGTGAGTGGATGAGCAACTGAAGCCAGAGATCTACTTTGAGGAATCCTAGGCAGGAGAGGATAATCCTTGAGCTGGAACAGATTGGATCCAGGCCTCCTCCCCCAGTGGATATTTCCTGGGGCCTCAGAGGGGTGAACTATTGATCCCCTGCATTTTCAGCTGCATTTTTTCTGGCTCCCACAGGGAGTGCATAACCTCAGGTATGGGGACTCTTTACTCTAAGGGCCAAACAGGTGACACAAATCTCAGAGTAGAAAACTGTGGGCCCTCTGAGCTTACCACATATCCCTGCAAGTGAGTTCATGGGCCGTCTGCATTTTCCACACAAATGAGTGCGTCTGTGAGAGTGTATACAGAGCCCCAGATCATGGGTCCCTCGAAGCCAGACATCTGATCCCTACTACTCACACCCCCACTGTGGGCAACATAGGGGTCTCTGGGACAACTTTCTCAACATTGAAGCCCTTGTTCTGTGGGTCTCTCAGCGGAGTCCAGGCAAAAAAAAAAAATTCCTGGAAACAATTATTCGAACCAAGATAGTGCAGCCCAGACAGATCTGAGTGCTTGGAGCACAATACTAAGACAGGTCTGTGGGCCACTGAGCCATTCAGGGTCCCTGATCATGGATACTGAGCCTATGAACAGCAGCTGATCCACAACCTGCACTTGTGCTTTTCCCTTACACTTCACCCTTCCAGGCAAGCATACTGCCACACACACTCCTGTGCTTCCACCCTTGTGCCTGCAACCTTCCTCCCTTAGCTGCATCTGAAACATCATCACCTACTCTCAAACCGGTTGGACCTCTCTCATCGCCCTGAAGAATACTCCAGTCTCCAGAGACAGACAGACCCAATCCACAGTATAGCCTCCAGAAACAAACAGCATAGGCTACGGACTATCAGATGGCTAGAGGCCAGCGTAAGTACATATCCAACAAAAATCAGGATATCATGGCTTCACCAGCAACCCCCCAAATTGATGGATATTTCAATTCATTGGAAGCACAAGAAAACGATGTTAAATCTATGCTTATCGAGTTATTAGAGGCACATAAACAGGAAACAAACAAAATTCTCAAAGAAATACAGACAAATATAGCCACACAAATAGAGGCACATGAAGAAGAAATCAATAAAAAAAAATAGAGCCATCATGAAAAGACAGGAATCCATATTCAAACAGATGAAGGAAACGTTGTAAGACGTGAAAACAGAATTAGAATCAATAAAGAAAACACAACAGAGAAAACACTGGAGCTGGAGAACTTAGAGAAATGATCAGGAACCACAAAGTTAAGCGTCAACAACAGAATACAAGAGATGGAAGAGAGACTCTCAGGTGCTGAAGATTGAATTGCAGAAACTGATAAATATCTCAAATGAAAAAATAAAATCAGTAAAGTTCCAAACACAAAACATCCAAGAAACCAAGAACACCATGAAAAGACAAAATGTAGTCTTTTAAGAATTACTCTGGAAGCTGGACATGGCAGTGCACACCTGTAATCCCAGAACTCTGGGAGACTGAGGCAGGTGGATCTTTGTGAGTTTGAGGCCACCCTGGCCTACAAAGTGATTACAAGACAACTAAGGCTACACAGAGAAACCCTGTCTCAAATTAAACCAAACAAACAAACAAAAAAGGAATACTCTGGACTGATCAATAAAATTGAATAGAACAACCAGAAATAAACCAACATACTATGGACTCTAGATTTTTGATGAAGGAGTCAAAATAGCATACAATGGGAAAAAGTCAGCATCTTCAACAAATGGTGCTGGTCTAATTGAATGTCTACATGTAGAAAACTGTAAATAGATCCATATTTATCATCCTGCACAAAACTGAAGTCCAAGTGGATCAAAGACCTCAACATAAAACCAGACACATTATACCTATTAGAAAAAAAATTAGGGAAGAGCCTTGACCTCGTAGGCTCAGGATACATCTTCCTGAACAGAACACCAACAACACAGGCTCTAAGATCAACAATCAATGAATGGGATTTCATGAAATTGAAAAGCTTCTGTAAAGCAAAAGACACTGTCATCAAAACAAAATGATAGCCTATAGACTGGGAAAGGATCTTCACCAACCCTATATCTGACAGAGGGCTAATATCCAGAATATATTTTTTAAAATTAAGAAATTAAACACCAACAAACTAAGTAATCCAGTTATAAATGGGGTACAGGGCTAAACAGAAAATGTCCAAAAGAGGAATATCAAATGGCAAAACAACACTTAAAGAAATGTTCAACGTCCTTTGTCATCAGAGAAACGCAAATCAAAACGACCTTCCATACATCAGAATGGCTAAGATCAGAAACTCCAGTGACAACACATGCTGGAGAGGATGCAGGGAAAGGGGAACCCTCCTCCATTGCTGGTGGGAATGTAAACTTGTACAACCACTTTGGAAATCAATCTGGTGCTTTCTCAGAAAATTAGGAATAGTGCTTCCTCAAGATCCAGCTATACCACTCCTGGGCATACATCCAAAAGATGCTGAAGTACACAACAAAGACATCTGCTCAACATGTTCATAGGAGATTTATTCACAATAGCCAGAATCTGGAAACAACCAAGATATCCTCAACCAACCAAGGAATGGATACAGAAATTGTGGTACATTTACACAATGGAATACTACTCAGCAAGGAAATCATGAAATTTGCAGGCAAATGAATGGAACTATAAAAGATCATCCTGAGTGAGGTAACCCAAAAGCAGACAGACACACAGGTTATATACTCACTTATAAGTAAATATTATCCATATAATATAGGATAAACATACTAAAACCTTAATGAAGTCTTAATGAGTCTTAATAAAGTCTTAATGAAGCTAAACAAGAAGGAGGACCTAGGGAAGAGGCTCAATCCTCATTCAGAAGGACAAACAGGATAGTCATTGGAAGTAGGAGAAGATAGGGAACAGGAGCCTTCCACAGGGAACCTCTGAAAGAATCTACCTAGTAGGATATCGAAGCTGATGCTGAGACTCGTAGCCAAACCTTGGACAGAGCACAAGTAGTGTTTTTGAAGAATGAGGAGACAGAAAGGCCTGAAGGTGACAAGAAGTCCACAAGGAAACCAACAGAGCCAAAATAGCTGGACCTAAGGAGGTCTTCAGAGACTGATGCATCAACCAAAGACCATGCATAGAGAGCAATAGAGTCACTGCTCAGAGGTAGCCCATAGACAGTTCAATGTCCATACAGGTTCTCTAGTAAGGGAGAGGAGACTGTCTCAGACATGAACTTGGGTGTCTTCTCCTTGATCAGTTCTCCCTGGTGGAGTGACCTAGCCAACCCACAGAGGTAGAGGATCCAGGCAGTCCTTCTGATAGGCTAGGGTCAGACAGTAGAAGATAAGGACTTCCCCTGTCCCTGAACTAGGGGAAAGGGATAGGGGAGAAAGAGGAAGGGCGGGTGGGACTGGGAGAAGATGAGAGAGGGGGCTGGAACTGGGATAAAAAGTGAAAAATTATAAAATAATAATAATATAAAAATAAAAAAGTCTACTACAAGAAGGGTATTATAAACATGCTATTTAATACAAGAAAGAAACAAAAAATAACATTTTAAGGATCAGTGAGATTGCTCAGCAAGTAGAGGTGCTTGTCACCAAGACTAAGGTCTATCTCCCAAACTAGCATGGTTGAAGAACAGAGCCAACTCCCTTAAGTCATTCTCTGACCTACACAGGAACACTCTCATATGCATATATGGGCACATTCAAACACACAGGCACGATACAAAAAGATAAATAAAGAAATGCAACTTTTAGAATGGATATATTTAAGAAATTTAAAAGGACACAATATATAAATATAAAACTGTGTAAAACTTTTACGTACATATTAACCAAAATGCATAATCTCTACACGGAAACCTGTAACATGTTTGAAAGAATGCTAAATAAAAAATGAGGTTTGCATGACATTCATTTTTTATTATATTAGTTTGCTTTCTGTTTCTTGGATAAACAGTACGAAAAAAAGAAAAAAAAAGTGCTCTATACTTCTACATCACAATATCATCAAGGGAAGGCAAGTCATGAACTCAAGCAGAGACTATGGAGGAATGTGGTTTAATGGATTGCTTAGCATGCTTTCTTATTCCATCCCTGGACCATCTTTAAGGAGTGGTACTGCCCAGGGTGGCCTTAGCCCTCCCCTATGAATCATGAATCAAGAAAATGCCCTACAAAGAAACCCAGAGAAAAACCTGACAGAGGGAATTCTTCAGTTAGGGTTCCCTTTTTTCCAGATGACTCTGGTTTGTATCACGCTGACAAAAAAAAAAAAACCAATAGATTAAAAGTCAGTGCTGCATTGTGTCCGTTTTTAAATATATAATAATGAGGTATTAAATGAGAACAAACATAACATCCTAATTTCTTGTTTTTGAGATTGGCAAGGAAATTCTAAAACTCATATTCATAGTAAATGAGGCCAAGAGGCCTCCTGCAAGGAAGCATGGAGTTAGCTTGACCTAGCTGCCTTGAAAGGCATGTGTCATTGATTCTTTTAGGTTAGAGTCCACAGTTACTGTGGGACACAATATGCCTTCCATTTCCTGAGAGACTGATGCACTCCCTCAGGCAGTGAATTGTTCAAGCATCTTTGTGTTTCTTTGTATGCTCTTTTGGAAGTCAAAGAAATATGGAAGCTTGATAGGAAAATTGGTCTTAGACTCAGTCTAGTGTACACAGTATAGCTTGCACACTTCATTGTATCCTGGCAACTGCAACTGTATTGATCCTGGCAATTGCCATTATATTCTGTTTCTGAGAATGAGATAAAAAGTCTGATTGCTCTCAATAAAATTGTCACAGCCTCAAAAAAAGGGAAAAAAAGAAAAATAATCACCATATGTCATCTAAAATGGCAAAACAACTTAATAGACTAAAACCACTACCTACTACAAAGAATAAAAAGCAATCTGAATTCTTTTTTTTTTTGCAATCTGAATTCTTAATGTTGCTAAAGGGGGTCACAACTATACAAGCACTCTTGGAACATGCACATCCAGTACATACCTAGAGATACCCGAGGGGGGAAAAAGCACGTGTTCATTAAAAGTCATTTATTCACAACAAGGAGAAATTGGGAACAACCTAGATGTCTATCAGTACATATATTTACACAAATAGCATACTATATAGCAATAAAAACATAGATGTGAGGAACATTATATTGTTTTAAGTGAAAATTATATGATTCCATATGACATGGAACAGTAAAAGCTAATTAGTGAGGGCTAGAGAGTTGGATCAGTGATTGAGTGTTTATGACTCTTAGAGAAGATCCAAGTTTGGTTCCCAGCACCCACTTTAGGTTCGTCACAACTGCCTATAAGAGCAGTACCACAGGATCCATTGCCTTCTGGCCTTCACAGATAGTTGCATTCGCACACATACACACACTCACACAAAGACACATATATAATTAAAACTGAAAAAATAAAAACCAAACAATGTTGATAACTTTGAAAATGAGTTAACTATAATCGTGAAGGCATGTGAATAATTTGCTGATGTTTGAAATGTTA
Organism: Pachyuromys duprasi; assembly: GCA_028658305.1. NCBI lineage: Eukaryota > Metazoa > Chordata > Mammalia > Rodentia > Muridae > Pachyuromys > Pachyuromys duprasi. The sequence goes on along the minus strand of CM053742.1, from coordinate 93,197,935 downwards.
TACAAATTTATCTAACTGTTGATTATAGAAGATAACCATTTCTTAACATTTACTGAGACTTTTGTGTTTTACTGTATGAAAATCTTTAAAACAAAGATTTCTAGAATAAACGGCTTATATTTCTGTAAAAAAAAAAAGCATTTCTTATAAATGGTCAGCTCTATAATGGAGCTTTCATGTATGAACTGACACATTATATAATTCTCTCTGTTTTGAGAAAGTTTTCATCCATACCTGACCCCCAGGGTTGACACTTTCAGCAGGAAAAAAGAAACAAAAAACAAAAAAACAAGGACCAACACTTAATTTTCTTTACTTGCCAACTGGTAAAGGTCAAAGGTTTAGTTTTGTTTCACAGCTTCTATCACTTTCTGTCTTGGCATATCCTAAATGCAGAATCAGTTCCTACTGATGGTCAGAGCCATTGTTTGCTGCTCCTTTTGTCTATACCATATAGATCCTTTTCTTGTGGTTAAGGAAAACTAACAACCATCTCTAAAAGTTTAACCTTATCAAGCCAAGTCACACAGGAAACTAAGTCTTCTCAGGCATAAATACTGCCATTTCATCAGATTACCAATGATTCTTGGCAGTCAGTATGATTGGAACTAAAGGCAGTACAGATGATCAAAGAAACTTACAAAGTTGAGGTGGTAGAGAAGGGGTAAAGGGGAACCAGGATAGAAGACACTTAATGGAAGGATATACCTAAATACTAAAATTTGACCTCTTGTCTTCTAGAAGAAGTTGTTAGCATTAGAGTTCACTATACATGCACATGATCAGCTCCTCTATGTAAGGCTCAAACTATGTGGGATAAACCAGAATTTCTAAATGTCTGCCAAGATGAATATAGCACTATGTGCAAACCTAGAGATAAGACGAAGATTGAAAGGACCAGCAATATTTTACACAGAATTGAGCATATGAACACTGCAGACTAGGCATATACCTCAATGGGAAAGTAATTGTGTAACAAATGTCATGCTCTGAACAACCAAGGACCATGTATGGATATAACCTAGAACCCCTGCTTGAGTGTAGCAAATGGTAGCTCAGTATCCAAGTGGGTACCCTAGTAAGGGGAACAGGGACTACTTCGGACATGAACCCAATGGCTGACTCTTCGACCCCCCCCGACCCCCGAGGGAGGAACAGCCTTGCTAGGCCACAGAAGAGGACATTGCAGCCAGTCCTGAAGAGACCTCATAAGCTAGAGTTAGATGGAAGGGGAGGAGGTTCTCCCTTATCAGTGGACTTGGAAAGGGGCAGGGAGGAGATGAGGGAGGGATTGGGGGGATAGTGTGGGAATGCGGGAGGAGGTTGGGATACAAAGTATATAACCTGTGATTAATATAAAATAAACATGTTAAAAAATAAAACAAAACAACAACAAAACTACCACCAACAAAAAACCTATATTGACATATCAACTCATTTTCATTTATAAACTGTACATAATTACAAAATTAAAACAAGAATATGTGTTAAAGCCTAACAGATCATTAAAGAGCAATGGCAGTAATATTGCTTGGATTAATATAATCTTTATTTCTGTATCATCAACCTATTGCTTAAATTAAAACTCTTAATCAATTGGAACAAAACCTGCTTTTAAAAGAGCTTACTAAATGCAATGAAATAGAAACAACCTTCCTATCCAAAAGAATATGATTAATTATTTGGAATGTGAAACATTGTCAAGCCTCACTCATTGAATAACTCAATGTTAGTTCTCTGAAGACATTATTCATAACCTAGTATGCAAAAAATCTGAATAGATTTTCTAAAGACTATACAAACCCAGCATTAGTCATTTCTGACTGAAAAAGAACTAATACATTAAATAATCTTGAGGGAAGAAACTAAAGGCTGTCCATGAAAACCACTGGCTTGCTCTGCTAATGAGGAATGACATGATCATTTTACTAGGTATTTGAGTTGCTCCACCAGATATAGAAGAAGTGGAATGGAGCTTGTTTTCAGCTTTCCAGAATTAGGCGTCTGTATTCCATGCCCAAAACATTGTTTGTTTCTGTCCAGGTTCCCTTTTCTCAGCAGCAATTTAAACCTTTGTTTTATTTGTATCCCTTTGGTCAGTGGGGAATGAAGAAGAAAAGAATCATTTAACTTCCTCACAGTCTCTGCCAGGCTACCAAAGTAGAAGGCTCTCACAGAAAGATAGCAGGACATCTGTGTACAGTATGAAGGCAATGACAATAATATTCTTTATTTGCCTCAGCACATATCTAGCTTTAAATTAAACTGTCACACTTGCTGTCGCTTTCACAGAGGAGCAAGTACTGTCAGTTCTCAGTTTCCTGTTCACATAGTGACTGAGAAATGACACACCATCTCTTTCCTGCTTGATGAGATGTGTATAGCATGGATTATTCTTACAGCGGATATCATTTTTCCTTTGTAAGGCCAGGCTTAGCGTTGGAGTGGGGGTGGGAAGAGGAGAAAATCATGGGCATTTGATGTCCAGATCTGAGGAACCAGCAATGCAGAAGCAATTCTTTCTAGTTTGGGGGTTGCTTTTTGGGTTAGGTTCAGATAAAATAGGGAAGCATACTTTTTTTATAAATTTATTTATTTTTATATCAATCACAGGTTAGGTTTTTTGCATCCCATGCATAGCCTCCTCCCTCATTCCCTCCCACCCTCCCCAACCCTCCCTCATCTCCTCCCGGCCCCCTCCAAGTCCACCAA
>CM053742.1:93135744-93194723 GCA_028658305.1 Pachyuromys duprasi | reverse complement strand
TGGTTTCTTGCTTTTTAACTTCTTGAGTTCTTTACATATATTGGATATTAGCCCTCTGTTAGTAGTAGGATTGGTAATGATCTTTTCCAAATCTGTAGGCTGTCGTTTCGTTTGGATGACAGTGTCCTTAGCTTTACAGAAGCTTTTCAGGGAAGCCTACTTTTAAACTATTACTATTGTTGCTGTCCCTGCTTGTTTGTGTTTCTCAAAATTTAAGCTCAGAAGTAGTCTTGTCATTTACCCAATAATGGCAGAGCCCATCCGACAGCAGGCTCTACATACCTTGGCACTGATGTTGCTCTTCACAGCAAGAGCACTGTGGTGGTTTCAGGTTTTTTTGTTTGTTTGTTTTGTTTTATGTTCTCCACCTAAAGAAAACCCATTAAACCCTCTGGAACCATCCTCCACTTCCCTCTTACTCCACTGCTAAGGCATCTGAGATTCCCTTCTGTACCTGCTATCCTCCTAGTTTTTTTGTTCTGTGTCAGTTCCTCTTCCTGGGCCTCCTGTGGACAAACTTAAACTTACCGTTAATATCTAGTATTCGTATTCACTAATTCAATCCACAAGACTAAAAAATTATTCTTACAATATAAATCTCGGAAGATCAGAAGCTCAATGTGATCTCACTATGCACATTTTACTGAGATTCTCTCACAGTGTTCCAATGCACATGAACACACACATTCACAGACATGCATACACTCATACACACACACACACACACAGAGGCACGCACACACATCATTCCCAATATGCTGTTCTACAGAGAAGTAATGAAATAAAACCTTAGGACCTTTGTATTTCCTGTTTTCCAGACTGAAAATGTTCTTTTTCTATGTTTCTATGTAACTCCTTTCATCGTCTAAGTATCAAGTCATGGTTTGTCAGAGAGACTTTCCTTGACCTTCTCCATTTTCCCCATCTTAATCTGTATCATAATAGCTCTACCAAAGAAGTTATCATAAACATATATCATATAATTTATTTCTATCTATGTTAACTTTCTGTGAAGATACTTATAGTATAGTGTAAGAGACAGTCATTGTCTTTTACTCATTGCTGGCATCTGAAGACAAAAAATGTCTACAGAGCACTTTGCAGTTACTCAATATTTATTGAAATTAGAAGAGATTGCAGGATATCATTGAATTTATTTTCCTGGTTCTGCAATGCAACTCTATTTTTTCTGTGCTGATCATCTAACTAAGGTTGAGGGATATTACATGGCTTGATCAGGTTATAGTATAAGTCTAAGATATTTCCTTTGATGAAGTTGTGACAAAACTTTGTTTTTCATGGATATGTTACTGCTGTCATTCTTATCTAGCAACCCAAAGAATTTTTGCTAAAAGGGCAGACAGACAGACAGACACACAGACACATACAAAGAGAGAGAGAAAGAGAGAATTATTATTAGCTCAGAAAATTCCAGGATAATTACTCTTGAGCTAAACATTCCTTGTTTGTCATGAATTGCCCAAAGAGCAAACTTTAGATTCCTAATTTAATGTAAGGAATGAAGGGTTTATGGAAACTTAGGTGCACTGTAATAATATTTTATGCTAAGATATGATTCTCCTTAGTTTTTAACATTCTAAGCCTTTGTATATGAATGTAAAACATCTATAAAGCCTTTACAAAGTAACCATAAACTGGGAGAATTAACTACTCTGGAAATTCAAATAAGGTGTATTCCACCTGCTTGTATACAGTCATTACAATAGATTTTCAGACTAGTATTTCTTTTTTATTTATTTATTTTTATGTCAATCACAGGTTAGGTACTTTGCATCCCAGGCATAGCCCCCTCCCTCATTCCCTCCCACTCCCTCCCTCATCTCCCTCCTCCCCGCCCCCTCCAAGTCCACCAACAGGGGAGGACCTCCTCCCCTTCCGTCCAACCCCCCCCCCCCAGCTCATCCTGTCTCCTCAGGGATGGCTACAATGTCCTCCCCTGGAATCTAGCCAGTCTGTCACTCCCAGGCTTGTATGGGGGAGGGTCAAAGAGTCAGCCATCAAGTTCATGTTAGTCTAGTATTTCTAAAAAAACATTAAGAGCAAACACAGACCATGAGTAGGGGCTAGATTTTTCACTTGACTCAATGATTATCCAGTTCCTTCAGAATCCTGAAAGTAGTGTCTAGGAGGTTCTCCAATGTTTGAAGGAGAGTTTGCCCCAATCTGTCTTCATATGATAATAACTTCTATTTAAAGGCCTTTTGTTCAGATTTAGAATTTTAGACCTTAATGATTTTCATGTTTATGCCTTTATAAGATTTTCATATAAACAAATTCACAGGTCAGAAAATAATTCTTTATCAACCCTTGTTTCCTTGTTTGGGCCCTAGAAAATATGGCCACTATGATATAACTTAAAGTACCTGAATATCTGTAGTGTGCATTCAACACTAATGGACAATAAATGATAGTGAAGTTTTGTCAGGTCTGATCCAAATTACCTGTGGCTGTTCTGAATTATATGGAATTACATAGAGTTTAATGGTTCTCTGGCAATTTGCCTTGGCCCAAAGCCAAGGTAGCTAATGCTTCAATCAAACTGCCTTCCCTACCCCTCACCAAGACATTCTCTGTTCCTGTCTGGATGTGCCTGTGATGAAGCCTTCAATGTTTCTCTCACAAACACTGAAGAGTTCTCTGGCTCTCATCTCCTCTTCCTCTTTCTCTTGTTCCTCCTCTATCTGTACACCGCGAGATATTAATGGCCTCTGAAGTTCTGCAGAGACAAATTGTTTGGCCAGCAGTTCTAAAGAAAAGACTTTTTAAGCAGAGAAAATATGAGATGAAATATCAGTAGGCTCTTGCCCTTTCCCCAGTAGTTCAATCAGCTAGATCAAAATTATCAAAATGGCCAAGAACCCTGGATTCCCACTGCAGCATTACCAACAACAGCAGGCCTCCAGAGGCTCATCACAACCTAGGATCACATCCCACCATAGGCAGGTAAGCTGCCCAATCAAAAAATTCCCATTGTGCAACAAATTGCCATCCTCTGTCTTAGAAACTGCACTGGCTTTAGACTGGGATTCTGCCACGGACTGCTGCCATCACTTTGTCTGGGTGGACAGTGGGGAAAGGCCAAATACACAAAGACTCTACCCCAAATCCCCCAGTAAACTTGAAAAACATAATTTACAATCATGAGAATCACCAGTTCCTGCCCTGATTGTTCACCAACAACCTTAGTCCTCATCAGTTGCTTTTCAAACTTCCAGGGGAGCTTCAGCATCAGTAACTTCCTAATCTTTGGCAAAGGTGAGGCCTAGCTCCTTTGTCTAACCAATTCCAAAGTCCCACTAACTGGCTCTACTAGGGAGAAGGCTCATTTAAAGAGACTATATGCCATGGTACCAGCAGGAGGAAAGGGCAGAAACCACAGGATTCCTACTCTGCACTGATTGCTGCTAACTTTTTTCAGCTGCTAAGGAGAGGCCCTGTTGGGGAAGCCACGAGAGGAAATGGGTTCCATGTACAGTCCACCTTAAATTGCTCACAATTGTGTGCTTGGAAATAGTTTCCACTAAACATTTCACATGCCTATTAGCACAAGCTGTAAAGCTTTAGGCTTTGCTGCATTTCTCGCCCAGATTGCCTGAGTCACTTTCCTATGGCAAAGATGATTGAACAGTTGGAAAGTGAGATGTGTGCAGGGAAGATAAAGGAGCTCCAAGGATAGTTAAATCTGGACCCAGGAAGCATGGCTTAAATATGACTTTTAGGCACATAAAGAATTTAAAGGGTTTAGCGAATAAAGACCAGCTGTTCTCAATTTGATTGAAAACAAGGTGGGGAAAAAGGAAAAGAAATTGAAATTATAATAAGAAGTCTTATGATAACAAGAAGGAAGAACTTTCTGCCAGGTGAGGTGGATACCTACTAGATGGAGGGCTATGGAATATTCTTTGAAGTGGTTCTTCCAGTGGTAGAGGGGAAGAGGGGAAGAATGAAAGGCAGCTGAGAGCCCAAATTCAAGACCCTCCAGTACCCAGACTTCTCTTCTCTGTAACATTCCAAGATCTTGAGAAGGGTCACTTACATGCCTAAGGGAAAACAAGAGCAACAGGCAGCTTATTGCTGCTCCCAAATGTTTAAATTAACCCCAACTCTAGACATTCCTATGAGCCAAGCCTGTACTCTGGCCCTGACATTCTAAAGGAAAAAAGGAAAGGCTCACTTTGGACTTGCCAGGGCCATGCATATGGGAATAATAGTTTCTGAGCCCCAAAGCAGGACATGATCTAAAAATTATACTTATGGGGACAAAAGGACAGCATATGTGAAATCAGAGGTGCCCTGGGAAATGTGGGATGTATGGTTTCCATAGCCATATATTATCTCTTTCTGAGAGTTCTGACCTAGGAGAAAGTTAATTAAAACTGTACTATGTTGTTTGGGCCTGGAATCTTTATCAACAAGATCAGTTAGGATTATGAAAAGCCATGTACAAACTGAAATTCCTCCTGGGTGGGTTATTGTGTGTCCTCCCCAGTTCAAAAACTTCACAAAAGCCAAGGGCTTTGCCTGGTAAAGTAGAAACAGCTCCTTAGGATATTATTGAAGGGAAGAAATGTAACCTGAAGTAAGGAATCCCACTCATTTATTCATTTATTAATTCCTTCCTTTGTGACTCAGTTGTTCTCAAAGAGTTAGCCAGCAGTTTTACTGTCTCCTGGAAATGGAAATCAACCTACACTAAAGCCCAGTGAATCACAAACTCTGGAATGGAGCCAGTAATGTGTGTTTTAATTCCTCCAGGTGATTATAATGAGCGCTAAAGTGTGAAAAATCCCTGGATTAGACATTCTCCTGGGGATGCTTACATTGACAATCAGCAACAATGCCATTAACCAAGAAAATGACAGCCGCGAGGATTAGCCTTCAATATCTCTGCCAATGTAGCCTATGTCTTTTACAAACCTGGGATCATAGAGTCATCTGACTCTTACCAAATTATAGTTGGACTTGAAACTCCATAGGTTCCAAATGGGCAGATTCAATCATTTGCAGACTAAAAATAATTCAAAGCAAACAAAACTGTCTCTGTTTTAAAGAGTCTTAATGTCTTCTCTTCCACTATTCCCTAAACATTATAGCATAAGAACCATTTACACAGCATTATGAGTTCTGGGTAACTAGAAATGCTTCTCAATATCCAGAAGGAGATGTGTAGGCCTTGTGCAAACAAATATGCTTTTATTTATAAGGTACTTGAACGTCCGAAGGTTTTTGGTATGTGTTTGGAGGATTTCTGGAACCAATACTTCATGGATATGGAAAAATCAAACCTGTATTCACAGGCTAGGTTTCATGGGGATAACTCAGTTTGTTTGCTGTAACAGTCCTTTTTCAAATAAGATGAAGGGATTCTCATCTAAATCCTGCTCAGACATGCACACACTACTCTTGAGCATCCAGTGAATATGTTAGCCATTAGCCTCCATGTGAGGCTCACCATACAGACTGAGCCAGGAATATTTTTTGTTCAGCAGCATTATGTTTTACTTTGAAACATACACAGATAAAAGAACAACCACTTAATGCTGCTCCTTAAACCTTACTAACATTAAATTCCAATTAAATAAAACAATTATTGCTTCATCCTGATCTAAACTGATAAATTCAATCATAATGTCTGCTTAAACAGGAAAAAGAAATGCTTCTGGGTGAATTAATTATCAAAGTGAAGGGCACTGAGGACCAAATCTTATTAAGTGCCACCTGGTTCTCCCCTATAGTATCAGTTAGTAAAGAAAAAAGAGAGATCTGAGCACAGCCTTGTAGTTAATCAACTGCTTCTGGCTGCCAGTAAAGCTGCTGGTTCTGTTAGAAAAGTCACATAGCACAGTTAATTCAAATCAATGAATGAGAAGTAGAAGACAGCCTGGTCTTCATAGCAAACAGCAGGCCAGCCAGGATTACACAGTTAGATCTTGTGTAAAAAAAATCAACACATGGAAATTTCTGGGGTGACCATAATATTTTATAAATCAATAGAGATTTGGGGTACACATGTGCATAGTGTATCAAAGCTCACCCTTGATCCAGGTGTGGTAGCACATATCTGTAATTCCAGTACTCAGTGAGGCACAGGCAGGTACATCTATGTGGGTTCGAGGCCAGCCTGGTCTACAGAGCGAGTCCAGGACTACCAAGGCTTTAAAAACAAAACAAAGAAACAACAACAACAACAACAAAAACTGAAAGTACACTTTGTTCTTTGGTACATTTAAGATTTGTGTATTGCATTATATGTAAATTTTGCTTCAGAAGAAGCCAGTTCTAAACATGGAACAGTAGTAAGTAATATACACACTGAAGCTTTTGTGGTGACCAGTTCTTAACGTACTTGGAAATGTGTCAGAAAATAATAGAGCTACTAAGTGGAGTAAATCAACAGGTAAATCTATGATAAAGAAAGCAAGCCATAGACTATTTAACAAAAACTCCAGTGCCAAGCATGAGAAACCTCCTCTTGAGTTGTTGATTAAGGTAATTCAAAAGATCCACATAATAATATACGCTTTTGCTGTTTCCTTAGCTGCTTTCTAGATCTTGAAGGTAAGTCATAAGTCCCTATTGATGAAGATGGAGGAATTGATTTGAATTTTACCTGGATAGCTTCTCACAGTATTAGCCCTCATTATATTAAAAGGAGTTGGGCAAGCTGCCAAGGAAAAGAAAACCTATTAATAGTTTAATCCATCTGTATAGTCGACAAACCTCAACAGTGAACAGCATGGAAAGATGTCCCAAACTGTGAAATAATGATACATGTATCCATCCCACGGGTAACCACCAGCCACCTGACTGGTGCTAAGGCCCACTCAATATAAGAAAAGTTATGTCTGTCACTAGAAACTTAGCCAACTGTCCACGGCTGGTTGAAGTCATGAATCTTAGAGAACTTACAATTGTCACTTTCCTAAATCAGGACAATTTCTACTTGTGTTGTAAATACATATCCTTATATCTACTGATTAATGTAGTTCTCACTTCCTCATCAAGAAAGCTTCATTTTGCAGAAGACAAGAACCATTACAGAAAACAACAATGGGTCAAAATGCAGATATCAACTGACCATGGTGTACCCAACCCAAATTAACATATTTACAATATAACGTCAACACTTAAGGCTCAGGAAATATTCTGAAATAGAGGGTAGAAAGACTGTAACAACCAGAGGACCAGGACTAGATAGTATCTTCTAAAAAATGATCAAAATATGTTTTATGATCATTCTGAGTGGGGTATCTCAGAAGCAGAAAGATATTCACAGTATATACTCACTTACAAGTAGATATTAGACCTAAAAGATAGGATAAACCTACTAAAATCTGTACACTTAAAGAAGCTACACAAGGAGGAGGACCCCGTGTAAGATGATCAATCCTCCGTTAGAAAGACAAATGGGATGGACATTGGAAGTAGGAGAAAACAAGAAATAGGATAGGAGCTTACCACAGAGGGCTTCTGAAAGACTCTACCTAGCAGTGTATCAAAGCAGATGCTGAGACTCATAACCAATTCTTGGGCAGAGTGCAGGAAACCAAAAGAGGGGAGAGTTAGTAAGGGAAAGGACAGGAGCTCCACAAGGACCAAATATATCTGTGTACAGGGGTCTTTTCTGAGACTGATTTTCCAACCAAAGACCATGTATGGATATAACCTAGAACCCCTGCTCATACGTAGCCATGGCAGCTTAGTATACAAGTGGGTTTCCTAGGGGAATAGGGACTGTCTCTGACATGAACTCAGTGGCTTGCTCTTTGACCTCCCTGCCCCCTAAGGGAGGAGCAGCCTTGCTAGGCCACAGAGGAGGACACTGCAGCCAGTCCTGATGAGACCTGATAAGCTAGGATAAGATGGAAGGGGAGGAGGACCTCCCTTTTGAGTGGACTTAGAGAGGGACAGGGAGCAGATGAGGGAGGGAGGGTAGGATTGGGAGGGAAAGAAGGAGGGTGCTACAGCTGGGAAACAAAGTAAATTGTAATTAATACAAAAATTTAAAAAAACAAAATATGTTTTATGAAACTCTAAAAGAATAAAAATATTTTATATTTTATAGGAAAGTATAGTAAGATGTTGACAGAAACTAGGTGATAGGTATTTGAGAATTTAATGTAAATTCCCTTCTCATTTACGTATACTTGAATTTTTCCACTATAAAATGTCAGAAATAAATGCAAAAGATGAAAAAGGCCATTTGGCTTAATTGTAAAACAGACCTTTCATTAATTTATTCATTCCACAAACTGTGTGTGTTACTACTTCAAATCCTGACTCCCCCACATAGCACAACAGTGTGACCTTGGGCAAGTCACTTCATCTCTCTGGAACCTGTTGATTTACCTACTAAATTATCTATTTCAAAAAATGGGGATAATGAGGCCTCATGGAGTACTTACAATTGTAACACTATGTAAATTACTAACCACTTACTGAGAGAGTGCTTTGTAACTAGGGAACTCTGAGCAAAGTGCCCCTTATTCATCTCCTATGGTATCCACAGGTTTTCAACCACAGAATGCCTTTTGTATCAGCCTCAGCTTGAACATTGAATACCATTACTTTCATAGAAATAGTCTGCAGATTGGGCCAAGCCTTTGGATTATAGTGTTTGTGCCCCAAACCAAATTATTAAACTTACATTCAATAAAGAATTGGCTTCCAAACTTCTAACAAAGAGGCAAGATAAAGGAAACTTTTGGGGAAAAAAACTACTAAGCAAAGTTTAAGACAAAAGTGATGCTAGAGGTGTGGTCTAAGGTAATGTTTGTGCCTTCGCTTGATCTTTATCTTGCCAAGCTCCAGCACCATTCCCAGCTCAGGGGTGGTGGTCAATGAAAAGGGAAAACAGTCTCATTCCTTGTTGGTTTCCTTTTCGGTTCATTTTCTGCAAGGATTCTCTATGCAGTCTTTTCTTTAATGTAACCCTCTTATTCACTAGTGTGAGAGCAGTGAACCATTCCACTGTTTTAAGCTAAGCCCATGCTCCTCTGCAAATCATCATCTCTGGCTTTAGTGCATCCTCTGGCAGGTTTAGAATAACAAGAAGGTTATTAACTTCCTCCCCCCCCAAAAAAAAAAGGATTTGGAGCCCAGGAAGCAACTCAACAACAGACAGGTAAGTAAGAGTCTCGGGCTTTTATAAAGGACAGAAATTGCTAAGAATCAAACATACAATCCAAGAAGCTGTTCAAAAAAATACTTCATGAAACTGCTGTTACAACAATGTGCTGTGTGGCACAGGAAACCCTGCCTCAAAAGTACAACCAACTCTTTCAGTCCAATTTGGCTATAATTAATACAATTAAGGAGACAGAAGACAGAAAGATGGTCTCTATAAGACAGTGATAGCAAGCACATCTTTGTCATTGGGCCTCAGCATATAACTGAGGCTTGCTTCAGGAAGCAGGGACTACAAATTGTACCTGGCCTTCCAGCACCACGGGAACCCTCAAAGAGTATACAGAACTCTCAGTACTCAGGAACATAGCCCTTGAAACACAAGCATGTTGCTCTATATGTAAGGATTACTTAATACTTCAAATGGATTTCACAGGCTTGTAAATATGATATAACTTACTGTGTGTTAGGATGGCAGTATCAGTAGTAATTCTGAATTTCGGGTATGTGGTTGGGAAGTAGCCAGACTAGCATAGCTAGTTAGGATAGATCATATCTGTCCTGCTATTGAGACTAGAGCTTACTAATTTATCTAATAAGCATCTCTGTGATTTTTTTGGGAGCTAGAGCAGGTAAATAGAACCCCCCCCCAAATTATAACATACCTTTTCAAAAGAATCTAAGAGATTATCACTAAATGTGGTACAGAGGCCCCAACCAGTTATCATAGACCTATGCTGTTTCTAAAGTATACGCTAAAGAAAATGGTAAAATCTGTTCTGCCTACAAGGAGCAGAACACAGCAATCCTTTAAGACTTGTTTAATAGGGAGGCTTGTTTACAGACTGCTGAATAGGATCTGCAGGAAACCTTGGAAGTTCACAAGAGATGACCAGGAGAAAGGACGTAAGAATGACAGTGCATTTGTCAGTCACTAAGAGAATACACTTCATGTATTTTACCAGGAAAATGCTAAGTATGTCAGATACTATATATGCTCATTAGTTAAAATTAACCATTCTACAATGTGAACAGATTTTAAAACACCCTGTGTATACCATAATTATACTTTCTGCCAATTAAAAATAACATTTTAAGGTTTTACATAAGCTGGGTATTATGGGAGCACATGCCCAGGCTAGTTGTAGGAGTGAAGTAGGGTGTTTCCAAGTTTGAGGCCAGTCTGGTCAACAAAGTTAGACCCTTTCTCCAAAAATGTAAAATATACAAACAAACCTCAAATGTGTGTGACATTTTATATGGATGATCAAATGTCCTTCCATTATATCCCAGGATTCTGATCAACAGCTTGCTGGAAAGCAGGTTACATGTAATAAGGTCTGTGATTTCTGACAAGAAGAACTGATTTGGCTCAGAGCAGTTAACTGAGTCTCCCAAGGCCAAACACCTAATACAAACTCAGGTATTCTGAATGTTTCCCAGCTGTTCCCAAGTGCCTATATTGTTCACCTATCTAAAAAGATAGACCCGAGACAGTCTTGATATTTACATAGTTTCCTGGACTTGGTAGTTTTTAGATTTCTTTCTATTCAGCTCAAGAGCAACAAGGCAATAATTTACCCACTTTTCTGTATCAATCATTATGATCATCTGAATCAAAACAATCGTGTGTGTGTGTGTGTGTCGGAGAGACAGAGAGTCAGTGAGACAAGGAAGAAAAGTAGTGAGGAAACAGGAGGAGAAGGGAGGAGAGAGAGAGAGGAGATTGAAACAAGGGCCTGTGTATGCTATGCCAGCACATAACTATGTTACATCCCCTGGCTTCTCAACCCTGCAACCCTGCTTTGACTTGTTATTTTGAAACAGGGCCCCACTAAGTTGTACAGGCTGGCCTGAATTTGCTCTGTAGTCCCAGCAGTACCTGTGGTTGTAACCTTCCTTCTTCAGCCTCCTAAGTAGCTCTGATTATAGGTCTGTGCTCACAGTTTAGCCCTACTGAGTCTGGCACTCTCTACAGTACTCATAGTCTGGCTTGCTATTGTGGGCTACTCTCTTGCGATGCAGAAGGCAGGTCTCAGAGGAAAGGAGTCAGAGAAGATCCTGAAATGGAAGTTAAGTTGGAGAGGGTAGTAATGCATGCTTATATTATAATCCTAGCCTTCAGAAGGCTGATGATTATCAAAAGTTTGAGTACAGCCTAGGCTACATAGTAAGTTCCAGGTCAGCCTGGGCTACAGAGTGTGACCTGTCCAAAAACAGCTACTGTTTAATAACCAGCAGTTATTAAAACTATGCTAATCCATAACAGCAACAGCTGAGGACCAGATCAGAAGAACCATAATGTATTCTTCCTATAAGCCCCATAATCCCTTGTCCTTCCTGGTGTTGCTAGGGGTGGAAAGGCAAGAACACTAACATCCATATCACTTGCAACACATATTCCTCAATCGACCTCAGATGACATCAAGATGACTCCTCTGTAGGATGGAAGTTTTCACCTCCAAGTCCCAAAGCCTTTCTTGTAATGTAAGGCAAAGTTCCACAGAGGTGACTACACATCTCATTTCTCTTAAACACTTATTGTGTGGTCAAGACACTCCTGGAATGTCTATTTCTTCAATAATAAAATGTAAAGAGCCTGGCTCTTTCCCTTCTCGGTACACTAAAGCCATAAACACACATATTACATCTGTCTAAAGATCTGAAAAGTGACTTGTACCACCATCAGGCCTGAAGCTTGGAGTTATTTCTAGGATTATAAGCAGGACTGATCAGGACAATCCCACTTGCAAATATTCACCACAGTGAAGAAAACACATATACTAAGTGGCCACTGTGTACTTGGGTCTGAGCTGAGCTTTTTGTTATGAAGATTTCTGTGTTTCTAATATCTGTAGGGAGAAGTATTAAGCAATGAAACCAGAAAATTTTATTGTGGATGAGATGAATCATGAATGTAGAGGTAATATTCAAAATACTGAACAAGCAAACAAAATAAAACCAGTACAACAGGAGCACCACCCAAACAGAATAAGTCCAGTCAAGACATGAATCAATGTCCTCCAGGCCCCTTATTGAAATGGACACCAGAGGCAGGTCCAAGAATAGGGAAGAAGTCAGATGATGACTTAAGGAACTCATGAGAGCAGCCATTATCTAAGCATTGTACAATTTTTTTACAACAGTCACGGTCCTGTCAGTGCACCCCAGTAGAATACAGAAGTTCTTCAATGCCAGTTGAATGAGCATGACAGTTATCTTGTGAAGGAGTATGGAAATATTATGTAGATTGAAAAGTTTCCTTAGCAACTGTATTCTCTATGGGATGGATTATCAGTTGCATGCAATAAGGAAGACAGATAATAAGTCTTTGAGTGCACAAGAGAAGATGGATGCTAGCATGATTACTGCACGGGCAAGAAGCATACATTTCTATATGAGGGTCCGAAGATGTTTACACAAATTCCCAATTCCACATATAACCATTGTTCTCAAGAGGTGCTCAGGCCTGTAGTTCTTCTGGTTTGAATCCTCTATCTTACAGCATCCTTACATATTCACACATGCATGCATGCACCCAGGGAGAGGGGTGTGCATTTGTCTGACAAATTTTGTTTCATTGTATATAATCAACTAGTAGCTGTCAGGCTATAAGTACAGTAGACAACAGGCCTCCTAAGAAAACTTCATTCAAATACTGAAGCCATTTACAGCTGTAAGAGAGTGGTTTCACTATAGACAACTGCCTTCATAATCCTATGCTTTGAATAGGCCTCACCATCATCAACCAAGAATTTTCTGGCTGACATCAATTCAATAACCTCAGCCCATTGCCATTTAAATGTTTACCCTCATGTTACCACATTCATGCTTTATTCACCACCACTGTGTGTTCTGATAACCAGTCTCTGACTTCTAGTTTCTTTGCTTCTACCTTTCTTACTCCCATCTAGCACAAAGCTGGATACAAAAAGTAATACTTACTGAAGTGTCATTTATGGATGGCTTGACTCATTAAAGCCAATATCTCTGACTCCCAGATCAACAATGTGCTCTAAATATGTGTGTGTGTATACAGGTGTGTGCTGTGTGTGTGTGTGTGTGTGTGAGTATATGTCTGTGGAGGGTGTGTATAAGTGTTTGTGGATGACATTTGTATATGTCTGCGTGTGAGTATGTGTGTGTGGTGTAGGGGCTACGTTTATTTTTATCTATTCACCCACCACTCATCCAATGATTGCGAGAGTAATTACTCAATACTATCAGAATGCAGCATCCGCACCTAGTTATTTTATAGTTCAGCAGGAACTGAAACAAGGAAACTTTTACCCCTAATTTTTCAAAATAAATATTTTTCTTCTTCCAAGTGGTTTATCTTTGGCATCTTGTGTACATCTCTGAAATGAGAAGCCAGTTCATGTATGTCCATCCGAATATAAGAACGGTCAATTCTTGCTCATGCTCACTTTCATTTCTGTAACCCCAAAGGAAAGTGCATGCACACACACACATAAACACACACACACACACACACAGAGAGAGAGAGAGAGAGAGAGAGAGAGAGAGAGAGAGAGAGAGAGAAAGAGATAGAGAGAAATAGAAAGAGGCAGACAGATGGAGAGACAGACAGATAGATCGCGGCATCAGATTGCAGAACAGAGGTAGTCCATTGCCATTTAAATGTTTACTCTCATGTTACCACATTCATGCTTTATTCACCACCACTGTGTGTTCTGATAACCAGTCTCTAACTTCTAGTTTCTTTGCTTCTACCTTTCTTACTCCCATCTAGCACAAAGCTGGATACAAAAAGTAATACTTACTGAAGTGTCATTTATGGATGGCTCGACTCATTAAAGCCAATATCTCTGACTCCAACATATGTCATAGTCCAACATATGACAGATTGGTAAACAATCTTATTGAGGCTTGTAACAAGTGTGGTAAGACTTGAGCATAGAAAAGGCAAGAATAAGGTGCCATAATAGTATGTCTCCTCTCATGCCTGTCCGCCTTAGGGTCATAAATGAGAAGGCAGCTAAATTTTGTTCTTAATAGATAGGACACTTATAGAACATCCTTTAGAAATGAGGGTGATCAAAGCAATTAAATGCAAAGAAGCCAACTAGGTAAATATAATGCAAAGAACATCATCCTCTTGGTCATTTGGAGAGAAAGTTCTTATAGTTCTAACCACGAGTGAAGTAACATTTTTACAGTGCGCAGCACTGTCCAAGTAAACACCATTTTCCAGGTATAGTGAGTGACAATATCAATTCTTTTGTACCATAGGGATTATTATTCTCATTTTACAAATGGCAAAACTTGTATTTTTATTCATTATCACAGTTTTAACACACACATTATGTTTTTCCTGTTGCTGTGCCTTCCCAGTATGCTCACACACTTAGTTTTTAAATACTGTGTAGCATACCCTAATAGAGGAAAAGGAGGCAAGGGCATTCATTCCTTGCAAAAACACTACCAGATTTAAAGAAAGAATATTCAAGTAAATGATGAATACCTTCAAAGGGTTCCCTTAGGGAGAGACAGGTGACACAACATGAGGGAGAAACAGATGGAGTAGATTGCAAATCCATTCCCATCCCACATTAAGCAATGTAGTCTTTCTACTGCAAGAGATGCAATAGACTAGAAGAAGGCAAAGAGTTAGGACAGGCCTCTAGCTGGGAAAAAACATGATGGTAGTGAAGACAGATGGCTCAAAGAAGCAAAGGAAACATTGACTGCAGGGATATGGACAGGGAGACAAGAATGTATAACAACAGTCTGTCTGAGGCCCAGTTTTGAAAACATTGCTTCCAGAAGAGTCAGCCCTCCTATTCAGTTTCAAAGCTGGCCCTGCAGGCCCTGCAGGCCCTGCAGGCTCTGCAGCCTCTCTCCCCTCTTCCTTAAACACTGCGTATGCTACTTTGACTTACAAACTACTAACAAGTTTTGTTTGGTCCTTTGGGGCTTCCTCATTTGTCTCCATTTTCTAAGCTGGAGGCTTTGTTGCTCCCCTGGGCCCAGCCTAGCCCAGATGGCTGGGGCAGGCAGAAAGAAATCAGGTAGGCTCCAAAGGGCCTTGATTAGCACATGTTTCACATTCCCCACATTGCATGGTAATTCACAGAGAAACCCTACAGAATTGTTTTATGAAATGTTTGGGATGAGAAACCCTACAGAATTGTTTTATGAAATGTTTGGGATGAGTTTGGGGCTTCTCTTTCTTTCTTCTTTTTAATAAGTATGTTTCCGTGCTATAGCTATTTCCTCTGTCCCTGAGTTAAATAATAGCAGAGGAAAAGAGTTTACAGCAATGCAGAAAAGATGTTTTTACAGAAATCCTGAGGGAGTGTGTATAGGGTAGGGGGATCCAGCATGAAGGACCACAGCAATGTTCACAAAAGAACAGAAAAACGGGCTGCTAGGGGTAGAGAGGATAGAGGCAGTTTCAGCTAGCACAAGTGTACAGAAGTCAGGCAAAATTACCTGCTTGATACCCAGGCCAACTATATCCCCTCAGCTAATTTGCAACTACCATGAAGAGCTGATTTTGTTCTGGTCATATGCACCCAGTATAGGCCTAGTGTAAACCCAAGGTGTGGACATTCTCTATTAACCAAGGAAACTGAAACATACAAATGAGTCACATGTATAAGGGTAGTCTGCAAAACATTTATAGGAAATCCATCCTCTAAAGAACAGGATGCTCATAAAATAAAAGAGAAAAGAGAAAAACCTCCTAGGCTTACATCTTTACATGTAACATATCTATTTATTGTTAGAATTTTGTCTCACAGAAATAATGGTTTCATAACATTTTCACTCAGGTGTATCACTGTACTTCACTAATATCTGGCCTCTATTACCTACCCTTGTACCCCACAAAATTGGTCCTTTCTTCTACCTAAATAATCACCCATTTTCCTGTTCATATAAAATATATGAGCATTATACTATACTATTCCACACTATACTATATATTATAATATACGTTTTTGAAATATAGCCCAGATGAGAAAAAAAATATATATATATATATATTGGAGTCCTGTCTGGACTCAGGTACATGAGCAAATGAGCAATTTCAGTCCCGACATCTCCATTGCAGAGAAAAAGTGAGGAAAGGAGAGCTTTTTCTCTTCCTCCCTTCCTGTCACTTCCCTTAAGGTATTCACACAAATACACACACACCATGCGGTAATGCATTCATGTACATACCCACACATAAGAGAGACACAGAGACAGAGATACACAAAGGGAGATGGAGAAAAAAAAACTCAGAAAGAATCTTTGATCAGTTTTTTAGTTAACAGCTTTACTGAGCTATAATTCCTATACTAAACTGTTGTCATACCATAAAGATTAATTCATTTTAAATGTGATTCAATGGCTGTTGCTATATTTGCAGACTGGTACAATAATGAGCACCAAAATCCCATGTATAACATTATTATAATCCAAAAAGAAAATTTTAGCTCATATATAACCTACGTTCCTATACCCAGCCCCACAAATAAAATACGGTTATTTGTGTATCTGCCCCCCTCTCGTGTGTGTGTTTGTGTGTGTGTGTGTGTGTGTGTGAGTGTGTGTGTGTACCAAAAACCTAGATGTCAACTACAGATTCAGTTTCTCAGGTGAGGTCAACCATGTTTTTCGAGAAATGTTTCCTTTATTGCGCCGGAGCTCCTCCAGTAGGAGGCCGCCTGGCCTGCAAGCCTCATGAAGCCACTAGGCTGCCTTCCCAGTAGAATCACAAGCACCTACAGCATCCAAAGTTGTTACTTGGTTCTGGGGATCAAACTCAGGCCCTCATGTTTACACAGAAAGGACTTTGCCAACTGTGCTATCTACCTAGCCCTAGTTTCTTTGACTTACCCTAATGTTTCCAAAATTTATGCATGTCATGGAACATATGAGTATTTCAGTTCTCTTTGTTGCCAATATTATGGGACATACCACATTTTATTCATCTTTTTACTACTTGATGGACATTTGGGTTACCTCAATGTTTTGAAGTTGTGGATAACACCAATAAAAAATATTCATGTATAAAATTATATATAGAAGTATTTTCATTTCTTTTAGATGATATCTAGGAAGATATGTATGTCATAGGTCAATGTATGCTAAGAAGCAAAGGAACTGCTAAAAGGTTTTCCATTTTTCCCAAGCCAACTCCATTTTTAATTCCTATCATCATTTATAAAGGTTCTAGCAATTGTTTAGCTAGTAGCAACTATGAAAAAGCCAATCATTTAAAGGCTCTTGGAATTGTCCTAATGGCATACAGACAGTAGAGAAATGGCTAATCAACTACATCTACTGAACTGTGCTAACAGTGAGGTCAGTGGCATTTGAGACATGACTTGTCCCTAACCTACTTTCTTTCCAATATTATAAAATTTCTATTCTTGGTTACTACCACTGAAAGGACATAAAAGTATCCCCTTTTCTCATCCTCACCATTATTTGTATCATCTGTCTATTTTATTATAATTGCTATCTGGGGTGAAAATGATGTGTCATCTTGACTCAGTTCCATTTCCTTAATAGATAATGATGATGAGCATCTTTTCCTGTGCTTAGTGGCTATTTGTTCATTTCCCAAGGAGAAATAACTGTTCAAATCCTATGTATATTTTCAGTAGGTAGTCTTTTTATTATTGACTTTTAAACCAAATTATTTATATTCTGAACATAAATTCTTTTTAGATAGATATTATGAAAATATTTTCTCCTGGCACAGTGATTGTTGTGATAGGCAGGATAACTGGTGTCAAATGCTATTTTTTAACCCCTGGAACATGTGAATATGCTCCTCGACATGGCAAAAGCGCTTTTTAAATATGATTATGTTAAAGATCCTGAACTGAGGAAAATCCTTAAACTACAAGAATCATTGAAACTACTGAATTTATTCAGGCTGTGGTTAGGAGAAGTAACCAACTACATAAGATGAGTCAGAAAAGACTAAGGAGCCAAGGACTGTGGGTACCTCTAAGACAGAAAAAGACAGTGGAAGTGAATTCTCTACAGTTTCCTAGGAAAACACAGCTGCTGACACTGACTTTGGCCTAGTGTGCCCTGCTATCATTTATCTCCACCAAAACTGTTCAAAACTACTTCCTTTCATGAAATATTAAACAACAGGATTAGGTGAGAATTTCTAGAGGTGATCAGGTCACAAAGGTTTGGTATTACGAGGGGATTGATAGGGTTAGAGGTTACATCAAGTATATATCTATTATAGAAGTCAGTTTGACTCCATCTTATATTGTGTTCCTCTCACCTTCACTCCCACACTCCAGAAGCATGAGCTAAATAAACCTTCATTCTCTCCACATTATCTAGTCTACTGAATTCAATTATAATAACAGAAAACAGACTAAAATCATGTCATATTTTTAATCCATTATAATTTTATTGTTTTAAACTAATAATTTTATGGCAATTCATTGCATCATTAGTATAAAATTAAGCTATCTTTCCAGGTTTTAATAGTGGTTTTTAAAGTAAAAAAAATTAGTGTTTTATGAAGTTCAATGCTTATTTGTAGTTTTATTCATTTTTAGTTTCATTTGTAGTATTCATGTTAGAATTGCAAGTCAGAAATCATTTCTGGTAGAACTTCTGGAATGGAGCCATAGAGAGTTTGTGAATCCTTTCTCCAGAGAAACAAACATTTAGCTAGTAGAAACTATGAAAAAGGCAAGCATTTAAGGGCCTTTGAAATTTGTCCTAATGACACATAGAAGTGGAGAAATGTTACTCAACTAGATCTACTGAACTGTAGTAAGAACAGTAGTAGGGGTCAGTGGCATTTGAGACATGACTTGATCCTAGGCCAACTATATTTGAATGTTATAAAAGCTCTATTCCAGACAAATATGGATAGGAGACAGGCTCCCTTTGCCCTCTAGAATTTCACTGATTGTGGGGGACAGCTTTTGTTATAGAAGTGTGTCCTACTCTTAAAAGGATGTTTGCTTCCTTTTCCACTCATATGAATGCTTTGCTACAGGCAAGACCAACCTGTATGCATAAGGTTATTGTGTAATTCAAATGCTGATTTCTGTACCCTCCATATTGGGTTACAATCCTTGTTCTGAGAATGTCCTGTCTCTGTGCTGTATAAACACTGCTCCTCAATTATTTCCTGATATGCCAATAAAGCAGCTTACAGCCAATCACTGAGCAGGGGAGAGATCAGGGCAGGACTTCCTGCCAGCTAGGGGAGGAAGAGTTAGGGGAGGAAGTTGGAGATTCAGCCATGAAGAAGTCCAGAGACATCAGCAAAAAGAATCTAGATCAAGAAAGCTACAAAGTGCAAATATCTCAGGGATGTATGCTGGGAACAAGCCAAACTATCTTAGAGGAGTAAGAATAGAGTTAATACTGCTCAGGATCATGCTGTAAAGCTTGTTAAAATAATATAATGGAGCCTCAATTACTTGTGTGACACCCAGGTAGGAAAGAAAATAAGAGTAACAAATACAGTTTTGTAAAAATATTAACACTAACCAATAGCAACAGTAGATCACCCTGCCATTACAGAAAAAGATGTTTCATGTTTGAGGGTACAAACAGAGACTATCAGGGCCTCCTATTATCCAGCAACTTCCTCATGCAGCATTGTTGGTTAAAGCAACAGGGCCTCTGTTACTGCTCTCACTTCCAGTACAGGGATGCATAGGTTCTACTCAGGGGGAGAGGGAAGTTATAAAGATGGAAGTTTCCAGCACTTTTGCCTGAGGCAAGTGAATTTATTTGAAACAGTATGGAGAATGCCCTTATTAAAAGCAATAGAGATCTAGCTGAGCAACTAAGAGGGAACTAGAAACTCTGTAACATTAGGAACCAATGAAATGGCAAACTCACCAGAAGTTTAACAAAGACACAGCTAAATCAAAGCCCTCCTGGGCTGACCAACATCTGGAAGTCTGGAAGTCTATGTACACACGTACTGGGGGCAATCTGAGTAAGAAAGTAGGCCCTCTGAAAAATATTATCCTCCAACTACAAAGACTTATCAGATCATGAGTCTTAAACACAACCTTAAACACAACCTTGATAGAGATTGCACAATAAGCTATTCTTAACCAGGACTTGCTCATAGGAATCTAGGCCTTAAAAAATCATATTCAACCCAAGAAGCTCAGAGAGAAAGAGAACATCTAACTCAATTTAGGGGGAAAATCATAAATACCCTGAACTATGAAAGGAAACTTTGAACTACATACAAGTTTGAGAATAAGCAGTCAAAGGCTAACAGGCCTTTAATAGGGAGTAGGCAGAATGTTTGATGGATAAATGGCTCATGTGGACCCAAAAGTGATCTCTGTGAAGCTAGGCTAAAAGATAAAAACAAATAAAGATTTAAGTATGGACATCAGACAATACATATTCTAGGAGATTCAGACTTCACAGAATTAGTCCAGACATCATCATCAACAATGAAATCAGAAGACTAAACAAATAGCAAGTTATAGATATTTACGGATAGTATGACTATTATAAAACACTGGTACACAATCTCAGTAATACAGCAAACACATGATTAGTACACACAAAGCCCTGAGTTCAGTCCCTAGCACCCCCACTCATGTTTTTAAAAAACTGCTATGCGCACCACTGATAATGATGACAGTTCACATATTATTTTAAATGTATAGATTTATTTGAAATTATGGAATGAAAGAAACAGAAGACCATAGCTTGTAGACAGGAAAAGACATAGATATTAAAAACAGCCTTTGAAGGAACCCAAATATTAGACTTGTCAAAAATTATAAAAAAGATATAGATAGATAGACAGACAGACAGACAGACAGATAGATAGATAGATCGATAGATAGACAGATAGATAGATATAAGAGCATTTCCTTTTTCTCTGCTGCTAGTAATCAAACTTGGGCCTTGCATATGATAGGCAAGTGCTCTGACCAAACTATACCCAAGGTCTAGCAGCTGTTATAGATATGTTAAAATTACTGAATCAATGCATATTGAAAGACTTAAAAAAAAACCTACCAATCCAGAGACAGATATTATAAAGAAAACCATATAGAATTCTGGAGTTGAAAAGTACAACTATTAGCCAGGTGGTGGCAGCACATGCCTTTAATCTTATCACTTGGGAGGCAGAGGCAGGCAGATGTCTCTGAGTTTAAAGCCAACCTGTTTTATGAAGGGAGATACAGGACAGCCAATGCTATACAGAGAAACATACCTCCCACCCCCAAAAGAAAGAAAAGTGTAACTACCCAAGTGAAATAATCATTTGGACGGACTCTTCAGTTGAGTTGAGATCTTAGTTGACAGATGAATGTATCAATGAGTACATGTTACTGGCAATCACAAATATAAAACAGAAAAATGAAGAAAAATGAACATACATCAAAGAAATATGGGACACCATTAAGTACACCAATATAGGAATACCAAGCATATGAAAAGGAGAAAAGAGACAGTCTGAAAAAATATTAGCAGCACAATGACTAAAGCATTTTAATTTTGATGGCAAGGCTAATTTTCAAAGCCAATGAGCTCAAACTCCAAATGGAAGAAACGCAATACTTGAGACACAAAATAGTCAAAATGTTAAGGACAAAGAGAAACATGAAAGAGTGAATCAAGAGAAATATTACTCCTTCCTCACAAGAGAGTTCCAATAAGACTAATAATAGACTTCTTGTAAAAAAAAAAAAAGTAATGGATAGCAAAAATTAGTGAGATTAAAAATTTTTTAATGAAAAATAACATCAACCATATATCATACTCTTAGTAAAGTTACATGAAATGTTGAAGGCAAAATGATGTTATATGCTTCCATATAGTGAAAACTAAAACAATTATTTATATACTTTTCTTGAGAAATTCTTTAGCCCAAATGAAAATAACATCAGACAGCAATCTAAATAACCATGAAAACAAAAAGATAATAGGTAATAACAATATGTTTCTTAATTTGTTTTAAAAGTGCATAAAATAATTACTATAAATCTTATTTTGGGGCCTAGATCATACAGAAATGTATCACAGGACAGTCACCACACAGGAGGGGTCTTAATAAAAAATTTAATCATATAATAAAAATGACACTCAATAGTAACTAAGTTCCATAGAAAGGCATGAAGAAGAAAACAAAACAGCATATAAGGTTATTTTTAATTCATTTTATTTTTACGTATGTGTATGTGACAGACGACATACATATATACACCATGCCATGTGTCTGCAGAGGTCAGAAGAGGGCATAGTGTTCCCTTGGAACTGTAATTGTTGACAAGGACCAAACCCAGGCAACAATTAAGTGCTGTTAATGACTGAGATATTTCTCCATCCCCAATGTGATCTTTTTCAAGACATAAATACATTTGTCTTTTCCCTTCTTGGAATTTTAAAATTTGAAACATAAGAATATGAAAAAACATATAAAAATGTACTACTTGGAGACTGACTACTGGCGTGACAACAGGAGATTTTCTGAAGCTCCTGCCATGTGTTTGTGAAAACAATAAGAAATCGTGAACAACAACAACAACAACAACAAATTCAAAATTTAAAGCCACTGGAAGAGGTCCTAAAGCAAATGAGAAATGATTTTTTGAGAAAACCTAAGAAACAGGAGAACAAAGACCAAGTGTGGGGTCCAAAACCCAAGCAGCTCCAGCTTGATTTGCCCTCCTCTTTCATCTACCTGTTTTCCACACTAGAATGCTGTTTCTCCCCTCCCTCCCAATAGGTGGCTTTCTTCTTGGGAACAAGAGGAATTCAGCATTCTCATTTGCACACAGCTGCACAGGCTTCGGATAAATTCAAGGTAACTGAGGTAAAAAAGGGAGGCACCCTGCCTTCCTTCTGCTGTCCACGCAAGTACACCAAACATTGACCATGGTTTGTTTAGAATACAAGAGACACAGTAGTCCTTCTCTGAATATCAGAGCAGGAAAGGCAAAACCAAAAGGACCATTTGCTACTGACCCCTCTCAATCGAACATTCAGTTCCTATAGCGGAAATTTCATGCAAGGAAAAAGATGCCATTTTCCTCACCAGAGTTGTGGCTGTGAGACTTTTGACCGGCAAGAGAAGCAGGCCATAAAAATAAAAATAAATAAATAAAAATAAATTTTTAAAAAGCTGCTAGTGGGTGTGGTTATGGACTCTTATAATTCTAGGAATCATGAGGTGAGGAAGAATGATCAATGCAAGTTCTAGACCAACCTAGGCTAAATAGTGAGATTTTTGTCTTATAACAAGAAATAAATAACAGCTGGGATTGATTATGCAAGCTTATAGTTCCATGTATGCGGGGAACAGATACAAAGAGTATCACAGGTTCAAAGCTGGCCTGGGATACAGAGTGTACTCAAGGCAAGACTGAGCAACTTATTGAGGCCCCTCTCTTTTTGAAATAAAGTTTAAACAGGCTGTGGATGTGAGCCCTTACTGTAATAGCATGTCTGGGACTCTGAACTCAGTGTCCAGTATTGTGAAAAGCAAACAAGCAGGCAGCAAACACAAAGCCTCACTGCTACTAACCCCTTTCCTAAAGTGCCACCTTTATACTTGAGACAGTATAGATAAGAGTAAACCTAGAAACACACTAAAAACTGTGGAAGTTATAGTGAAGGGAACTGGGAAAAAACAAGATCTAAAGATACAGACAAGGAGGTAGACTGCCCTTATTACTTTACAAGTAAGAAGGAGATGGTGTGGGGTGCAAGAGCTGGGAGGAACCTTCCTTGGATCAGAAAAAAGAAAAAAAAAACATCAAACACTGACCTCAAATTACTCCTTGGAAAAAAGACAATCTGATTAAAATAATAGACTTCAAATCCAAGGATACAACTATAAACAACAGGACAATTAGCCAGCAACTGGTGGGATTTAAGAGCTGAGCATGGCCAAGGAAAGAGCATAAAGAGCCATACCAGTGTCCCCCAAAGTGGTTCTGAGCACACCCAAGACTTGACACTGTGTGGGGGGATTAGCTTTAAAATTATATAGCTAGTCACTGAATAAGCAAAATAACAAATCTCAGAAGGGTCCAGTAGGCAAAGCTTTCTGACAATATATCATAAGTGACATAAAGAAACAACAACAAAAAGTATGACACATATACTAGAGGAAAAAAGCAAATGATGACCAGATGTTGGATTTAGAAGAAAATATTTCAAAGTGACATCATTCATAAAACATAAGAAAAGCTTGGTTGGGGAAGTAAAAAGTATAACAACAATGTCACATGTAATAGAAAATATCAAAAAAGAACTATATTTTTTAAATGGAGAACCTTATATGTTGCCCAGGCTGGTCTTGAACTTGTTGGCACAGGTGATCCTCAAGCACCGGTTTCCTGAATAACTAATTCTAAAGGCATGTACCACCATACCAACTGGAGGTTTTCATCTTAATATACTAAATAGGCCACGTTTTATTTAATATAGAAAAAAAACATAATATAATCTGGGTGCATTGGACAGAAGAGGAACCAAAAGCTCATATTTGACTCTGAAACTATCCTTTGCCCACTCTAATATGAGTGCCAGCCTTAGGAAGTTCCTTCAACATCCCAAATCCCTTCATAAAAGAGAATTCCAAAAGAATTCCTCTTCATCAATGGGGTCCTGAGTCTTCTGATTTGCATTGCACTTATGCAAACCCACATTGCCCTGTAGAGGAATTAAGAGCACCATTTAAGTAAAAGCCCCTCCTTCAAAAGAACACAGGCCACCAGCAAATTATCCAGAAAACCTGTGAATGAATTCAAAGTGAATGTTTATATGTCAATGTATAACAAAAATGTGCATTACATTCCAAAAATCCATGATGAGTCCCTTTGTATCTTATAATTTTTTTAAGCTCTAGAAAATAGGCATACCTGTAAATATAGGGCTCTGATTTGGTTGAGTTGTGTGTGAAGCTGACAATGATGACTGAGACCATGCTACCATCCTCTGGTTTATGCGACTTCTCCTGCAGGATAACCACTCTCTAAAGGGCTAAAAATGAATGAAATTGAACAGCTCTATTTTGCTCAAGCCTGAAAGAATTCAGGTTCAAAGCAGTGACTAACTCTTCTCCTTAGAGGGCTGTGGGAGGGGGCCAGCATAAGATTAGCGGTAAGAATAACCAAGACAATAGTTTATCTGATGTGCCCACTAAGTGCTCAAATAGAGTACTTGAAGATTTATGAACAGTATTACATGAATTCCATTAATTACCCTTAAGGGAAGTAACATTAACAATGTTGAATAAATGAAACATAAATATGGTACCTTCCAATTCAATTATACTCTGTTGTTTCCTAAGAACAATTAATTTGCAAAGTCATCTAATTGAAAGCTTATAAATATGAACTGAAAAGGGGGACAATGTAGAACCCACATAAGATAAAGGTGATTTTAAAATATCTGCATTGCATAGAACAACAATAAATGTTTAACACAAATAACACACAAAAGGTATAAACTTTGGAGCTGGTAACAAGACAGAAAACACCTCGAAGTAGTAAAATAAAGAACTAAACCATTTCCTATATGGGTAACATTTGAAAGACCCAGAGAAAATCAGATGAGAACATCTAGCATTAAGAAGGTGTTCATATATTGTTTGGTGGGAAAGGTGAACGTAGAAACACTAGGAAAAACCTAGCATTTGGCTTTAACTCTCTAAAGGGAAGCCGCTGCCCTTGGCTGTCTTCCGGAACCTGAAATTTTTCCTTATCTGGGAAACCTAGCCAAAGGCCTATAGCTGATGAGGTCATAGACCCTAAAGCAGAATCTACAACTGCCACTGTCTTAAATCCATATAATTCCAAATTACATTCTAAATACTTATCCTTCTACCCACAGACAAGTGTAGCTCTCATCTCCCATCAAAGAAACTTCTTTTGCAGCAGGTAGAGACCACCAAAGAAATCCACAACTTGTCAAAATACAAACAACAATTAACTGTGCAGTGCCCATCCCCAATGGATAGACCTAAAATACACAAAACCCTACACATAAAGCTTAGGAAACATCATAGAAAAGAGAGTGGAAGATTATAAGGGTCAAAAGAGCAGGTTATGCCTGCCCTGAGATAGTGTATTCTATGTATGACAGGGAGTTGCACCTATGAAATCTTAACAATGTGATCACCTAAAGAAGACCAGACATCAGGCCAACATGAATGACAGAGGTTAATACCAGAGCTTAATGAGGATATAACCTAAAGATATGGAATTATAAACATATCTGTGTATATGATTCTAATACTCAATCAGCATTTACTTTCAGTGTTTATGTCAGGATCTGTTCTTGCAAATGCAGAAAACAGATATAAATTGGGCACCACTTCTAGTTTTGAAAGGTCATGATTTAGTAGAAACACACGTGGAGGCTTTTTTTCCTGGTATGAGCAATCCTAGAATAGAAATATATACAATAGGTTGTATTGGTAGAGTAAGATAGGTACTGTACAAAAAAAAAATAGAGTTAGGGATTTAATTCATTGGTATAGTACAAAGCCACAGGCCCAACCCAAGCACCAGTGAAAAATAAATGTTGTGGAGGAACTTATAAATTTATGAGCAAGCTCCTTTTAAGAAGGTTCAAAGGCCTACTGTCTCATGCCTCTGGCCCTTCTAAAGCAATCAATCTCTGAATTATTTCTAAAGTGGATCTTAATTGACCACAATTATTTTTGGGGATATAAGGGAAGGAACCTCGTCTATCATACTCATCCCTTATCATTCTGAAGAATATGTTTAGGCTGGAAAATGGTAGAACAATAGTATAACTCTTGGCATTTAAGGAAAGCTCTCAAGCACTCCATGGTTTGGGCTGGAGAGATGGCGCAGAGGTTAAGAGCACTGACTGTTCTTCCAAAGGTCCTGAGTTCAATTCCCAGCAACCACATGATGACTTATAACCATCAATAAAGAGATCTGGTACCCTCTTCTGGTATGCTGGCATCGGACATGCAGGCAGAACACTGTATACATAATAAATAAATATACCTTAAAAAGAGGGCAATAAAAAAAAAACACTCCATGGTGTAAAGATAGTCCAGAAATAAGCTGCTACAAGATTTCAGTCATTAAGACTTATCAGTTCATTAATACATCTATTAGCATGCCAGTATATATGCAAAAGTAAAAATCTGTCCTGCTCAGAAAAAAAAACATAAAATTTCAAGACTTGTCTTCAATATCTCACTCAAGTTTTCACAAAGACATATAAACACAAGACTATAATTCAGTGTCAAACTATACCTATGTTTGTTCATTTTGAGAAATCAGCTCATTTTGTTAAGGCTCATGGGGCAATGATTGAATTCTGTAGCTCTAATTGAAATCATGGAGTCATGCTAAACATAGTTTACAATATGGATGGATCTATGTTGTACCACCAATTTTAATGACTGTGAAATTATTGTTCCTTGGGTGAAGTGATAAAAAAAGAAAATCAGAACAATGGAATCTTTATCTTCAGAAGTATCACACATTCAGCCCTCAGCTATACATCCTGGGAGAACAACAGAGGACTAGTGTTTTTTCACTCACTGGTCGAAAGCAGCTCTAATTTGTCAAAAGGGTATTTACCAATCTGGTGAAAGAATGTTAGCTAAGGAGCTAATGATACCTTATACCTAGGAAGAGATGGAGCTCATTGTCAGATTTGGGTCCAGGAGGGGTTAAAGGAAAGGTAACTATTGCCATTAGCAACAGTAGGCTATGCTGTTGACAACTTCCTGTCTCCTCTTTCTGCTCCTCAACATAATAGTCTCCAAAACCATCAGGGAAAAACAGTCTTACCTTAGAAGTATTTGTAAGAGTGCCTATACATGCTGTCTCGACTACATAATTGTTGCTTAGTTATAATTAACATTATACTTTGCTTTCTCTGGCTTTTTCTCTAACTAAACAGTAAGGTTTAAAATAGAAGCTTAGTTCAGTGGAAAATGGGCTCTGGAGTAAGAGCTATCAAAGTCTGAACTGTTCCTGCCCTTGAGTAACGTAAGTCACATAAATCTGCGAGTCATAGCCTCCTTATCTATGTAAACTGGAAAGAATACACTGCAACACACAGGATGCCCTAAAAATATGTAAGGGCTGAGCACATTTCTGCAAATAGAATTTACCTTGCCCTTTCTTTTGTACTGTTCCTACATCTTAAAAGAGCACAGGATGTTCTGAGCAGGTGTTCACTAAATCTTGAGTAAAAATAGAGTAAAGAACATTGTTCCAGGCCTTTAGTGCCCGACTGTGGAAATCAAGTTAGAACCTGCTGCATGTCACAGCATATTATAGAGAAAATCATTTTTCAGACTGTGTCTTGTCTCCTGTGACTTAGTTTTACAAATCAAAAAATACTTAGGCAAAATAACTCTGCCTTTTGTGCAAATGACCAACCATAATTAGTCTAGCACAAAGACTAATTATGAAGAGCATTAAGACTGATAAATATATAAGTAATATCTAAATACTATTAATATAAATAATATAAGTAAAAAATATTAGCACCTATGAATTTACCGAATTAGTCCAGGGGCACATGGACACATGAGAACATGGGTATACCCCCCCCAAATATATATATATATATATATATATACACACACACACATAACAGAGGGTTGAAAGTATAGCTCAATGATACTGTTTGCCCAGTTTTGATCTCTAGTGCCAAAATAATGTCAGAGAAACCAAGGCATGAGTTTTTCAAATATACCAAATAAATACATGATGCAGTAGCCTCACCTGGTTTGTATAAAAAGAGAGGCACGGATGTCCAGTGGCAAATACAACCCAGTCATCAGCTTTTCAACACCATCCCAGCTAAGGGATGCTTTATGGATCAACAGATAAAATCCCTTTGCCCCTTGGCTTCCTACATCCCTCTTGAAGAGCAGTTCCTTCAGATTCAACAAGATTGCAAGGCCCTTTGCATTTTCACCTTACCCTGTACTTTGGCAGCCCAGTGCTAAAATGGTTGTTTACATCTTTTATGTTAATACCTAATCAAACCATCTAAGGAGATTTTTGCATCTCTGTCAGCTCCCTTACCTTCAGTGAGGCCTAGTTGAACCCTGTGATATTTTTAACCCTTTTAAACCCATTGTTGTCCATTCTATCACCAGGATATTATAGAATGAATAGTGGTATGTGACCTGAAGGTTCATACTAGCAATTAAGACTGGAATAAAAATAAAAATCTGTGTTTACCAATGGCTATTGTTACTGTTAGTATTCTGAAACAACCTGCTTCTGGGTTACCTAGCAACTTATGACATCATCTTGTGTCGCCCAGCCAGGTAGCCACACCTGGGGGGGGGGGGTGCGTGGTTAGTGGTTACCTGACCTTAAAAGGGACAACCGCACACGTGTTCTCTCTCTTACTCTTACTCTTGGTCTCTCTCTTTCTCTCTCTATTGGGCACCCCCCCTTTTATCCTCCTCTCCTCTCTCTCTCTCTTCCCCCCATCATGGCCCGCTCTCCCTGCTCTCCCTCTCTCCATATCCACTTAATAAACCTCTTTCATTGAAGACCTGTTGTAAGCCTCCTCTTATTTATAAATTAATACTAACAGTTACCATTTAAAGTTAATAGAAATTAAAGCCAACAAAAAAATTGTCACAGCTTTTGAAAACTTTAGTAAAAATCTAAGATATAAATCTAAGATATGAATGTGTCTGTGTCTGTTTCTGACTCAGGTTGCTCACCACACCAATATAAAGCCTGGTTCCATTTCCCCTGGCTTCACATGATTCTTTGAGGCAGACTAGGACCTGTGGGGAATGAGTTCTGTAAGAACCTTCTTGTCTGACAGAGCAGAAAGATAAATCTCACCCACCCACAACTTACTCCTAAGAAATGTGCCTTTTCTTCTTTATTTTTAAAAAAGTATGTATATAAATGTTTTGCCTGAATGCTTATGTGGTGCTCACAGAGGCCAGAAGAGGGTGATGAATACTTAGAGCAGCAAGCTGGCCACCTTCCTTGACTGTCAGAAGATTAGTCCCTTTTGCCAGACTGCAATGGCTAGCAGGCTGAGGAAATGATTGATACCACTTACTGAGAACGGTTTTCCTAAAATGCAAGGACTCTCACATCTTACCTTTCCTCTATACATGGAGGGATTACAAAAAGAAAACCTGCCTTCCCCAAAGAACGGCCTTCATTTAAAAGCACACTTCTAAGTCATCAATAAAGGAAAACTACTGATAATTGTGAAAGCCTTTTATGTGAGAAAATACATTTAAAATACTGTCTTCCAAAGGAGAGAGAGTCAGTGCCAGTTTTGAAATCTCCCTTTTGGTAAACCATGCCTACAACAACAAAAAGTCTAACACAGAAATTATAAGGTTAACTCAGGGCCTAAATTCCAGCTCCATTATTTCTTCCAAAAGGACAAATACTAGGAAGAATCTTGTTAATTATTTCTTTACCCTCCATACCTTACATAGCTGACCCATAATATGCACAGTGCATATATATATATGTATATATATATATATGTATATATATATATGCATATATGCATATATGTATATATATATATATATATATATACCAGCACCCATTCACCCTTCTTAACAAATACAATCACACATTCTCCAGACAAAAGAAAAGAAATGGAATTCCAGAGAGACGGATTGTTCTAGCACAGTGGTTCTCAACCTTCCTAAAGCTGCAAACCTTTACTATACATAGCTCCTCATACTGTGGTAAACCCAAACCATAACATTATTTCGTTGCTACTTCATAACTGTAATTTTGCTACTGTTATGAATCATAGTACAAATAACGGGTATACAGAATATCTGATATTCCTCCCAAAAGGTCACGACCCACAGGTTGAAAACCACAGTTCTAGAAGAAATGGCACAATAGAGAATGGTAGAGGAGAGAGGAAAAAATTAATTCCTAGGGAGAAGTGAGTTTTGTTTTATGGGTATTTGTTTGTTTGGTTGATTGGTTGTTTGTTTGTTTGTTCGTTTCTTTTTTTGTCTTTCCTGTGAATTAAAGGACCCCATTGATTAGCAGATAGTTGTTTAGTGACCCTAAAGTCCTTAGCTTAAATCACTTTCTGCTTTAGTTCTCAGTCAGTCTGTGGATGTTTGTGTCTTCCTTGGCTCAGAGAATGTATGCAGAATAAAAATGATCTCCTATTTTTAAGAAAGTTCCTCTCCCACCAGAAATGAAGGAGACTTTACAGGTCTAATATCTTGTCTCACAAACAGCTTATTTGCAAAACAACTGGCACACATCTGTAATCCCAGCACTCAGGGAGGCAGAAAGAGTTGGATCTCTGTGAGTTTGTGGCTAGCCTGATCTACAAAGCAAATCCAGGACAGCCAAGGCTACCCAGAGAAATCCCATCTTGAACCCCACCCCCAGAAAAAAATACAAAAGAGATAAGGCATTAAACAGTAGTAAAAAGGAATGGTGTGTTCATTTGCAAGTTAAGAATTTGAACCCAAGATGGAGATAAGAATTGCTGAGACCCCTATATCATCTTTCAAAGCCCTTGTTTACTATTAAGTGTCTCTGCTGTTTTGATGTTATTGTGCTGAGAGTTGAGTGCATTAGGTAAGCATTCTACCAGTTATTTGTATTATGATTCATAACAGTAGCAAAATTACAGTTATGAAGTAGCAATGAAATAATGTTATGGTTTGGGTTCACCACAATATGAGGAGCTCTCACTTTTGACTTTCCAAAAGGGGTCTTGCTAGGTGTGTTGCTCCTGAACCCCTGGGTTCAAAAGACCCTTCTATTTCATCCTCCCATGTAATATGACAATAGCTGTATACCCAAGTTCTGCTTCTTTGACAGAATATTTTTGAAAGGCAAGGCTACACAATATGATCCTTACTCACACTGATAAAAAGAAAATATTTTTAAAATAGTTTCAAGTGCTGAAAACCAAAATATAAATTTTGAGAACTGCAGATTGGGGAGATCAGGCTATTCTCTAGTGTAAGCTACTTCATATATAACAGCTTTCAGGCTCTGCTTGAAGTGAATGATTCAATCTTATGAAGCAGCAGTTGACTGACTCCATTTTGAATACAAATGTTGTGGCATAATGGTGTATCTTTGTGAAACACACCAACACCTCTCCATCACAATAAGTTCCCTATAAGTTAAAAGGAACAAACTATGAACTTATTGAAGTAGGTTTACAGTATGGATGCAGTCTCCCAGAGAGTAAGACACTCCTTTGAGCATGAGACACACAAGAAAGACTGTCCATTTACACTTTTAGCCTAGACAGCAATATGGGGTAGGGAGTTGGGGAGATATGAGCTGTTCATATAGGCAAGCCATTTCCTCTAGCTAATGAGCTACTTGGACCTTTCTGGAGCACCTTAGGAGGGAGACTTTGTTTTATACCAAGGTGAAAAAATAAACTCATGGGATACCT
The DNA here is from genome assembly GCA_028658305.1 of Pachyuromys duprasi. Taxonomy (NCBI): domain Eukaryota; kingdom Metazoa; phylum Chordata; class Mammalia; order Rodentia; family Muridae; genus Pachyuromys; species Pachyuromys duprasi. The sequence continues at coordinate 93,162,185 of CM053742.1, read as the reverse complement.
ATGCCAAAGGTCTGTATCTCAGGCCCAGGGAATTTATTACACACACACACAGTCCCTGGAAAAACAATAGTAGTGATTCATTCAAACCTCAGCAGAGGGTAAATGAACACGAAAGGCTTAGGGGTCCAAACCTGTGCTTCTAACCCTCTGCCTGGTCACCTCCATGTGCTGGATAATCTTCACTGTCACCTTGATATGATTTAGAATTACCATGGGGACATAGATCTAGACAAATCTCTGAGGCTGCTTCCAGACAGGTTGATCACAGCAAGAATGACTCACTCCAGTCATGGGTAGCACTATCCTATGGGTTGGAGTCCCAAACTTAATAAAAAGTAGAAAGTGGGTTCTTTTGCACAAGAACTTATCTCTCTGCTTCCTGAACACAGGCACAATGTACCCAGCTGCACCATGATTTCCAGACCACAATAGACTATAACCACAAACAAACAAGCCAAAATAAACCATTCCTTCCTTTGGTTGCTTTTGTCTGGTATTTTGTTGTATCAATGAGAAAACTGGCAAATACAGTTCTGTTCCAGTTCACCAGGGATGCCTGTTACCATGACAAAATTGTAGACTACTTCCAATGCATTAGGACTTCTTAGATTCTTAGCATGACTGAACTGAGGAATACCCAGGCCATGACGTATGGAGAACTTTGTAGGTGGGCCAGAGGGATCTATCACCAATCAAGAGGGCTTCCAGTTATTGTCTTTCCTCTTTGAAAATAGTTTCCTCGGACTTCTCACTCCACTGGATCCTCAAGAATTAAATAAAATTGATCCTGATAATCAAAAGAAAAAGAGGCAAACCGTTTCCTATAACATCAGCTGGCCCTGATATATGCTGAATGATAGAGCAGTTTGGACAAAGAATGAAAGAACCTATGCTTGCTACTATCTGTTGTACTCTGAGAGAAAACAGAGGATCTAGAAGCTAGGACACATTGCAACCCACCTGCCTGGAGTCTGCAAGACTAGGGCTGAATTATAAAACCCCAGATGGACCCAGAGACATAGACTGATAGTACAGAACCTCTTTGTATGAATGAAAAATTGTATTAAGAAACCTGTTAACTATTGTAGAACCAGAGAGTTTAGTCAGGAAAGAGAGAGAAATTTTGCCTTATTCCTCATCAGACTCCGAAGGCTTTTGAAATATTAACATTGCCTCAGCTGCCCCTCCTATTTATCTTTTGAATAGAGAAAGGTATATAACTTAAGTAAACAATAAAAAAGCTTTATCTCTGATACTTTTTACCTCTACTGAGCCTGTTTTACATCTCAAATATAGACAGACATAAAGTCCCTCTTTGTGTATACTACAGCATATAACATCCTTGAATACAATTGTGTCAAATGCTCATGATAATTGCTCTAATGTTTGTCTGTGTCATTCTGTGTCTAAAACTGTATGGGGCAAAACTCAATATATCTCTAGAGTTCCTGAAAATAACTGCAGCAAATTCTGTGGCTGGTTCATTTTTCATTTTTTCACTCATTGCATACTAACATTTTTATGCATGTGTGCATGCATGAATGTGGGTATGCATGTGGCATAGTACTTGTGTAAAGGTCAGAGGACAATTTTGGGAAGTCAAATCTCTCTCCATTGTGGGCTTCAGGGTCTGAACTCAGATGTTCAGACGTGTACAGCAACCACTTGTGCCTGTCGAGCCATCACTCTGGCTCTAAAATTACTACTCCTAGCATATATAATTTATAATATATGTCCGAATATGAACTTTGGATGGGGTCTAGATAGGGTTTCTCTGTGTCGCCTTGGCTCTCTTGGACTTGCTTTGTAGACCAGGCTGGCCTCGAACTCACAGAGATCCACTTGCTTCTGCCTCACTGAGTGCTGGGAGTAGGGGTGTATGCCATCATGTCCAGCTTGAATATGAACTTTTAAACATGATTTTTAGGTTAAAATGATGGTATTAAGAAATAGGACCTATATTCCATATTGCCTGTTCTTTGTTCCTCTGCCCCTGGCTTCTTTGGCACAACAAAAAGGAAAATAGTCATTTCAAAATGAAGCTGTTACCGCCACCAATTGAGCATCATTTGTGGAATCTTAAAATTTACTTAGGTGAAAAGGAACCCAAAGAAAGGAGATGAATACAAATGAAAGAAGAGATGCCAGATTTTAATCTTGCCTTTAGTAAAAGGGAAAACAAAAAGTGTCCAAGGACTAACATGTTTTGCTTGTGTTTCAGACACAGCTTCTTGTACTTTAGTTGGAATTTGGTCATTTTATGAAGAAAGAAATGCTTGGCAACAGACTTAACTGTCTGGGTATTTCCAGGGCACCCCTTTGGCCAACAACTGTAACCCAATCGTGGTAAAAGGTTTCATATGGTGACAAGTTGGGATTCTGCCTCTCCCATTATATGGTGATTTTGTTTAGATTGTCTTCATATATGTATATATTTCAAGAAGTTTCTACTATATTAGGTTTCCATATTACTCCTCAAATGCCCCTTAAGTTTAGCCATGTATCACCATATTATCTACCTTAAACCCCTCTTTTTCTCTCTTCCCATTTTGTCCTCCTGTTACAGTTTATCCATCCATCCATAATTTCTATTCTATTTCTCTTTCCTAACATCATCTCTATGTACCATCTAGTTCCTTATTCTATAACTACCCTCCTAACAATATTCTGCTATACTGATGGATCAGTATCTTATTTAGCCATAGTCAGAAAAGCTTCCTCCTACAGCAGACAAGAATGGATACAGAGATCCACATTCAGACATTACAGGCACAGGGAGTGCTTGGAACATACTGCTCTAAATAAGATGTCTCCAACAAATCCTTCCCCTCAAAGCTCATGGAACCCCATGGAAAAGAAGGCAGAAAGGTGGGGGTGAGAGGCAGTTTTCAAGATGGCATCAGCTGTGGGCCCAGAGATGAATCTGAAGAGACTCTAGTATCTCCAGAACAACTTAAAGAATAAAAGCAGGTCTTATGAAAGGATGCCTTTAAAAAGTGGCCTCACGAAACTGGAAGGAGAGATAAAAGAGCAGAAGCTCGTACACAGTAGAAAATGGTAAGACTGGAGACACAGCGGCAAAGGGTATGGAGCAGGGCCATGGCCAGCTGGCCCACAGGCTGCAAGCACAAAGGTGGAGCCAGGTGAGTTTTGGGGCAACCTGCATTAAGGGCAGAGATGTGTGTGGTGGCCTGGGGCTCTCCTGGAACCTGCTCCCAATGACCTGCCTAACCACAACACCTCCCTGACTCTGGGCAACAGCAGGATATATAAAACAAGTCTTAGCAATGGCCCAGTTTTTATGATGCTTCAGAAACCAAAAACCTTAAACCAGACTAATGACTCATTGCAGTAAAACTGTTTGGTAAGAAAAAAAAAAACCAACAAAACTACAAAAGAAGACAACAACAACAACAGAAACCAAGGTTCTGCTCTGTCATCTCTCCAGTATTACATCCTGCAGTTTGCAGTGCCACTATGATGAACAAATATATGATGGCAAGCTGGAAAAGCTGGAGGAATGGAGCAGTGTGTGTGCGGTAAAGAGGGAATTAGAATGCAGTGGTGGGTATGGGAGAAGGCTAAGGTGGACAGAAGAACGTGTGATTGCCAATTAGGGCCAGAAGGGTGGTGTGCAGCAGTCTGAAGCTTTTGTAGCTTCTGCCCCTGAAACAGTACCCAGCCATACAATCACCCTATCACTGAGCAATGGCATAATGTCTGAGTTAGAGAATGGTTCATTTTCTGGATTAGAACTCCTTGAAAGATCTCTTTGTCCATGCTTCCCCCAGAAGACATGTTGGTATCTGTGTTCCATGCTACAGCCAGGGGACATGTATCCATCGTCTGTGCTGCAGCCCCAGGCTGTGTTGATGCCCTAGGTCCATGTGCATATCTGTGTTCTGTCCTCCTGCTAGGGTCCATGTGTATGTTCATGGTCTGTGCTCCCTTTAAAGGCCATGATGGTTCTTATGGTTCATGTTACCACCAGAAGCCATGTGGACTTCTGTGCTACCAACTGAAGCCATGTTGATGTCTGTGGTCTGTGCTGCTGCCCAGGGCCATGATGGTATCCAAGGGCCAAGGACCATGCTTATGTCAGTAGACATTATTACCAGCAGAAACCATGCTGAAGTCTGTGGTCCATGCAGATGCCAGAGACCATGTGTATGTCCGATGTCTGTGACATAGCCACAAAGCATGTGGAAGTCATGATCCATGCTGCCACTGACTGTAAAGGGCAAGGAACCTTCTTTGGTAATGGTATCGATGACTAAAGACTGACAGTTGAGAAAGAGACATAGAAGGCTTCTGTGACAACTTCTCTCTAACTCCCATAGACCCCACCCTTAAAAAAGAAACAGTCCAGACAGGAAGCCATTGAAGAGAAGTCTTAAAAATTATAATAGGGAGGGTGAACTGTAGCTCTTCAAAGTTGATGGCTTCTGGCAGGGGTGGGGGTGAATAGGGCTCACTTTCTTTAAGGGGCTGGCCACTAGGAGTTTAACCAGGCACCAGTGAGTATATGGGCAACATAAATTGGACTTAGTATTTTGTTTTTCTTTTTCTTCTTCGTCTTCCTCCTCCACCTCTTCTTTTTTGGGGGAGCAGGCGGAAGGTCACAATGGTGGAGAGTAGACCTGGTTGGACTATGAAATGAATGTGATTGGGGTACTTTTATGAGATTCCCAAATAATCAATAAAAAATTATGTTTGGGGAGGTAAGAACCAGAAGAGGTGGAGGGCATCAGGAGAACAAGGCCCACTGAATCAGCTGAGCAAAGCTCATATGAACTCACAGAGACTAAAGCAGCAAGAACAGGGTTTGCACAGGTCTACACCAGGTCCTCTGTGTATATATTATGGCTTCTAGTTTAGTGTTTTTATGGGACTCCTAAATGGACAAACAAGTGGATCTCTGATTCTTGTGCTTTCTCTTGGGAACAGAGATGAAGAAGAAGATGGAAGAGGAGGGGGGAGCAAGAATACCTATGTTAGTAACTTGACATAATGAAAAGGTTTTTTTTTTCATTTTTTCTAGGATAATACTTATCTCATCTGTCAATATGCTGCAGACATCAGAAGGAAATTGGAAAAGGAGGCAATGGGCCCCAGAGAGTCCAAATTAACTTCTTGATTTGGGTTTTGAGTTTTATGAACAACAGAGATAAAATAGAGTCTAAAATGTCCAGAGGACATAAGCACACTCCTAGTTGGTAGCCTTAGTCTAATATGTCTCCCCTTGTCCTACTACTTTAGAGAAACTCCAGGGGAAACAGTACTCTACAGGAGAAAGGCTTTCAACAATTGTGAGAAATCAGTGTATGGAAAAGAAATAGCCTCAATGGGCTTCTAAAAACTACAGAATTTTACCCCCTCTGTAAAAAGGGAAGGTCTAAGAGATGGCCTCTCACCCGCTGAAGGGAGTTAGGTGTTTCAGCCCCAGTGCTGACTACCCTTCCAGACTGAAACTACAATAGGTTTCCTGGGAAAAGCCCCACTGAAGTAACTGCAGGCAACCTTTGAGATGCATCACATAGCTCTTGATAGGGCAGGTAAAAATGTTATTTTTTTCTTTCGAATATTAGAGTTCCATTCTCTGGCTTAATCAATAACCCAAGAGCAGTTACTAAATAAACGCTGTAGTAGCAAATGTAAAAACTGCAAAGGAGTTACTGTTGCTAGCCACAGAATTACAAATTGCCTTATACATGCCCTAATAATAAGGCGTAACATTGGAAATCTTTACCTAAAAAGTAAAGGCCATTCTTACACCTGTACCTTACTTTCCCAGCTACTCTGAGTCATGTAATTAGGATGCTTAAAAACTACAGAAGTTATGCAAATGTTTTTTATATTATAAAATGTAATAAAATGGCTTCAAGGGAAATACAGAATTCTGTTGTTCTAAATGGATCAAAGAAAAATGATTAAGGGCCTTTATGACTCATGTTACCTGGGAAAGACATTAACTGTTTTAGTCATCTGTGCCTTTAGGGTAAAAGGATCTATAAAGTCTACACTCCAAAAATTTGTAAAGGCCTGACTGTTTTTTTTTTCACAACTATCTAAAAGGAAGGACTAAGCCATGACCTTTTGTTAATCTTTTCAAATAAAAGACCAACAATTAGATTTTAATCCCAGAGGTTATAAACATTATCTTCAGATACTAATGACACCTTCTTGGTTCAGATAAAGTCTTGCCTTACCTAGAGCAGGTGAAGAATTTATTCTCTACAACCAAACGCCCCCCTTCATCACAGTCTCTAAAGCAGTTTGAAGGCAAAGACCCTTACAACCATGAACTACTGAGACTTAATAATTCTGTTCAAATAAGAAAAAAAAGGGTACCTTAACTTCCCTAAATGCAGAGATAAGCCTTATGTATAAGTCTATCAATAGCTGTAATATTAATGTCTTGGGTTTCTTCATCATTTTTCTTTTAACATGTTGGCATACAATTATATTCCATAATTCAAACTTATCCTTTAAATCTACTCCACCACTCTATTTCCTGTTAGAAATATTCTTTTCTATTTTGCCACATTCTCTCTATATAAGCATCCATTTGTTTGTCTGTTTGTTTGTTTGTTTGTTTTACATCCCAAGGGATCTTACTCCTAAACTCGGAATGTTAAAATTATGAGCATGGATGTAGTACAAGACCTGATATCCCTAGATATTATAACAGTAGTTCAAGGTGGAACATGCCTTGTGCCCAAAGAGAAATGCTGATTTGAGGAAAACTGGATGCACTAGTCCCAGACAATGCTTCTTGTGCTACACAGATTTCAGCCAATCCCTTCCATAAGGGATCCAGACCTTCCTCTCCAATCAATACGCAGAATATATAATCTAGTTCCTGGTCCCTCTTAGGTAGGAAATATATCCCAATACAGCACGGAAGTTGTAGTACATGATGAATCATCATTATTCAGCTTGCCCAAAAGGTGTGTGGGGTTCCAGCTCTCAGCGGAGAATTGATGCAGCACAAAGGAGCAGAGAAGTAGAAAAGACCTTGCTCCTATCTTTACAGAAAATAAGGAAACAATAAGAAAGCAACATACAAAAAGCCCAGGCCAGTGGACATGGTGCTGGTGCAGGAGCAGAGATGCTCCAGATTTTTCAAAGACAACCTCTAGATCATGAAAATGCATACACTCCTGCATGGAGATGACAGATGGTGATGTTACACAACACATAAATTGTATGCAGCTCAATACATAACTGAGCAGAGCGGAAAAGCCCACACTGTTCAAATAAGCCAAATCATCCCATACTATTCAAATCTCTCACTAGGGGAAGCCCCTACTCTTGGTAGTGGCCAAATGAGCCACTGAATTATCCTTTCGTTCTGCTCTACTTGTTCCATGGAAAGTGCATCTTTTCCTAACAAAGTGTCTGCTTCTGTGCCACCCAGGTGTCTCTGATCAATTACCTGTTCAGAGACAAAAGAACCTAGAGATTCCTGCCCTTAATGTGTGCCCGAGAATGCCCAAATGAACTGTTATCACTGCCATCTGAACACCCAGTATGAATGCCAATGAAATATCAAAAAGAGAACTTTTGGGTGTCCTTTGGCTTCATCTCAGCATGGTCTCCAGTGCTAAACTTGGATCACTTGAATTGCTGTGTATCCATACTTCTTTCCATCGGGACTTTGTTCTGCACTTTGCCCTAGGATCCTCTGTGTCTAGGCTTTACCCTGTTGAAAGCTGTTTTTACTTGCTCCCAGTAGCTCTCCAATTGAGTTTCTTAATGTCTTATTTCATTGCCTGAAGTGACTTTTCATTTGTGTCAGCGGTCCCTAGAACTTATAGTTCTTAAAGAACATTTTTGAAAGAAAAGGCTCTATCTATATAGCCCTGGCTCATCTCATTTTACTGAGAGCATCTCAAGTATTATATGCCAAAATTAAAACTTTGGGAGTTGAAGCTAGGTGTGGTAGCACATGCCTGTAATCCCAGCACTCAGGGAGGCAGAGGCAGGTGGATTTCTTTGAGTTTGAGGCCAGCTTGGTCTACAAAGCAAGTCCAGGAGATCCAGGGCTACACAGAGAAACACTGTGTTGAAAAAAGAGATAGATGATAGATAGATAGATAGATAGATAGATAGATAGATAGATAGATAGATAGATAGATAGATAGATAGGTAGGTAAGTAGGTAGATAAAAAGCATCAAATGCACGGCGTCAAATTCTGCTAACGGATGAGAGCCATGTACACTTGGATAACAGTTGCAGTGACTCCTGAGTGTGTCTACGGTTGGCCATGAGTTAACAATTTTCCTAGTTGGCCCCGTATAGCCAGCATATCCAGGAGTTGGTTTTCTCAAAGAAGTCTTTCATATGAATTAAAACCGTTGCATTATTTAGTCTAAGAAGGGGAGTAGAATCTCAACAATTCTTACAACAACATGGAAGCACATTTTTATTGTCTAAATGCAAAACAATTGGTTTCTATTTAATTGATCTAATCTCGATCACCACAACCTTCCTATTAGCAACTTTAAACCACCTCCTTTTCTGGCCAAACTGCATTTTCAAATCTTTTCCTAATTGAGTCTTACACAAAGTCTCAAGACATGGATAAAATGTAGACAAGTAATTTTCAGAGTGAAACATAAGGACTTTATTCCAATTCCCAATTGTGATAGTTCCCGTTTGAAAGTTCATGAGCACAGTCTTCACAGTCAACACTCCTATTTGCACTCTAATCATCTGAGCCCCCCATCCCAGAGTACACATTATGCTTTACTTAGAGCATAGTACTCTTCTCCTAGCCTGTTCCTTCAAACATTGCCAAATTTCTTTCACAGGCTAGCAAGAACTCCAATGCTCATACCAAATTTCTGTGTCAGCCAGCCCTTTGTTGTTTTGATAAAATACCTGCCATAACAAATTAAAGTAGGGGAAAGTTTATTGTGGCTTTCAGTTTGGGAGGTTACAGGCCACTGTCTTTGGTGTCATTGATTCTAGGCCAATGGTAAATAAGAACATCATAGAGACTGGAGCATGTAACAGAAGATACTTACCTCATGATAGACAGTAAGCAGACAGAGAGAAAGAGGACATGTACTGGGTATAAACTTCCAAGGCTAGTTCTGATTATTTAGTTTCTCTGTTCAGACTTCCAAAAGTTTCCTCTACCCCTCTCTCTCTCTCTCTCTCACACACACACACACACACGCACACACACACACACACAAACATTGCCAGCTAAGAACCAAACATTAAAGGCTTGTCAAAAGACACTTCAGAGTCAAACCACAGCATTGTAACTTTGCGTTTATAACGTTCTGAAGAATTGCCAACTCTCTTCCAAGGAAGTACACCATTTCATATCTCCACCAACAATGTATGAAAGACTTCTAATTTTAATATTCCACCATTGTCAACAATACTTAGCTTTAGTTTTTCCATCCTAACAATTTTAAATATGTGAAAAATGTTATTGTATTGTTTCTGACTCAATTTCCTTAATGTGTAATGATATTGGGTAGCTAGTCATGTGCTTATTGGTTATTAGTATATATTGTTTGAAGAAATGACTATTCAAATTCATACCCTGCATTTGAAAGCATTATTTCACTTAAGATGTAAGAGGTCCTTACATTTCTGTCTCTACTATTTTCACTGCTATGTTTCTTTACCATTATCACTCTGTCTGGTTCATTGGAAAGGTCCTTGAAGACAGGGACTGTGTTTTGTGCATAGTTGTCTTGAGTTCCCAGTACAAGTTCCAGTAGAATATTTACTGTGTTTTTTTGAATGAATGAAATCTTGCCACCAGAATATTTCATAAATGTCATGGTTACTTTGAATCTTTTACTTATTTCATTTGGGTAGAATCTCACAATCTGTTATATTCTCACAGCTTCTGTATGGTACCAAGTGTGTGTGTGTGTGTGTGTGTGTGTGTGTGTGTGTGTGTGTGTGTGAGAGAGAGAGAGAGAGAGAGAGAGAGAGAGAGTGTGTGTGTATGAAGTGTATGTGTTAGGGGGTATACCAGGAATCAAACCCATAGCTTCATGCATACTAAGCAAGCATTCTACCTCTGAGCTATACCTCCATTTCCTGCCCCTAACTTTTCTAATAATACCTATCATAATTTTCTCTGTACTTTATTATAGGTATATAAATATATACATTATTACAGTGACTACTGTGCTTCTATTAGGAGAAAGATAGAAAGGAAAAGAGAGAATGCCAAAAACATGCACAGAGAGTAATGAGAAGGAGAAAGGGAGAGAGAAAGAGAAAAACAGACATATAGACAGACAGAGAAAAAAGAAGACAGAGAGACAGAGTCAGGAAACAGAGACAGCAGAGACTTGGAGAGCATGGACTTCACTTCATTGGGGGGGGGGGTTGTCATGGTACTTAGTACAATGCTTAGCATACAGGAAGAGTTCAAGCAGTATTTGCCAAATTGAATTGCTAAAACATTTGGATATTAGTATGGAGATTGTACTTTAGATCCATACCTCATACCATATACTTAAATAAATACCAGATGGACCCAGGAATTAAATACAAAAAGGGGGAAAAACACCCCGGGGGAATAGAGAAGACAGAATCACATATTTGTCCCATCTGTCGAGGAGTGGTAAATTTTTGAACATTGAAAAATGAAAGAAACGTCACAGACAGGATGGATGTGTTTGAATATATAAATGTAAAAGAGAACACTTTTCCATAGTGAAAGACGATAAAGCACACATAAAATGAAAACAATAAAACTGGAAAAATGTGTGACAAATATACATGAAAAAAATTGACTGCCAAAATATAAGGAATGGATAAAAATATACAAGATCAATGTCCAGACTTTCTTGAAAAGTGATGAAAGAAAATGACAGAAGGAAGACACAGTAAAGATAGGCATTTAAAATGAAAAGCCTTGTTAAATAAATTAAAAAGGAACAAATGGACACTGTACTTCTTAACCTACCAAACTATCAAAGATGTTAAAATGATAACACTCAGTATGTCAGAGTTCTGTGCAAGCAGGCACTCTAAGCATAGCATTTGGAGATACAGTGTGACAACATGTAGTAGCAACAAGAGAGCAGCTTTACCTTTCGGTCTTGATAATACATTTCTGGTAAGACAGCAGAAAGCGATAACTTTCAACAAAAGAAACACAATTTTTATAGCAACATTATCCACAACACCATGGTTTATAAATACAAACCTTTTTAAATAATTTAAAATGCCAAGTAATAGTACAACGCCTAAGCAAAATCTGTCAGGGATATTAATATCACCGTTTTGAGTTTTAACAAAGAAAGCCCTTTGCCTCTTCTACATTGCCTGTCTTCGCTTTTGTGGTATACCCATACTAGTTGTCCACACTCAGCTTTGACTGAGCATATGTTTAGAATATGCTACCTCCCCAAACCTACCCAATATGCTACCCCCAATTCTAATTCCTTGATTTGATTGTGCTGTAACTAAAAAAGTAACAGGCTCCCTACTAGGCTCCCAGGAAAATAGGATCAGTGGCAGGCACCTACAGTCCCACCTACCAGGGAGTCTGAGATGGGAGGACAGTATAAGCCCAGAAGCTCAAGGCCAGCCTGGGCAATAGAGGCAAGCCTTGACCCCCCCCCCTCAAAAAAATGCAAAGACTGCAAAAAATTAGGAAGGAAAGGTTAGGGGATACGATAGATAAGAAGGAGGGGTAAAAGAAGGGAGAGAAAGAATGAGGAAGGGAAAGAAAAGAAGAAAGAAAGGGAAAGAAGGAAGGAAAGAAGGAAAAAGAAAGAAAGGAAGGGAGGGAGAAAAAAAAAGTGTCAGTGAGTTTTTCTGAAGTCAAGACACAAACTTCACTCCTCCTGTACCACAGGCATTGTGGCAGCTATTTCCAAATGCCAAGGCATTTTTTTTCCTTTTTAAACTATTACTGTGGTCCAAAGTGTGTTAACAGTTTCAAGATAACCGAGGCACTACTGAAAATGGTTTGCTTGAATTGTAGGTTCTTAGCAAAAGTGTTTGCTTTACATGAGCATGAAGTACTTTAATAAAATTCTTCTGTTCGTAATGTAAATATTTTCATACAGAAACACATCTAGTCAGGAAAGACAGCATCAGCCTCTATAAATTAATAATACTGAGAATAGATGTGTCCGTGTAAGAAATAAAGAGAAGAAACAAGCCACAATAAATCCGACAAAACAGACAAAAAATCGTTTGTCTGTTATGAACTAAAATACATTTTAGTGAATGTCTGTTTAGTTTATTAAAACATATTATTGTTTCAAAATAATGTGCTTGACTTTTACAAACACATGAACATCGCACCATCTTACAAATTCTTTTTGGGGACACAATCTCAAACTTATATTTTTAAAACAAATTGTTAGTTCTTAGAGTTGCTTCAAAACTGAAATCAAGGCAGGACAGACATAAATTCTCCCACAATCACCTCAGAGTTATATTTTTGAAAGACCTGGACACCAGCCCCACCAAAGAAGTCAGTGTAAACATTAAAGGCAATGAGAAACAAATGGAAGTAAAAGCAGTCACTCTTGGTAGGAACGTAAAAGAGAATGGTATTTTGATTCTGAATAGTACAACCAGCAACATCAAACATTTGAAAGAAATTTAAGCTGTGAAAACTTGGCCTTGATAGCAAAGAGATAAACAAAAAACCAAAACCCCACAGACTCCACCTGAGATCTACTCCTTAGAAAGGGCTGGGTGTTGAAATTGCTGCTTGCTTTTGGAAACAAGTATCTTAAGAGCTCTGAAAGAAATTGCAAAATAAGAGCAATGGTTTAATTTGGTCATTCTGTGTATCTATTTCTTTCTTCTATGCAAAAGCACTGTTCACGAATCCCGAGTTCTTTTCCTCTACCTACAAACATGGGCTGTTTAGTGCTTTGATCAGCACACAGTTTCTGCACTATCAACTCAACTTTAACTGGTGTACTGATTCCCATGTGCTGAGCATCTGAAATAAACATGCAGTGCTGGTTGATGGGCAGGAAAGGAAAGAACTCACAGATCCTTAGCAGCAAAACCTTTTCCAAAATCCAGATCTGCTGAGGTCTGGCACCAACAGTCTGGTAAACATTTATATGAATTAGGTTGGCAGGTTGATAGATTTCTCATTAAAAAGTTAGGTTTCTTGAACTCTCCAGAAACTGGAAGAGAATATTTGGACAGCAATCATACCAGCAACAGGGCAGGGGAGTGAGACCTGAGGATGTTGGCTCAGCCATTTCCTGAGCAGATCCAGAAGGGAATGCTTTCAAATACTGTCACATAATGGGCCAGATGAACCCTAGTCTGTTCTCCCAAAACAAAGGAAAAATAAGGGAGGGGGAGAAAGAAAGAGGAGAGTGGAGGAAAAGAAAACTAAGGGAAAAGGGGGGCTAGAGATGGGAGGGAGGAGGAAGGGAAGGAAGAGAAGAAAGAAATAAACAGAAGTAAGAGGTGAAAAGAGATGAAAGAAAGGAGAAAGGAAGAGGAAACATCATTACAATTAAGTCAAAGCAAGGATTAACAATTGTAATAGTTATAAAGCTTACTTTTGCATAAAATGAAAATAGAAAAGGTCACTTCAGGAAATGTTAACACACTAGCTCTCAGTTCATAGGCCTGAGTCATCTGGCTTTGCAGGCCCACAGAATATAGCCTTGTTGCTTGGGCTTTTATGAGGCATATCTGTCCTGGTGGCAGCTAGCACACTGGCAGGGATACAACTGCCATGCCCTCAGGTCATAAAATAATTATGGCACAATCATTTACTTGTTCTAGCCATTCTGCCAATTACTCCATGAGTAGGGAGGGCAGGCCCCTTGTCTAGCACTAGTTCTGGACACAAAACCTCCCCTCCAGATCCTTCCTTCCTGGAGTATTACTTGGGAGTGTGCAGAGCCATCAACAAGTTTTGCTCCTCCTGCTTTAATATTCCATTCATCGGGCATTGCATCTCTGTGCTCTTGTAGACCCAGGATAGAAATGAAAATTGAAGAAGAAAATACTTTCAAAGGGTATAGAGTCTAGAAGAGTTGGAGAAGAAAATAAGGATCCATTTAAATATTTGCCCATCAGTTAGTTATCTGCTATCAGGTGTTCAACTCTGAGGTCATATGCACACTGTAACATTAAAAAGACTGAGTAGGTTATACTTACACATTTAGGAATGTGTTCTCTCTCTATAGAGTAACAATTAAAGGGATCATGAACTTTAAAGAGGAAAGAGGGAGAAAAAGTAGGTACATGAGAGTTTGGAGGGAGGGAAGGGAAGAGGAGGGAATAAAGTAATAATTTCAAAAAATTAATTATCATAAAATTTTTAAACCACTGTTTTTCTGAGGTCCATCTGTGCACCCCACACCCCAATTTTCCTAACTAGAAAGTCCTTTTAGAATCTGGACACTGAAGTAATTATCTGAGAGAGAAAAGAGGAGATGAAGACATTTTCTCCCACAGACAGTAGAATCTTCTTTTTTGGCCCCCTCACCAATGGAGGATGAACTTCCTTTTCTTCAGAGACATAATTCAATTAAAGCTTTATGGAAACCTATCTAAAAGAACAATTAATTACTGTCCTCCACCAGGATTGTCCTGATGAAACCTGATAGGCTAGGGTCAGATGGAAGGGGAGGAGGACCTCACCTATCAGTGGACTTAGAGAGGGGCATGGAAGGAGATGAGGGATAGAGGGAAGGTGGGATTAGGAAGGGAAGAGGATGTGAGCTAAAGCTGGGATACAAAGTGAATAAATCATAATAAATGAAAATTTGTATTAAAAAATTACTTTCTCCAGCCTGATACCTCCCTGTCCCCAGGTCTACCCTACTGCACCCCAAACTTCCTGACAAAACGCATATGCCTTTACACATGCATACCCATATACTGTAGCCAAAGACTTCCAGATAGCCTCAGGGAGCCAAGAATGTGTATCTAGATATGCAGGTAAACACATGAAAAGGTATGCACATCGGTTTACTTACAAACAGAAGAGAAGGGAAATAGACTGTAGAGGCCTGGTGAAATTTCACAGACCAGTGAGCTGGAGAACTGAGTAAAGAGGAGAAAGAAAAAGTCTAAAATCTCTACAGAGCAGTTTTTCACGGCAGGCAGCATATACTTAACCATTGAACAGTGACAAGTAATCTGCTAGGACAGGAGAGAATGGATTCATAGAGAACTCAGGAAACTGTTTAAGGATCAACAGGCCCCATCAGTATAGTATGCCAGTTATTTGACAGGAATACACTCACGGTCCTGGAGTAAATTACTTCCATGCTTATTACTGCTTATGGAGAACATCACCAATTTAGACTTAGACATTTAAACAAGTCCCACTCACTGACACAAATCAGAGAAAACATTCCTGCCAGGAGTACTCTTTGTAAGGTGGAATGTTGCCAAAGCACATAGGCATCTGCACCCCTACGTGGTCACATATTCTGCCCATTTGCCTCGTACAGGCCCCACAGTCTATTTGCATTCCTACACCTGGCCCCACCTTCCAGCAGAGGCCAACAGCATCATTCCTGAACCAGTGCCCAGCCTTTGAAGTCAGAGAATGTAGCCTGTTAGATGAGGAGATCCAGATTCAAGACTTCTCAACATACAATTCCCTTCTTTGGCTATGCTTATAGAAAAGTTAAACTCAAGAGTCACTCTGGCTGCTAAAGAAGGAGGAGGAAGACAAGGAAAAGGAGGAGGAAGAGGAGAAGCCAGAAGAGTGGATGGGTGAGTTAATCTTCCAGAGACCTGAAGATTGTCAGGGTCCCTAGAAATCTGAGCATCTTTACTGAAGATGTGGCCAAGGAACAGGACACTATCTCACAAGCTTCCCTTAAAACATCTTTCTTAGCTGGGAGGGGTGCTAGAAGCCTGCAATCCCAGTAATTGCGATGTGGAACAAGAAGGACTAGGATTAGGAATTCAAGATTGTCCTCAGCTATATAGTGAGTTTAAGGTTAACTTGGGCTACATGAGATCCTATCTCAGAATAAAACACAGAAAAAAGTTTTGTTCTGCTATACTGTTCCTATTACTACATACAGAGAGGAAGTAGCCTACCTTCTAGCAGTGCCCACTTATAACGGAGCAGAGCTCAGATCTAAGGAGCTCTGAACAGCTTGCACTTCAGTTTTTCTAGAATTTGATGTTGCCTGAAAACAGGGTTGGACATTTGCATGGAAGCAGCCATATTTAAAAGTAACAGTCTTTCACTGCTCAGCCATCTATGGATTAACATTAGAAATCACATGGCTTTATTTTGGTCCAAGTCCCAAAACAATTGTAATCAAAGTAAGAAGACAGCCACCATTGGTGGCAAGAGCTGAAGGAAAAATATTTTATCAAAAGACCAGTTGTGAAACTAGGAAAAAAAGCAACTGTCTCTCTTTAAGTTTACAAGTATTTTTTCATCTTGGCAGGTTGGTGGAGGGAGTGAAGATATGTATCCTTTATAATATACAGTAACTGCATGCGTATCTGTCTACATGCATTTCATGGTAATTGAAAAAAAAATCAAGCCTTCAACTTTCTCCTAGTAAAATAACCCAGTAAGTATATAAATATGTATGTATACAAATGGCAATTTTTAGCAATGTTTATAGGTAACCAAACATTAGATGCAAATTAAATGCCAATTATAGCATTTATAAAATGTGATGCTATGAACTCACTGAAATGATTACATAGAATATAGAAAAAAATTCTTCTATAACATACTGCTAAGTGTAAAATCATGAACTATGAAATAATATGTTTAATATTTTGTTATTAATATATGTATAAGATGTAGGAGTAAAGTATAAAACACACATGCTACTAAATATGAATGTAAGAAATAGAAAGGTGGCCACTTTTCTTTAAACTTTTATGTATTGTCTAAGTTAACATCAAAACAACAAACATTACTGCTGTTAATGAACATTTTAAAAATAAAGCTATATTCATTTTGAAAAGGAGCTGAAATATGCTGGGGCAACAGTAAGAATAGCCAACACTTACTGAATAATTACTACTATTTACTATGATGTTAAGTGTTCTTATATTTTGATTCCATTACAAGAAGATTCTCTAGTTTGATTTTAATCTAGTTTAATTAAAATCTTTTCTTCCTCTGTCCATCCATTCTTTCACTAAGTACTTAGTACTAAGCCAGGAACTGCAGAGGCATAAAGGTGAGTAAGGCCATCTTCCTCCCTGCATCCACACACTATGTAATCTGGTCTCCAGTGGTGTAGCATAACAGACCTATTCTCCTGTAAAGCTGACCTGGGAGCAAATTCTAGGGTACAATGTGTGTGGTGACCAAAGGTTCACTGATAGAAACATGGTGATAGAAAATACATGGACGAATCCTTCCTGCAGTTTACAAGCAGTGTGTATTATATGTGCACGTGTATATAAGTATGTACATATATATATATGTATGTATGTATGTATGTATGTATGTATCTATCTATCTATCTATCTATCTATCTATCTATCTGTATGTACCTGTATGTGTGTTAGTATTCCTGCTACAAAAAAGTGGTAGTTAACATTTTATCACACCCTTAGTGGCTGTGACAGGCACAAGGCTCAGTGCTTTATATACAATACAAGTTTTTACAACTGTAAATGTGTTAAAAGTAAGAATTAACATGAAAACAAAACAAACCTAATGGACAAAGCGGCCAGAATTTTCCACACATCTCCTATTTACCACAGGAAAGTTGACAATCCTCTTAGAAGTAAGAATTTTTGATTACTCAGGTACCTACATAAGTACTTTATTTTTCCCTTTCCTTAACGCAGCTCAAAAACTTAATAAATTATTATATAAGGTTCTGTACACAGGTTTAATCTTGCAGTTCAATTGTTGGTCGATGGTAATTTCAATTCATACTTGTCTTCTATGCTAATGTTAGTAGATCAGTTAGTGATGACGTAGCACATATCTAATAAATGGTAGACATTGTCTTAGTATAATGAGATTCAAATCCCCCTATCACAGAGGTACCCATTTTCCAGAGAACTGTGGTTCCTACTGCTTCAGTGTGACAAAGCTACAGTATAAAGCCAGTTCTGAATTTTATTGAGGCCTATGCTCTTTACACGCTTCATGAAAGACATTTCCATTCTTGTAAATAATTATATTTTGCCTAAAAGCAATAGCCTGGTCACAACGAGCAAAAAAGATTGTAGGTAATGAGCTTGAAGGCTGACCCAAGGGAAAGCAGTGAACATAAAAGTGACATCAACAAAGCTAAGCTTAAAGAAATTAACCTATTCCAAAACAATGTTATCCTTCTCTTCAGATTGAATACAGGCAAGAAAGCACAGTACAAAAGAATGTCTTTTTGCTGATGGAGAACTTCAAGGTGCACAGTGTCCAAATGAAGATCAGCTGTCTCCTTGAATTCCCAGTCTGAGAACTTAGAGAAACTTCATTCTTAGAGATGATATACAGTGCTAGAGTTCTGCTCCCCCTGTCACTAAGTACAAACTTCACACTGAAGCAAGCAAACATTTCAACTTCCTTACAATCTCAGAATGCTGTCAACTAATGATGTTTGTGTTGACATTTCCAAACAATGATGTATTCCACTTGAAACTCAGAAAAGGCCATCTAAGACTTAATACTAGAACTCTGAATAACAATGAGACCAGAGACCATGTAGGACAGAATAGATCATGGAAGTACTTCCCCACAAGGTCTAGGACTACTGTGTAGATATTTTCTACTTGAAACATTCTTTCCTGAAGGAAGGCTTCCTTAAGATTCAGTAAATAAATAGTAATTAATAAAAAAAATTTTTAAAGATCAAGCTGTAAAAAAATTTAGAAGCCTCAGAAAGTTCAAAACTCTTAGCAGATTCACAAGGCCCCTTGCCAGTATTAGATAAGCAGTAAAAATTGTGGAGGACAGGAGACACTCGAAGAGGCCAGGCTGTGTGAACCAATCCTGCAGGAAGCACAGAGGCTACAGTTTTCTTGAGCTGGCACCTATGCTAGTGTGGGCTCTCCCGTGCTGGAGCTGCCTTTCAATTCTCCTTGCGCTGGAAGTAACCCAGAGAAACTTACTCACCAGTTCACTAAGCTAAACTTGAGTAGAATAACTCCTTCCATCCGTCATCAGTATCCTATCTGTGTTGAATAGAGGTATGTTGTGTCTCTCCCTAAGAACTCATACAACAGCTGTCTTTCATGTTTCTGTCCATTTTCTAGGCCTACCAGGTAGCCAAAACAAATTTGAAAGAGATTTTTTTAATTGTATAAGATCTTTTTTCTTATTTAAAAGTTTTAAACTTTAAATATATTTTGACCATATTCTTCCTTTCTCCTAAGTCCTTCTAGGTCCTCTCCCACTCCATACCCACCCAACTTTAAGTTCTTCCGCAAAAAACAAATAATATAATACAATGATAAATTCCCTCAAAAAACAAGAAAACTAAATAAAACAACACACAAAAAAGAAAACAAAAAATCCAAACTGCAACCAAATAAAAACATACAAAGCAACTGTAAAGTCCATTATATGTAGCTCAACTACTTACTCTTGAACATAAGGCCTATCCTGGAGTGGTTGATATACCCATTGTCAGTCTATCACAGAAAACTAATTTTCCATCTCCTAGCAAGTATAAGTAACAGTTTAGTTGTTAACCTTTACCCTAGTTGCTAGGTTTACATTCATTCATTTTTAAAAAATAACAATATATATATAAGATGAAACAAAAACTACCACATTGAAGTTGGACAAGAGAAACCAACAGAAAGAAAAGAACCCAAAAGAAGGCACAAGAATCAGAGGCACACTTGTTTGTACACTCAGGAATGCCATAAAAACGCTAAACTGGAAGCCATACCGTAAGCACAGAGGATCTGTGCATAGCCTGTGCTTTGCTGATTCAGTCTCTGTGAGTTCATATGAGGTTTACTCAGTTCATTCAGAAGGCTCTGCTCTCCTGGTGTCTTCCATCTCTTCTGGCTCTTATATTCTTTCTGCTTCCTCTTCTACAGGGTGCCTTGAGCTAAAGTTCTAGGCATGTAGCTTAGCAATAGAGTTCCTGTCTAGTATGCATGAAGCCCTAGGTTCTGTCTCATAAGTGCACAAAAAGTTGATAGTCAACAGAGAAAATTAAGCGGGAGGTTTTGTTTTTGTTTTTTGTTTTTTTGTTTTTTTTACAGCAGGTGTTGAAGGGAATGTTAAGCAGTAAACAGTCCGGCCGTCAAGAACAATGCTGGAACAAGAACTCCAAAACTCAGAAAAACATTGAGCTTTGTCACAAAAAATCTCTAAGTCATACCCCTCTTATCAAAGTCGTGGTGCAGTATAGAGGCTAGTAAAGAAAAAGAAATGTCACATTCAGGAGACAAGGTAAAATAACGTAGAAGGAACAGAACTTGTGGAGAGTACAATTCTGAATGTTTTTGCTTACTTATGCTGACAGACCAACAGCTGGCTCAGATAACAAAGCAAAAAAAGGTATTGTTAGGAACCAGGTACCATCAAAGTATCAGATAGAAGAACCCTGGTACCCTGCTCATTAGGGGAAGCACTGAAGGCTGTGGAAGAAGAAAAGGGAGGCAGAAATGCCAGTCAGAAAAGAAAAGAAACAAATATTTTTCTCTCAATACTGGGACAAATTGAAACAGAGTGACTTATCTCCTCTGATTGTCCTTCCAATAATTCTGAAACATTAGTGTAACAGACATTTGAAGAGAAGGAGACTGAGACAAAGAAAGTTGCTTCCGGAAATTGCTCAAGGATGCCTGTGTAGGACGCAGAACTTTCTGCCCTAGAGCCCAGGTTCCTGTGGCTTCAAAGCTTGTACTCTTCAATTAACACTGCTCAATAGTATGAGTACTGTAGGAACCAGGCCCAGAACACTGGATGTGGAAAGCAGAAGGGAGTAATGTGTACTAGTGCCAGAGAAAAGCATCTCTTCAAGGGCAGAGCCAGTCAGAATTGAACCTTTAGATTATATGATATTTCTACATATTTTATAATGAATATATATTTTCATATGTATTTATATATTTTACATATGTAACTATGACTACTATGTACTTAAATAAAAGATTAGAACAGATATATAATGTGTATGTTAACATATAACTAAATATGCAGAATACATACTATAACATAAATCTTATATAACATACATTTATAAATGTCAATAATATATTTCTATAAGTGTATTGAATGGTATATGGTATATTATTATAATTTATATTTATAATAGCATATTGATATTGCATATTCAACTATATATAATTACATATGCATAACTGAATCTTTTATTTACATATATGATGATAGTTAAAATAATACTACTATGTAGTACTTACTGAACATAACTGTATATAAGGTACAGTACTAAGCACTTGTGGCTGTACAAAGCAGAATGTTTCCATAAAATCTATATATTATCTTCAATTAACGGATAAAATGTGAATCCCTTGATCCCATGAAAAATTAATGACAGAATTTCATGTGAGCTCTCTCTATTTCTAGATTCATATAACCATAAAAATATTGATTAGCAAAAAAGAGACAGTGAACTTCTCCATTATAGCAGCAATATATCCACTTTTGCCAGAAGACTTTCAAGCTGCATAAGCCAGTGTTTTAGTTCAAGCTCTTAGTTTTCCCGTATTTCTGGTCTCTTTCCCTAAACAACAAATAAACCTGTCACATGCAGTAACTGGCATCTTCCTTTTCTTTTTCCTTTGTTTCTTCCAGTTTACCTCCACCCTAGTTGAGAGCCAAATGAAAAGTCACATCTTTTAATGAGGAATCAGAGTGAGGAGACTGAAGATTAATAGTACATGGAAGCTGAATGTTCCAAGAGATGACTTCCTGAGCTAGGAGGCCCAGTAAGAGTACACTTGCTAATCCTGGCAAGAAATGCTTGGATACCCTCCTTAAGCCCTTTGCTGACCTGATCATTTACTGAAGCATTACATCAGCCATTTGTAAATGAGTCTTTTTAACGACTTCTTAAGGCTTCAGGTAAATTATCCAATGCTTGGATGGGATATATATTTAAAGATGTCCTCCACATTTTTATTTTGATAGCAATACCAAAAAAAAACAAAAAAAAAACAAAAAAACAACAAAAAAATCAAGGAAATATTTATGACTGATTGACTGATTGCATAGAACTGGTAAAGTATGATGCATCTACATGATGGGCTATTAAAAAGTTAAAAAAAGTAATTTAAAATTGAGTTTTAAAACAGTTTCTAATGACAAGGACAAAGAGCCATAATTAATTAAACAGGAGAATTGGAGGATTAAGATAAAGATAATATGACTGTGTAGTATAAGCTTAAATATAAGTTACTTTTACATGTAAAATATTTTACTATTTTAATGATAAAAAACCCTATAAAGGTCAAAATGAACAGTTCTAACCTCTTATGCCATGCCTTGTCAATTGCACTTAGGTTTTTCTCAGCCACAGTTTAAGTTTCTGTTTCATAATTTCATTTGTAAAACAGGGGTGTAAGTATCTAACAATCTCCCACATTTCCTGTGCTAATGAAACAAAATGATAGATGTCAAAGTGACTTCAACCATTGGAGCGCCTTTCACCTCAGAGCTCTTGAGGAAATTTTAAGTGCTGAATATTTGGTGGTTTGTGGTAACTGACCTCTCTTCCAGCCAGGCCTTATTGCCCATTTCCACTGTCATAATCACACTCTAAGCCTTTACCCTCTCACTTCTCAGATTTCCATAACAGTGTCTAAACCAGATCTCCTTTTGTTTTTGCTACCTAGCCTCATCCTCTGCCAGGCATCAAGAACAACCTTTCTGGTCATATTAATAGATCATATTAATACTTGTTCAGACGCACACAGAGGATTTTGAATACCAGCATGCCAATTTCTAAGTGATTTTTCTATGATATTGTCCAACAATAATTCCAGACTATATATA
Source organism: Pachyuromys duprasi (assembly GCA_028658305.1). Classification (NCBI taxonomy): domain Eukaryota; kingdom Metazoa; phylum Chordata; class Mammalia; order Rodentia; family Muridae; genus Pachyuromys; species Pachyuromys duprasi. The sequence goes on along the minus strand of CM053742.1, from coordinate 93,139,272 downwards.
ATTAGGTCAAAATCTTTCAATACGTCAACTTTTTTTTTACTTTTGTTATTCTTTAATAACTTGTTATTAAATACAAGTATATCATTTTTTGTCCATTTTTCTTTCTGTATTCAACTTCTTCCATGTATCCGTATTTCTCTTTCTCAAATTCAAGGAAAAAAGTTTTATGTTATTATTATTACAAATATATGATTATTTATAAGTTTTTGGCAATAAAAAGATTCAAGACACAATTGAACACAACCAAAACCAGACATAGATAAAATTAGTGGAAGAGCAGGAGTAAACATTAAACTGTTTGATATAATGATTTATTTTAACAATATATAATTTCTGTATCTATAAATTAGTGCATTGAAGCATACAAGAACTGGATGGCATAATAGTTTCTCTAAAGTCCATCTACCACTTCAGAACATGAGCTATTTGGAAACTGACTTGCTGTAAAAAGTTAAGACATTAGTATATGGTCATATGAATGATAGCAAGGGCCTCATTCAAAGGAGCACTTTCCTTTTTTTTTTTCTCAGTCTTGAGAGCAAGTGCCTTTTATTCACTGAGCCATCTTCCTGGCCCCTTTTTTTCAATATTAATCACAGGTTATGTACTTTGTACCCCAGGCATAGACCCCTCCCTTAACCAGCAAGTATTACGTTATATAGTACGTTCTCCTTGGCATGTTGGACTTTTACTCAAAAGTCATCATCTCTGCCAGTATTACTAGCATCACCTAGAACCCTGGTACACTATGCGGCTCCATCTAGACTTATTGAATTGAGGTCTGCATTTGAATACTCATCCCCTAAGTGGGCTGGATGCAGAGCAAAGTTTCAGAAGCAATGATCTAGAGGGCCCTAAAGTTGTTTGATTGTCGGGAGACACTGGTGTGCCAGGCTGCTTTTTTATTTAGATTTCACCAGCAAGACTGGTTTCACCTTGGCCTTCAATGGACTCAATGATAAGCTGCTGAGTCTATTTCCTTTTGTTTGAGACAGCAGGTGGGATGTCTTGTTAAGTTCACACCTTTTGTGTGTGTAAGGATCACACAGACAGGTGGTCAAGGTAAAGACATTTTGGTTCCCTGTGATTTCATTCATTGTGCTGAGGTGCTTTTGCTCTGACTTTAAAAGGGATTACTGAAATAAAGTAAGGCAACCAGTGTCTACCAGAGCCCTTTGGGAAAGATCCCATGTCTTGTGTGTTGGTTTATTAATTTTTCTTTCAGTCCTCACTCCCAACTCAAGAACCATTCAACTCTGCCAGCGGGTTCCAGCAGTTTGGTGCCCGAACAGGAACTTGACATACAGAGAAGCAATGAAGGACACTACGGATTTGGCAAGCTTGAATTGTAAAGTAAAAAGGGTGTAGTGAGTAAAAATGGGACAAAGCAGTAGCCTCATGTTTTTTGTATGGAATTTAATTAGAGATAGTCTGTACATGCAGCATGGAACTGAGAAAGTGAAACTGAGAAAGAAAAAGAGGTTGGAAAGATGGGAGGCTTCAAGAAAAAATCAGATTAGACCATCAGCTCCTCCAGAAGAGCTATATGTCGCTCCTGATAATAATAATTTCTTGTCAGAAGAAGACTTTGAGGATATCTTAGATCCTGATGAGGTTGCAGAGTTGGGGCGGCTGTATTGCTCCATCAAACTCACCTTGGAACACCCCTATTTTTGTTATAAAAAAGAAATCAGAAAAATGGAGACTTTTATAAGATCTCAGAAAAGTAAATGAGGCCATGGAGTTAATGGGAGCCTTGAAACGTGGATTACTACCCCTTCTGCTATACCTAGAGATACTCTTAAGATTATGCTAGATTTGAAAGACTGTCTTTGTACTATTCTTCCTGCTCCTCAAAATTATAAAAGGTTTGCTTTTAGCATACCATCAGTAAATTTTAAAGAACCTATGAAGAGTTATCATTGGCTTGTATTACCTTAAGCTATGGCAAATAGTCCAACCTTATGTCAAAAATTTATGGTTCAAAAAAAAAGAATTAAAAAAAATAAATACAGCAGGAGTCAAGCAACTTTGAAAGTTATGAGTTCACATGATTTACAGATTTTATGATTATAAATCATACAAAAGTATTTCTGAGTCCAAACATATTATACTACTTTATAATGTAAATATATTCCTAAAGGCATGTGACTTTCAAACAATTTATATCCTAATTTTGTATAGTTATGAATCTTATCTATTCATAATAATACATTACATGGGATCCTAAGAAAAAAATTTATGGCTCAAGCTGTTTTTAAAATGAGACAAGCATATTCTTCTGTGTATATTATTCATTATACTGATGACATTTTATTGGCTCATAAGAATGAAGGGATTTTGTTAAGTGCTTTTGCACACTTACAACAAGCTTTGAAGGATCAAGGTTTAGTAGTTGCACCAGAAAAGGTGCAGATAGAGCCACCTTATTTGTATTTGGGACATAAATTATACCCTCAGACTATTATGCCTTAAAAAAAAAACTCAATTAAGGAAAGACAACCTGAAAACTTTAAATGATTTTCAAAAGTTGTTAGGTGATATTAATTGGCTTAGACCCCATTTAAAATTAACTACGGGAAAGCTGAAACCACTCTTTGGCATTTTAAAAGGAGAGGCTGATCCTTTGTCAAAAAGAAAACTTACCAAAGCAGCTTGTGATGCTTTGTAAAAGATTAAAATAGCTATTAAAAAAAAGCCTGTTCAATATATTGATTATTCAAAAGAATAGGGTGGATATATTTTGAATGCTGTTCATACTCTAACTGCTGTATTGTAGCAAGAAGGAACATTATTTTGGTTGTGCTTGCCTGTATCTCTTGTGTGAATTCTATCACCATATTATGAAGCAATGGCTAGTTTAGTTCAAATGCCTTGCAAAGAATCTCGCAAGTATTTTAGTAGAAAGCCCTCCTTTTACCAAACAACAAGTAGACTGGTTATTTCAAAATGCAAATTATTGGGCCATAGCCTTTGCTCATTATTTAGGATGTATTGACAATCGTTATCCAAAAGATAAATTACTTCGGTTTGTCAATGAGCATGCTTTTGTATTTCCTAAAATGATTAAACAAGAGTCATTACCTCAAGTTCCAACAGTATTCACAGATGGATCTTCAAATAGAAAAGCTGTATATGTACTAAAGGGACAAACTTTTGTTTTGCAAATATTGCCAGCATCAGCTCAAGTTGTAGAATTACCAGCTATAGTTGCAGTCTTTGAAAATATGGATATAGCCCATGGTAGCTCAGTATCCAAGTGGGTACCTTAGTAAGGGGAACAGGGAATACTTCTGACATGAACTCAATGGGTGGTTCTTTGACACGCCCCTGCCCCCACCCCACCCCAAGGGAGGAACAGCCTTGCTAGGCCACAGAAGAGGACATTGCAGCCAGTCCTGAAAAGACCTGATAAGCTAGGGTCAGATGGAAGGGGAGGAGGTCCTCCCCTATCAGTGGACTTGGAAAGGGGCGGGAGGAGATAAGGGAGGGATGGTGGGATTGGGAGGGATTTAGGGAGGGGGCTAC
>CM053742.1:93091983-93135244 GCA_028658305.1 Pachyuromys duprasi | reverse complement strand
TCCTCAGGGCTGGCTGCAATGTCCTCCCCTGGGATCTAGCCAGTCTGTCACTCCCTGGCTTGTATGGGGGAGGGTCAAAGAGTCAGCCATCAAGATCATGACTGAAACAGTCCCTGTTTCCCTGAGTAGGGTCTTCAGTCCTACACCGAGCTATCATGGGCCCCATCTGTGCGGGGGTTCCAGGCCACATCCACACATGTACCTTCCCTGTTTTGCATGAATTGAAAACTTTATCGGGTAATGTATTTTGAGATTCCCTGACCCATTCCCCAAAATTTACCCTTCACATCTAAATTCTACGTCTGAGAAGAACTAAACAATTCCCTCAAATATTCAGTCTGTCCAACTGAAACACAAAGGAAGCTCAGAAATATAATTCTCACATGTGACAAGTATCCACCAATGTTTTCCAAATACACATGTAGCTTGGAAGAAAACAAATTCAGAGACACTTAGGACCCTGTATTTATAGAACACTGGGACAATTTAGTAGTATAATGCTACTAAGGATGTTTCTTGTCTTTCTATACTACATTCTCAAAAGGAACCCAAACATGGACACAAGCCTCTCCACTACCTCCACCCCATCCCCATCTACCAAGATTATTTGAGATTAGCTGGTAAATTTCTTCATCTTCTACAGTGGCATCTAATATTTAACCTTATTACCAAATTAAGCTGCAAAATTCCTTTCATTGCCCATCTCCTAAGTGAGAATAAAATAGTAACAAGCATACCACAGAAGTATGATCTAGTATAATCTGCTTATTTTCATTTTTAATATCAAAAATGCATATTTTTGTTCCGTACTTGCTATGGTCTGAATGCCTCCCCCGGATTCATATGTAGGAGTCCCCACATTAATATCTTGAAGGTATTTGAAGGTGAGGCTTTGGGGAGGTAATTTAGTTAGAAGAGGTCATGACCCTAGGGGTACCCTATGGTAGATTGGTGGCTTTATGAAGAGGAAGTCAAAGCTTCCCTCCCTCACAGTATGTGTCATGGTTTGAATCTGAAATGCTCTATCACAGGCTCATTGTTCAAGGATTTACCCTACAGTGATGGTGTTATCTAAGGAGGTTCTAAAAAATCTAGGAGATGTGTCCTAGTCAAGAAGGTAGATACCTAGTGGCCAAGATTCTTGTTGCTCTGTGTGTGTCTCCTTTCTTCCCTGATGTTCTTTCCTTTCATCTTTCTGTGTTCTACAGAGTAAACAGGGTTTTGTTATCGTTGTTGTTTCTTATAATGCCATACTACCTAAAAAACAGGCTCACAACTTTAGAAAGCAACAGTCTTTCTTCTTCTTTAGTTGTTATTCTCAGGTTATTTGTTGTACTAACAACAGGAAAAATAAAGAATCTAGATTAGAATCTAGAATGATCTTATCCATTGCAATACTTTAATGCAGCAAGAAAGCCATCACCAGATGTAGCCTATGGATCTTGGACCCCCTAGATTCCACAACTGTGAAACATATCTCTGCTCCTCTTAGTAAGTATACTCACTAGTCTGGACTCTTCTACTACCCTAGAACCTTGAAATTATGTGCTGAGAGACCAAGAAGGAGCCCCCCAAATATTCTAGCTACAGTGTCAGTGGCTCAGTAGGCACAAATCTGAGGTAATTTCTGTTCTATGTCTGTATGGGAATGGGATCTTAATGGGTCCCAAGCTATCAATTGTAAACAGGAAAAAGATTTGGAAGTCATCCTTTACTATTTCCTGAAGAAAAAAAATCTCCAAAGTGTTATTTGAACCATAACAATTATTGCTCTATTCAAATCAGAAATTGTAAAAACCAGGTAAAATGTATTTTATCTTCCCTCTCTCCATGGCTTTCATCGTTTGCTCTTACTTAAAATACCATGTACAGTTCTGATTACTATATCCCAGGAATGACAAAATGAAGAAGCTCAAGGAAAATGGTTATAATGATAAATTTATAATAATTCCAGTAAAAATCAAGTTAATTGATTAGTAAACAAAGAATATATCAAATCTAAGATCGAGAAAGCCTAACTATATTAATATGTTTTCATTTTTAAAAAATAGATAAATTCTTTGATGACAGAATCCAAAATATGGGTATAGATATTAAGAGCACATAGTGCTAACATGTTTAAAACAGCAAAGCTCAAAAGATGAAGAGTTTGGGACACATATTCTGCCAACTCCTTTTCTAGAAGCAATCAATATACACACTATCTCATTTAATCATCACAATAACTGTAAGTTTGTACTACCATGATCCTCATATTACTGCTGAGGAACATGGTGTCTAAGACAAGTAATATACTATAAACAAGTGTCCATGAACACATAAGTAGATTTTAAAATGTTGACAAACATATAAATATATAATAGATGAAATAGTATTTATCCTCTAAGAAGGATGGCTCAGAGGGCACAGGCAATTGCTGAGAAGCCTGACTACTTCAATTCAATCCATGGAACCCACACAATAGAAAGAGAACAAGCTCACAAATTGTCCTTTGACCTCCAAGCAAGCTGTAGCAATACCCTCTCCATATAAATGAATGAATAAAAAGATAAAGAACAAGGGGACCTGGGTTCAATTTCCAGCATGCATGTAGTGACTCACAACCATCTGTAACTCCAGATCCATGGGATCTAACACCCTCTTCTGGTCTCCACAGGCACCAGGCATGCAAGTAATGTGCAGACAAATATGTAAGCAAAGTACCCATACACATAATTTTTTTTAATTTTAATTAAAAAGTTTTTAAAAAGCAATCCTGTAACATACGACAACATGGAGAAACATTAAAAAACGTTAGAAATTCAATCATAGAAGGACAAATTGCAAATGATTTCAATTACATAAGCTAGTGAAAGCAGTCGGTCTTATAGGAATAAAGACTGGAAAGGTGGCTGTTAGAGGGTAGGAAGCTCCTAATCAACTGGCATAACACTTTAGCTCTAGAAGAAGAATACTTTTCTAGCAATCAGTTTTACACATTGTATTTACAGATAGCAATGCCATAGTGTGTACTTAAATATCATGCTAAGTGTTCCTAGGAAATAAAATAAAATGAGAAGCAATATGCCATCAAATCATACACTGATGGTCAAACCACATCCAGACATAGATTGGGAAGAAAGTTTATTACTGTTTATAAATGATATGAACAATTTAGACAACAAAATGTTCCAAGGAATCTATGAAAATAATACTAGGACTATTAAGTGAAATAAATAAGATTAATTGAATATATTTCTACACAGTAAATAAAATTTAAATATAAATCACTTATAATAGCATCAAATATGAAAATATTTAGAAAGAAATTTAACAAAATGTGTCTGAGACCAGTAGAGGAAAACTACAATGCATGGTTGTGATTAAGAACATATGATCTAAATAGCTATAAAGCTATTTTAGACTAAAAGAAACCGTATCATTAAGATGTCAATTCTCTCCCAACCTGATCTATTGATAGAACACAACCTTAATTATAATACCAACTATCTTTGAAATTAAACATTAATATGCTTATTCTAAAGTGTATATGACAAATCAAACCACTAGGAGTAAACAAAAGACCTTTAAAACAACACTGGAGGACTACTGGAGTTCAAGATAATATGGTATCAATGTAAAGATTTGTTACTAATATTTAACATTTCCTAAATAAAACCTCAATTGGGAATAGGACCAATGAAAATAAATGCAGATAAGTTAATCATGTTAATAAATACTACTAAAACTACCAGATGGGAGGTGGGGGAAGGGAAACAAACAGTACTGAGGAAGACAGGAAGACTGGGTTAGAGAGCAGCCTGGGTAAAACAGTGAGACCATGACTCAAAAATCTAGGAGTTGGGATGTAGTTCAGTGGTACGGTACTCACCTACCGTATGTAAGGCACTGTGTTCCATCCTCAGCACTCAAAATTCACAACAAAACAAAACCCTCAGTCATTTCCTCTACAACATACAAAAATTATCTCCCCCCAAACATAAATTTAAGTACTGAAATTATATAACTTCTACAATCAAATACAGGGGTACAAAAATGTTCAGTTGTACACTAGCATGCTCAAGACTCTGGGTTTGAGCCCACTGTTAGAAAGAAAATATAATACATCAAAAATACTAGATTACACAAGGGCCCAAGGAAACTTTGGGGTGTCATAGATATCTAAATTACAATAATAGTTTCACAGGCATTGTTAAAATTAACCAAATTGTATATATATTTGCAAAAAAAAATCTTATTGTATATTATTTATTCAATAAGGGCATAAAATACAAAATTAAGCTACTTTCTCAATAATACCTCTGTAATAATACTGAAAATGCTAATAAAATTGAAAATACTTATAAAACTTATTTAATAGAGATCAATATATAAAATGATATCAACAAGATATCAAAGTAGATTATTGTTGGAACCAGGCATATACTCTAGCCACTTTCTGATCAGTGAGATCGGAGACAGAGGTTAAGAGTGATAGCCATTTCAGGTCCTCCCCTCAAAGAGCATAAGAGCCAAGAGATGAAAAAACCTCGCTCTCATCTTTTCACAGAAGGAAAGAGTATGACCACCTGCCCAGTGTTCCAATTTCTTTAGGGGGTACATGAAGTCTACTGTGCCTTTTGTAGTATATTATTGAGCCCTTATATTGTCTGTCCTGAAGAGCTAACAGAATTTGGCATATTCTTAACTACCAGGTTCACTGTGATCCTGGATGATGATTTATGCTGGCAGTTGCCATAGTGCTACCAACAGGCTCAACACAGAGCAAACAGGAAAAAAAGAAACAAAACAAAAACCCTAGTTTTTCTTTGGGCTGAGAAAGAGATGAATAGTGTCTACTGATATCTACTGCTACAGTTTTTCCAGAGGTTGTCCTAGAGACTGGACTCTGTCTCATTATGCCAGGCTGCTAACTGGACTTGGTATATGCAGTAATCAGGAATCCTTGTGGCCATTAACAACAAAAGAATCCAGTTTGGATTACTACAAATTTGACAGAATGAAAAACATCCGAATCTAAAGTGGGACTAACTGGTGCATAATGACTGTATTCCAAGAGTTAACTGTCTGTCTGGTGAGCAGACACTAAACATATAGATAGATAGATAGATAGATAGATAGATAGATAGATAGATAGATAGATAGATAGATAGATAGATATGTGTGTGTAGATATACAGTAAATATATATAAATATACATGATATAAATGTATTATATATACATACATATATTTATTTATATGTATATCAAAGAACATAAATCCCAAGCAAATGAACAAAACAAATCTCCTGAAATAAACTAAATGAAATAGGGATATATAATTTATCTGACTGCATCAAAATAACCAGCATAAAGATACAGGAGGTAGTCAAAAGAATATATATACACATAGTAAAATTTTCTAAAAAGACATAGGAAAATATAAGCAGAAAAACTGAGGTTGAAGCATGGTAACTAAACTGGAAGATTCAGTAGAAAAGTTCAACAACAGACTAACTCAATCAAAAGAAATAATTATCAAACTCAAAGGTAATTATCCCATCTTTACCCACCAGGGGTACCCACCTTTTGCTAAAGGAAAAAAAGGAAAGAGCACTTCCTTTTATAGGTAAGGCACTCATGGGACACCATTAATGAGACCAATATATTTATTACAGGAGTTCTATCAGAAGAAGAGGGAAAGGCTTCCCAAAAATTTATTGAAAAGTAACAATCCACAACTTGCTGAATACAGAAAAAGAAATTCATATCTAGAGCCAATGAACAGCAGATAGAATAAATATAAAGAAATCCTCACCAAGACACATTTTCATTATTGTCCAAAAAAAAAAAGAGAGAGATTTTCTTCTTGAGACATGGTTTCTCTGTGTAGCCTTGGCTATTCTGGACTCTCTGTTTAGATCAGGCTGGTCTCGAACTCATAGCAATCTACTTGCCTCTGCCTCCCTGAGTGCTGGGATTACAAGTGTGCACCATTGCTCTCAGCATAAAGAGATAATTTTGAAAGCAATTAAAGAAAACAATGTGGTCCTGATGAAACCTGATAAACTAAGTTCAGATGGAAGGGGAAGAGGACCGCCCCTATCAGTGGAGGAGGGGCAGGGAAGAGAAGAGGGAGGAAGTGTGGTATTGTGACAGGATGAGGGAGAGGGCTACAGCTAGGATACAAAATGAATAAATTGTAATTTAATAAAAAATAAATTAAAAAAGAAAAATAATGTGTTTTTTAGATGCCAACTTCCATTAGATTATTAGCTGATTTCATAGGAAAGACTTTACAGGTCAAAAAGAAACGTGACATATTGATTCACGTTGAGAATGAGAAAAGAAACCTGCCAAATAAGAATATTGTACCTGGTAAAATAAAGGCAATAAAGGACAGAAAGGGACAGAGATGGAGGAAAGGAGGGAGGAAGACAAGTGTGAGGAGAAAATAGATATTAATGAGAATGGATTATTAAATATACAATGTAAGGAAACAAAAGTACATGAAACTCACTGATAAGGACAAATATACAAAGAGAAAAATGACAATGTACAATAAAGAGAATATATAATATTATAAAAATATTAGGCAAGTCACTTTGAATTCTATTATAAACATTTAGAGAAACATTTAAAAAAATATGTCAATCACCAAACTTTCATATGTGTGTTGGTATCGACATATTATGAAAGTAAAACTGTAGATTTTATTTGTGTTACAACTACATTGTTATTATCTTATATATGTAAAAATTGCATGATAGTTTATGCAAATCCATGTCAAACACAGATAACATTTTAGAGACTATGCACAAAAGGAAGAAAGAACAAAAGGTCATTAATGCCAAAAGAGTAATAAATAAAAGTCAATGGAGATAACAAAAACGGAAATGTAAAGAAAAAAATAGGGTCAATCTATAAGATGGAATGAATATAATAAACAAGGCATAGCAATACTGCATCATATCCTACCAATTAGTTACTCTAAATAGGAAACATTTATTTCCCAATAAAATCATGCAGAATGGCTGAAAAGAAAGCAAGATTCACCTAGAGTAATCCCTTAGTGTCTACAGAGACTTTATTCTAAGACATCCCCCTCCTCTACATATACATATATATACCAAAACTTTAAATGCTCAGAAATGTAATAGAAAAACTGTATTAATATATAACCTACGCACATTCTCACTATAAATCATCTCTAGATTACTTATAAAATGGAATGACATGTTATGCAAACAAAATTTGCTAAATGGTAATTCTTAGGAATAATGATAAAATGAAACCAAAATATATTTACTACAGATTAAATTTTGTTATAAATAATTTCAAGATGTAGTTGGTTGAATCTGTGAGTTTCAAACCCATATGTGGACAGCTACTGATATATGCCATCTAAAAATGCTGTGGTATAGATTTAAGAAAATATATAAGCTAAAACTGATGAGACAGAAAAAAATGATCCAGATATGGTTATACTTACATCAAACAAAACAAACTTTAGGCCCCAGAATGTCAGAAGGTGTTTTAAGGAGGGGGGGGGTGTCAATTAACTGGGATGATTTAGTGTTAATAAATATATATGCATAAAAAAGGCCTCAAATGGAGAAACACATGGCACTACTGCAGAAGCATGAGGCTTCAATAACGCATTCTCAGTAATGGATAGCATGTTCACATAGATTCTCCACATAGAAAAAGTAGGCATGAATACGACAAACTAAATAAACTTAACAGACCTACAGCCATTCCACTCAAATTATCACATGACACATTCTTCTCAAGTACCCATTAAAACACTCCCCAAAATAGACAACATTCCAGGATACAAAATGAGTATTAATTAAACAGGATTAAAATCGTAGTAATTATGATTTCAAGCACAATGTATTAAAATTTAAATTTAAAAGCAGAACTATAAACCACATGACCATCTCCTTAGATGCCAAAAAGGCATTTGACAAAATCCAACACCCATCCATGATTAAAGTCTTGGAGAGATCAGGGATACAAGGCACATACCTAAACACAGTAAAGGCAATATACAGCAAGCCTATAGCCAACATCAACCTAAACAGAGAGAAACTTAAATCAATACCACTGAAATCACGGATAAGGCAAGGCTGCCCACTCTCTCCATATCTCTTCAACATAGTACTTGAAGTCTTAGTCAGAGCAATAAGACAACTAAAGGAGATCAAGGGGATACAAATCAGAAAGGAAGACGTCAATGAATCTTATTCGCAGATGATATGATAGTATACGTAAGCAACCCCCAAAATTCAACCAGAGAACTCCTTCAGCTGATAAACACTTTCAGCAAAGTGACTGGATACAAAATTAACTCAAAAAGAATTAGAAGCCCTCATGTATACCAACGAAAAAAGGGCTGAGAAAGAAATTAGTGAAACAACACCCTTCACAATAGCCACTAATAACATAAAGTACCTTGGTGTAAGGAAGCAAGTGAAAGACATTTTTGAAAAATCTTCAAGGCCCTGAAGAAAGAAATTGAAGAAGATATCAGAAGAGGGAAAGATCTCCCATGATAATTAGTAGGATTAACAGTGAAATGGCCATTCTGCCAAAAGCAAAAAAAAAAATGCAATTCCCATCAAAACACCAACATAATTATTTACAGACCTTGAAAGAAAAAAATCTCAACTTCATATGCAGAATTGACAAAATGTTCCTGTACAACCATAGATCATCTGGAGGTATCTCCAATCCTGATCTCAAGCTGTACTATAGAGCAATAGTAATGAAACCTGCATGGTACTGGCATAGAAACAGAATGGTGGATCAATGGAACTGAATAGAAGACGCAGAAATAAACCCACACACATATGGATACCTGACTTTTGACAAAGAAGCTAAAACCATACAATGGAAAAAGAAAGCATCTTCAAAAATGGTGCCAATCTAATTGAATATCTACATGCAGAAAAATGCAAATATATCCATATTTATCACCCTGCACAAAACTAAAGTCCAAGTGGATCAAAGACCTCAACATAAAACCAGATACACTAAACCAGTTAGAAGAAAAAGAGGGAAAGAACTAAGAACTCACTGGCAGAGGAGACAACTTCCTGAACAGAACACCAACAGCACAGGCTCTAAGATCAACAATCAACAAATGGGACCTCATGAAACTGAAAAGCTTCTGTAAAGCAAAGGACACTGTCATCAGAACAAAACGACAGCCTACAGACTGTGAAAGGATCTTCACCAACCCTGTATCTGACAGAGGGTTAACATCCAGAATATATAAAGAACTAAAGAAGTTAAACAGCAACAAATCAAGTAATCCAACTAAAAAATGGGATACAAAGGTAAACAGGGAATTCTCTATAGAGGAATACAGAATGGCAGAGAAACACTTAAAGAAATGCTCAATGTCCTTAGTCATCAGGGAAATGCAAATCAAAACAGGACTGAGATTTCACCTTATACCCATAAGAATGGCTAAGATAAAAACACTCAAGTGACAATACATGCTGAAGAGAATGTGGAGAAAGAAGAACCCTCCTCTATTGCTGGTGGGAAAGGAAATTTGTACAACCACTTTGGAAATCAGTCTGGCACTTTCTCAAAGAATTAGGAATAGCGCTTCTTCAAGATCCAGCTATACCACTCCTAGGCATTTATCTAATATATGCTCAAGTACACAACAAGGACATTTGCTCAACCATGTACGTAGTAGTTTGATTCATAATAACCAGAACTTGGAAGTAAGCCAGATGTCCCTCAAAGGAGGAATAGATACAGAAAGTGTGGTACTTTTACACAATGGAATACTATTCAGCAATTAAAAACAAGGAAATTATGAAATTTTCTGGCAAATGGCGGGGTACAGAAAAGATCATCCTGAGTGAGGTATCTCAGAAGCAGAAAGACACAAAGGGTATATACTCACTTATAAGTGGATACTAGACATATAGGATAAACATAGTAAAATCTGTACACCTAAAGAAGCTAAGCAAGAAGGAGAACCCTGGGTAAGATGATCAATCCTCACTCAGAAGACAAACAGGAAGGATACTGAAAGAAGGAGAAAACAGGAAACAGGACAGAGGGCCTCTGAAAGACTATCCAGCGGTGTATTAAAGCAGATGCTGAGACTCATAACCAAATTTTGGGCAGAGTGCAGGGAATCTTACGAAAGAAGGGGGAGATAGACCTCTACCACGAGGGAATAGGAGCTCCTCATGGAGAGCAACAGAACCAAAATATCTGGGCACGGGTGTCTATTCTGAGACTGATTAATCCAAACAAGGACCATGCATAGAGATAACTTAGAACCCCTGCACAGATGTAGCCCATGGCAGCTCAGTGTCCAAGAGGGTTCCCCAGTAATAGGAACAAGGACTGTCTCTGACATGAACTCAATGGCTGGTTCTTCGATCATCTCCACCTGAGGGGGTAGCAGCCTTACCAGCCCACAGAAGAAGACAATGAAGCCAGTACTGATGAGACCTGATAGACTAGGGTCAGATGGAAGGGGAGAAGGATCTCCCATATCATTGGACTAGGGGAAGGGCATAGGAGAAGAAAAGGGAAGAAGGGTGGGATTGGGAAGGAAAGGGGGAGGAGCTACAGCTGGGATACAAAGTGAATAAACTATAATTAATAAAGTAAAATAAATTTAAAGGGAAGAAAATCCAAAATAAAATAAAATAAAATTGTGATTTAGACCCTAAAGACTAAAAAATATTTATAAAAGAAGACATAAGTAAACAATAAAAGCATTCTGTGTTAAAGAATTCCATGCTAATGTGTAGAAGACTTTATGCTGTTGAAATGTCCATACTACCTACTCTAGTTAGGGATGAAAGGGTTTTTTTAAATTTCACCTTATATGCTGTAGTCTCAATAACAATCCAAGATCATTGGATCTCAGGACAGAAATCTGGAGGCAGGAACTAAAGCAGAGGCCATCGAGGAACACTGTTTACTGGCTTGTTCCTCATGGCTTGGCCAGCTTGCTTTCTTATAGAACCCAGGACCATCAGCTTAGGAGTGACAATGACCCACAGTGAGCTAGGCCCTCTTATATCAATAGTCCATCAAGAAAATGACCCCAAAGGCCAATCTGAGGGAGCCATTTTCTTCAGTGAGGTTCTCTCTTCTCAGATGACCCTAACTTGTGTCAAGTTGAAAAAGAAAACAAAACCAACCCATCAACAAAGTAAGGGATTTCAATTTCTGTGAAACTTTTAACAGCATATTTTACAGAAATAGAAAAATATTTAAAATTCATAATGGCTAGTCTAGGACCCTGAAGACCAAACCATCATCATCACCATCATCATCTTTATCATCATGAGAAAAAAAAACCTCACACACATTATGGTACTATTCATAATAGTCAAATTATAGAATCATACTAAGTGGCTAGGAACTGGATAAATGGATTAAAAAATGTGGTTCATATATACAATGTGATTTTGTTCAGCCATATAAAAAACAAAATCACATAATCTACAGGAAAATGATGACAATGGAGTTAGGTTAAGTAAAACATGATATGCCTGAATGAAAGTGATACTATGAATCCAATCATTGTGTATAATGAATACATGCTAATAAAAAAGGAAAACAAAGCTAGAAGCATCATGTATTTTGGCTTCAAGTTATGTTACAAAACAATAGTAGTTAAAATACTTTGGTAGCTTCATAAAAGCAGATGTGCACAGCGATTAACCAATGTAGAAGCCCAGAAACACACCACGTTACTTTTGAAAGTGGTAGCAAGAAGACACATTGGAGAAGTGAAAATCTCTGCTGAAAACTGAAGCATGAAAAACTATAAATCTTCTGCATAACAAAAGAAACAGTATGAAAGGGTAGTGAGCATAATGGGGAAGAATATGTGCAAACAATTTTTCTGTTACAGGGTTAATATCCAAAATACATAAGGGACTTATCTGCAAAGAGCTTAATTTGAAATGACTCAAACTGGGAGGCATAGCTTTAAAAAATGGGCTAAACCAAGCATGGTGGTACAGTCCTTTAATCCCAGCCCTTGGTGAAGCAGAGGCAAGCAGATTTCTGTGAGTTCGAGGCCAGCTTGGTTTACAAAGCAAATCCAGGACAGCCAAGGCTACACAGAGAAACCTGTCTCAAAAAAGCCACCACCAACAAAACAACAACAGCAAAAACAGAAAACAAAAAACCAAAATCAAACAAACAAACCACAGGCTAAGAATATGAGTAAACATTTCTCCAAACAAGATACAAAAGTATATGAAAATGTAAAAAGATAACTAATCATAATTTAAAAATAGAAAATAAGCACTGGTGAGACAGTATAAAAGGCAGAACACTTGTATATTGTTGGGGAAAATACAAAATGGAACAGAGCATGGTGATATATCATAGACCATGACTAAATATCCAACTTTCCAGCATTAATTTAGAAGAACTGAAACCAGGATCTTGAAAGAGATATTTGCCTTCCCGTGTACAGCACTTTCCACAATAAACAAAATGTAGAAAACAATGAAAATGTTCATCAATGGATTTATAGATAAGGAAAACTTTATATACTACCCAATGGAATATTATTCTGAAAGAAATTGATATAGGTAAATAAAAGAAACCTTAAGCTAAATAAAATAATAACCCAGTCACAGAAGAATAAATACTATGTGACTGTATTTACACAAGGCATCCAAAATAGCCAAAGTTAGGGACTGGAGAGATGGCACAGAAGTTAAGAGCACTGGCTGCTCTTCCAAAAGTCCTGAGTTCAATTCCCATAAAGTACAAGGTAGCATACAACCTTCTATATGAGATCTGGTGCCATCTTCTGGCCTGCTGGCTCACATGCATACAGAACACTGTATACATAATAAATAAATAAGTCTTTTTAAAAATAACCAAAGTTATAGAAATAGTATATAATGGTGGATATCCCCAGGGAGGGGATGAAGATGAAAAGCTTCAGTTCCATGAGTATAACATCGTGACAATATAAAAAGAATAACTTTCTGGACATCCACAATACATGATACCTGTTGTTTATATATTTTCCATTTAAATTTATTCATAGTATAGATCTTAAGTGTTCTCACTGCAGTAAAAAGTTAGATGAATGTAAAAGTTTAATAATATAATAATATATGAATATTGCCATGGTTTGGATCTTAAATGTCCCCCAAAGGCCTATGTGCTAAAGAATTAATCCCTAGTGTGACTGCGTTAGAAGGTGGTGAAAACTTTAAGAGGCAGGGTCTGGTGGGAGGTCCTTATATCATTGAAGGGATGCCAAAAGGTGGTTGAGGGACCCTGGTCTCTTTTATTTTCCTCTTTCATTCTTTCCCCCTCACCTCCCTTTTTCTTTCTTATGCATTTAGACTACACATAGATGAATGGGCTTGGTCCACCAAGAGCTACTTCCATGGTGTGCCTCCATTGGGCTAAATTAATAGGACCAATGAATCATGGATTAAACTCCTAAAACTGTGACCAAAATAAACATCTGCTCTCTGTAACTTGATTTTCTCATATATTTCCTTTGAAAGCTGATTACAAAGAAATACACAATCTGAATTGAAAGATTAAGAAGTAAAAACTGAAAAAAGTCAGTGTCCTTATTTTGTGCTCAAACTTTACCCAGAAGGTACAACCCAGTCTCGAAGAGGCAGCTACATAAAAGGACTCCCAGACCCTTCTAATATAGAATATTGTTAGTTAAAAACATACTGGGTCATAAAAGCTGCATAGTACTATATACCTCAGCAACTAGTCTCACCTGTTGGAGAATGGATTCAGATGTCGGTTGAATGAAAATAAAGATTAAGGTCACTAGCTTTAGCATTCTTGGGTGATGAAATTAAGACAGCGCTATCTGATCCTAAGCCTTTTCAATAGTTAAAGATTAATCTTTGAGCCTTTTCACTCCAGACAGTAGAGGAAAAACAAAAAATGTGTGGTTCCCATATGGTTCAGTAATAATCACAACCAGTCCCTTAAAGAGTCTGATGAAATATGTAAAGGGAGAAGAAAACAGGGCCCTGTGAAAATTGCACAGGGTAGAGTGGGGTGAGGTTGACAAAAACATGGGTCCAGAGAGAGAAATCACGAATACAATTTTACTTTGCAGAGTCAAACTAGAAATCCTTAGGTACACTACTTCATATTCATATAAAATACCAGCCAATCCATCAGACATTTTTAAGTGCCCACTAGTGATTTATACTTAATACTTAGTGAACTGAAATGCTACAGCTGTAACTACTTAAATATTTCTTGATTTCTGAAATGCAATTAAATTGTTAAATACAGGGAATTAACAGTAGTATCATGGTCTTTCAGAGAATGATATGTTACCCATTGAATTGGCCTTTCTGTCTGGGGAGTAAATCATATTTTTGTCTAATATACTAGATAAGCATATCTCATTCAACTAAAGAGACTGGCTAACTTTAGATAGAAGCCATTTACAAAATACACACGAGAAGCTACAGTCACTGAAATTATGCATGTGTGGAAGAAAGCATGGAAATGAGGAAGGGATAAAAAAGCAGGAGAGGAAGAAGTTCTGAAGGATACAGAATTTTAAAGGGTTTTTATTTGGCATAAAAGATAAAAATTTTACTTCTCCAAAAGATACCACCACACTACTCCACACATCTCTGTATTTGTTTGCCTGCCTATCTCTGTCTCTCTGTCTCTACTCTTCCCAACACACAAAAAAATTATCTAGTCTGTAGATTGAATAAAGAAACATCTATACTTTTAAAATAACAAATTTTATCACTTTCTGTAAAGTATAGTAATAAATGTTAATAACAAGGGAGAGAAAAGATCAGATTGCAGATAAACAATGTAATAAAACATTTCCTTTTTATGTTGTTCTTCATTTAGCTCTGGGTGTATGGGCCCTGGATTCTGCCCCTGGCATCATAAAAAAAAATCCTTTAATAAATAGAATAATAATTGATGGTGGGCATCTGAAGAAAAGTAGAGAAAGCTTGCAGGAGTTAGGGGAAGGAAGAATCAAATGGTGGTACACAGAAAACAAGAAGTGTTGTTTAGGATGGTCCTCATCTTAGGTTGAATTCAGTCAGGCAAGTGAGATTAGAAATGTATGTGATGGGAGCTCAGTATCCAAGTGGGTGCCCTAGGAAGTGGAACAGGGACTGTCTCTGACATAAACTCAGTGGCTCGATCTTTGACCACCTCCCCCTGAGGGGGAGCAGCCTTACCAGGCTACAGAGGAAGACACTGCAGCCAGTCCTGATGAGACCTGATAAGCCTGGATGAGATGGAAGGGGAGGAGGACCTCCCCTATCAGTGGACTTAGAGAGGGACAGGGAGGAGATGAGGGAGGGTGGGATTGGGAGGGAATGAGGGAGCGGGATACAGCTGGGATACAAAGTAAATAAACTGTAACTAATATAAAAAATAAAAAATAATTTAAAAAAAAACAAAAAAGAAATGTATGTGAGAGCCTATGATGAGCAAAGCACTCAGCATGTTCAGGAAATTATGAGCTGTCAAATTTGGGGCTAACAGTACATAGCAATGACTATGGAAAATAATAATCCAGTGTCGTAAAGGCAGATCAATCGGTGTCAGTTTGTGGTAGAAGATGTGTAAAACTACAACTACATGACAGTACAAAGCTCTGGCTTGTTATACAGGGCTTCTCATTAGTGGGAGTATGCAAGAGGAACAAAGCCAAGCAACTTCGGAGTGCTAGAAATGGTACTTAGGCAGGGGCCAGTGCTACTCCATTTAGATGGCCTTTCTCTAAGACTTTTCTATGTGAGCTGATGTACAAAGAATGTGGAGAAAGATTGTGTGTGAGGCATTGCTAGGAGCATCTAAATCATAGCAAACACTGAAGAGAAAAGGGACAACACTGGGAGTGGCTGCAGCAGGAGGACAAGACACACTATTTCAACAATTTCTGAAGGAAATGTCAGAGGACAGAAGAACTTCAAAATCAATCATTGAGTTCAGCTTCCTTGTAGTATAGACAAGGGTCATGAAATTTCTCAGATACAGGAAGTGACTTACAGGGTACCTTTAAAAGGGGTGAGTGCAGAATCAGAGAAGACAGCCTGCAGTCCCAAAATCCAGACATAAAGTAACAAGGGCTTCAGGGAGGGTGGGAGGAACAAGAACTGAAAGGGCTATTTTGAAGGAAGAAAGACCTGACAGGATGTGATAATTAACCTGATATAGGGATGAGTAAGTGGTGACTCCAAGATTTCAATCTAACTGAGTAGGAGGTGAAGAGGCCAAGGACTAAGGCAGTTTCTGCAAGAAGACAGTAACAAGATCCGTTTTAGACATTTTAAGGCTTACAAGAGAAAAAGTACTCAAATAAACGTTGCCAACCAGATAGGGACTTGGGAGTTATGACATTTCTTCACTGCTCTTTCTTAAATGAAGGACGAGTGATTTTTAAAAGTTCAAACTTCAATTAATGGTAACTTTAGGATGGACACGGCAGGGTTGGTGGGGGGGGACACGATGACAGAGAGTCGGAGACAGGCATTTAGGGGCGAAACTCTGATTCTTGATTCATACAGAGTAAGATGAAAACAGTGAGAGGGTGGAGAAAGAAAGCCATTGATTGTCACAGAAACCTCGCTGGGAACAGGATTTGGGGACAATCAAGTCAAAAGAGTATAACGGAAACAATACCAATGGGAAAAGAAATTAAGGGTTGGTTAAACAATTACATTTTTTTAAATGTAGGGAGCTTTCTATATACTGATAGTGAAAGACCTTCAGGCTATGCTAGTGCAAAGAAAAAGGGCGGGGAGGGGGAGGCCACAGAAGGCTATTTCAATATGCTACCTTTTGTGTAAGAAGCAATATATATATATTTTTTTTTCACATTAGCCTGGGTATATATAGAGATAATGTAAAAAGTCACAGTAAGAATAAATGCAGTTGGGGGAAATAAAACTAGAGATTAAAATGAGCAGGAAATTTTCTTCTTTATCTGCCTTTTCACAGTATGCAGCCTTCAAGCCATGTGCAGGGAAAACAAGAATGAAGATGGGGAAATGGCAGTAAATACAGCCCTCAAGTAGACATCAGTTAGTCACAGTGGAGATGAATAAGAAAGACACTGGTAAGAAGAAAATAGAACCACAGAACACATACATGCATGAGTCCACGCAAAGTACATAAGGACCTGACATCAGCATTTACCTCTGGGAAGAAAATTTAGGTGGTTTAGGAACAGGGATGAAGTAAGATGTTTCTGTTTCTATATTTTTAATTTTGGATCATGAACATTTATCACTCTTCTAAGATAACAATTTAAACACATAAACTGTCCCAGTAGAAAGACTAGGAAGGAAGTAGAAGGAGGAAGGAGGCTGTCTTTCATTTCTAATTTGTCGGCAAAGAACAGATCTATCTGTAGGGAACAAAAGTGTCAAAAGCAGTGTCTACTCCCTTCCCACTTAGAAAAACAACAGGAAGCTGGGCGTGGTAGTGCATGCCTTTAATCCCAGCACTCAGGGAGGCAGAGGCAGGCGGTTCACTGTGAGTTCCAGGCAAGCCTGGTCTACAAAGCAATTCCAGGACAGCCAGGGCTACACAGAGAAACCCTGTCTCAGATGGGGGGCTGTGGGGGGGGGGGACAGGGTAGAGAACAGGAGCACTAGGAAGAACAGGAACTCTCAAAAACAGAAATATCAAAATTTGAATACTGAGCCAGTTACTAATTCAATGAATTTTGGCAAGTTAATTAAATCTTTCTGCCTCTATGTCTGTATAGTAGAATAGGGACATTGCTAGGTATCCCTCATACATTGTATTTTTCTCCCCGAGTGTCTAATTTCTGTCATAAATGAGCTTTCCAGGAAAGCTTTGAAATAACTGGTCTGTGAGATGAACTTTGTTCAGTGTTACAATGCAAACAACACAGTCACAGCATAGTGAATAGTGGGATTAGAAAAATAATATGAAGTATAAAAATGGGATCTCTGAAAAAACGCTAAAGTATAATAAGACAAGCCTATGATGTGGAGTCAGTTAAAGGTGGGTTCAGATTCTAGTTCTGCTCTGCTTTATCAAGAGAACAATGCTTTGCCTCTCTGGACCAGAATGACTTAATTTATGGCAGTGATGACATTATAATGAATATGCATGAATAATTTCAAGAATACAAAAGATATGTACTTAATAGTAACTCTGATCATCTCCAGCCCAGAGTTAAGGCTCCCAAGCATATAAAAACCGCAATGCCAATTTCCTATTGTTCATTTTCATTCCCTTGCCCTTTCAAACCAGCCTTCAATACATAAAAGCCCTTTGATTTTTCAAGCACCTATGAGGTCACCCAAAGAATTCTCTCCTGCCCTTTGAACCTTTAATTCCTTCTTAAATGATTTACTGGCTGTCTGGCTTCTAAATGACCATGCTAACAGCAATGTCCTTATGTCCTTCCTATCTGAGACTCTGTCCCTTTGAAAAGTAAGGTGCCCCCAGAAGAGGTTTACAAATTTCACACCCTTAGAAATAAGCTTCCAAGAAAATTTAGAAGTAAGGAACACGGTAATATTATCCAGTTTTCCCACCAATGTACAAAAATACCAAGTCATTTCTTAGTTAAAAATGCCTCTAATTATTCACACTTCATTCATACTTACAAGAGACTCTGATAAGGATATGTACGTTCAGGGGTCCCTTGACAGTTCAGCTCTGAAAGTCCGGGTCAGTAAAACACACACTGGAACAGTAGACTGACTGGTCCGTAGCAAACAGAGCTCTAGGGTGTTACCGTGCTGTCTCTGTGGATTTTAAACACTGACTCTTAACCTGTCCCCTTAGTGCCCCAAGATAACCTGAGTGTCATGCAGACAAGCACCAATGACATAAAACCTCATTAGGAGGAGGAGGAAGTCTGTTTCTTTCCTTTCTTGGCATTCTCAGCTTTGAGTGAAACAGTGAGAAAAGGAATGTCATGGTCAAATAACGAAGACACTTAAAGCATTATGTATAAATACCAGACAGTGACTCACAACCAAGGCCAGTGAAATAGAACTCGTTAGGGCCTGTTTAAGCAAAAGTGACAAAACACACACACACCACACGCACACACGCGCGCGCACACACACACACACACACACACACATGCACACACCTGCACACACACTGATTTAAAGTGTTAAAATTTCAGCTGAAGGAACGAAGTACTTGAATCAAGCACAAAAATATCTATACGCACTCTGAACAGAGTAAGAAGTCGAATGGCTGTTGTGTTACAAACCTCACATTAATACTTCTCAACAGCATGATGAATTGTAAAATCATCACTCCACAAAGCCAGCCTAGGGAACTCAGCTTACATATGCAAGCCAGGGAGCCTGGAGACATCCCCCCATCCTCCATTACTGCCATCCCTCTTCACATCTCAGGTTGTACTGGAGGGGCCCTTCTTAACTTCCCTTACCACCGTTATTTTCAAGTGTTCCTTCTATTTGTAGCTAACATGTATATCTGAGGTTCACCACAGTTTCTAAGGGTGGTCATTTCTACCAGGAGCCTTCTGGGATGAAGCCCTGGAGAGATGGTACTTGGAGTGGTTAGACATTATAGATGAAGGCAGAGAAGTGAGGAAGTAGAGGATTGCAGCGTAAAGCCCGCCACAGGGAGAGATGTCGGAATGGGGATGACAAAGGGCAGAATTTCTCAGTGAGGAGCTTAAAAACAGAGATGATCCCTACCATTCTGCCTGAAACCCTGGAATCTAGTGGGAAAACTAGAAATAAAGTAAGACTAGAGTTGGAGGGGAAATAGTCTGCAATACCCAGCAAAGGTACCTTGGCCTCGATTCTACTAGCAGCAAGAAACTATCACAAAATTTCAAGGGGATGAGAATGATCAAAGGGTGGAAAGCCATTTGAGGAGGCAAATACACTATCATTCTTGTTTCTTAAGAAGGAGGCCCTATTCTGGCCATTTCAGTTTTTGTTTTGTTTTGTTTAAATTTATATATTTACTTTACATCCCAATCTTAGCCCCCTCCCTCCTTTCCTCCCAGTCTCTCCCTCCCATTCTCTTCCCCCATCCTCTTCCCCTTGTCCTCCAAAAAGGGGAGCCCCAAGAACAACACCCCCCCAGCACATCAAGTCAAATCAGGAATGAGCTTCTCACTCTGGGATGGTGAGCTCAGATGGGAAAAGGGAGTCCCAAAGAGGATCCTAAAAGAACTGGAATGAGAGCCTCCCCCCAATCCATTTTTTTTAGGATCCTCTTTCAAGGCTACCTTTTCCCACCTGAGTTCACCATCCCAGATCTCATTACCATGCATCTCTTCTGAGTTGGGAGTGATACCAATAATGCTTCATTCAGATTAAGACTCATAATTTTGTACTGAGTTTGGCAGGGTCTGGTGGGAGAAGCTTCTGTAAAACTCACAGTTTAGATGGAAGGAAGATTGATGTATCATTTCCTTTTCTATCATAGCAACAGTTGACTCCTATATGATGCCATCACAACAGGAGGAAAAAGATGGAATTAAGAGAGAGAGAAGGGCAAATGAATGGGGAAAAGAAGAGCCAGCATAGGGCAAAATTTATTGTCGAGGGACTGTTTCAGATCACCATCACTTACAGGCTTAAACCTGAGTTCAGCCTTAAATTTGGGCTCCAGCCTAGGCAAAAGAAGATAGAAGCACCTCACTGAGTCTTAGCAGTTGAAATTAACTCTCACTGTTCCTTTATGCCTTTGGCTTTTATTAGGGGCTAGAAAGGGAAAGTCTGTAACTCAAACCCTATTGCAGCTGAAAAGGGCTAAGAGCCAAAATCTTCCTTAAGCAGATCCAGTACGTACAGGGCAGGTTTCAGAACACTGCACATTTCTCAAGCCAAGGACATGGAGAAAACACAAAAAGTACATAGTAAGGCCTTATATCCAGAAGAGAGTTCCCTTCTTGCCCAGCTCAAACAGCAGAGCAGTCAGCAAGCTAGCTCTTGTAAAATCCAAGCACTCAAGCAATCTTTTCCACAAAAGAATCTCCATATCAGCTAGGTATTAGAATGGATTTCAAAAATAAATTACAAGCCATTTTACCTGGTCAGAGAGAAGAAGCAATTTAAAGAACCTACATGTCCATTAACTTTAGAGCAAACAGTGTCATTTCATCTACAAAGAAGTGAGGAATGGATTTAGACTAATTTCCATAGTACTTGCATCTTTACAAAGGTCTGAATTTAGTATTTATTTATTTATTTATTTATTTATTTATACAGTATTTTGCCTCTATGTATGACTGCACACCAGAAGGGGACACCTTCTTATCATAGAAGGTTATGAGCCACCGATTTAGACTAATTTCCATAGTACTTGCATCTTTACAAAGGTCTGAATTTAGTATTTATTTATTTATACAGTATTTTGCCTGTATGTATGACTGCACACCAGAAGGGGACACCTTCTTATCATACAAGGTTGTGAGCCACCACATGGTTGCTAGGAACTGAACTCAGGACCTCTGGAAGAGCAGCCAATGCTCTTAACCTCTGAGCCATCTCTCCAGCCCCGAACAATATTTTTAAAGGTAGCATTGAAGAACACTTACCATTTGGAAACATAAACAAAGATATTCACAGATTAATAGTACCATGCCAGGCAGAGGGGATAATATTTCTAACAATGAAAATGCAACAGAAACTTGAAACACTGGTGGTCTGAGGTTTACCTCACCAAAGCCAACACATTGTGTTTTACATATACAGAAAACTGGCAACGTCAACTGATGGTTTTTACCAACCTCAATCGCTTTCTCATGTCCATCTGAGGTTTGCTTTTCACTGTTTCTTCTATTTTTTGTTGAAAATTTCCCCCATTTTCTCACCACTTGAATGCTTTATTTGTATGAAAAGAACTACTAGAGCTAGCAACACTTACACTGATGAGGCATCCTGCAGACTGAAGAAGCTAACAAGGCAAAGCAAGGGAGCTCATTAAATCAACAAAGCAGGCCAGTTTCCTATGTCTTCGGGGCATAAGATAGTCTGGCAATTAACTAATTTACACAGCAATCAATAGATTAGAAAATTATGTGTTGCCCATAGTATTCCTAAACCAATGACTTGTCATTTTAATTGACTAGATCCCTAAATAAACAAATATAAACAAATCCCTCTCCCTTTGTCTACATCTGCCTACTAGGCTACTTAACTTGGCTGTCCCATAAACAGTACCATGAGATCCAAAAATAAAAGATAAACTACTTCCTTTCCTATCCCCATCTTTTACGTTTGAAATAGAGGTATCACCTCCCATTTCTATTAAATTCAGCTACATTCTTTCAGTGGTGTATAACACCCAACAACATCTAGCAAGTCAGTACACACCAGTGTTCCAAACGGTCTCTTCCTATCTATTGTTCATTTTAGGTCTGCCCTCATGTAAGCAATTATAAATCTGTTAATTGTGCTTGCATCTTTAGGGCATTCATTGGTTGTCCAAGTAGAACTCTCTTCTACCTCCCAAGTTATCTAGGCCCAGCTTCAATTACTACTTTTCCCACAAGGCTCCCAACATTGACCCTTGGACAAATGTTATTAGATTGTATCCCATGGTCTCAGCATCTCAAGCTTTTCGTTCCTTTGGACATGCAGTAAAAAGATATGTCCAGGGAATAACACATAAAGAAACATCAATAAATTTGCATTCTCTTTGAGAATCCAAAGATCAGGTCTACTACGGTGGTCATCACTTGAGTTCTGTAGTTTAGGGGTAGACACACTGCAAAATGCTCAACAAATCTGTGTTGATGGATAGATTGGTAAATTGATTGATTGGTTGATTGACTGATCTATTGATTGATTGATTGAAGTCTTAATTGGGAGTTCTCAGGACAATCAAGCAAAGTTTAACACAGCCTTTTACAGTTCCAGCTACTTAGACATGAGGCAGAGACCATGTCTTGTCTTTCTACCTCTGGCAATTGCAGAGAACACACTAAACTGCTTTGCCATTTCACACACATTTGATAACCTCAAACATTTTATTTTTTAAGTTCACAATTCTTTGAAAAGGAATTCAGCATAATAAGGATATATAAGAAATATTCTATTTCCTTCTTCAACCACAGATACCCCTGGTACTTATATGAAATAAAGGATAAAGAGAATCATCTCTATTGGAACAACCATGCAAGTTTATTTTATTTTGCTTTCAAGGTTATAATTTAATTACATTCCTCCTTTTAAACTCTCCCAATACCATTCCCTGCTCTCCTTCAAATCCCTAGCTTTTTTTCTCACTACTTGTTATTGACCACGCAAATTTGATAATTTTCATTTGAGAATTATGAGACCTAGCCACAAGGAGGAAAAAGGACTTAGTCAAGGTTCACAAATGGGGGCAGAGGTAAGACTCAGATTCGGATATTCTGATGGCTGCAGATGTAGCTGTAGCTCAGAAGTGGAGCATTTTTGAAAACTCCAGGCCTGGAATATGACTCAGTTTATAGATCGACTGACTGATCCCATAGCATGCCCAAAGTCTGGGTTCTATCCTTAGCACTGCCAGGAGATAAACACACACACACACACACACACACCCTTGATTTAAAAAAAAAAAAAAAGGAAGACAAAATACCAAAAAAAAAAAAACCCACAAAATTCCCAGGTCCTTTGAATACTAGTACAATTTCTTTACTCTGACTTGAGATTTAAAACAAACTTTCCTTTGACCCTAACCCCTGAGGAGCAATTATTGACAACATTACTAGTTTCTTTATTAAGTTTCATTTCTCACTCCTCTTCTATCTTCCACCAAAGTACTCTTTATTTTTATTCTTTCCTTAATATGTATGGACATGGTATTGTAAAAAGAAACTGAGATTTGGAATCAGACAGAAGTCTGAATGCTGGAGGTTGAGCTCAGTGGTAGAGCTTTTCCTAGTATATACAAAGGCTTGAGCTCTATCCATAGCAGAGCAAAAATAAAAATAAATAATTAAAATTAAAATAATATTGTGGTGGCACTGTGGACTGAAACTCTTTATTGCTAAGCTATGCCTTTGCCTCCCAAATTAAGTTTCAGTGTCAGCTCCCCCACTTAGCAAAGAAGTTAGAGTCTGTCACTTAACTTCTCCTGGATCTCGAAACCTTCATTTGCATAAGTGAGTCATCACTATCCACCTCAAAGGAATAATATTTATATCATTAAATGAGAATTCATGCAAAATACATATAAAAAGGCATATTTGCCATACAACAGGTTCTCTGTGTTTCTGATCCCTCCATTGTGTAGGCTTTGATAACCCTTTGTATTCAACAGATTGCTGAAACCCAGCCCAAACTACAGCTCCTACACTCTACAAATATCTTGGAGTAGCCAGATCCTTGCCTGATCTATATTTCAGCCCATGGTCTTGACTTTTCTTGATTAACAACTTAATTTAAGAAAGCCACAAAGTCACAATCAGTTCCTCCAGAAAACATGAGTCAGGTCTGACACGCACACTCACCCCTGAGTAGTCAAAACATCATCACTCATACTCTCAATTAGAGAGAGATGCCATTAAGAGCTACCTGCCTCTGGAAGTTTTGGGGGAGACTTTCACTTAAACATAAAGAAAACAAAATGAAAAACAGCAAGACATTCCGACAAAGACAAGGCTTTAGCTTGTCATAGTATCATAAGCAAAGATGAGGCTGTAGCCACGAGTATCTAAACCTTTTCCTGAATAACTAGTCAAACCAGCTTTACCTCCAGCTCTACCTCATCTCACTTCCAACCCCCTCTTCTCAAAGGAAAAATCAGTTTCTGATAGACCGTGAAAGACAATAAATATAGGAGAACCATTCAAAACTCTCTTGCCAGGGGCTTATGGGAAGAGAAAACCAAAACAGCTAGAAATCTGTTTGGTGGCAATAGAATGAGGGCCAGAAGATACCTCAAAGAATCTTTTCTTTAGTGGGATTAACCCTTGATCTTGTCAAATGAATCCTACCTCCCACATTCTTTAGAGATGTAACATTAAAAGACTTGAGGGAAAGTTAACAGACCATGCCGTCTCTGAGAACACACCAGGAAATAGCCACTTCTGCAAAGATAGCAGCAGTGTGGAGAAAAGCAATGTTCTATAAGAGCTGCCTTTGTCAGTCATCCTTCACATTTCCAGAGCCAGAATAAGGACTCTCAAGCCCTTTAACAAGCCTTCAATAAATAAATAAATAAATAAAAAGAATGGCACAGAGAGGTGGAAGAACGTGCCAAGATTACTCAGGAAATTGCTAAGCACCTATAAGTAACAGAAGGCGACAAAACACTTGTCCTTAACTCAGGTAAGACAGAGAAAGATGGAGTATGAGAAATCTTCCCTCTGTTTCTACTATAATTTACTGAAATGGTTGCAAACTTACCAGCCTCAATTAGCTTCTCTCATTTCCTACTGGAAGCATGCCTGAACCAAGACAGACAAAGCTGGTATAGCAAAGTGGAAGAACTTACTGTAACAAAAAGGGGGAAAAGGGTTTTGGATAGAGGGCAGGGCAATCGATGAACAAAAGAACAAAGAGTCAATGAATGAGAGAACCCAAAATGTAGGCCTTAAACAACCAGTGCTTGTGGGTGCAGGCTGAGAACCGAGGACTGGCCATGAAATAAAGACAGGTTAGATGAATGAAAAATGGGTCCCTTTCTCTGAGGAAGCACTCACTCTGTCCCAGAACATAGGCACAGACTCACACTGAAAAAGGAGGGTGTGGAGGTAAAGTGAAAGGGGAGGGGTTAGAAATTACTTTGAGAGCTCAAGTCATCTTGATCATTGCCACTTCAGTGCCCCAGCAGGACGGCTCTGCCCAAATAAACATGCCAGTGTTGTGTGAGGAAGAAACACATCATCCCTTGCAAAGCTAATATACATGACCATCTTTCCATTCACCTATTTACACTGAAGATGGCTAAGAGATCTGAGGACACAAATTTTACCTCATCACAGCCTTTGGAACACAATCCTTAGCTAGGAGAAATTGTATTTCAATTTACTCACCAATGACTTAATTAAAGTCTGTCAGAAATAAATACTTTAGGAAGCAGCAGAAAACAAAATATTCAGCTTTAGAGATGCTAAGTGAAAGTGATCTTATTACCAACTTGCCCAGAGTTGCAAGATAACTCTTAGATAAACCTAAATTCAGCTTCTAGGCAAACACAGCACACATCTGGTCCCAGTACTGAGGGTATGAGTACATTAAGCACTGATGGCAACAGAAATTCCAAAGTCCTCCAGATCTGTGTAATAGAACAATCTAGAGTGCTTTTCCATAACTTATAGATGAATTGTCTTCCAAAATTACCTTCTGTCTGTAAACATCTTGGAGCTCTGTCTTTCTTAAAAACAAATATTACACAGTATGCTTATAAAGTATGGATTAAATAGGACTCTCTAGAATTGTTCTGAATGAGCATAACTAGAATTGTCAAATGCCAGTGCAGACATGTTCTCTAGACTTCAATTCTCTCTAACTTAGATCCCTTATACTCCAATAATGAAAATTAAGCCCTGCTCCAATCTTCTCCCTGGTCTATACTTTAGGAGTAAAGAAAGGCATTTCCAAGATCAGGCGATAAGTGGGGAAATGCAGGGAGATAGATTTTTTTAAAGCCTGTGAATACAAGACCTCCAGCAGGAGTGACTTCTGTGGCTAATCCAAATCTGAACAGAAGACTCCAGAAACCCAGAGTTGGAAGAACCATGGCAACACACATGTATATATGTATGTATATATATGTATATATATATATACATACACACATATATATGTATATATGTATGTTACATATGATTGGTATTTTCAATTTTGGGGGTGATTACTTATTTTAGAAATGAAGTTCAGAGAGGTTAAAAAATGGAATTTTGATTTCAACAGCATTTGCTAAATGCCACTTCCTCCTCTGTTAACTTCATAATGTCTTTGTTTAGACATTTATCATCCACGCCTTATGCCTTCTCTCTCATCTTCCTTGAATTATCTTTCTCATGGCTGCTCTGGACTAGGAGCAGGGGAAATCCACTTAAATTGTAGAAGATGAAAAGTTTCACTCAAAAGCTTATATGTGGCTAGGGAGATGGCTCAGTATGTAAAATGTTTGTTGTGTAATCATGAGGAGCCAAATTCAGATCCCTAACACCCACACAGAAGCCAGGCGTGGTGGTGCATACCTTTAACACCAGCAATGGGGTGGGTCAGAGATAGGCAGATCCCAGAGCCTCAAAGGCCAAGCAATCCAGGCAACGAAAAAGCTGTAGGTTCAGAGAAAAATATAGTGGAAAGCAACAGAGGAAGACATCCAACATCTGCCTCTGACCTCCACACATACACAAACACATATACTTGTACACATATACACTACACACACTTCATCACACACCTTTCCTCCATGTTTATGTAAAGACCTAGGACAAGTATGGATTACCACTAGCACAGTACTATCTTCAACAAATAAACAGGGATGCACAGCCTTCTTATAGCATTGCCACCAGAAAAACCTTGTCATCTTCAGCTAGATCTTCTTTTAAAAATACTTGTTTTATGTTATGAGTGTGTGAGAGCATGCACATGAGCTTGCGGAAGTCAGAAGAAGGCAATAGATTCCCTGGAACTGTTATACTTTTGAGCTCTCATATGGATAATAGGAATCAAACCAAGGTTGCCTGCAAGAGCAGGAAGCCCTCTTAACTGCTAAGCCATCTCTCCCACCTACCCCCTAAGCTGTATGTTTTTAAAAGAATGGTCTGTAGATGTAGCTTAGTGGTAGAATGCATGCTTACCATGGGAAAGGCCTTGATGCAATTCTTGGCACAAAAAGTCTTGCTTAATTTTAATAACTCTCTTCAAGAGATGGCTAAATTCTGTTATGGGCTCCATAATTTAAGAAAGCCTCAAGGAGCAGGGGTGTAGCTCAGTGGTAAAGCACCTGTCTACCATGCAGAATGTCCTAGGTTTGATCTTGAGCACCAGAAATTTAAAGAGTGTGGGGGGGGGGGAGGAGATGAAACACACACAATGGATAAGATGGAGTAAATCCAAAGTGGGAGGAGTAACTTCAGAACCCATCAAAGTTGAGAAAGTACATAAATTTTATTTTTGAAAGTACAGAGGGGGAGGCTGAATCTCAGAACCCATAAGAAAAAGTTGAGGAAGTACATCCGTTTTGTTTGTTTGTAGTTGTTTTCTTTTCAGCTGTCAAAGGTTTTTCTAAAACAGAGGAAGCACTATTGTTCTGTGTGGGTCAAGATTGCACAGTTTAGCCCCATGGATGACAGGTAAAGAGGAACGTTTGCAATTCAACATAGAGTAAAAACTGCCCACCAATAAACTCTGACAACAGTGAAGTAGGCAGGCTTAAATACAGACATGCTCCCCCATGACCAGTGGAGAACATGATCGGAGATAGCAGTTTCCTTATTGATCTTAAGCTAGGTGACTTCCAAAGCCTTTGAGACTCTGTTTCGAGGTCCCCAGCAGGAGCAGCAGCAGTGCAGTAGCACTTAGTTAAGCACGCCCTTTGGCACAGGAGTGGGGGTGGTGGGGAGTGGGCAGTGAGTACTGAGAGCACACCTTCCTGTTATCTCTGCTATTCTTCATTAACTTCTCACAAATGGCTCAGCACATTTTCCTCTGCTTTGGAAGAAACCTAACCATAAACATATTCGTGTTCTCTCAGAATTGCCCTGTAACTAGTAGTCTGTGTCCGAAACTGTCTCATTTTTTTTTCTCTTTAAAGAAATTCCTGGGCAGTACTCTGAGAGAAGCAAGTGCGAAATATTTTAACTGTTTAACGAACAATGCTCAAGTGTCTTCCAGCTGGAATGAAAGCATTGTGTTTGAGGTTTTGGAAAGGGAAAAGCCTATAACAGGCATGGACTCTTTTCCTTCAGGGAACAAGCATGTGGTTATCAGCAGGCTACTAAGTGTATATGACAGACCTAAAACCCCATATATGCCAATTACATATGACAGGGCCTAAAATCCTATGTATGCAAAGGGTTAGCCAAGCTTTATGAGACATACCATACAGTCTTCTTGTTCTACCTCCCTCTTATATCCTTAGATAGATTCCTATTCCAAGACCCCATATGCTGTGTTCTTCTGAAAGAAGGCAGAAGTCATGGAACTGAAGCAGTAGGTGTCTTTCTGGATTCTAAAGGGAAAGATCAGGGAGGGCTTCCTGTAAGTGATCAGGCTGTATTCATCTCCTATAAACCACACCCTGTGATAGCTTGACTGGCAGGCCCTTGGGATGGGGCTGGGGATGAGGCTGAGGCTAGGTCTGAACTGTAACCCAGTTGAAAAGATTTGAAAGGCATATCATTGCTAATAGAACCTCTACATCAAACAGTAACTGAAAGCCACAGCCAAATTTACCTCCAGTCACAAGAAAACTTCAATTTGTTCCTCTGGGTCAAATGCAAGTTTCAACTGCTTCATCTTTGTGCATCTAGAAGTAAGCTCAGAGTGGGAGGGCACTGGAGTTTACAAATAACTTAAAAAGTATGCCCTGCCTTTCTACAATGTCAAGAACAGCAAATAGTTTACCAAATTCACTCCCATATCCTCTGTGATAATGAAGATGAGGCAGGTATGCCTACTGTCACTCTGTAAATAGTGACTTAGATCTAACAGGAGTAAAATGACAGAGGGATATCCGTGTACATTCCATAGGCTTTTGCCTGCACACTACTTTCCTACTCCACCCTACTTTGTTAGAGAACAGTGACTAGCTTCCATTTGCCTCACTGTGCCAAACTGAGACACCTACCAAAACAGGCCAGGAAAAGAGCAAATATGTAAGACGAGCATAATCTTCTGTTCTGTCCTTTTCATCTTAATTTTCCTCCTCCATTCCTTGCATCCTTTCTTTTCCATGTGCTTATTTAACTTCAGTGCACATTTTCAAGGACTGGAAATTAACAGAGGAATGTTAGGCTGCAGTTAAGTTTTTCCATCCTCTGTCTCTTCCATGCCCCCATACCCACACACAAGAAGGATATTGCTTGGGTCTCTGAGACCTCTAAGAGGTCCTGTACCACATGGATTCATTAGTGGAAAAACTCTACAAAGCTCACTGATGGCTGCTCCAAAGAGTCATTTTATGCAGCGTAGTCAATTCCATGATGACTGTCCATACTGTAGACAATGACATTACATAATAAAACAGACATGTCTGATTTGAAGAGAATCCCTATTTCATTCAGACAACACCTGCCCTAGTCTAGTGTGAGAAGCTAGTGAAAGAAATTAATAACTTTCAGATCATGGGATCACTTCCTCATGGTCATCTTCTTTCATTTATTATGACTTAAGTAGTACTGCCATAACATACGGAAAAGTCATAAACTATCCCCTAAAACTTTTGATAATCAATAGAACGCACTTTAATAAGGTGTCATTTTTGCCACCTGATGATCAACACATAGCCATACAAGTCTCCGTGAATCAGGCAGCTGAATTGTACACATCTAGGAAAGCAGGATAGCTAGTTCCACTGAAAATTTTCCCAACCTGGTCATTTCCTGCCCTAAAAGTTTGTTCATGGCAAAGGAAAAGTAAGCCTTCATATCCTATGCCTTCTCCTCCTACTGATGACTCAAATTACTCCATCTCCCTTATCTCTCTACCTTTCCCAAGCAGGTAAGCATGCCAACCTCAACACAAACTACTTTTACATTTCCCCAGCACAAAAGGAGGTTTGCTGCCATTTGCATCGTGGTTCTTGGCTCTTCTGTCTTTCATAAGCCTAAGTTCTTCAGTTACTAAAACAGCTCCTCCATCCCCCTTGAGCCTAGACTTCATTAGTGTATACCTAAAATATAATTATCATGGAAGACTTTCATGGCATTGAAAGCATTACTCGAGTTAGAGGCTAAGAAGACTAGATATATCCCCGAAAGTTATTAGTCAATGCTCCCTCAGAACTTGTACTATCAGAAGAATCAAGTTATTCTCTAGGCTACAGAAAATAAGTAGGCTGAGAGCCCACCTAAATCCACTGAATGATAGACTGGATACACCACAGAGTCCGTCTTTGCATCAGCTTCTTCGTAACCTTTCCTGATTGTCTCTCAGTGTGGCTGTGATAAGATAATGAAGTAAGGGATGGGAAGCAACACTAGGCACAGTAACATCGAATGCAAATGAAACAGCGATCTTCCTTACTCATTATATGGCAGCTCTGGTGATAACAATGCCAGGGCTAGGATGAAGGATTCACTACCAAATCATCACAGTGTCCTTTTCAGACTGTCCACTTCAAATTCATTTTAGAACTAGGAATTCCCAGGCCCAAGAAAGGGAAGGGACACTTTCCGGATTCCAGAACAAAGAATGGCAAGGCAAGGGTTAGAATCCAAAGATTTTTTTAAAGATTTATTTATTTATTATTTATACAGTTATTCTGCCTACATGTGTGCCTCAGGGCAGCAGAGGGCATCAGATCTTACTATAGATGGTTGTGAGCCACCATGTGGTTGCTGGGAATTGAACTCAGGACCTTTGGAAGAGCAGACATTGCTCTTAACCGCTGAGCTATCTCTCCAGCCCCAAATCCAAAGATTTTTATTAAACCAAATCAATTCTATTTCTAGTCCACCCCCACCAATGGATACAGACCAAAAAGGCCACTTGTGGGGAGAAAGCTGTATTGTTCTGAAGAATATAAAGAAACCTACTACAATAGAAAAATGAAAAGGGATTAATGAAATATTCCAAATATTATTTTGCTAAGAAAAAAAAGAAGAAGAAACAGGCAAACATTACATTGAAAACAAAATGAACCCTGGACGTTACACCTGGCTTTTCATCTATGGAGTCAGGCTGTTTGGGAAGAATCAGTAAACTGATTTTACCTCCTGCATATCCATGCATGTAATAAGAAACCTTCCTCTAATAGGGGCCAAGTGTACATTCAGCAGAAAGGGAATCATTAAAAGGCACCCTGCCTCTCCACAGAAGGCGCTTCCTTAACAGTGTGGCCAAGAAAATCTTCATCTGTCCTCAAATAATGCCCTAGCCAGACCACAAATTGCTGGCTGCCCCATACTTAGTAACACCCCCTGCTATGCTCCTATGGGCTCACAAAATAATTCAGGACCACAGCAAGGAGCTGAGAGGTGCCTGGCAGGTTGGGTTAGCCTGGACAAAACTGAAGAAAATGACCTCTCCAGGGTAGGTTGTCTAGGCAGACTGGAAATTCTGTGGGTGGCCGGAGGAGGAAAAGAAAGGAATAATCTGCTGGACTCCTGAGTGCTGCCTGTCACAATGTGGCCTTCGTAGAGAGGGAAAGAGGAAGAGTTTGATTAGAAGAAATTCTTCAAGGCTAGGAGTCCCCTACCAAAGGGATAGTTTGATAGGTGTGTTTGTTTTTAATTTATTCTTTATTTATTACACTTTATTCACTTTGAATCCCAGTTTAGCCCCCTCCCTTATCCCCTCCCAATCCCACCCTCCTTCCCTCTTCTCCTCCCATGCTTCTCCCCTAGTCCACTGATAGGGGAGGTCTTCCTCCTCAACCATCTGACCCTAGCCTATCAGGTCTCATCAGGAGTGGCTGCTTTGTCCTCCTCTGTGGCCTGGCAAGGCTGCTCCCCATCCAGGGGAGGTGATCAAACAGCCAGTCACTGAGTTCATGTCAGAGACCGTCCCTGTTCCTCTTACTAGACAACTCACTTGGACACTGAGCTGCCATGGGCTACATCTAAGCAGGGGTTCTAGGTTATCTCCATCCGTGGTCCTTGGTTGGAGTATAAATCTCAGAAAAGACCCCTGGGCCCAGATTTTTTGCTTCTGTTGCTGTCCTTGTTGAGTTCCTGTCCCCTCCAGGTATTTCTTCGTTTTTTAAAAAGTGGTTTGCTCCATAGAACACCAAAGTAAGAGGGTTAGAGGGACACATGTGAGGGTAGATCACAAAGGTTTCTATCTCAATCTGGTTAGAAATACTTGATGAAGATCGCCTGGTTTGGGGAGACTAAAAATCCTCTCCAAGTCCCTGGCAACACCCTCAAAATGTTGCCTCAATACACTTCAGACAGGGAGTTGACTGGTTCACACATGACCAACATATTGCCCCAACACCTAAAGGACACCTGCACAAGTTGGCTAGTAAGACATTCCAATGCATGGAGAAAGCAACATAGGTTTAGGAAGGGGGGGGGCAGTAATTTCCAGAGCCCAGGTGCCACATTAACAACATGATGGAAAAAAACAAAAAAGAATCCCTCTAGCCACATTTGTTACCTTAACAAGCTACATCTTTCTACCCCCTGTCAGGGCTATCATCAACAATCTCAACTGCTTTCTCCAAGCATCAGACTGGCTCTAGCTCCTTAGCTTAGAGTTTAAGAGAAACAACAACCCCCAAAGGGCCGAAGTTCATGCAGTCCCCTCCACCTGGCAATCTTGTGCTTCAAGGTGAGGTGTCTTACAAGTCACTCTTCCCAGTAACAGCTCCAATTGTCCCCATCCTCCACCCTCACTCCCTGAGATGCCTGGGTTTAGAGGCCCTGGCCTCTAGCTGCAACTTGGTTCCAGCTGATCAGAGGCTCTTAAATCAATCCAACCCTAGTGGCCGCTTAGGCACAGCTGTGTTCCATGGCACAAAAGTTCCCTCCACACTGAACTCGGGAGGGAGGGAAAGGCCAGGCCGAGGGGAACTGGCTGCAGCAACGCCCCAGCACTGAATGGGGAGTGTGTGTGCCCTGCTGTAGGAAGAGAGGCTGAGAAAAGCCACCAATGCCTCATCCCCCAGCTCCGCACCAGACTCTAGCCCTGGAACCTGCCTCAGGCAGGACAGCCCGAAGGAAAGCCTGGAGAGCTAGCACCGAGCCCCCACCCCACCCCTTTCCCCAGGGGCGTGCTCGTGCCCTCAGCCCCTCACTGTCCTGTCGGGCCCAGGGGCCTCCAAGGCAAGCAGAACCCCCAGCAGCCGCCATTTCCTGCAGCCCACGTCGAGGTAAGTGGCCTCTACGCCGTTGCTGTTGGGGGAGCGGGGCTGCCCCAGTGCCCCGCGAGTGTTACTGCGCGCAAAGCTCCAGCAGAGCCAGGTGGCTCGGGTCCCATCCTCCAGCCACACTTAACTGCAGTCTACTCCTGAGGTAGGACCCTCTCCGAGTGGCTGCAGCCCCTCTGGCTCTGGCCAGCCAAAGTTGCAAAGTGGAGCTGAGGCCCGCACCCACGCAGTCAGCGCACCCGCTAGCCCATTCAAAGTTGGACCCCTTGAGGAGCGAGCCACCGCTCCTTACCTTCGACACCGTGAGCGGCTCGCAGTGCTCCAAGCCCCCCTTCAGGGTGAAGCCCCAGGGTGCCCCCCCTTGCAGCTGCACCGGGACATACTGGAAGGACCCCAGCCGGCTCTCCATCCTCGGCTGGGCTGGGCAGGCGCCACTGGGATCCTTTTCCGCGGGGGCTACGGAGCCTCCGCCCCCAGCAGCTCAGCCACCTCCGTCCTCCAGCGCGCCGCGCCGTCCTGCTCCGCCTACTCTCCCGGCTGGAGACGCTCAGGCAGCTAGAGAGCTCTAGGAGGAAATGACACAGAGCTGGAGAGAGGGGGAGAGAGGGGGGTGGGGGGAGGAGAAAGGGGGAAAAAGAAAAGAAGAAAAGAGAGGCGGAGGGATGGTGCTTAATGGACAAGAAAACAGAGCAATGGGGAGGGGTAGTCGCTGGGACTTCGCCTATGGGATCGCCAAGGAGTGGGAGCAAGGCCGAGGCCTCACATCAATTGTTACATTGTTTCATTCAAGTAGGCCCCCTCTTTGGTCCTCCTCTTTACTGAGGAGCTAGCCACCCCTCCTTCAGCCCAAGCCAACCGAGGTGAAAGTCAGTGTGCATGGCCCTCGTGTGCACTTTCTGATTAGTGCCTTCATGTCTCCCAGACTGTCTTTTTCTTCTGAAAGTCCTGAGACACAGGTCCTGAGGCAAAAGGAAGCGGTGAGGGGTGAAGGAGTGGGTGGATACAAGGCTGCTAATCTAGGGACCTTGCCTAAAGGGGTGGAAAGTAAAATACAGTCTGGGCCAGCAAACACAGAGTGGTTGTGCATGTAGACTGCTTCATGTACACAAGAGTTGTGTGGAGTCACTATGGAACATTGCCTAGAAGCATAGTTTAAATACAGGAACACTGAGGATGTCCCCTGCCCAGGCTTGGCTACAAGCTAGCTCCCTGCTGGTGTCTATGGGAGTACTGTGACTGTGTATGTTCCAGGCATCTGGGACCCCTGGCACTGCCTTGTACATGCCCCACGGAGATGACAGACCCAGGGATCTACAACATTATAACTAACCAAAACCAAACATGTAAGAATGAGCATTCATTGATAAGCTCGCTGATTAATAATGTGCTTTTTGGAAGAGTCAGCTTATCCACAGGGCCTAAAACATATCCAGTCATCTGCTCTTGGTTGAGCCTGTTTCTCCAGCTTTTAGAATAGGCAGAACAGCACAGTAACAGCAACAATCCTGGGAGATGAATGACATTTCAGCTGATGCTGTTCTCTCAGCCTTGACCTAAGCAGTTCATTTCCCCTCTGGGGGGGGGGTGTCTTTTCTACAGCCCCAAGTGGGAAGTAACTTTTTAGAGGGCATCACACTAGCAGGGAAAGTGTTGAGAAGTCAATGCTGATTCAACAGGACATTCTTACATTCTCTTACTTTTGAGTGTCCTTTCCCATTACTATGCAATTTCTTCCTTATAACTGGCAAACACTAACTGGGAAGTTTTCCACAGTTCAGGTGTGCACTCCCTGGTCCCACTTTCTCACTGTTTCTTAAACATCCTACTTCCTGCCCTATGCCCCAGCATGCTAAGGAAATTTCTCACAATGGTCATTTGGTTCTTTATGCCATATGTCCTTACAGATGATCCTGGTAAGGAGCCATGATCAAACATTTAGACATACCTAAGTAAAACATCTTGATCATGTTACTAGAGAGCAGAAAATGCCATCTCAATTTAGTGATTCCTTTTTTAAAATGTTGGCACTAAGGATGGAAGCTTAGGACCTTGTTCATGACAAGCAAACGTTCTATGTTGAGATATATCCCCTCACTCACCCTTTTGAGATTAATGTTTTTGGTTTGTTATTTTTTTACTACAGACTAAAACAAAGTGTGTGTGTGTGTGTGTGTGTGTGTGCATGCACAAGTACAGTTGCAGGGTACTGAACCTAAGACTTGTTTAGAATGCTAGATAATCATTCTTATCCCTGAATTAAATCCCCAGCCTCAATATTAAAAACTCTAGTGACAACACATGCTGGAGAGGATGTGGAGAAAGGGGAACCCTCCTCCACTGCTGGTAGGAATGTAAACTCATACAACCACTTTGAAATCAATCTAGCATTTTCTCAGAAAATTAGGAATAGTGCTTCCTCAAGATCCAGCTATACCACTCTTAGGCATATATCCAAAATATACCCAAGAACACAATAAGGACATTTATTCAACCATGTTTGTAGCAGCTTTATTCATAATAACCAGAACTTGGAAACAACCCAGATGTCCCTCAACAGAGGGATGGATACATTTACACAATGGAATACTACTCAGCAATTAAAAACAAGGAAATCATGAAATTCGCAGGCAAATGGTGAGATCTAGAAAAAATCATCCTGAGTAAGGTTTCCCAGAAGCAGAGAGACACACATGGTTTATACTCACTTATAAGTGAATACTAGACATATAATATAGGATAAGCATACTAAAATCTGTACACCTAAAGAAACCAAGCAAAAAGGAGGACGTTGGGTAAGATGATCAATCCTCACTCAGAAAGAATAACAGGGTGGACATTGGAAGAAGGAGAAAACAGGAAACAGGACAGGAGCCTATCACAGACAGCCTCTGAAAGACTATCCAGCAGTGTATCAAAGCAGATGCTGAGACTCATAACCAAACTTTGGGCAGAGTGCAGGGAATCTTATGAAAGAAGGGGGAGATAGTAAGACATGAAGAGGACAGGAGTTCAACAAGGAAAGCAACAGAAACAAAAAATCTGGGCCCAGGAGTCTTTTCTGAGACTGATACTGCAACCAAGGAACATTCACAGATATAACCTAGAACCATGGGCTCAGATGTAGCCCATGGCAGTTCAGTATCCAAGTGGGTTCCTAATGGGAACAGGGACTGTCTCTGACTTAAACTCAGTGGCTGGCTCTTTGATTATCTTCCCTTGAGGGGGTGGGGACAGCCATACCAGGCCACAGAAGAGGACAATGCAGCCAGTCCTCATGAGACCAAATAGACTAGGATCAGATGGAAGAGGAGGAGGGCCTCCCCTATGAGTGGACTTGGAGAGGGTCATTAGAGATGAGAGAAGGAGGGTGGGATTGGGAGGGAATGAAGAAGGAGGCTATAGCTGGGATACAAAGTGAATAAATTGTAATTAATATAAAAAAAAACAAATTAAAAAAGTAAAAAAAAAATCCTCAGCCTCAACTTGTTGGTTTTTAAATTGTGTTTCAACTGAAGCTGTAATGTATTTGCTCTATTCCCCTTTGAAAATGAACATTGTTTTACTTTCAGGAGTAACATTTCGGATTGTAACTTAGTGAAACTCCACAAGTAGCATATTGAAATTTATAAAGTTCAGTTTGCAGGATATATGATCACTAACTCAAGGACTACCAGGATTTTGTGTCTAAGACTCGAAGGTATTTGTAAGCAGGAGACATACTTCTAATCCCTGGCCTTGTCCCTAATTATAGAGGTGGCCTTGAACAAATCGCTGAGCTAAGTCTTTGCAGTCCTATTTTCTTGGTTTGTAAACTTTTGCTAACAGGCTCTGACTTTCCTGCATGAGATCTATTGAGAGATTAAGATGATATAATACATATGAAAACACTTTGGAAATAAAAAAATAAAAGTCCTCCTGACCTTAATATGAAACAAGGCACTGAGCTAGCCTTGAACCAAAAGCTTTTTGTTCCAAGCCATACTCTATAGTGCTGTTGATTCTTTATCTTCTCCTTTCAACATTAAAGGAGAAGATGAATTACTTCATTCTTGGCATAAATAATACAGAAATAGTAGGCATCTTATACACATAATGGAGCTATCACCTTTCTGCTTTGCTGAAAAAAAATAAAACATTGTTCTTTTCTTTTTACTTTTTAAAAAATAGAGTCTCACTGTATAGTGGAAGGCTATGCTTGAACTCACAGTTCTCTAGTACTAGAAAAACAAGTATGTACCACCATGCCTGACATGAAAAAAAAACTGAATTCTAAGCTGGTTATTAACCAAGTCTCTTCTGTAAAATTGTAAGGGTTGAGCTACTTGATTTCTTGAGTTCCTCTGTAATTTATAAACTCTGTGATTACTTCCTGGCCAGAGTCTAAACATATACATACGCACACACACACACACACACACACATACACACATATGCAAACAAAGCCTTGAGGATGGAGATAAATCAGGTGAGACTACAGCAATAGAGAATAGTCATCGAGTATTCTTATATACACACTAGAACCATGATATAGATGATGAATTTACTCTATGCTAAATTGCCTGTGTACAAAAAAAGTGGAAACTCTAATATGTGGGTAGAAATAGAAAAGTATATATCAACAGAAGAGAGGTGACTAGCAATAACACATTTAGCTTGTAATTAAGCTACTTAGAATAGATAATCTCACCCAGAGAAATTAAAATAAGAATAAATGGAATATTTATGTAGAATTCTATATTATGCTCATAATTTAAAAAATATTATGCTGGGGGTTGAAGACATAGCTCAGTGCTAAGAATACTTGTCTTTCAGAGGATCCAAATGTGATTCTCACTACCCATATCTGGCAGCTCTATAACTCTAACCACCTGTAACTCTACCTCCAGGAAGATCCCATACCACTGGTCATCATAGGCACCTGCACTCACAGGTACACTAGTACGCACACACACACACACACACACACTATTCAAATAATAAAATATTTAAAGAATATTTATTGTGCTAATATTTAAAAATCAGGTAGGATAACAAAGTATGTAAAATAGAACAATTAGAAGAGGCCAGGCTAGGTATTTCCATTTCCTTTTACCTGTACAAGACCTGTTAAAGATTGAGACTGACACCTTTCCAGCATGGAGGGTGGGAGATCAAACATCTTCCTCTAACTGAGGAGCTATTAGTAATGGCTGCTGGGGGAGAAAGAGTCAGTTTTCTTTAGGCCCCTGGCAGGATGACTCTACTCCAGTAGATAGGTCCCACCTGTGAGTACATGGACAGCACAATGTGGGTTGTTAAACAGGATACAAAAATGAGTTGGAAATGGACTTCCAGGGAGTTAGGGGGATGTGGGAATTAAATGCTTAAAATAAATTGCATGCATATAGGAAATTATAAAATAATTTATATGTGTATATATTTAAGTCTTCTTTACTTCATGAAAACTTTATTCATCAGTTTTCTTTGGAGGAAGGAAGAAGACTAAGATAGCAGTCCTGTCAACTATTTAAAACTTCCTAGCACCAGTCTCTAGTTTCC
The DNA here is from genome assembly GCA_028658305.1 of Pachyuromys duprasi. Lineage (NCBI taxonomy): Eukaryota > Metazoa > Chordata > Mammalia > Rodentia > Muridae > Pachyuromys > Pachyuromys duprasi. The sequence continues at coordinate 93,095,766 of CM053742.1, read as the reverse complement.
TTCTGTACTAAGGACCTTTTGAGAGTCTACAGTGGCCTATATAGTTTCTACTTCAGACCTATATAGAGAGCTGGAGGTGAGTCTCAACTATAGAGCACGAGGCAACATGTGAGCACAAAGGACTGGGCTCCACTTCATAAAGTCAAAGGGGGCAGGAGGAGAAAGAAAGACAAATAAAAAGATTGGAGAGGCTTCCTGCAATAATTTCCTTAATTATCTGTATTTTGCAATTTTCTCTTCTGCAGGGGAAAGGAGCATCAATGTACTCCATTTCACTCTCATACTGTTTCCACTGAGCAGGACTCATTCGTACAAAACATTCTACCACTGCACTAAAACCCCAGCCCACAAGATGTTCATCTTTAGCCTAACTGGTAAGATCTATTGGACCATTTATTGTTTGGGGATTCTAGTGTCCTTTATATCTTTCTTTGTTTACCTCAGTCTGACTCTTCTGAATGTTTCTCAGGGAGAGATATCTAGGAAAATGATAATTGTCAGTGGAAAGAAGAAAAATAGTCTGACATTACAGGTATTATTCAGATACAGGTTATTAAAACAGCAAGCTTGTCCTTTTCAATTATTTATTAGCTCAAAGTATAAGGCAGTTGGGGGTGGAGAAGCATAGAAAAGGACAACTCTAAGTTGACTATCCTACTAAAGAGTATTTATCTAATTCCTAGGGAATTTTGCCTAGGGCTAGAAAACCATTTATGGCTGAGATTTGTAACTTTGTAATTAAAGCTAATTTAAGATTACTGTATAAAATGCTACAGCCCATAAACCATTTTAATTAAATAATTCCTTGTAAGAACATAACTGCTAAAGAAATATAGACTTTATATTGCTTTGGATAACTTTATAAAGAGTAGTTCTCTTGCTTATATATGCCTTTTAGATAAAGCCATTCTGTTATACATAAAAAAAAAATCTCAGGAGCCACCAACAAACCAAATAATCCAATTAAAACATGGGGTGTATCTAAGGAAATGATCAGGTGATTTCTTTTTCTTTCAGTTTGTTTATATGGTGGATTACATTGTTGGATTTCCATATATTGAACCACTCCAGCGTAACTGAGAAGAAGCCTACTTGGTCATACTGGATGATATCTTTGATGTGCTCTTGGATTTGCTTGCGAGTATTTCGTTGAGTATATTTCCATCAATGTTCATATGGGAGATTGGCCTGAAATTCTCTCTTTGTTGGGTCTTTGTGAGGGTAAGGTATCAATGTGACTGTGGCTTCATAGAATGATTTTGGTAATGTTCTTTCTGTTTCTATTTTGTGGAATAGTTTGAAGAGTATTGGTGTTAGCTCTTCTTTGAAAGTCTGGTAGAATTCTGCCCTGAAACCATCTGGCCCTGGATTTTTCTGGATAGGAGATTTTGATGACAGCTTTTATTTCCTTGGGGGATATAGGACTGTTTAAATGATTTACCTGGTTTTGATTCAGCTTTGGTAAGTGGAATCAATCAAGAAAATTGTCCATTTCATTTAGATTTTGAAATTTTGAGGCATATAGACTTTTGAAATAAGACCTAATGATTGCTTGGATTTTGTCAGTGTCTGTTGTTGTATCCCCCTTTTCATTTCTTTTTTTTTCCTATGCTTAGTATTTTTAATTTTTTTATTTATTATACATTATTCACTTTGTATCCCCGCTGTAGCTCCCACCCTCCTCCCCTCCCAACCCCTCCTTTTCCTCTCCCTTCTCCACACATGCCCCTCCACAAGTCCACTGATAGGAGAAGTCTTCTTTTCCAACCTTCTGATCCTAATCTATCAGGTCTCATCAGGAGTGGCTGCATTGTCTTCCTCTGTGGCCTGGTAAGGCTGCTCCCCCCTCAGGGTGAGGTGACCAAAGAACAGGCCAATCAGTTCATGTCAGAAGCAGTCCCTGTTCCCATTACTATGGAACCCACTTGGACAGTGAGTTGCCATGGGCTACAGCTGTGCAGGGGTTCTAGGTTGTCTCTATGTATGGTACTTGGTTGGAGTATCAGTCTCCGGAAAGACCCCTGTGCTCAGATTTTTGGGTTCTGTTGCTCTTCTTGTGGAGCTTCTGTCCTCTCCAGATCTTACTATTTCTCAATTCTTTCATGAGATTCCCTGTACTCTGCCCAACAGTTGGTCATAAGTCTCAGCATTTGCTTTGATAGTCTGCAAGGTAACCCTTTTCATTTCTAATTTTGTTGATTTGGATAGTGTCTCCCTGCCATTTAATTAGTTTGGCTAAGGGTTTGTCTATCTTGTTGATTTTCTCAAAGAACCACCTCCTGGTTTCATTGATTATTTGAGTTGTTTTATTTGTTTCTAATTTATTGATTTCAGCCCTGAGTTTGAATATATCCAGTCCTCTACTCCTCTTGGGTGTGTCTGCTTCTTCTCCCCCAACCCCACCTAGGGATTTCAATTCAGTCATTAAATTGCATGTATGAGCTATTTTGAAATTCTTTATGAAGGTACTCAGTGCTATGTGTCCCATAAGTTTGGGTATGTTGTGCTTTCATTTTCATTGAATTCTAGGAAGTCTTTAATTTCTTTTTTTATTTCTTCCCTGACCCAGCTGTCATTGAGTAGTGAGTGGTTCAGTTTACATGTTTACGTAGGCTTTTTACTATTTCTGTTGTTGTTGAGGTGCAGCTTTAGTCCATGGTGGTCAGATAGGATACAAGGGATTATTTCAATCTTCTTGTATCTGTTGAAGTTTGCTTTGTGACCAACTATATGGTCTTTTTTTGGAGAAGATTCCATGAGGTGCTGAGACGAAGGAAAATTCTTTTGTGTTTGGGTGAAAGGTTCTGTATATGTGTGTTAAGTCCATTTGATTCATGAATCTGTTAAAGTCATTGTTTCTTGGTTAAATTTCTGTTTTGTTGACTAGTGCTTTGCTGAGATCGATCCAGTGAAGTCTCCCACAATTAATGTGTGGGAATCTACATGTGGTTTATGTTTTATTGATGTTTCTTTTACAAATGTGGATGCCCTTGTATTTTGGCATAGATGTTCAGAATTATGATGTCTTCTTGGTGGATTTTTCCTTTGATGCTGAAAAAGCGTGTGATAAAATCCAGTGTGCATTCATGTTTAAAGTCCTGGAGGGATCTGGGATTGAAGGCACTTACCTAAACCTAGTAAAGACAATATACAGCAAGCTTATAGCCAACATCAAACTAAATGAAGAAAAACTTAAATCAATCCCACTGAAATTAGAAACAGGGCAAGGCTATCCACTCTCTCCATATCATTTCAACATAGCTCTTGAAGTCCTTACTAGAGCACAATAAGGCAATTAAAGGAGATGAAAGGAATTGAAATCATAAAGGAAGAAGTCAAAGTATCACTATCTGCAGATACTATCATAGTATGCATGAGTAACCCCAGAAATTCTACCAGGGAACTCCTACAACTGATAAACACATTCAGCAAAGTGGCTGGATACAAAATTACCTCAAAAAATTCAGTAGCCTCCCTGTATACAAAAGAAAATGGATAAAACAAACAACAGGACAGGAGCATACCAAAGAGGGCCTCTGAAAGAATCAATATAGCAATATACTTTGATATTAAGACTCACAACCGAGGATCCAAGATGGCTGCCACGAGAGAACACTGTGTCTGAGGAGTAGGAGAGCAGAAACAACGCAGCGACCAGGAGACTGAACTCTGGGACCTAAAACGCCAGCATTGTGAGTGCCAGGTGAGCGGAACTCCTACAGTGAGAAAATCAAGTGGGAAAACCCTAGGGACACCCAGTTATTACCTGGAGAAATTTCCCTG
>CM053742.1:93072186-93091483 GCA_028658305.1 Pachyuromys duprasi | reverse complement strand
AGACCAAACTGAGCAGGGCACAGGGGTCTTATATGAGACAGTTTCTCCAACCAAGGACCATGTGTGGATATGTCCTAGAACCCAAGCTCAGAAGTGACCCATGGTAGCTCGTTGTCCAACTGAAGACCCTAGTAAGGGGAACAGGGAATGTTTCAGTCATGAACTCAATGGCTGGCTCTTTGACTCTCCCCCATACATGCCAGGGAGTAACAGCCTGGTTAGATCCCTGGGGAGGACACTGTAGCCAGCCCTGAGGAAACAAGATGAATTGGGGTCAGATGGAAGGGGAGGAGATCCTCCCCTGTAGGTGGACTTGGAGTGGGCAGGGAAGAGATGAGGGAAGGATGGGGAGAGTGGGAGGAAAAGAGGGAGGGGGCTACGCCGGGGATGCAAAGTACCTAACCTCTGATTGATATAAAAATAAATAAAAAATAATTAATAAAAAAAAGAAAAATAGGCTGAGACAGAAATTAGGGAAACAAAACCCTTCACAATAGCCACAAAAGAAATAAAGTACTTTTGTATACCTCTAGCAAAAGCAAGTCAAAGGCTTGTATGGAAAAAAAAATTTAAGTCTCTGAAGAAAGAAACTGAAGTAGATATCAAAAGATGGAAATATCTCCCATGTTCATACCTCAGCAGGATTAACATTGTAAAAATGGCCATCTTAATAAAAGCAATCTACAGATTCAATGAAATTCTTATCAAATTACCAACACAATTCTTTACAGACCTTGAAATAAAAATTCTCAACTTCATATGGAATAACAAGAAATCCAGAATACCTAAAACAATCACCTACCATAACTATTTATTGGATGTATCTCCAACCCTATTCTCAAGCTGTACTATAAGGCAACAGTAATAAAAACTGCATGGCACTGGCATAGAAACAGACTGGTGGATGAATGCAATCAAGTAGAAGATCCAAAAATAAACCCACACACCTATGGACAACTGAGATTTGACAAAGATGTCAATACAATACAGTAGAAAAAAGATAGCCTCTTCAACAAATGGTGCTGGTCTAACTGGATATCTACTTGTAGAAAATGTAAATATATCAATATTTAACACCCTGCACAAAACTAACGTCCAAATGGATCAAAGACCTCAACATAAAACCAGACACATTAACCTGTTAGAAGAAAAACTGGGGAAGAGCCATGAACTCATTGGCACAGGAGACAACTTCCTGCACAGAACAACAACAGCACAGGCTCTAACAGCAACAATCAATAAATGGGACCTCGTGAAAATGAAAAGATTCTGTAAATCAAAAGACACTGTCATCAGAACAAAACAACAGGCTACAGACTGGGAAAGGATCTTCCCTAAAACTGTATCTGACAGAGGGCTAATATCCAGAATATATAAAGAACTCAAGAAGTTAAACAGCAACAAATCAAGTAATCCAATTAAAAAATGGGGTATAGAGCTAAATAGAAATTTCTCAATTGAGGAATATCGAATGGCAGAAACACACTTAAAGAAATGTTCAATGTCCTTAGTCATCAGGGAAATGCAAATCAAAACAACCCTGAGGAAGAGCCTGGAACTCATTGGCACAATAGACAACTTCCTGAACAGAACACCAATAGCACAGGCTCTAAGAGCAACAATCAATAAATGAGACCTCATGAAACTGAAAAGCTTCTGTAAAGCAAAGGATATTGTCATCAAAACAAACTGACTGTCTACAGATTAGGAAAGAATCTTCATCAACCCTATATCTGACAGAAGGATAATATCCAGTATATATAAAGAACCAAAGAAGTTAAAAAGCAACAAATCAAGTAATCCAATTTAAAAATGGGGAACAGAGCTAAACAGAGAACTCTGGATAGAGGAATATCGACTGGCAGAGAAACACTTAAAGAAATGCTCAGCATCATTAGTCATCAGGGAAATGCAAATCAAAACGAACCTGAGATTTCACCTTACACCCATCAGAATGGCCAAGATAAAAAACTCAAGTGACAACACATGCTGGAGAGGATGTGGAGAAAGGGAACCCTCCTTCACTGCTGGTGGGAATGTAAACTTGTATAACCACTCTGGAAATCAATCTGGCTCTTCTTCAGACAACTAGGAATAGTGCTTTCTCAAGATCCAGCTATACCACTCCTAGGCATATCCAAAAGATGCTCAAGTAAACAACAAGGACATTTGCTCAACCATGTTCAGAGCAGCTTTAATTGTAATAACCAGAAGCTGGAAACAACCCAGATGCCCCTCAACTGAGGAATGGATACAGAAAGTGTGGTACATCTACACAGTCGAATATTACTCAGGAATAAAAAACAAGGAAATAATGAAATTTGCAGGCAAGTGGTGGAAACTGGCAAAGATCATACTGAGCAAGCTATCTCAGAAGCAGAAAGACACACACAGTATATACTCACTCATATAGACATGTAATATAGGATAAACCTACTAAAATCTGTATACCTAAAGAAAGTAATCAAGAGAGAGGACTCTGGCTAAAATGTTCAATTCCAATCCAGAAAATCAAAGATGATGGACATCAGAAGGAGAAAACAGGAAACAAGTTAGGAGCCTGCCACAGAGGGCCTCTGAAAGGCTCTGCCCTGCAGACTATCAAAGCAGATGCTAAGACTTATGGCCAACTGTTGGGCAGAGTGCATGGAACCTTATGAAAACTGTGGGAAATAGTAAGATAGGGAGAGGACAGTTACTCCACAAAGAGAGCAAGAGAACCAAAAAGTCTGAGCACAGGGGTCTTTCCTGAGGCTGATACTCTAACCAAGCACCATGCATGGAGATAACCTAGAACCCCTGCACAGCTGTAGCCCATGGCAGTTCAGTGTCCAAGTGGGTTCATAGTAATGGGAACAGGGGCTGTCTCTGACATGAACTGATTGGCCTGTTCTTTGATCACCTCCCCCTGAGGGAAGAGCAGCCTTATCAGACCACAGAGGAAAACAATGCAACCACTCCTGATGAGAGGTGATAGACTAGGATCAGAAGGAAGGAGAGGAAGACCTCCCCTATCAGTGGACTTGGGGAGGGGCATGCGTGGAGAAGGGGGAGGAAAGGAGGAATTTAGAGGGGAGAAGGGTGGGAGCTACAGGGGGATACAAAGTAAATAAAGTGTAGTTAATCAAAAATTAAAAAATTAAAAAAAAATTTAAAAACCAACCCTGAGATTTCATCTTACGTGCATCAGAATGGCTAAGATCAAAAACTCAAGTGACAGCACATGCTGGAGAGGTTGTGGAGAAAGTGGAACCCTCCTCCACTGCTGGTTGGAATGAAAACTTGTACAAAAACTTTGGAAATCATTGTGGCTCTTTCTCAGAAAATTAGAAACAGTATTACCTCAAGATCCAGCTATAACACTCCTAGGAATACATCCAAAATATGCTCAGGTACACAACAAGGACATTTGCTCATCCCTGTTCATAGCAGGTTTATTCGTAATACCCAGAATATGGAAACAACCCAGATGTCCCTCAACTGAGGAATGGATACAGAAAGTGTGGTACATCTATACAATGGAATATTACTCAGCAATTAAAAACAAGGAAATCCTGAAATTTGCAGGCAAATGGTGGGAAATAGGAAAGATCATATTGAGTGAGGGATCCCAATAGCAGAAAGACACACATGGTATATACTCACTTATAAGTGGATATTAGACATGAAATATAGGATAAACATACTAAAATCTGTAGACCTAAAGAAGCTATAAAAGGAGGAGGACCCTTGGAAAGATACTCAATCCTTACTCAAAAAGACAAATGGGGTAGACATCAGAAGAGGAAGAAAACAGGGAACAGGACAGGAGCCTAGCACAGATGGGTCTCTGAAAGACTCTACCTAGCAGTGTATCATAGCAGATGCTAAGATTCATAGCCAAACTTTGGGCAGAGTGCAAGAAATCTTATGAAAGAAGGAGATAGAAAGATCTGGAGGGTATTGGAGCTCCACAAGGAGAGCAACAGAACCAAAAAATCTGGGCCTAGGAGTCTTTTCTGAGACTGATACTCCAACCAAGGACCATTCATGGAGATAATCTGGAACCCCTGGAGAGATGTGGCCAATGGCAGCCACATCAGTCACAAATGGGTACCCTAGTAAGAGGAAGAGGGACTGTCTCTGACATGAGCTCAGTGGCTGTCTCTTTGATCACCTCTCACTGAGGTAAAGGGCAGCCTTACCAGCCACAGAGGAAGACAATGCAGCCAGTCCTGATGAGCCCTGATAGGTAGGGTCAGAGGGACAGGAGGAAGACCTCCCCTATCAGTGGACGGAGGAAGGGCAATTGAAGGAGAAGAGAGAGGGAAGGCAAGACTAGGAGGGGATAAGGGAGGGACTACACCTAATATACAAAATGAATAAAATTCTAAAAATGGGGTACAGTGGTAAGAAGAGAATTCTAAACAGAGGAATATCAAATGGCAGAGAAACACTTAAAGAAATGCTCAACATCCTTAGTCATCAGGGAAATATAAATCAGAACAACTCAAGAGATTTTATCTTACACAGATCAGAATGGCTAAACTCTAGTGACAACACATGCTGGAGAGGATGTGAAGAAAGGGGAACCCTCCTCCATTGCTGGTGGGAGTGCAAACTTGTACAACCACTTTGGAAATCAATATGATGCTTTCTCAGAAAATTGGGAATAGCACTACCTCAAGATCCAGCTATACCACTCCTGGGCATATATCCAAAAGATGCCCCATCTTTCAATAAGGACATTTGTTAAACTATGTTCATAGCAATGTTATTTGTAATCGCCATAATCTGGAAACAACCTGTATATCCCTCAATGGAAGAATCGATACAGAAATTGTGGTACATCTATACAATGAAATATTACTCAGATATTAAAAACAAGGAAATCATGAAATTTGCAGGCAAATGGACGGGACAAGAAAAGATCATCCTCTGTGGTAGGCTCCTGTCCTGTTACTTGTTTTCTCCTACATCCAATGTCCATCGCATTTGTCTATCTAAGTGAGGATTGATCCTCTTACCTTGGGTCCTCTTTCTTGTTTATCTTTTTAGGTGTATAGATTTCAGTATGTTTATCCTATCTTACAGGTCTATATAAGTGAGTATGTACCATGTGTGTCTTTCTGCTTCTGTGCTACCTCACCCAGGGTGATCATTTCCAGGTCCCACCATTTGCCTGCAAATTTCATGATTTCCTTGTTTTTAATTGCTGAGTAGTATCCCATTGTGTAAAAGTACCAAATGTATGTATCCATTCTTTAGCTGAGGGACATCTGGGTTGTTTTCAGGTTCTGGGTATTACAAATAAAGCTGCTACAAACATGGCTACCACAGAGGGCCTATGAAAGATTCTACCTAGCAGTATATCAAAGCATACTGATACTGAGACTCATAACCAAACCTTCAGCAGAGTGCAGGGAATCATATGAAAGAAGGGGGAGTTAATATGATCAGGAGAGGACAGGAGCTCCACAAGGACCAAATATATCTGGGCACAGCGGTCTTTTATGAGACTGTTTCTCCAACCAAGGACCATATATGGATATAACATAGAATCTCTGCTTGGCTATAGTACATGGTAGCTCAGTATCCAAGTGGGTACCTTACTAAGGGGAAAAGGGACTATTTCTGACATGAACTCAATGGCGAGCTCTTTGACCTTCCCCCTTCCCCTGAGGGAGGAGCAGCCCTGCTAGACCACAGAGGACTTCGCAGCCAGTCCTGAAGATACCTACCTGATAAACCAGGGTCAGATGAAAGGGGAAGAGGTCCTCCCCTGTCAGTGGACTTGGAAAGGGGCAGGTAGGAGATGAGGTAGGGAAGGTGGAATTGGGAGGGAATGAGGGAGCATGATACAGCTGGGATACAAAGTTAATAAACTATAACTAATATTAAAAAATTTTAAAACTAAAAAAAGAAAAGAAAAGACCATCATGACTGAGGTAACCCATAAACAGAAATACAGGCATGGTATACACTCACTTATAAGCAGATATTAGCTGTATAATACAGGACAGCCTTCTACAGACCCAAAGAAGGTAAACACTAAGGAGGACCCTAGGGAAGATGCTTAAATCTGATTCAGAATGGCAAACAGGATAGACTGTAGAAGAGGTGGAAGAGAGGAAACAGCATAGGAGCCTGCTATAGAGAGTCCTCTGAAAGGATCCACCCAACAGGGGATCAAAGCAGATGCTGAGACTCATGGCTAATCTGTGGGCAGAGCACAGGGAGTCTTATGGAAGAACAGGGGTGCGTGGATTGAGGGACATGGAGGGGACTGGAGCCCCACAAGGAGACCAACAAATCTAAAAGATCTGAGCCCAACAGTTTCTGCAGAAGCTGATCCACCAATGGAGGACCAAGTATGGAGAGGACCTTGACCCCTTGCTCAGATGTAGCAGATTGGCAGCTTAGTCTTCATGCAGTTTCCCAAATTAGGAGAGCAGGGACTGTTTCTGTCATGAAATGGGTTGCCGGCTCTTTGATTACTCATGCCTGGTGATATGGCCTTGCCAGGCCACAGAGGAAGAGGATCCAGACAGTCCTGATGAGACTTAACAAGGTATGGGCAGAAGGCAATGGTGGAGAAGCCCCTTTCAGTGGACTAGGGAAAGGAGATAGGGGAAAGAGGGAGGGTGGGACTGGAGGCAGTTGAGGGAGGGGCTTCAATCAGGATATAAAATGAGTAAATTGTGAAAAAAAATAAAAATTAAAGAAAATCTCATGAGCAAATGCTTGATACTGCATTTAAAAATTATAGATTCTGAGGCACTTCCTCTTGAGCTGGGCAATCCAGTCTCTTTGTCTCTCTGTTCTCTCTCTCTCTCTCTCTCTCTCTCTCTCTCTCTCTCTCTCTCTCTCTCTCTCTCTCTCTCTGTCTGTCTGTCTCTGACTCTGTCTCTGTCTCTCTGTGTGTATCTGTCTCTGTCTCTCTCTGTGTCTCTCTCGTGTGTTTGTGTGTATGTGTGTATGTGTTCTAAGCATACTAGTATCATCTTAATTTAAACTTGGGAAATTCAGGCCCTTGGTCCTGGTTCAGCTGAGCTGTGGTGAATGGTCACCTTTGCTTTAGAGCAGTTTCAGCCAGTGCCTGACTCCTTCCTCATACCAAGGATGTGAAAATTCTATGAACTGTTCAGATCTGATATGTAGGCTGTAAGGTGAGCTCTTCATGGTACTCAGTTCAGAGGCCACCTCTTGCTTGATGCTGTGTGTTCACAAATCTGTTTTTCAAATCTTGTTTTTGTGGAGTCATTGCACAGTCATAAAATAAAACTTGAGTACACATTAAACTTTTTCTGTTGATTCCTCCAGAAGTAGAAAGAAAAAAAATCACTCATATACCAAAAAAGTAGCACTTTTCTTTTCAAAATATTTTATCATATTGCCTTCTTATAGGGAAGGTACAGAAGATAGAATAATTCATTGAACACTTACACAAAATTAAGCACCCAGTGTGTTTTTGGTGAAGCTTTGGAAAAGTGCATAGCTGCCAGCCAAAAGAAGTATCTATGAGGTTTGAAAGATTGCTTGGTGGGTACAGGCATTTGCTCCTACAGTGCTTCTGCCCACGGGCATGCGCGTGCACACACACACACCCATATCCACCAACAATTAGTAAGGGAAGCCTGGTACAGTGATAAATGACTCCAGGCTTGGCTACTTGGAAGCAGAGGCTCATGTGGACCTTTGAGTTTGATGCCAGCCTGGACAACATAATGAGATCCTGCCTCAAAATAGGTAAATATATAAATTAAAATCATAATAAACAAGTGGGAAAATAGATATTGGTAATGTGAATTGTAGGCATATATGTGGGGGAAGGATGGGAATCCAAATAGACATAGAAATACCTTTTTCTTGGTGGTTTACTTATATTTCTCTAAGTAAAAATGAATCTACTTATGAAATATTGACTGGAAAAGAAATAAATATCCTTCTTTGGCTTTTTGAGACATGGTTTCTCTGTGTAGTCCTGGCTATCCTAGAACTCACTGTGTAGACCAGGCTTGCTTCAAATTCAGAGGTCTGTTTGTCTCTGTCTCCTGAGTACTGAGATTAATGGTGTGCACCACTGCTGCCTGGCAAAATAATTATTCTCTTAACTCAAATTCATAATGACCCAGCCAAACAAGGTTGCTTTGTCTGGGAATAATAATTTTGGTTTCTGGAAAGGATTCTTTTTTATTTTTTTTCAAATGTTTCCTTTGGGGGATGTGACCACATGCCTAGGTGTGTTCATATATATTATACAGCCCTTGCACGAACAAGCCTATACATGAGATTTATTTTAAAGTTCAAAGATACATAGTCATTCTTCTGAGGACCTAACAGCTCAGATTACTAAAGAAAAAGTTCCTTGAATCCTCAAATGATTGTCAGGAATCTCAGAACAGTTTCTTGATGTTCAAGTATATAGGACACTTCTAGTAAGTTTCTTTTCATTGACATAGAATAAACTTCAGAAAACTAAACAACATCAATCCAATCATAAGACAATCAATTCTAGTCCAAAATTGATTCTCAGATCCATCCACTTCTCTCCACACCCACTATCATTTCAGCACATTCTACACAATACTATCTGACATCTACAGTGCTTCCTGACTGCTTCTGAAACCATTGTCTAATTTTTAGCAGAGTTGCTTCTTATAAAGCACAACTAAGCAGCTGAGCATGGTGGCCCAGGCCTGTAATCCCAGCACTTGGGGCAGCAGAGGCAGGTGGCCTCTGGGAGTTCAAGACCAGCCTGGTCTACAAAGCGAGTCCACGACAGCCAAGGCTACACAGAGAAACCCTGTCTCAGAAAAAAAAAAGTTACAACCAAGCACAGAATGTATGTCACTTCCTGTGAGCTTGCTCTAATGGCTCCCTTCTGCTTACTAAATAAATGCTAAGTCTTTTATTTATATGGATCTTTCCTGCATAGGGAGCATTTATTCTCCATGACATACCCAATTCTTTGCTAATCTCCCAATCCCACACTTGGCTTCAGAAACACCAAATTATGAGCACTTGGACAGTCCTCCTAAACCAGCCTGTTTTCATGTACCTCTAAAGCCTTTTTATTAGTGGTGCTGGAGGTAGAACTGTAAGTCAGAACCAAGATCATAGTGAGAAAAGAAATTGTCAATATCCAGAAGCAACCATCAACTTGATTTTTCCATTGCCACATATATAATTCATTGAGGCCCTGCTCATAATTTATTATATGTGTTCCCTCTCCTGAGCTACATGTTCCTTGAGGGTAAAAGCTAAGCTACTCAGTATCTAACATAAGATCTTCACATATTTCTTACTCCATCATCAATGAATACATGCCACTGGTCCTGAACACCAAACACAATTTTATTTGTGTGAGAAGAATTTTTTTGGATAGTATGTTGATATGTTTTTTTAAATCATGGAATAGATGAAGACTGCCTCTTCTAGAGTTGGCAGAAAAGAGGACACCTCAAAGGAGCCCTTATAGTGACCAGAATGTAAAAGGGAACCCAATATATTGAAACAGACCAAATTTCTACTTATGGAAATGTCTCAGAGTGCAGGGAATCATATGAAAGAAGGGGGGAGGGTTAGTAAAACCTGCAGAAGAAAAGGGCTCCACAAGGAGAGCAACAGACCCAAAATATCTGGGCACAGGGGTCTTTTGTGAGACTTATACTCCACCCAAGATCGTGAGGCAGGGAGCAGCCTTACCAGGCCACAGACGAGGACAATTGTTGTAAGAGATTAATATTTACAATGATATATCTTCTGGTAAAGCTGCTGTTAGTCCTAAACAGCTGTATAACCAAATCACCACACAGAGACTGGGATTTTAGTTAACCTAAAACACAATGCTGGGTAATAGTTACTCCCTCCCCTCCAAGCCCTCACAGTTTCCTAACATTTAGATTTGCCACATTATACTTGCTTTTTGTGATAAATTAGGTCCAGTCCATCTCTCCACCTCGTTCCATGATCTCTTCTCCAGCTCTGCCTTCTCCAAGTTCTCTCTCACCTTCTCCTCCCACTTTTCCTGTCCTCTGGCTCCTCCCAGCTCAACATCGTGTCTAGTTCTTTATTTTGTTTATATAGAGTTGAGACAGGATGCTTAGAGTAAATATCACTATACAATATCTGGATTGAAACCAGAAAGGGAGGGGAGAAATCAGCATTTGAATGAAAAAGGGTAAAGTGTATACATTCCAAGGGAACATTATACCAACATTTCCCCCTTTAAGTCCAATAAAAGGCTCCTTTTCTTTCAATACAATAATAATTATGAAAACTGTTAGGTTAACAACCCAGGAGAAAGTATCTGATTATCCTATCTATCTTGACAAGTTTAAAGTTCTATACCTAAATTAACTTTTATCCTTATTGATATTACCTATATGAAAGTATTTCTTAACTTTTTAACTAGTTAAGCTTAATTGTGGCACTATAACTATTTGGTCTTCAACTCCATCAGAGACCTGAAAAGGAATAAAATTACTTATTTATTACTAAATAGGAAGTGCATGTTAGTAGCTTCCAAAAAATAAAAATTTGACAGAGACAGTTTGCTGCCTGAACAGTTACCCATAAATCTTTATAACGTTGGAGCATCCTCTTCAGCCTTCTGGCTCAGAATATTTGACAGACATATATGTGAGGCAAGAACTATTTAGGACTTGATTACCCTGTCTTGGCAGAGTTTGGCAGTCAGATTGTCCTGCATTTAAGTTTGCCCTATTTTTGGCAGAATTCGTCTATCATGAAGAAAGGATATTTTCTTTACCCCAGTGGCTCGTTTGCCACATTTGAAGCCATCTCCATATGGAGGTTCTTCGATGCTTATTATCTTCTTTGAGGTAGGCGGTGTGCTGCCAGGAGATGACTTGTTTCAATATCAGAGAATCTTTAAAATAATAAAAACTTTTTTAAATGCCATATTCTGTAGGTCTCTGAAGTTTTTGAAGACTACGGATCTTTATGTAACACTTCTGTCTACAAAATCATACCTATTTGTTAAACTTAGGATGTATACTCCTGTGATAAATTAGACTAGTGTCTGACATGACTATGAGTTCAATAACTAGCAAATAACTTGCATTACCTAGTACCTTAACCCATTTTTAATAGCTGTTTAAAATTATTGGAAGTAACCTTGACTTTCTATCAATATACTGAAGCTTATACCAATGTACCAAAAATAGACTTATTTTTGCATTAATAAGCAAAATCCTATACCAGAGTTAAAATTAACTTTATTTGGGAATAACAAATACAACCCTAAGTTGAGTAGATTCAATAATCTACCTTTTTTTCTATTCCTATAAGATATCCCTGTATATTCCTTGTTTCTCTTTGAATAAGACAATTAATAATAAACATCTCCTAATGACAATAAAATTTCGTGGCCATAGCAAACAACCAAAAACATAACCAACCCCCTTTAAGGAAAATTAGACGTTGTTCTCATGGATTTCTTCTAGCTAACATTTTGGACATGCAGAAATCCTGTTTGGGGGAGCAAAGAAAATTGGTTAATTAAGCAAGCAATAGCATGTGTAGTCCAGTCTTTGAATGTTGAGAAATTTTAGGCTTAATAAAAGTCCTCTTTGGAACAGTCTAAAATGCTAGACCAATTAAGATTAGTAGCTTTCTTCAAAGTTCTTTTGGGAGCAGGCTTTAATGCAAAACAGCAATTGAAGCAGGAACAAGCAGAATGCTGAAACATGCAAGATGCTGGAACAGATGTGTCAATGTCTCAGCATGCTGAAGAATGATTTTGTTAGGTTTGATCCAGCATCTCTGGTATCCAGTTCTTTTGTTCTGCAAACATATAAATTCTCACAAGCATTATAGAGTTTTAAAATTATAAATGTATGAGATGTACAGGATGAAACTAAACAGTAAGCCAATTTTCTCTATGCAAATTCAAAGGTTAACATAATACATTTTGAGGATATTATAGCCAAGGATTTATTGGCCAAGTATTGTTGAACTTTTGGAGACATATTTTATGTCTCAGTCAGTTTTAGAGTTGTTCCCAAGTAAAGGGATCAGCAATATAAGTTACCATTATTATTGAACAATCATTATCACATTGAAATCAAAACAAGGTTGGATAGATTAAAATATCTTTTTGGACTCTTGTGTGCCTGTTGTATGAAGCCAAGGTGCTACCTGTTTCCCTAGAGAAGCCTCCCATTAGAGAGACAAACTGGTTGCCTTGAGCAATAGAAAATGCATATTTTAAGTAAGCTTTATATAAGCATTTCGTAGGTATCTGGTACCTGTTTAGAGGTTTAACCCTAGATTTCTATATATGTTGTAGCTATTTGTCCTATCCCCTATCCCCTTATTTATATAGAATGGGCATTTATGCCTTTATAGCCAAACTTTATTTAAACTCTCTTAACATTAGCATATAAACTCTCTTGCCTTTAGCGTTAAGTTTATCCTAGGCATCTTATACCCGGATTTTTACATTGGTTTTGGCTATTCTTTGGCTTTCCCCTTACCGATATGGGATGGACAGTTTTGTTTTTTAAACAGATGAATATAATTTTTGAGTTTTTAAGACTAAACTAGGTTGGCATGTATTTTGTCATCTTTAAGCCTCATGTATCTTTTTTACAAGGCGTGACCAGCATTTTTCCCCTGTGAAAATGTCTCACATTTAAAAGGATAAGGCAGTTTTCAGAGCAGTGTGAATTACCTCTCTTTACGTAAACCTAAAAATGATGTGAATCCAACCTTTAGAGCAGTAAGGACATAATATCTATTATTAAGAAAAAAAAATTACATGGTAACCTTAAGGAAAATTTTGTCATTTTAAATCTTAGAGTATTTCTGGAAATGGTTAAACAGCAGGAGGTGCCATTCTGGCTTTTATTATATAAATTAGCTTGATCCTGAACTCAGTGATCTGCCTGTTTCTTTTTACTTTGTGTTGGGAAGAAAGGCATGTGCCTTTACCAACTTGTTTAGTTAGGTATTTATATATTTTTTTAAATCAGTATCATTGTAAATCAAAGCCTTTAAGTAAAAATCAAACAAACAGACAAGAAAATTTTAAGTTTGGGGTCAGTTGTGACAATTTACGCTGTAACAAACAAAGTCCAGTTGGTTATTTTTTTCGAATTTAGTTGACGTTTTAGTAAATTGGCAAACCCTTACCAGAAAGAGCTAACAAGTATCTTGCAGCCAGAGAGCTTTGGATTTTAGCTGTTATTAATCTAATTATTAAGAAGAGTGCCCTTTTTCTTGTCTGTAACTTAGTATCTCAATCCTTGGTTTTTCTCCCATTTTCTCCTTCAACTTTCTTGGAGAAGGTATGGAGAAGAACCAATACCATTAAACATATTACAACCAGATCCATGACTATGACAGCCAAAATGAAGCCAAAAGGGATTAAAACACCCTCTGCCATGGGAATTTTTCATTTTAGATGCAGTTTAGGCCAAACTGTCTAGAGGTTTGTCTGCCTTCAGTTCCTTTCTTTCCTGCCATGGCTGTGGAGCTGAGCCCTTTAAGCCAGCCACAGTATAAAGGAGCCAAGCTTGTTTACCCCTCAGTTAAACTGCAGCAGCAGCCAGTTTTGTTAAGTCTCAGGTCTGCCCACAGAAGGCTATCTTTTGTTCCTGGGCCTGTTTAAGAGCCTCTCTTAAAGGGACAGTAACTGACCTGGAAGTTTTTAGTTTTTAAGTTTGGGTTTTATCACTGGGAGCTTATTCCCTCCACCAAATTATTATAAAGTATGATTTAAAGGGTGTTGTTACTTAGGTTAGTTGGGCACCATTTGTTGTAAGTGGTTTTTAATATTTACTAATAATTATCTTTTAGTAAAGCTTCTGTTAGTCCTAAGCAGCTGTATAACCAAATCACCACACAGAGACTGAGTTTATTTAGTTAACCTAGAACACAATGCTGGGCAATAGCTACTCACTCCTAAACCTCCAAGCCCTTTTAGTTTCCTAACATTTAGATTTTACCCATTATACTTGCTCTTTGTGAAATCTTAGCGCTGGTTCATTTTCTCCAAGCTGTTCCAATATCTCTCTTCCAGCTCTGCCTTCTCCTAGCTCTCCTTGCCCTTTCTCCTCCCACTCATTTTCTGCCCTCTGGCTCCTCCCACTGCTTAACATTCTGTCTAGTTGCTTTATTTTGGCTTGTTTACAGAGTTGAAACAGGATGCTTAGAATAAGTATCACAATACAACATTCGGATTGAAACCAGAAGGGGGGTGGGGAGAAAGCAACATTTGAATGAATAAGGGTAAGGTGTATACATTCCAAAGGAACATTATACCAACATTTCTCCCTTTACCTCTAGCTCTGCCTTCTCCAAGTTCTCTATCACCTTCTCCTCCCACTCTTTCCTGTCCTCTGGCTCCTCCCAGCTCAACATTGTGTCTAGTTGCTTTATTTTGTTTATACAGAGTTGAGACAGGATGCTTAGAATAAATATCACAATACAATATCCGGATTGATGGGGGGGGAGAAATCAGCATTTGAATGAACATTCTAAAGGAACATTATACCAATAGACAATGCAGCCAGTCCTGATGAGACCTGATAGGTTAGGGTCAGATGGAAGGGGAGGAGGACCTCCCCTATCAGTAGTTTTAGAGAGGGGCATGGGAGGAGATGAGGGACTGAAGGTGGGATTGGGAGGGAATGAGGGAAGGGGATACAGCTGGGAAACAAAGCAAATTAAATGTAACTAATGTAAAAAATAAAAATTTAATACAAAGAAAAGGAAAACAGAAAAAAATGTCTCAATTGGCTCTGATTTACTGATCCATAGTACTGTGGAACTAGTAACTAGAGGAAAATGTAAACATTTGGCTGGGTTATAGACAGTATATGTAAGAAGCAGTTGGTGTAATATTTAAAAACAAGGTCTGCAGTTTAATTCCTTGGAGATGAATTCTTGTGTGCATGTGTGGTGCCACACATTGAACCTGATAAATATTTTTAATTGAAACTTTAAATTTTCTATTTATTACAATTTATTCACTTTGTATCCCAGGTGTAGCCCCCTCCCTCATCCCCTGCCAATCGTGCCTTCCCTCACTTTTTTCCTCCCATGCCCCTTCCCCAGTCCACTGATAGGGGAGGTCCGCCTTCCCTTCCATCTGACCCTAGCCTATCAGGTCTCATTAGGACTGGCTGCATTGTCTTCCTCTGTGGCCTGGTAAGGCTGCTGCATTCCACCCTCCCTGCTCAGGGGGAGGTGATTAAAGACCCAGCCACTAAGTTCATGTAAGAGACATCCCCTGTTCCCCTTACTAGGGTACCCATTTGGTGACTGAGCTGCCATGGGCCACATCCCTCCAGAGGTTCTAGATTATCTCCATGAAAGGTACTTGGTTGGAATATCAGTCTCAAAAAAGATCCCTGGGCCCAGATTTTTTGGTTCTGTTGGTCCCCTTGTGGAGCTCCAATACCATCCAGATCTTTCTATCTCCCCCTACTTTCATAAGATTCCCTGCACTCACCACTCTGGAAATCAATTTGGCGCTTTCTTAGACAATTAAGAATAGTGGTTCCTCAAGATCCAGCTATACCACTCCTAGGCATATACCCAAAAGATGTTCAAGTACACAACAAGGACATTTGCTCAACTATGTTCATAGCTGCTTTGTTCGTAATAGCCAGAACCTGGAAAGAACCCAGATGCCCCTCGGTTGAGGAAGGGATACAGAAATTGTGGTACTTTTACACAATGGAATACTACTCAGCAATTTAAAAGGAGGAAATCAAGAAATTTGCAGGCAAATGGTGGGACCTGGAAACGATCATCCTGACTGAGGTATCCCAAAAGCAGGGAGACACACATGGTATATACTCACTTATATAGACCTATAAGATAGAATAAACATACTGAAATCCATACACCTAAAGAAGATAAACAAGAAAGAGGACCTGGGGCAACAGGATTAATACTCACTCAGAAAGTCAAATGGGACAGACATTGGATGTAGGAGAAAACAAGTAGCAGGACAAGAGCCTACCACAGAGGGCCTCAGAAAGACTCTTCCTAGCAGGGTATCAAAGCAAATATTAAGAAACATAACCAATCCTTTGGCAGAGTTCAGGGAATCATATGTAAGACAGGGGAGTTAGTATGACCTGGAGAGGTCAGGCGCTCCACAAGAACCAAATATATCAGGGCACAGGGGTCTTTTATGAGACTGTCTCTCCAACCAAGGACCATGTATGGATATAACCCCTGCTTGTATGTAGCAAATGGTAGCTCAATACCCAAGTGGGTACACTAGTAAGGGGAATAGGGACTATTTTGGACATGAACTCAATGGCTGGCTCTTCGACATCCCCACCCCCCAAGGGGGGTGCAACCTTGCGAGGCCACAGAAGAGGACATTGCATCCATTCCTGAAGAGACCTGATAAGCTAGAGTTAGATGGAAGGGGAGGAGGTCCTCCCCTATCAGTGGACTTGGAAAGGTGCAGGGAGGAGATGAGGGAGGGAAGGAGGGATAGGGAGGGAATGCAGGAGGGGGCTACAGTTGGGATACAAAGTACATAACCTGTGATTAATAGAAAATAAAAATGTTAAAATTAAAGAAACTATTCCCTGCACTTTACCCAGTGGTTGGCTATGAGTCTCAACATCTGCTCTCATACACTGCTGGGTAGAGTCTTTCAGAGGCCCTCTGCGCTAGGCTCCTGTTCTTTTCCCTATTTTCTGCCTCTTCTGATGTCTATCCCATTTGCCTTTCTGAATGAGGATTGAACATCTTACCCAGAGTCCTCCTTCTTGATTAGCTTCTTTAGGTCTACAGATTTTAGTATGTTTATCCTATATTTCATGTCTAATATCCATTTATAAGTGAGTATATACCATGTGTGTATTTCCACTTCTGGGATACCTCACTCAGGATGATTTTTTCTAGTTCCCACCATTTGCCTGCAATTTTCAGGATTTCCTTGTTTTTAATTGCTGAGTAATATTCCATTGTGTAAAAGTACCGCAATTTCTGTATCCATTCCTCAGTTGAGGGACATCTGGGTTGTTTCCATATTCTGGATATTACAAATAAAGCTTCTATAAACATGGTTGAGCAAATGTCCTTGCTGTATACTTGAGCATATTTTGGATGTATGCCTAGGAGTGGTATAGCTGGATCTTGAGGAAGCACTATCCCTAATTTTCTGATAAAGCACCTGATTGATTTACAAAGTGGTTGTACCTCTTAACTGCTGGGATTAAAGGCTTCGTAGTATCATGCCTGGGTCAAATTTTTAACAGTTACTTGAAGCCTCAATATTTCCAGGAATTCTTCTCCAATTAACAACAAACACTGGCACACAGACACAGACACAGACACAGACACAGACACACACACACATACACAAACACAAGTCTAGAGAACTGTTTATATGATTTAGGGTTCTTTTGCTTGCAAGGGACAGAAATATAACACAAACAAGTTTCGATCAAAAGACAGGGGTTGTTGATTCTAATAGTAATGTGCAGAGCCACCTTCAGCATAGCTAGATCATTTAGTGCCTAAATGTTGTCATTAGCCAACAGTTTTTCATGTCTTGGCTCTAATTTCATGTTTGATTCAGTTCTCAGACAGGCTCTCTCAAGTTGTTTGCCAAGATACTAAGAACCAAGAACTTTCAATTTGTATCTTACCACTTAGCAACACCAGTGGAAACATAGACTTATCTTTTCAAATAGGTCCAGTGAAATTTCCAAAAATGAGTTATCGCTGAAACCAAATACAATGGCCAGAGAAACAGAATTCTTTGACTCACCATAACTAGGTAATGTAACCATCTATATAAAATAACACCGTTTTACCAGAAAAAGACATGCTGGGAAGAAAAAGTTCTATCTATAGATTTATACTTTTATCATCTCTCATGTTCCAACACCTGCCATCATCCTGCTCAGACTACATCATCCTGTGTGTGTATGTGTGTGTGTGTTTAAAGTCTTCTCCACTACACTGTTAGTTCTTATGTCTATTTATCTCTATATTTCTAGAAATACTATAATGATTTGGCCTCTAGAAAATGTTCTCAATCAATAAAGGATGAATGAATGGCTCTGTTGTAAATTTTTAACAGGTGAATAAATTATATGGAGCCACACTGAAGGCCAAGTCCAGGGAAATAGTTTAATTTGATATTTAGACAAATTAATAACAAGACGTCAATTTACTTGGTTATATGTATAATTGTTTCTGGGTTGCATGGTAAATAAACATAGTGAACAGTTCATCCTACATTCCACAGTTATGTAATAAATGCTTTCTATATGTCAGGACTTTGCTGGATACCAGCATTAGCCTCTGGCTATTAATTACACAATTCTTATTAATGGAGATAGTATAGCATTATTGTATGTGTAAGCTTTAGGGACCTGGAATGAAATCCTAGCATCTTGCAGTCACTATATTGATGTCTATCAGCTAGTTACTTAACCACCATACCTACATTCCTCTTCTAACAAATGAAAACAGTATCTACCTCAGAGGAGGTTATAAGGACTGAGTACAAGGGTGGATATAAAACACTGAGATTAATGCCTGGAATACTTAGTGATTCAAAAATGTTTTTTTTTACATTTTTTTTATTTTTTGTTATCAATCACAGGTTAGGTACTTTGCATCCCAAGCGTAGCCCCCTCCCTCATTCCCTCCCACCCTCCCCAACCCTCCCTCATCTCCTCCCCGCCCCCTCCAAGTCCACCAACAGGGGAGGACCTCCTCCCCTTCTGTCCAACCCCAGCTCATCCTATCTCCTCAGGGTTGGATGCAATGTCCTCCACTGGGATCTAGTCAGTCTGTCACTCCCTGGCATGTATGGGGGAGGGTCAAAGAGTCAGCCATCAAGTTCAAGACTGAAACAGTCCCTGTTTCCCTCACTAGGGTCTTTAGTCCTACACCGAGCTATCCTGTGTCCCATCTGAACAGGGGTTCCAGAACACATCCACACGTGGTCCTTGGTTGTAGAAACCGTCTCATACAAGACTCCTGTGCCCTGCTCAGTTTAGTCATTGTGGAGCTCTTGTTCTCTCCAAGTTTCACCAACCTCCTCCATTTCTATCATTACTCCTTGCCTTCTGCCAAAGTATTGATTGCGAGTCTTAATATCTGCTCTGATACATCGCTATGTTGACCCCCCACACCCCGGAGGTCCTCCTTGGCATACTCCTGTCCTGTTGCTTGTTTTCTCCTCCACTCAATGTCCATCCCATTTGTTCATCCAAACGGGCATTGATCATACCCACCTGGGTCTTCCTTCCTGTATATCCTCCCTAGGAGTGTAGATTTCAGCATGAACTTCCTATCCTAT
>CM053742.1:92999850-93071686 GCA_028658305.1 Pachyuromys duprasi | reverse complement strand
GAGCTCTGCCCTGAGCTTACTGCTAAAGGCTCTCTTCTGGACTGGAGCTTTGGCGCCTCCTTCTGGGTCAGGGGCTGTGCACCATGGTCTGAGATGGTATTTGGGGCACCTCGGTCTGGACCTGATACTATGAGTCCCAATCCGGGGTGGTGGCTGGGTGTGCCTAGGGTTGTGGGTCTGACAGGTGTAGCCCGCAGTATCTGGGTGAAACGCAGACTGTCCGGGGTACTGTGTGCCCCAGCCCAAAGTGGTGGCCACTGGCACAGAGGGTTGTGCACCCGCGCAGTGCAGCCCGAGGTATCTGGGTGAAACTCAGTCTGTCCGGGGTACCGTGTACCCAGCCCAAGATGGCGGCTTAGGCGCCCAGCCTGGCTGTGCGCAGCCTGTCTCCCTCTGGAGTTTTTCCTGGGAATAGCTGGGTGTCCCTTGGACTTTTCCACTTGATTTCCCCACAGTAGGAATTCCGCTCACCTGGCAGTCGCAAACGCTGGTGTTTTAGGTCCGAGATCTCAGTCTCCCGGTCACTGTGCCTACACTACTGTCCTGCTCCTCAGACACAGTGTCCTCCTGGGGCAGCCATCTTGGATCCTCCACACTGTGATTCATAAATGTTAATGCCTGTGATTATTAAATAGTAGCACTGTACTGCCTAAATGTCACTGTTCCCATTATACTTGACCAAAATCAAGAACGTAACATTTCTGGCCTTTGAGAAAATAAGAAGAAGAAAAGAAAAACACACGGTAGGGAAGCTTAGCACAGCTCTGGAAGGTCATAATTTGACACAGAACTTAGGATATTGCCTTTTTTATTGGTAAATGATCATGCTCTATAGCAAGGGATATTGCTCTGTGATGTAGTAAATTCATAGCATTGTAAAGGGCCTGGGTTTAATTGCTAATACTGTTAGTGAACCAGTGATGAAGAATTATGAATACAGAAATACAAAAACTGCTCCTCCCACAGCCAAGAGCTGGTTAAGGGATAATTTTCTTAAACCTTGCCATTGCCAGTACTCAAGTCTCAATATGAGAAACAGAACAAGCAAATACTTTGTGTGGCTACACAGGGTGTGGTAACACCATATGCTAGTTTGAAGAGGGCCATTTGAGGTAATGGAGAGAGGTGTTATTTAGAGGCCAGCAGATTGGTACTGGGATCCAAGCTTTCCTCTTACATACTTTCTGTGTACCAGTCACTGCTCAAGGAACACTGAGTATATTGCTTCCTTTAATTCATAAGGCAACCTAAGTTTTTCCTATCATTTTCTTTTGCCAGTAGAAGAGACTAAAGGACAGAGTAGTGAAAATACTCACCAAAGGTCACATAACTATTATCTGGGGAAATCCAGTTTCCTACCCAGTCTCCCACTCATGATCACATTATTAATTATAACTCCACTTGTCTACCAGCATTGGACTTCAGATCTTCATCTGTAAAATTTACTTAATTGTACCCAACTTGTAAAGCTGTTGTACAGATTCAAGATAAGCAGCAAGGGTACTCCAGCCAGGGAAGAAAGTAGGCTATCTCCAGATATTTCTCCCTCCGTTGCTTTAAACCCAGTCCTCCAATCTTTTCCTTCAATCTGTGGCAGACCACCTGTTGCATCATCCATTTCCCTTGCCCCCATATCCAATGGTTCTCACAGATCTTTCCCTCCAAACTTCCTCCCCATTCATTTCTTTATTTCAGCCCCCAAATCAAGGATGCATTCCCCAGGAAACCATAGGGAACTCTTCCCAGAGAAGCTAGGAGGATAACTGCAGATCCAACCTGCTGTAGCTTGCCCTTCCTCTCTGCCTCTATTTCCAGCACAACACACAGATCTTCTCTCCCAACCTTCCCCTCCACTCATCCTGTTATTCCAGGCCCCAACTCCAACAGGCCTTCTCTGGAAACTTTCCAGCCAATCCTACCATAGAAGCAAGTAGAAAAGTTTCACATCCTCCCTCTCCCTCTTCTTTCCCATATCCAATCCACTAATATCATCCTCAGCTCAGTAGTAGAAGACCTATGGAGACTGCATCTCATTCTCTGCCCCCAATCGCAGAGGTCTAAGCATATCCTGGTAGAACATCTTACTTTCCTCCCTCCTATGTAACCCCCTAGCCTACCGTTCTATCCATTCCTCATTCCTAAATAGCTCCTAATGTCCAGGAACAAATTTTACCAAGAACCCCCACTTGTTATGATCCCCAAACAATTTCCTACCAAGCAACCACACTCTCCTAAGAACCAAAGAAGACACCAGAAACCAAGAGAGAGAGAAAAAAAAAAAAAACATCCACCCAACAAAAAAAAGTCCAGATATCATCACCTAGAATTACAATTTCCCAATCCCAGATGCCAAGACACTACCAGGAACACAGAATAATAGCCAGGACAATTGGCTCCACTCGAGCCCAGCATCCCTATCACAGTATTGCCACATAGCTAAAGCAGAAGACAAAGATTTTAAAATGTTGTTTATGAATACGATTGAGGGCCTTACATAGGAAATAAATAAGTCCATAACAGAAATATATGAAAACACAAACATTTGAAAGAAATTAATACTGCAGTTCAAGGCTGGAAAGTGGTAATAGAATCAATAAAGAAACTCCAATCTGAAGAAATATAGAAATGGAAAATTTAGGAATTCCAACAAGAACCTCAAGAGGCAAGTCTCACCAACATAATAAAAGAAGGAAAAAGGTAAGACAGAATCTCAGTCATTGAAAATATCATAGAAGAAATTAGTACATGAGCCAAAGAAAATGCTAAAATATACTTTTAAAAATCCTGACATTAAAACATCCAGGAAATCTGGGTCATTATTAAAATGCCAAATCTAAGAATAATAGAAATAGAAGAGGAGGAGGAGGACGAGGAGGAAGAAAAGGAATGAGAAGTTGAAACCACACAGGTCAAAGGCACAGGAAATATTTTTAACAAAATCATTGAAGAAAATTTTCCTAATCTAAATAAAGATATGCCTATCAAGGTGTAAGAAGCGTACAGAGCATCAGATAGGCTGGACCAGAAAAGAAAGTCACCTCAACACATAATAATCAAAATATTGTATGTGCAGAACAAAGAAAGAATACTTAAAGATGTAAGGTGAAAAAACCAAATAACATAAAGACTGATCTACTAGAATAATATCTGTCTTCTCAGTAGATATTACAAGAGCCAGAAGGGCCTCAACAGATGTTCTACAAACTCTTAGGAGACCACAGATGCCAACCCAGACTACTGAACACAGCGAACCTTTAAATCATAATAGATGGAGAAAGTAAGACATTTCATGATAAAAAACAAATTTAAGCAATATCCATCTACAAATCCATCCCTACAAAAGAAGCTGGAAGGAAGAACTCTAACCTAAAGTGTTTTTACTGCAGAGTTAACCCCCATTCCCACCTTCAAAAACTCCCAAACCAACAAATCCAAAGAGAGGAAAACACACACACACACACACACACAGACACACACACACACACACCACCACCACCACCACCACCACCAGAATCAGTAAAAACAAAATAACAGTAATCAACAAATACTACCCATAGATGTCCCTCAACATTAATAATCTCAGTTCCTCAATAAAAAGACACTGACTAACAGAATGGATGTGAAACTGCTTTTCATCTGCTGCATCCAAGTATCACACAACATCAAAGAAAGACATCATCTCAAGGTAAAAGAATGGAAAAAGTAAGATAGTGTAGCAACTTTAATATCTGACAAAATAGACTTCACAGTACTAATCAGAGATAAGAAAGGACACCACACACCCATCAATGGAAAATTCCATGAAGAAAACAGTGAAATTCATAATAGCTATACACCAAAAATAAGATCAATAAGTTTCACAAAAGAAACTACAGTTTAAATTACATATTGACCCTCACACACTGATGGTGAGAGACTTCAATAACTCTCTATCACCAATACACAGATCATTCAGACAAAAACTAAACAGAAAAATGCTGGAGCTAATTAGTGTTATAAATGAAATGGACCTAAGAGATATTTACAGAACATTTCAAACACACACACACACACACACACACACACACACACGTGCACGCGCACTTTTTGTTCTACTAAGTACCTCATGGACCTCATGAAACTTTTTCCAAAAATGACCACTTGTTCAGATACTTCAGACACAAAGCAAGGCTCAAAGGATACAAAAATTGAAACAATGTTTAGTGTGCTCTCTGATCATCCCGAATTAAAACTGGTTATCAGCAACAGGAAACTTCCAAACTCATGGACACTGAACAGTTCTCTACTGAATGAAAACTGGATCAAGGAAAAAACTGAAGACTTTATCATTAAAATGAACACAGAACATATCCAAACTTATGGGACACAATGAAGATAGTTCAAAGAGGCCAATTCATAATATTACATACCTACATTAAAAAACTGAAGAGATCTCATACTATCAATTTAACAGCACACCCGAAAGTTCTAGAGAAAAAAAAAAAAAAGAAACCACACAAGGTGTACAGGACAAGAAATAATCAAACCCTGCAATGAAATCAATGCAAGAGGAGCAATCCAATACAAGTAATAAATGAAACAAACAGTTTGTTCTTTGAGAAAATCAGTAAGTTTGACACACACAATTAAAATTAATAACTAAAAGGTAGAGATATAACATGTAAATTAACAACATTAGAAACTGAAAAGAGGGTGGGGCATAATACAGAGAATCACAAAGACATACGTTAAAAACATGTACTATACAAAATTGGTAATCTAAAAGAAATGGATAAATGTGTTGATGCATATTGCTTACCAAACTTAAAACAAAGCAAGACCAGAGAAGCAATTTAAACAGATGTGTAACCCCTAGTCAAGTCAAATATAAGCAGTAATTAAAAGTCTCCCAACCAAAAAAATGCCAGGGCCAAAGAACATTAGCTCAGAATGAAACGCCAATATTTTTCAAATTATTCCACAAAATAGAAACAGAAGGAATATTGCCCAATTCAATTTATTAAGTCCCAGTTACCCTGATATCCAAACCACACAAAGACCCAACAAAGAAGGAGAATTACAGACCAAATTACCTTATGAACATAGATGCAAACATTCTCAATAAAATACTTGCACACCAAATCCAAGAATATATCAAAACCATTATCGACCATGATCAAGTAGGATTCATCCCAGAGATGCAAGGATGGTTCAACATATGTAAATGAATAAATGTAATCCATCCTACAAACAAAAGACAAAACTTCATGATTGTTTTATTAGACCCATTAAGTCCATTGACAAAACCCAACACCCCATCATGATAAAAGCCCTAGAGAGATTAGGGGTACAAGGGACATACCTAAGTACAATAAAGGAAATTTATAGCAACCCACAAATTAAATGGAGAGAAGCTCAAAGCATTTCCACTAAAATCAAGAACAAGACAAGGCCATCTACTTTCTCTATACCTACTCAATATAGTGCTTGAAGTTTTAGCTAGAGCAGTAAGACAAATAAAGGAGACCAGGGGGATACAAATTGGAAAGGAAATAAAATTACCTTTATTTGCAGATCATATGTAGTATAGATAAGGGACCAAAAATTCTATCAGGAAACTCCTACAGTTGATAAACAAAGAAGCTAGATAACTATCCCAGAACTCAAATTGTACTACAGATCTATATTAATAAAACAGCATGGTATTGGCACAAAACAGACTCCTTCTATAAGGGAAATCAAATTGAAGATCCAGACATTAACCTGCACGTTTATGGATACCCATGTGTGTATGTTTATAAAGAAGCCTGAAATAGACACTCAAAAAAGACATCATCTTCAACAAATGTTGACGCTCAAACTGGATGGCTACCTGTAGAAGAGTCCAAATAGATCCATACTTTCCACCCTGCACAAAACTCAACTCCAAATATAACAAAGACTCAGCATAAATCTAGGTACACTGGACATGATAGAAGAGAAAGAGGGGAATAGCCTTGAACTCATTGGCACACGAAAAGACCTTCTGAGTAAAACACAGTACAGGCACTAATATTAACAATTACTAAATGAGTTCTTATGAAACTGAGAAGCTTCTACACAGCAAACAACATTGTCATTCAGACAAAGTGGCAGCCTTCCAAATGGAAAAAAAATATTTTCCCAATTATACATTTTATGTATTACTAATATACAAAATATAGAAAGAATACAAAAACTAAATATTAAGAAAACAAATAACCCAATTAAAATGGAGGTACTGATATCAACAGAGGAATTTCAAATGGCTGAGAAAAATGTTCAACATCCTTAGCCATCAGGGAAATGCAAGCCAAAACTATTTCACGATTTTATCTCATACTCATTAGAATTGCCAAGACCAAAAAATAAGTAACAGCACAGGCTGGCTAGGGGAAAACTCATCCACTGCTGGTTGGAGTGCAAACTTGTACAGCCACTATGTAAATTAGTGTGGCAGTTCCTCAAGAAGATAAGAATCAGTCTACCTCAAGATCCAGCTATACCACTCATGGGCATATACCCAAAGATTGTCTCATCCTACCTCATAGACACTTGCTCAACCATGTTCATTGCTGGTTTATTCAAAATAGCCAGAAATTAGAAACTGCCTAAATGTCCCTCAACATTTACAGGTACAGAATGGATACAGAAAGTGTGATACATTTACACAATGACGTATTACCTCGTGATTTGAAAAAATTAAATCATGCAATTCACAGGTAAATGGATGGAAGTAGAAAAAAAAAAGTCACATTGGTGTGGTAACCTAGACCCAGAAAGAGAAATACATGTATTTACTTTTATGTGGATCATGTGGATCTTACCGTTTAAGTCAGTTATAACCAAGCTACAATTCATAGCACCAAAGAGATTGTCTATAGAGTGAAAGAGTAGGTGGGGAAAGATAGATCTCCTTTAGAATGGGAAATACAATAGATAGTTAATGGATGGATGGGGGCAAGGAGGGACTGAAATCAAGTAAAGGATCTAGTGAAGGGAGGGAGGCAAGAATAGGATTTGGGAGAGGACACTGGGAGAGACAGCTAAAATTAAGGACCATGTGATGGGTAGTATGAAAACCTAATAAATCAGAATCTTCCTCAAATATATACATATATGAAGTTGATCTAAATGTAATTGCCTAATAATGGAGGAGACAGGGCCCCACATGGCCATCTCTTGCCACCAAATGAAGCTTCTAATCCTGAAATTGGGTTACATCTAATTGAATTGTTAGCTAAAGGGGTTCCATGGGAACCTCCAAGCAATCCATACTGTTACCAAGACTATATAGGTTGACAGCAAGGTCTCATTGCTGAAGACAACACGTACACAACACACTGGACATGAAAAAAATTGAGCTGTTGCCTACATAGAGTCTTCATTTCTACCTACTAGCATCTTTGGTACAGAAAGATTACTTGCAGGTTATCAAAGGAAAAATGTAAACACCAACCCAGCCATCAACTCTTTCTCTACAGTGGTGTCCCATCAGAAACATATGCTAGTGCAGTAGTGGCACAAAGCTTATGGGATTAACCAACCAATATGTGATTTGACTTGAGCCCCACTCTAGGAGATAGAACCCATATCCAACATTGCTTCAGTGATCAAGAACCTGAGACTTGATAGCCCAGGGACACAGGGTAAAACAAAATAGTACTGTCTAAATAAAATGACTCCTAATGGTGTTCTGCTCTACTTATTGATCTGCTCCTTGCTCGGCCATCAACAAAGAAGTTTCCTCCTGTAGCACATGTGAGCAAGTGCAGAGACCCGCAGCCAGAGATTATAAAGAGAGAGACTTTGGAGCACTCAGCCCTTAACAGTATGTCTCCATCAAATCCCTCCCCTTAGAGTTCAGAGAACTCTGAACTGAAGAGGAGGCAGAAAGAGTGCAAGAGCCAGAGGGGATGGAGGACACCAGAAAAACAAGTCTCTCTCAATCAACATGATCAAAGCTCATATGAATTCAGAGACTGAAGAAGCATGCAGAGGTTCCATATGGGTCTGCATCAGTTGGGGGTCCTAGAGCTGAAAGAATAAGCGGGCCTCATTCCTAACCTAGAAACTATTTCCAATTGATAACCACTTGAAAAAGAAAATTTTGTTTTCTCCAAGGGAGTCTCACTGGGGAAGCAAACTATTCTTTAAGATAGGCTGTATGATCAGCAGTAGACAGAAAATGAACTCAGTGACATCATTGGAGGTTCCTTGTCTCATAAAGTTCTGAATTCTTCCTTTAAAATTTTTCAAAAATTTCATCTTAGTATATTTTCTTTTTATTTGGAAATATTTTTTCTTTATTTTTTTATTTGACAAGCAGCAATATCATATTTCTCATTTGAATGTAAATATAATTATTAGATTATCTGTCACATTACAATATTTAACTTTTTATTTTATGTCCTTTAAAATACATTTTAAAAATTGTTCTCTCTTTTTACCCTGTAATTTCCTTGTGTATGAATTATGGCATCCAGTTTATTGTTTTTATGGGATTCCTAAGTTCCTGAACAAGTGGGCATGTTTCTTGTGTCTTCTCTTGGGCACTTTTACTTCTGTTTGTTTAATCCAATTCCAGTATGTTAGTTTTTTTCTTTTTTTAAAGTTCTTATTTGCCTTTATTTTATGTGCATTGGTGTTTTTCCTGCATGTATGTCTATGTGAGAGTGCCAGATCTTGGAGTTACAGACAGTTGTGAGCTGTGATGTGGGTGCTAGGATTTGAACCCTGTTCCTCTAGAAGAGCAGTCAGTGCTCTTAATGACTGAGCTATCTCTCCAGCCTGTGTTAGTTTTTCTTTTGTCTTATTATAGTTCATTTTATTGTTATCCCTTAAAAGCCTGTTTTGTTTTTTATATTTACTTTTTCTTTGTAATGAGTTGACAGGAAGGAGGTGGATCCGGATGAAAGAGGAGGTGTGGAGGAACTGGGAGGAGTAGAGGGAAGGAAAACTGTAGTCAGGATATATTATGTGAGAAAAAAAATCTATTTTCAATAAAAGGAAAAGAAGAGTAGAGATGGGGGAGAGTTCTTATCTGGCAAAGGTATATTTCAATCATGAATCCTTATTAGTTGAATGAAAATTGTTGTTCCTTTTCTAAATGGCTTATTTGCTGGGCTGTATTCTGATTTTGATGCAAATTGTTCTAGGCACCCACATTTATTTAACAAAGTCCCTGCATTCAGTTACATTCTGGAGTACTGAAATTTGAGAAGAGAAACATGAAAATTCATTCAAAGTTACAATGACTTCTCAAAGTAAATGATTTCTCAAAGATGGGCAAAGTTATCAACACCACTGATGAGCATTCATTGTGCTGGATGATGCTATGAATGTTACCAAAGAAAAGAAATTATAGATGTCACCCAGCTATGAAACCTTCAACCTACAATAGTAACTAGCCTCTAAGACCAATAGTAACTAACCTCTAAGGTTGATTCTAAACCTTCCTAATACTGTGCCCCTTTAATACAGTTCCTCATGTTGTAGGGACCTCCACCATAAAATTACTTTTGTTACTATGTCATAACTATAATTTTGGTACTGTTATGAATCGTAATGTATATATTTGATATTCAGGATAACTGATATGTGACCCTGTGAAATGGTACTTTGACTTCCAAAGTGGTTATTACCTACAAGTTGGTCTTGTTGGAGGAGGTGTGTCACTAGGGATAGGGTTTGAGGCTTCAAAAGCCCACAGCAGACTTACTCTCTCTGCCTTTATTTACCTCAGCCTTGTGGATCAGATGTAAATATCCAGCTACTGCTCCAACACTATACATGCCTTCTTGCTGTCATCCCCTCCCCCTTTCCTGTCCCCATCATGGTTATGGAATGGCCCTGTGAAACAGTAAGTCATCCCCCAATTACAAGCTTTCTTTTATAAGTTGTCTTTGTCATGGCAGCTCTTCACATCAATAGAAAAATTAAGACAGGGAGAAAGATACTAGGTTATTTATGAAGGTGGATACTTTGCTGTTGAGGATCTTTTTTATCTTTTTGTCCATCCATGAATCGAGATTCTACCTTCTGTTTCCTAGACCACATACCACTGGGTCCTCAGTGCTGACTGATGCTCCCTGAATCACCACCTAAAGTTCACATCATAGCTCGGACTTCATGGAGCACATTTCCACCTGTCATCCCATTATAGAAAAGTGGACCTGAAAAGGACAGAATCCCAACCTGCTCAGAAACTCAAGGCATAAATATATCAGAAAGTAGTTTTGTAACCCATTCTTCACTGGTAGGTTTTTTTTAATATGACCCTTCTGGATATTTTGAGTTTATACTTAATAGAAATGAAAAAGATGAAGACTAAACTAAAACATAAAGAATGGCATCTAAAAATTTTACCTATGATGAGTGTCCACCAACACAACTACAACTCAAAAAGCTCCAATTCCTTGTGAAGACGTTTTAATAATTCCCATCAGTTTTATTCATGCCCTTTGACAATGCAATTTTTTCTGGGAATTCTATTTCTAAGAAGTATTTTATTAGAAGGAATATAAAAATCTATTAGCACAAAGGCATTATTACCTTTAATAGTGAGAAACTGAAAATATTAAAATGTTAAAAAAAAACTTGACGTATGGCCAGTAGAAAATGAAATGTATACAATAAGGGGTTCACTTTATAATATTGAATGAATAAAACAAGTTTCATGATAGTTACAGTGTTTTAAATATTATAAAGTTGTCTTGAGTGCTACAACCCAGAAAGGACTCTAAAAAATATTTTTAAAAAGAGTCCTGTGTTAAGACAGTGGTTCAAATGATAATTTACAGAATTAGGACATGTAACATGTATTTGGGTGAGTATAAGGACTGAGAAGTAGTTGGAGAGGGTATTTCAAATTTCAGCCACCTTAACACCTTTTTGCTCATCACCTTTCTAGTAAGCCCCTAAACAACTGAGAAATTATTGTTAGTTAAAATGTACACAATACGGGGCCTGCAGAGACTGATACTCCAACCAAGGACCACACATGGAGAGGACCTAGACCCCCTGTTCATAGGAAGTCCATTGGCTGTTCAGTTTCCAAGTTGGTTCCCTAGTAAGGGGTACAGAAGCTGTCTCTGGCATGAATTCAGTAGCAGGCTCTCTGATAACCTACCCCGGGGTGGGGGTGCAACCTGCCAGGCCACAGAAGAAGAAGATGCAGCCAGCCTTGATGAGATCTGATAAGCTAGGGTCAGATAGAAGGGGAGGAGGACATCTCCTATCAGGGGACTAGGGAAGGGGCATAGGAGGACAAGAGGGAAGGTGGGTGGGTTGGGAAGAAGTTGAGGTAGGAGGCTGCAGTGGGGATACAGAGTGAATAAATTCTAATAAACATATACATAAGTATAACCAAAATTTTAAAAAGTACACAATAGGCAAACATGCTTTTCCCATCAGATAAGCATGGTTACCTGATTCGCTGTCATCAGGCCTTCTTTTTCCTGTCTGGTTATGTTATGACATAGGAACAAAATAATCGTGTACTTCCACCTTTCATTTTGTCACTAAGGACTCTGTGACCTAAACTATGTTAATGTGATTTGTCTAAGCAAAGATTTACTTCCTTCATTTGAATAATGGAGATAATAATTGTATTTACATTGTGGTTGCTGTGAAAGTTAAATAAGTTAATTCATATAACATGCTTAACAAAATATGCGATATGGAGTGAATTTTCTTTATAAATCAATGTGCATTTAAGTGCAGAACATACATATACCATACATGTTAGTTTCTGCCTACATAATAGGGATAATATTAGCATATACCTCAGTCAGCTTCTAAGGAAGAAATGAGAGGATAAATACCAAGCCTTTGTTAAAAAATATGGTAAACATATAATAGTTGTAACATCAAAATTGTGGCCCTGGGCAGTTTTTTATTATTATTAAATTACTGGGTATGGTGGCCACCTACTGTAAAAGGTGAGGCAGGAGCACTCAAGCCCAGGATTTTGAGGCCATCAGGGTCAACACACTGAGACTTCATGTCAAAAAGAAAAAAAAATTACCTGATGATAATAGGGACATTTCATGCCAATGTGAGCAATACCTACCTGGTGCCTGAGAAATGCACCAGAAGTGTTTCACTAAATAAGTAAAGAAGAACCACAGTCATATGAAGGTCAAGGGGAGCAAAGGATAGTGACTTGGCAGGGAAAATATGTACAGAAAAAGAACACACTGTCTTAAAGTATTTTTGTATGTTTTATTTGTGTGGTGTGTGATGTGTGTGTGTGTGTGTGTGTGTGTGTGTGTGTGTTGGTGCCTACAGAGATACAAAGAGGTTGTCAATTCCCCTGTGGAAGGTGGAGTTACAGGTGGTTGTGAGCCACCATTTCAATACCAGGAATCAAACTCAGGCCCTCTGCAAGAACAACAGGTGTTCGTAATTGCTAAGCCATCTCTCCAGCCCACAAAATACTTTCCAAAAATCATAGGAAAAAAAGAACAAAAAAATAACTAGGGTGAGTCAAATAGATTGTAGAAATTCATAGAGAAGTTCCCAAAGGCATATACTGAGAGGCCAGTCAATCTTTTCCTCTTTATTTCCTGCCATCCAAATCCTCACCTTTCCTCACACAGACCTGTTCTCATCGTGTCCTGTCTAGAGTCTCTCCCTTTAGTTTTTACTTCCTTGTAATCTAAAACTATAAGCCAGGAAGATCCTTTTTGTACTTCCTTTTTCAAAGAAATTTCTGCACCTTATAACAATCACTTTTTGCAAATTTCTAATTTGTTGCTATAGCACTGTCAGCTGCCACTCATATTCTTCATTTTTATTTTTGTTTGTCACATTCCCCCATTACAGTGTTGACTCCTTATAACTAGGAGTGTTTCTATGTGCTTCTTCTCATATCCTCAGTGCACAGAATAACTTTTGTAGTTCTGCATATGGAA
This sequence comes from Pachyuromys duprasi, assembly GCA_028658305.1. NCBI lineage: Eukaryota > Metazoa > Chordata > Mammalia > Rodentia > Muridae > Pachyuromys > Pachyuromys duprasi. The sequence continues at coordinate 93,058,772 of CM053742.1, read as the reverse complement.
CCCAGGGCTTTGGCCATGTTTAAGTAATCACTTTCCAACTGACATATACCTAAGTGCAGTAAAAAATTTTTAAAACAAATGTAGGTATGTGCTTTTAATATATAATATCATATAATACCTATAACAACCTTGCAGGTAAATAGTAGGAATATATGTTTCTATTTCAAGAATGAGGAATGTGAGGTCTTCATTGCTTCCATAGAAAATGACTTGTTTGTACTGTATCAGTTACTTTTCTTGTTGATGTGACTAAAGAATTTACCAAAAAAAACCAAACCAACTAAAGAAGAAAGGATTTACTTTACAGTTTTGTTTTGTGAATATATTCCCCATTTAGTAAAGGCATAGCAGCATCCCTATAAGGGCTGGTGATTGTGGAACCCACTTGCTCACATATTCACAGATCAAGAAGTAGACTGAGGAGAGGAAGTGAAGTAAGGCTATGAATCTTAATACCACCCACAAGTTCCTCTTTCTCCAGGAATTTCCAGCCTCCAAAATGATTCACAACCTCTTAAAACAACACTACAAGCTGGAGACCAAGTGGTTGAACACTTGTGGCCCAAATCATACTATTTTACCTTTGACTCCTAAAGACTCAGGGCTATTTAATAATGGAAAATGCATTCAGTCCCTGAGTCTTAATAGATTAAGTCATTGTTCAAAAGACCAGTGTTCCAGTCTTTTTAAAGATATGAGATGATCTCTTAACTGTAAGCCTTTATAAAATTAAATAAGTTATATAGTTCAATACAACAGCACAGAGTATATTCCTATTACCTTTATAATTGCAAACACTTGACAGAAACAAGGGAGGGGAGAATTATTTGGGCTCATGGTTTGAGGGGATATAGTCCATGTGGAAGGAGAGGCATGGCAGTAGGGGAGGTTCCTATAATCGTGGGAGCATACATCAAGTGTTTGCTACATGGTATTGATCTGTAAGTAGAGAACACAGGCCAGAGCAGGACTTGGCTAAATGTCTATCAAGCTGAACAAATTGAAAAGACTGTGTAGTCCTTTCCCATATATCTCACAACCCACTGGTGGAATTAATTCTACTACAAAGTAGAAATACTAATTTAAATTATGTATCTCCTGTTCTAAAAGATATCTAGAGAGTTGTAAGGAATCGTATAGCAGTTATGAGGCAAAGCCATTGGAGAAATGGTGTACTTTTTAAAGAGAAGCTTCTAAGAATTTACAGCGAAAAATTAGTTTATGCTACTGAGGGGTCAAGTGCCTGCTGAGTGGGCTCTTTTAGTTGCTACCTCCGTAAAGGTAGATGAGAACCAAGTGCTTTGCAAAATGACGTTCAAAGTTGCCTCTAAACAGTCTAACATTTAACCATTATATCTAGTTTAATCTCATGAAAGATGACATAACCCCCCCCCACCCAGAACTGTTTAATTCTACCTCTGTGATGGACTTCTATAATCCCTCATTTAAGTTCTGACTTCTTCCAGATCACTCACATGTCTTTTTTGTCTCTTGTCCAATTATATTTAGCTTAGATGAGTTGCGAAGGTAGGAAAACATAGTATTAGGACAGAAATAGCTGATTGCATGGACTCTTGACCTCTTTCATGCCTCTAGAGGGGAGAAATTTCTTGGAAAATGTCCCAAGAATGCTCATCAGCATCAATTCTTCTAAAAAGAGAACTATTTGGCACCTGTATTATATACTGTACTTTATTGAGTACTTCTTTTTCAATTATATAGAACATTTTAATCATCACCATTGTTTTATAATGGAGGAAATGAAAAAAATGGGCATATGTTTGAAGGTCTCAAAGTAAAAAATAGTAAAATTTGCTTTGTGAGTCACACTTGTATATCCTGCCTTTTATTAGACATCTCTACTGAGATATTCCACAGGCTCTTGACAAGTACCATAGCTAAAACTCAACTCATTGTCTCTATATGCCACCTTCCAAATCCATTCCTATATTTGAGGATATAGCCCTTATCCATGCTGATGTTCCAGTCAGACACCTGGAATTTTCCTTTGACTTTTGCTTCCATTACATGTTTTAAATGTTCTCTCCTTAGTCACCCACTCTACCCTACTACCATGTATCAGACTCTCATCAGTCTGAAAGCATCAGATAAACAACCTCTTCACTGTCTTCCTGGCTCCAGTTCTTATCCTGCTTCATCTCCAGGCCAGGAGCCTTTAAAAAGCCCGAATAAGAATAGGTCATGAAAACTGTGCATTGCCACTGGGATAAAGTACAAATTAACTTAGAATCATCTTCCATACTGTCTGTATCCTCAGTCGCATGCCCTGCACAATCCTCATTAAAACTTTTAGTCTCTTCAAAAGGATGTGATCAAGATAATGCTTATTGGGCACCTGAGTGGTGCTAAATTGTAGCCTAAGTATATCACCATTTGTAATTGAGTAATCAACAATAGTCTTATACAGGAATTGTCATCAGCCCCATATGACAGGGGAAGAAATGGAGACAGAGAGTTAATAAGTGGGCAATTTGAGGCTCAAGTCTTGTTCAGAAGGCATTCTTTCTTTTAAAAAAATCTGTTATTTTATGATATTATAATTATAATATAATCACACCTTTACCCCCTCCTTTTACTCCTTCCAAAAACTCTCATATAGCCCTCCTTGATTGCTGTCAATTTTCTGGCCTCTTTTTCAATTAATTGTTGTTACACACACATAAACACACACACACACACACACACACACACACACACAAACGCACACCCCAATATGTGAAAATGTATTCTTAACAATTCTCTACCTCTTTTGTTTTTCTATCTGTCAGGAATATAACCATTGTTTACCAGACTAAATCCCATAAGGTGTATGTTAAGGTTCTTCATTGGCAAATGTTCTCTGCCCTCTCCACATTCCTTTGCTTCATCTAATCCTCACCTGTAACTGAATAAGATATCTCTTCTCTAATGTCTCTTGAAATCTGTAAAATTTCCACTTGGTGCACAACTCCTGACCTTTTGAGGTCATGAATCTTTGTGCTGTTGCCTTGGATCTCAGCATGTACATGGTCCAGTGCTTGGCATATAGTAAATATTCACTGATCAGTTCTTGAAGAACTCTCATGAATATTTATTTATGGATACATATAAATCCACAGGCAATATCCTTCCCTATTCAGACACCCTGATAGCTTCCACAAAACTGAGCATGGGCCTTGTAAGCAGGAGAGGATGCATCATGAGCTCTAGTTATAATCTTTTATATGGATATAATTTCAGACATATTAAAACATTACAAAATATGAATTGTATAAAGATCACTTGCACACAGTTTACTAACATTTAACTATTTCTAATGTTTTTTCTAGTTGCTTTATTGTTTGCTCACTATATATGCCAATTTATTAATTTATTTATATACACATATGTACTCATTGATTTTTAGTGAGAAACATGATATATATTACGTGTCCGTGACACTTTTATTTTTGAGTACATCACATTTTTCTTTTACAACTCCAGTATAGTTATCAGTGCCAATAAATACTGATATTTTTTATAATTGACCCTTTAGATCTAGAATGTTTCATATTCCAACCATAGCCATTAACTGTTACTTGTAGTATTTTCTGTTTATTTCTGCCAGGAAAAAAAAAACATTTAGGATCAGGTATTGAATTCTGATGTCACTCATCTTTACTTTCCTTTGATATATAACATCTACAGCACTTTTTTTATGATAATGGCATTCCTTGAAGCATATAATCATATGCTTCCCACATACTCATACTCATTCCACAACTTTTAAAAATTATATTCTGTCCTTCACTGTGCATCGTTGGTGTATCCTTGAGGTTAGATATCGGATACGTATTCTATGATGGAGTGCCATACATGTGTTTTTATGTCCAACTTAGGGACTTGTAGAGTCTTATAATATCCATCAACTGTGAATACACAGCTTATATTTAAATTTCAGTTTCTTGTGGTACATATATAAAATTGCATCTTATTCAGTTGCAAAGAAAAGTTATGAAATTTGCAAGAAAATTGTTTGATCTAGAAATTATTATATTAATCAAGGTGATAAAGACTCAGAAAGACAAATACCACATGTTCTCATAGGCAGATCCTATCTTTCAAGGTATGTATATATTTATATGTGTGTGTGTGTGTATGTATGTATGTATGTAGATATAGTTTCTTAAACTGTAAAAAAAACACAAGAGAGGGCAAAGAGTTGTTGAGGGACGGGGGGAGGCCGATGGACACATGTGACACATGAAAATTAAATGGTAGCTATTGGGAAAGGTAATAAGGAGGAGATCAGGGAGGAGAGGGAAGACAGAAAGGAAGAGGATCAGAATCAAATTTTAATTTGAAAGTTCTAGAGTGAAACCTACTATATTTGCTAATTAATAATAATTAATGCATAAAATAATAGTCAGTGAAGAAAAAAGGTTAAGAATTTGAAAGAAAGCAGACAGTGGTATAAGGAAGGTTTTGAGGGAGAAAATGGAAGGGATAAATGTTATAATTATAATCTCAAAAATAAAATAAATATGTATAATATAAAAATTTAGATGGGAGAGATTGGCACATTAAATGAAGATGCGTGTGTGTGTATATGTGTATGTGTGAATGTGTCCTGATGTATGGCAAGTACATATAGAACATCCTCCCTTAAAAACTAGTAAGTAGTGAGCTCTGATAAACTAAATTAGTTATCATGTGATTATACATGTGGGTTCTGAGGACTGAGTAGCTCAGGTCATAACACAGCTGGCCTCTTACTGTTGATAGCTGGATGATGTACAAAGGTTGAAAATAACCCCTGGATTTCAAGTATTTTACTCTCAAATAGTTATAAGTATGTTCTTCAGTTGAATTAAATTAGACTATTTGTGTAAGTTTATCTAGGTGCTTATAAATGTATGTATTACCATTACATGTGATTGATATTTTAAATAATAGGTGCTATCTACTTAGAATTAGCAAATAAACAATAACAATTTTAAAACCTCAAGTTAAATTTAAGCAAATCTGTTCTGGTCCTATTAAAAAACTCTTAGAGCTTATTATTTAAACTTTTTAATGCTAAATCTACCTTGTTACAGACAATTCAAGTGCCTTACCACAAACCATGATGTTAGGAACTAGAACCCAAACAGTTTACTGATTTTTTCCTGACCCAAGTTGTTCTATTGCCATTTCTATTGCTGTGAAGAGATATGATGACCAAAACAGTTCTTCTAAATGCAAGCATTTGATTGGGCTTGCTTAAGTTTCAGTGGTCAGTCTGTTATCATCATGCCGGAGACAGCATAGGTGCCCACAAGCAGGTGCGGTGCTGGAGTAGTAGCTGAGAGCTTTGCAATCTGATCCACAGGCAGCAGGCAAACTAGGCTTTCGAGACCTCAGAGCCCATCCCCAGTGCCATACCTCCTCCAACAAGGCCACACCCTATAATCCTTTCCAAACAGTCCTCCAACTGGTGACTATGTACTCAACTGTATGAGCTCGAAGGGGCCATTCAATGTACTCTGTCTATATTTGTTTACGTTTGATATAGAAGAGCAGTTCTGAGTTAGACTTCTTAGCAATGAAGTGCTTACCCCAAGCTATGTGTTTCTTTTCCCAAACAATTATCTTATATCTAATCAGGGAAGGACACTGAAACAATCACCTACTGAGACCATGTATATCAGCCATTACTCTGTAGTTTCTAGGTAATGAGAATGAATTGGGGGCATCTGCTGAAGGAGACAGGAGCAGCCAGGTTGAGGGAGTAGTTGAAGGGCTGAGTAGAGTGGCTATTTACAAATACATACAGAAGTATATTAATATAGCTTTGTTTTCACTCTTGTGAGTTTGTGTGTTTGCATGAACATCTGTCACATGCGTGGACATCCATGGAAGCTGGAAGAGGAAGTAAGATTCCCTGGAGCTGGAGTTACAAGTGGTTGTGAACCACCTGAAATAAGTGCTGGGAACAGAACTCAGGTCATGGAAGAGCTGCAAGTACTCTTAAACACTAAACCATCTCTATAGCTAAAAGTATATTAATATTTATACTCCATATTTTCCAACACAATGCACATCAATCCTATCCTCCAAAAACATTCTTATCCAACCAGCTAGCAACCATCCTCAATACTGCTATAGAGACTTCTTGAATTCCCCGAAGTCTTCCTGCCAGCGATAATTAGACATGTAGCTAATAGAACAGCATTTCAAAGAGATTATTTGACTAGTTCTTTAAAGATTTTTAATAATAGAAAAAACAACATAAGCAACACATTACAAAGTTAGTGCTGTAACTTTATTCACAGTTAGACAATCACAACCACAATCAATTTGATAAAATATTCATACTCCCCAAAAGAAATATTAGACAATCTTATCATTCATTCATCTCCAATGCCTGATCCATAGGCAACCAATTATTAGTGGCAAGTCTAAATTAAATTTTCGAAGAACCAAACATCATATAAATGGATTTGAATAGCATGGATTTAATCTATACTGTCTGTGAAACTGAGAGTCTTAACTCCCTGAAATTCATTTTCTCTATAATAAAGAGAAGCAATGTTTCTACCTCATAGGGTTATAATGACACTCAAATGAATTAATGCCTGTGAAATACTAAGGAGGAAGTTTGATTTTATTCCTGATTTTTCAAATTGATTTTTCCTGATTATTGCTATCAAATTTATCTAGTGTGTTCCCATTGGGATGAAATAGAGCAGCAAACAGAATGATAATTTAAATGTTATCCAACACATATAATATTTAATAATGCTTAAGAAATAGGCATTAAAGCTGAACACTGAAGCAGTTCCTACAGACTCTGAATTGGGCCTGGGACTAATTCACTACTTTCTGAATTGTAGAGAAGTCTGGAGTTCAGGGAATCATTACAGTAATAAAGGAAGCACTTAGAAGACACTGGACAATGGGAAGCTACTATTTATCAATCAGTGAAAAATATTTCAAAATGCAATGCCCAGTGCTAGCTGGACATGTAGTATGCCGATCATCTTTCTTGCTGTGGCCATCCTACACTACATTCTCATGGTAGCCACACCACAATACAATGTGTCCTAATATTAAACCCCTCAATTTTTAATTTTTTAATTCTGGCTGCTGTTATACTTTACTAGGTTGTGATTTGGACCTATATTCTGGATCTTAAATTTACATATGTAATTTATACTGATTGAATTAGGCTCTGTGCTGTAAAATAGCCATAGACCCTTCAAGGCTTCCGAGAAGGCAAACAGGTAGGTCTGGGAATGACAATGATCCCATCTACACAGTTTTTTGCTTCTTTTAAATGAACGGGAAGCTCTGTAGCTTTGCTCTTGTTCATGGTCAATATGAAGAGCAAATGAGCTGAAAGACTACTAGAAAAGGCCAAACCTCCAACCTAAGCAAATGTAGGGCAAAGCCAAACTACTTGTAATCCTGGTGATTGGAATCAGAATTAGGTGGACAGGAAGGAAGATTTAGCAATATAGGCAGACTGAGCCTGAGGCAAAGCAGAGCAATTTCAGGAACCCTAACAGAAAACGACATAAAGGTGATGAGGTAAATGATCCTAAAACCAGGGGGAACAGGGGCTCAATCTTTCCTTCTGGGATACAGACTACCAAGGATTTTTTTTTTTTTTTGAGATAAGGTTTCTCTGTGTAGGCCTGGTTGTCCTGAAACTCACTTTATAGACCAGGCTGGCCTTGAAGCCACAGAAATCTGCCTGCCTCTACCTCCCAAATGCTGAGAATAAAGGTGTGCACTATGCCTGGCTGGGATTTCAATTCTCATGTAGAGGTCTGTTTGTTTGTTTGCTTGTTTTTGTTTTGTTTTCGAGTTTCTTTTCCTTTGTTTGGCTGTTTGGCTGGCCAGCCTCTCAGCGGTTCTGCAAACTGGGGTGTATGTCAGGAGGGGCAGGGGCGATGGCTATTGGGCTGGGTTTACCTCAGTCTAGACTCAGGGCAGATAGGTGGGTGGCTGTTTTCCAAGGTCAACAGCTTGTTTAGTGAAGAAGACAAGAAATTCCTTGAACTAAGCAACTGGTATACCAAGGGGAGTGATGACATCTGGGGATCTATTATATATTATTAAATTAGAATATATTATATATATATATATATATATTAGATCTAATGCTCACTGATATTGATCCTAATTCCAAAATCTCTATTAAATATTATGCCATGAATACTGGCCATGACAAACCCTAGGGTGTTAAACAAGGTGAAACTGTGGTTCCTAAATCAAACATCCAAAGATAATTTGGCTCTTTTTCTGAAGATTGTACCCTCTCACTCAAGCTGAAAGTCTCTTTGATCTAATGTATGTTCAGATTAATGATTGGAACTAGATTATCTGTCTATGTTCAAATTCTATACTACTTCCCACTGTCCCTCCTACTAAGTCGGTTAACCTTTCTCAGTATCATTTTCCTCAACTACACAAAGGTTATAAAGGGAGTACCTGCCTCTCACCATTACTGTCAAGGAGCACCACACACAGAAAGTACTTTAAACAAGTCTTAGGTGAAATCTCAGGGTCGTTTTGATTTGCATTTCCCTGATGACTAAGGACATTGATCATTTCTTTAAGTGTTTTTTGACCATTCGATATTCCTCTATTGAGAATTCTCTGTTTCGCTCTGTTCCCCACTTTTTAATTGGATTACTTGATTTGTTGCTGTTTAACTTCTTGAGTTCTTTATATATTCTGGATATTAGCCCTCTGTCAGATATAGGGTTGGTGAAGATCCTTTCCCAATCTGTAGGCAGTCGTTTGTTATGATGACAGTGTCCTTTGCTTTACAGAAGCTTTTCAGTTTCATGAGGTCTCATTTATTGATTGTTGCTCTTAGAGCCTGTGCTGTTGTTGTTCTGTGCAGGAAGTTGTCTCCTGTGCCAATGAGTTCAAGGCTTTTCCCCACTTTTTCTTCTAACAGGTTTAGTGTGTCTGGTTTTATATTGAGGTCTTTGATCCACTTGGATTTAGTTTTGTGCAGGGTGATAAATATGGATCTATTTGCATTTTTCTACATGTAAACATCCAGTTAGAACAGCACCATTTGTTGAAGATGCTATCTTTTTTCCATTGTATGGTTTTGGCATCTTTGTCAAAGACCAAGTGTCCATAAGTGTATGGGTTTATTTCTGATTCTTCTATCTGATTCCATTGATCCACCAGTCAGTTTCTATGCCAGTACCATGTAGTTTTTAGTATTATTGCTCTATAGTACAGCTTGAGATCAGGAATGGAGATACCTCAAAAATATCTTTTATTGTACAAGATTGTTTTAGCAATTCTGGGTTTCTTGTTATTCCATATGAAGTTGAGATTTTTTTCTTTCAAGATCTGTAAAGAATTGTATTAGTAATTTGATGGGGATTGCATTGAATCTGTAGATTGTTTTTGATAAGATGGTCATTTTTACTATGTTAATCCTGCCAAGCCATGAGCATGGGAGATCTTTCCATCTTCTGATTTCTTCTTCTAATTCTTTCTTCAGAGACTGGAAATTTTTTTCATACAAGTCTTTGCCTTTCTTTGTTAGGGTCACACCAAGGTACTTTATGTCCTTTGTGGCTATTGTGAAGGGTGTTGTTTCCCTAATTTCTTTCTCAGCCCTTTTGTCTTTTTGTATACAAGATGGCTATTGATTATTTTTTGTGTTAATTTCGTATCCAGCCACTTTGCTAAAGGTGTTGATCAGCTGTAGGAGCTCTCTGGTAGAATTTTTGGGTCAGGGTCACTCAGGTATGCTATCATATCATCTACAAATAGTGATACTTTGACTTCTTTCCAATTTGAATCCCCTTTATGTCCTTTAATTGTCTTATTGCTCTAGCTAGGCCTTCAAGAACTATGTTAAAGAGATAGAGAGTGTGCAGCCTTGCCTTGTCCCTAATTTCAGTGGGATTGCTTTAGAAGCAGTCATCAAAAGTCTCTCATGCAAAAAAGCTCAGGGCCAGATGTTTTCAGCACAGAATTCTACCACACTTTCAAAGAAGAGCTAACACCAATTCTCTTCAAACTATTCCACAAAATAGAAATGGAAGGAACACTGCCAAATTCATTCTATGAAGCCACAGTCACCTTGGTAGGTAAACCTGACAAAGACCCAAGATAGAAAGAGAATTTCAGGCCAATCTCCCTTATGAACATTGATGCAAAAATACTCAACAAAATATTTGCAAACCTAATCTAGGAACACATCAAAGATATCATCCGTAATGACCAAGTAGGCTTCATCCCAGGCATGCAGGGGTGGTTCAATATACGGAAATCCATCAATGTAATCCACCATATAAACAAACTGAAGGAGAAAAACCACATTTTAATCTCCTTAGATGCTGAAAAAGCATTTGACGAAATCCAACATCCATTTATGTTTAAAGTCTTAAAGAGATCAGGGATACAAGGCACATATCTGAACATAGTAAAGGCAATATATAGCAAGCCTATAGCCAACATCAAATTAAGCAGAGAGAAACTTAAAGGCTTAGCACATGTAAGGAACTCAATGCATACATAGTTTGACTTCTGATACCAGTTGAGTCACAGCCCTTTTTGATTCACAATGTCAATGTCTTTGAGTAAGCTACTCAGGAAAATGTTGTAAACACAAAAGGGAATATCTCTTTTCATTTCTACTAGACTTTACTATGAGTCTGGCACCTTCAACTGACTGTTGTCACAGCCCTGTTTCACTTTCGTAGGACTACATATTATATTCTCTTTATATTACCACCCTTCTCCTCCCAGGATGCTGCTTCTCTTGTCTTCTGTGACATCTCTGACTTCTTTTCCTGATACTTCCACTGACCACCCTTCTATTCAGACTTGCAAGCCTTGTATCTAACATACAACCCTACATGAAGGATCAGCAAAGTTCTCTGTGAGAAGACAGTAAATATCTTTGACTTTTTTGATCATATAATGTATCAGTTTCTACTACATACACATACGTAATAGAAATACATAAACAACTAGAGTGGCTATGTCCCAATAAAGCCAACATAGACATTGGGGCAATTTAGTCTGAAAGCTGTAGTTTTATAAAAATATAACTTTTACTTAAAGCCATCTTGTTATATAATTCATTAAAGGGTGTCTAATTTTCCAATTCTTGCCAGCTCTTTTGCCTCTTCTGTGGACCAAGCCACTATTATCTTATGTGGGTCATGTAAAAGCTTCCTGATTGGTGCCTTTGATTCTTTCTTACCCTCCAGCGCATTCCTCATATTGTATCCACTATATTCTTTTATAATTCACATCTTATCACATTATCCTTCAGTTTTAAACCTTTTACTGACTTTGCACTTGTCTTAAGACAAAGTGCAAATGTGTACAACCTCTGCAGAACCTGTTACTTTCTCAGAAAATTAGGAATAGTGCTATCTTAAGATCCAGCTATACCACTCTGGGCATATATCTAAAAGATGCTCTACCATACAACAAGGACATTTGCTCAACTATGTTCATAGTGGCTTTATTTGAATAATCAGAAACTGGAAACAGCCTAGATGTCCCTCAACTGAAGAATAGATACAGAAATTGTGGTACATTTAGACAAAAGAACATTACTCAGCTGTTAAGAACAAGGAAATCATGAAATTTGCAGGCAGATGGATGGAACGAGAAAAGATCATCCTAAGGGAGATAACCCAGGCCCACAAAGGCGCACATGGTATATACTCACAAGTAGATATTAGACATATAGTACAGGATAACCATACTATAATCCAAAGACCTAAAGAAGCTATATAACAAGGAGGGCACAAGGGAGGATGCCTAAATGTCACTCAGAAGAGGAAACAGAATAGACAGCAGAAGTGGATGAAGAGATGGAACTGGGCAGGAGATGTAATGGGGAAGAAATCAAGAGTGGGGGTCAGATATGAGGAGAGCAGGGTTGGGAGGTGAGAGGGCTGGGAACAAGAAGGGAAACTTGTGGAGGGGGGAGCATGTCATTCTTAAGCTGGAGGCCTGTAGCAGTGTAGGCTCCTGGGAGGATATGGGTGTGACTCTAGCTGAGACTCCTAACAGGGGGATACATGAAGACTGAAGTGACCATCTCCTAGCCAGGCATGACTAATGGAAGGAGGGGGAACAACAACCCCCACACAAAAACATTGATCCAGAAATTACCCTGCCTCCAAGAAGTGTAGGGATAATGAGGGAACAGAGATTGAGGGAGAGTCCAACCAATAATTGACCCAACCTGAGACCCACCCCATGGTAGAGAGCCAGCTCAGACACTAATAACGATACTCTGCTATGCTTACAGACATGAGCCTAACATGACTGTCATCTGGGAGGCTCCAGTCAGAAGCAGATTGAGACAGATGCTTGGATTTGCAGCCAAGCATGGGGAGGCACTCTGTGGAAGATGGAAGGACCTGGAGATGACAGAAACCTCATGAGAAGACCAACAGAGACAACTGAATCAGTCCCTTAGGGGCTTGCAAAAACTGACACATCAGCTAATGAGCAAGGGTGATCTGGACGTAGGCCCCCTGCACTTAAGTGGCAATGGGAGACCTGGTCTTCATATAGGGAACCTGATGAGTGGGTGGCCGATGTTCCTAACATGGACTCTATTGCCCTTGGAAGCACTACCTTCCTTGGCCTTAGGGTATGAAGATATGCTCAATCCTGATGTGACTTGATGTGCTGGGGGAGATTAATGTAAAGGGAGTGCCCCTTTTCTGGGGAGAAAAGGAGAGGGGAAGGGGAAAGAGGGGAAATGGGGGGGTACTGGGAGAAGGGGAGGGAGGAGTCACCCTCAGAATGTAAAGTAAACAAATATAAAAATTTTTAAAAAGACAAAGACTGAAATCATAAAATGAAATGTAAAATGCTACATGATCTGACTCTGCCTATCTTTTTAAACATTTATATTATTGCTTTGCCAATGACATACTTCACACATACTAAGCTTTTAAAAATATCACAGGACTGTTCTTTGTATTGAATCTGTTTCCTTCTTATCTGTCCATATTTACTAACCAATATATAATTCAAGTCAATTTATTCATCACTAGAAGGTCATTTGCTTAGGAAAGGATTAATTATTCCCATATTAGCAAAGGCTCAACATCAATATATTAATATTCCAAATAAATTACATTTTTTCTGACTAAAACATATCTCATATTATAATTATGCTCTGATTTGATTTAAAGTCTCTCACATAATAGTTTATAAGCTCAGTGACAGGTACTAGATTAGTTTTTGAGAAATGGTCTCAGTATATAGGCTAGCTACAAAGCCCAGTTTGGCCTCAAACTCATAAACTGTTTGCTTCCATCCTTGAGTGCTAAAATTGTAGGTGTATATTTATGCATGACTCAGCAGTGACTAGAGCTATTGCCTATCTTGACACAATCTTTAAACTGGTTTTTAATGAGTTTTCATTTAAAAAGACCTCGTTGATATATAAGTGGCATAAAATAAGATGTGCATATTAAAATGCACCTTTAATAAGTCACATATATAAAAGTGCATGACTATAATTATTATACTGCTTATACCAACTTCCAAAAATTTTCATGTCCCATTTTAATCTCTCCCTCCTAATGCAATCATTGATCTGCTACACAGTAGACAAGCTTGCATTCTCAAATTTGAGGTCTTGTTTTGGAACTAAGAAGTAACTTTCATTGTCTTATTTTCCTCATCCAGTGAAATCACCACTTTTCTCCTTGTTTTAATTGTGACTGTGTGTGTGTGTGTGTGTGTGTGTATCTTAAAATTTGCTATTTTACCTAAGCGTGTTGGCACACACCTTTAATCCCAAAACTCAGAAAGGCAGACTCAGGTGGATATCTGTGAGTTGGAGGCTAGCCTGGTCTACAAAGCAAGTCCAGAACAGCCAGAGCTACACAGAAAAACCCTGTCTCCATAAACAAAACAAAACAAAATACCATTTTAAGTACATAGTTCGGTAACATTGTTACAGTCATGAAGTTGTGCAATGATTACCACTGTGTATCTCCAAAACATTCTTATCAACAAAACAAAAACTATGTAAGCATGAAGCAATAATTCTGCATCACCCCCTTTCCTCAGACACGGATGATTACTAATGTAAGTTCTGACCTTGTGAGTTTGCCTCTTTCAACAGTTGCATATAAATAAAATAAAACCATTAGTTGTTGGTGTCTGATTACTGTACATGTGTTTTCCACATGTATGTATATTATAGCATGAATCAGAATATATTCCTTTATCAGAGCTAGATGCTATTCTATTGTTTATATGTTATACATTTTGTTCATCCATCTATTGATGGACAATAGAATTTCTCCTACCTTTTGACTATGAAAAATAATACTATGGTGAACATTAGTATAGAATATCTGTTTGAAATGTATTTTTATTTCTTTTGGATATGTGCTTAAGAATAGAATTACTAGGTCATGTGGTAATTCTGAATTTAGGTTTTTGGAGAATCATCAGTATATTTTCTACAAATATTGAGTAACTTTGCATTTCTACCAGCAATGAATAACAGTTTTTAATTTCTCTCCATCATCTCAATGTGCTTTATGCTGTTTCTAATCTATAACCATGCAAGTATTATAAAAAAAGTTATTTCATTGTGATTTTTCATTGAATCTCTCCGATAAAGCAATATTAACTCTTCCTATCCATGAGCATAAGATGTCTATTTTCTTTTATTGTGTTGTCCAGCTATAATATCAGGCTAGTATTGGCTTCATAGAATAAGTTTGTAAAATGATCTCTTTTGTTTAGTGGAAGAGTTTGAGATAAATTGATATTCAATTGTCTATGACTTTGACAGAATTTATTTTTGAAGCTATGAGTACTGTATTGTTATTTTCTGGGAGTTTTTTCAATGTTTTCTGATTTTGTAGATGTATTGAAATTTCTTTCAATTTCTCTCTGAATTACTTTAGGTTGATTTGAGTAATTTCTATTTCTCTGAGCTAACATATTGCTGTTGTATTCGTAGTACGTTTGTATTTCTTTATGATTTTGTATCTGTTCTTTCTTTCTCTTTCTTTCTTGAAATTGAGTCTAGCTGTAGCTCATGCTGGCTGACAACTCATAGTGCTCCTGCCTTAGATACCGGAGTGCTAGGATTATACACATGTTCTGTCATACTCCGCTTATAATATTCTTTTATAATCCCTTATTAGAACTGGCAGTAATTTCCTGGATTCACTTTTTAAAAGTTATTTGTGTCTTCTCTCTTTAGCCTTTCTGACAGAATAGCTAAAGATTTATTACCTTCAGTGATTTCTTTCAAACAACTAACTTTTTGGTCCATTGATTCCCTCTTTTTGTATAATCTATTCTCTGTATTTTCTATTCTTTCTTCCTTCTATTAGCTTTTGTCTTACTTTGTTCTTCATGTTCTATTTCCTCTAAAGGATTGAATTATTTATTTAAGATTTTCTGTTAGTAGTTATGAATTTCCCTCTGAGCACTAATTTTGCTACATCCTACACATTTGGTATGCTGCATATTCAGTAAAGAGTATATTTCTTAGCTTGTATTAAGCTAGCCTTTTAGCAGAGTTGTTATTTTTTGACTGTCCTTCTTAAAACAATGACGTATTTCACATTGCCTAAGGATGAGCTTGAGGTAAGACTATGTAATTTGTCTCAGGTATGCTTGTAATCTGCTAAATTCCTTTATGTTCGTGGTTCTTTTGACTGTCTTAATTTTACAAAGAACCTCTTTCCTGTTTTTGTTCCTAGTCTTATATATCTGCTGTAAAGTTTGAAAGCAGTCCTTTACACCAGGAATCTGTGAGTAGCCAAATTGGCTGACAGCTATTTGCAAATAACAGCATATATATTTTTCTAGCTGGAGTTCTAAGAGAAAAAGAGATGTATTCTTAAGTCTAGTCTTCACAGTAGGCTACCCCAAACAGGTTAAAAGATATCCATCTCAGTCAGTCAGTCAATCTGTCTCTGTCTCTATCTCTGTCTTTCTGTCTCTGTCTCTCTCTCACTCTCTCATCAATAGTTTACAAAGAAAAACTCCTCTTCTCTCTCTGGAATTAGGGACCATGATTTCATGTTAGCAATGTAGACAAGAAAACAGTGTTATATAAAGGGAAATGTCACAAAGGTCTACTAGCATCACGTAGTTGTGTTTTTCTTTTTTTTTAATTTATTTATTTTTATCTCAATCACAGGTTAGGTACTTTGAATCCCAGGCGTAGCCCCCTCCCTCAGTCCCTCCTACCCTCCCACTCCCTCTCTCATCTCCCTCCTCCCTGCCCCCTCCAAGTCCACCAACAGGGGAGGACCTCCTTCCCTTCCATCCAACCCCAGCTTATCCTAACTCCTCAGGGCTGGCTGCAATGTCCTCCCCTGGGATCTAGCCAGTCTGTCACTCCCTGGCTTGTATGGGGGAGGGTGAAAGAGTCAGCCATCAAGATCTTGACTGAAACAGTCCCTGTTTCCCTGAATAGGGCCTTCAGTCCTACACCAAGCTATCATGGTATGATCAATGCTTGTTTGAATGAACAAATGGGATGGACATTGAGTGGAGGAGAAAACAAGCAACAGAACAGGAGCATGCCAAAGAGGACCTCTGGGGGGGAGGGTCAATGTAGCGATATATCAGAGCAGATATTAAGACTCGAGATCAAGCCTCTGACAGAGGGCAAGAAGTTACGATATATCTGGGGGAGGTTGTTGAGACTTGGGGAGAACAAGAGCTCCACAAAGACCAAACTGAGCAGGGCACAGGGGTCTTGTATGAGACGGTTTCTACAATCAAGGACCATGTGTGGATGTGGCCTGGAACCCCCGCACAGATGGGGCCCATGATAGTTGTGTTTTTCTTAATTAAGCATTTGCTTGGTTGATGAAACTCCCAACTGTTTCCCCAAGTTCTAACAAAGTTGTTTCTAACAGTTTTTACTTGTGTTTCAATATTTCTGTAGGAGGACACATCTCCCAAAAGCACATACTGAGTAATTCTAGTGTAAGTTGTAACTGAAAACTGATGCTTTACATCTATTATGAATTTTACAAGATGTGAATCATTTTCCTACTGTGTAGCTGAAACCTTTAGGACATTATCTGACATGTTTATATCTGGATTATTTGAGGAAACCAGACATTATTTTTTTTCATGTTCAAAGAAGTTTATTGTTGCAGTAGATTCCAGTTAATACAGACATCATGCCTAGTCAAAGGGAAAGAGGATCTGTGGAGTGCTCAGCCCTTAGAGTTCTTTAAGGGGAGCATTCTGCTCCATGAAACCAGACATTGTTAGAGAAAAAAATAGGTACTTAGTTGACCTCCATTTGCTCTCTATTGTGCCCAGATAGAAAAAGATAGTCATGGTCACCCAACATTGGCTCCATAGTACTTCTAGTGTACTTTTATATAAGTTAATCATAGTCTGAGTAAAACCATTTATGGCTAGAGACAAATGTTGTCTTAATCCCATTACATAGAGGCAGATTACTTGCTTTAATAGCCATGCAAAAGACCATAGGCCAACAACTCAAAGACTGAGGAAATTCCAATGCTGAAAAAAAATGATGTTTATGGGCAATAGAAGCTCCTGAGAAGCTTTTAGAGAATTGTTCTGTCTGGAGTTGGTCAAGGGGAGGTCAAACTAGGTATTTCCCAATAAATCCCAACAACAATAAATATTGTTAATGTAGTTGCTATCTTTGTGGGCGATTTTTTTTTGTTTTTGTTTGTTTTGTGTTGTCTTGCTATGGTTTTTTGAGACAGAATTTCTCTGTGTAGCCTTGGCTGTCCTGGACTTGCTTTGTAGAGCAGGCTGTCTTGGAACTCACAGCGATCTGTCTGCCTCTGCCTCTTCGAGTGCTGGGAATAAAGGTGTGAGCCACCATGCCCCGCTTCCATGGCTATCTTTTTATGGTGGATTTTGGTACCTATTTCTAGTCTAATACTTACAAGGTATCTCTGATCTGACTGCTCCAAAACTTCTCTTGGCCAAAATGACTACTCATCACCATAAATGGACTCGAGAGAGTAAGGGACAGGCTCTATGAGTCAGCAAAAATCTCCAACTTCACTGTTGAGACACAGGGTTCACCGGCATAAACATAAAAAATGAAGTCTAAACTAGAGTCACGAGGCTTGAAGGCATGTGCATTCAGCGTGCACTCACATGGTTCTTTGAGAATCCACATACCATACCCCCCACATATGCTGTGAGCTGAAACATAACATGATTCTACCCTAAAAGAGCAGCAGCAAAGCGTTTAATTAAAAAAAAGCAACAAGGTCACCAGAAAGCATCTGTAATAAGTAACTAAGTCCATGGAAAAGTCATTTTAAAACTACCCCCCATGGAGCTTTAGAACAAAACAACTTAATGACTGCCCGGTTATAGTGGAGAGCTACTTCTTTTGCCCTTGATTTGCGCCTGTGACTTTTCAGCCACATCCAATCTTGCTCAGCATCAGTGTTTTGAAGATTCAAGTCCACCTGTGTAAATGGAATTGCCCCATTCTCAGGGTGCTTCTGTATTGATATCTTCTAGTTTTTACTCTAAGAAAGGTAAGTAGGGAGAGCAGTCAAGAGCTGAAAGACTAAATGGAAGGAAGTGAGGCAACATTAAAAACCTTCTGATTACCTCTAGGGCAGCAAAAAGTAGGGGGAGGAGGATAGAGCTACTCAAGGGCAGGTGCAAAGTTCATTGTGGAAGCTGCCAGGCAGAAGCCACAAGAATGAAAAGAAGTCTTGTTAGTAAAAACTAGAACGTAGAGCATACTCCTACAGCCAGAAATTCCTTTTAAAGGAGGACACACTTTTCTAAACACAGTTTGCTTTTGTTAAACTATTATCCATTCCTAAATAGTCTGATTCTTATATTGATTTTTCTTTCTGGGGAAGTGTCTATTGCCTATTGGATAAAATCATGGTGGTATTTCAATGATAATGTTTTGTTTAACACTGGGCAGGTATAGTTGAACATGTAATATAGGCTATGCCAAACATGTCCTCTTTTGGGAATTTGAACCTTGGGAAATAGAACAAAAAATTTTTGGAACTCTTTCAGTCTTTGAAAAATACTTTAATCCATTCCTTTCTACCCAGTCCTTAGAGATTCTCTAGATTATTTATTTTTTCTTTTTTTAATTTTATTTTTATTAATTACAGTTTATTCACTTTGTATGCCAGCTGTAACCCCCTCCCAAACCCACTCTCCCTCTTCTTCTTCTAGGCACCTCCCCCAGTCCAATGGTAGGGTAGGTCCTCCTCCCCTTCCATCTCACCCTAGTCTATCAGGTCTCATCAGGACTGGCTTCTAACACTGTAAGGCTGCTCCCTGCTCAGGTGGACGTGATCAAAGAGCCAGCCCATGAGTTCATGTCAGAGACAGTCCCTGTTCCCCTTACTAAGGAAACCCACTTGGTCACTGAACTGCCATGGGCTACATCTGAGCAGGGGTTCTAGGTTATATCCATAAATGGTCCTTAGTTGGAGTATAAGTCTCAAAAAAGAGCTCTGTGCCCAGAGTTTTTGGTTCTGTTGCTCTCCTTGTGGAGCGCCTGTCCTCTCCAGGTCTTCTATCTTCCTCTTCTTTCATAAGATTTTCCTGCACTCTGCCCAAAGTTTGGTTATGAGTCTCAGCATCTACTTTGATATACTGTTGGGTAGAATCTTTCAGAGGCTCTCTGTGGTAAGCTCCTGTCCTATCCCCTGTTTTCTCCCTCTTCTGATATCTATCTCGTTTGTCTTTCTGAATGAAGATTGAGCTCAGCCATGTTCATAGCACCTTTATTAGTAATAGCCAGAATCTGGAAACAACCCAGCCAGATGTCCTTCAGTTGAGGAATAGATACAGAAATTGTGGTACATTTACACAATGGAGTACTACTCAGCAGTTAAAAAACAAAGAAATCATGAAATTTGCAGGCAAATGGTGGGATCTAGATATGATCATCCTGAGTGAGGTATCCCAGAAGCAGAAAGACATACACAGTAGTACTCACTTACAAGTGGATATTAGCCATATAATATAGGGTAATCATAATAAAATCTGTATACCTAAAGAAGCTAATCAAGCAGGAGGACCCTGGTAAGATGCTCAATCTAGCTTATACTTTACCCCATGCAGATCCACTGTTAATGTGTTCATTAAATTCCTTTATGCTTAGCAGTATAAAGTCTTAGTACTGGGGCTACAATGTGCCTACCATCCCCCTTAACCTGTATCCCAAATCCCTGTTTCTAATACCATAATGCCCATCCATGCTTCCTTGGCTTTAAGAACTTAATTCAAGCATTACTTCTGTGGAAATGTTAACAATCCCTATACTTTCCAAACATTGTTTAGCTTTCTTATCTCCCCTGGCTTTCCATAATACTATACTTATGTCTGTTTCAGCACATCTAATATCTGATTATCCTTGTCTACTGCTCAGCTTGCCTTTGAGACTGTGAGGTTCTTGAAGTGATATATTTTAATTTCTGTCAGGATCCTCTGTATAATGAGTGCTTGATAAAATTACAATATTTATTTTTATATTAATTACAGTTTTCATTTTGTATTCCAGCTGTAGTCCCATTCCTCATCCCTCCCAATCTCACCCTTCCTCCCTAATCTCTTCCCATGCCCCTCTCTTAAGTCCTCTGATAGGGGAGGTCCTCCTCCCCTTCCATCTGACCCTAGCTTATCAGGACTCATCAGGACATGCAATGTCCTCCTCTGTGGCCTGGCAAGGTGGCTCCTCCCTTGGGCGGGGGTGGTGGTGGTGGTGGTCAAAGAGCCAGCCACTGAGTTCATGTCAGAGACAGTCCCTATTGCCCTTACTAGGGAACCCACTTGAACACTAATCTGCCATGGGCTACATCTGTGCAGGGATTCTACAACAGCCTACAGACTGGGAAAGGATCTTCACCAACCCTATATCTAATATATAAATAACTCAACAAGTTAAAAAGCAAGAAATCAAGCAATCTAATTAAAATTGGGTACTGAACTAAACAGAGAATTCTCTGTAGAGGAATATAGAATGTCAGAGAAACACTTAAAGAAATGTTCAACATCCTTAGCCATCAGGGAAATGCAAATCAAAACAACCCTGAGATTCCACCTCACACCCACCAGAATGGCTAAGACCAAAAACTCAAGTGACAACACATGCTTGGAGAGGTTGTGGAGAAAGGGGAACCCTCCTCCATTGCTTGTGGGAATGTAAACTTATACAACCACTTTGGAAATCAATGTGGTGCTTTCTGAGATAATTAGGAATAGTGCTTCCTCAAGATCCAGCTATACCACTCCTAGGCATATATCCAAAAGACGCTCAAATACACAAAAGGGGTCTTTTCTGAGACTGATACTCCAACCAAGGTTAAAAACACTTTTTAATGAGTAAATGAGTAACTGTATAGTGCCAGCAAATCTCTCCTTCATCATAGTGAAAATGATATTTCTCCCCTTCACAATTAAAAGGGGTTGGGACTCAATGCCTTAAAGGCCCAAAGAGGAGAGATAAATCCAGTATATATTACCAATAAAAAAATAAAAAGAGATTCTTATTCTCTTTCTCTGTCTCTTTTTGTATGTGTATAACTTATTTATTTATTACAGTATACATTGTATCCTTCCTGCAGCCCCCTTCCTCTTCTCCTCCTAGACACATCCACCCTCCCTCTTTTCCTCCTGTGCCCTTTCCCTAGTCCTATGATAGGGGAGGACCTCCTCCCCTCCTATCTGACCCTAGATTAACAGGTTACATCAAGGCTGGCTGATTCATCTTCCTCTGTGGCCTGGCAAGGCTGTACTCCCCACCTCCAGAGGGGAAGTGATCAAAGAGCCTGCCACTGACTTCATGTCAGAGACAACTCCTGTATCCTTTACTAGGGAACTCACTTGTAAATTGAGCAGCTAATGGGCTTCCTTTGAACAGGGCATCTAGGTCCTCTACATGCATGGTCCTTAGTTGGAGTACCAGTCTCTGCAGGCCCTCCTGGGTCCAGGTATTTTGGCTCGGTTATTTTACTTGTGGAGCTCCTGTCCCCTCTAGGTCTTTCTCTCTCCCTCTTCTTCCATAAGGATTCTGGCACTCTGTCCAAGTTTGGCTGTGAGTCTAAGCATCTGCTTCGATACCCTGGTAGTAGAGTCTTTCAGAGGTCCTCTGTGGGATGCTTGTGTTCTATTCTTTGTCTTCTCCTACCTCCTATGTCTATCCTGTTTGCCCTTCTGAATGAGGATTAAGCATCTTCCTTAGGGTCTTCCTTTTTGTTTAGCTTCTTTAAGACGACAGATTTTAGTAGGTTTATCCTATATTATCTGGCTAATATCCACTTTTAAGTGAGACAAGGAAGCCTTCATGTGTATAATTTGCCACTTGTAAATGTTCTCTCTCTGGGTGATTTTAATTTGCCAGTGTGGTGTCATTGAATGAAGAATTGAGTAGAAATGTTCTATGGTGTATTGTTATGTAGGCTTTATACCGTATAGATCAAATGGATATATGTAACTTCAGAATCATAGACAATAATTAATATGACAAAACAATAAAGATAAAGAAATAACAGAAATGGCAGATGGCAAAATAGCACTATTTTGCAGATATGTTCTTAAACTTAAATGACTCTAAAAACTCCACTAAAAAATTCTTAGACCAGAAAAGCACTTCGTGCAGGGTAGCAGGATACAACATTAACATATGACATACAAAAAGTAGTAGCATTAAGGTAAATATTTTGAGGTGGAGCCATAATATACACAGAAGAGAAGGAACCAGAACATTCGTCAGTTGCTTGTTTCAAGTATCCCACTACTAGCTAGGACTCCAGACATTAAATACTATGTGAGGAAAGAGCAACTTTTGAATTTCTGACCCTTCATCTACTTCCTGAGTATTGAGATCATAGGCATGTGCCAACACATGCAGTTTTTTAAAAAAAAATTATTCACTTAACATCTTTGTAGCCCCCTTTCTCCTCCCCTTCAAGTCCCATCCTCTCTTCCTCCCCATTCCCTTTTCCTCAGAGGAGATCCCGTTCCCATCCACCCCAGCTCATCAAGTTGCATCAGGACTGAACTTATCCTCTTCCCCTGTGGACTGTCAAAGCAGTCCCATCAGGGTAATGTGATCTAAAAGCTAGCAAGTGCGTCTGTTCAATGCAGTCCACACTTCCCTTACTAGAGGACCCACTTGAAGCTTAAGCTGCCCATCTGCTGCATCTTTTTAGGGGGTCTAGGTCTAGGTCTAGTTCATTCATGGTCCTTGGTTGGTGCTTTGGTCTCAGCAAACCCCTCCTGGGCCCTCATTAGTTGGCTCTGTTGTTTTTCTTGTGGTGCTCCTATCATTTCCAGGTCCCCTTTTCTTTCCTCCCAGTATTCCACAAGACTCCCTGTGCCAGTACCATGCCATTTTTATTACTGTTATTCTATAGTACAGCTTGAGATCAGATATGGATGTACCTCTACAAGATCATTTATTGTACAGGATTGGTTTTTAGCTATTCTGGTTTTTTTTTTCCATACGAAATTGAGAATTATTCTTTCAAGGTTTGTAAAAACATTTTAGTATTTTGATGGGAATTGCATTGAATCTGTAGATTGCTTTTGGCAGGATGGCCGTTTTCACTATGTTAATCTTACTAATCCATTAGCATGGGAGATCTTTCCACCTTCTGATATCTTCTTCAATTTCTTTCGTCAGAGACTGGAAGTTTTTTTTTCGTACAAGTCTTTCACTTGCTTGATTAGAGTCACACCAAGGTGCTTTATGTTATTTGTGGCTATTGTGAAGGGTTGTTGTTTCCCTAATTTCTTTCTCAGCCTGTTTGTCTTTGTTATACAGAAGGGCTTCAGATTTTTCTTTTGAGTTAATTTTGTATTCAGCCACTTTGCTGAAGTGGTTTATCAGCTGAAGGAGTCAAAGAGACCAACAGAGCCAAAATACCTGGGTCCAGAGGGACCTGCAGAAACCAATACTCCAACCAAAGACCATGCATAGAAAGGACCTAGATACCCTGCTCAGATAAAGTCCATAGGCTGCTCAGTTTCCAAGTGGATATCCTAGTAAGGGGACCAGGGGCTGTCTCTGACATGAACTCAGTGGCTGGCTCTTTGATCACCTTGCCCTTGGGGACACAGCCCTGCCAGGCCACAGAAGAATATGATGCAGCCACCCTGATGAGACCTGATAAGCTAGGGTCTGATAGAAGGGGAGGAGGTCCTCCCCTATCAAATGGACTAGGAAAAGAGACATAGGGGGAGAAGAGGTAGGGTAGGTGAGACTGGGAGGAGACAAGGGAGGGGGATACAGTCAGGATGTAAATTGACTAAATTGTAATAGATAGATAGATAGAATAATTTTTAAAAGATATATTAGAAAGACATAGTAAAAAAACCAATATGGTATTGGCACAAAAATAGACACACAGACCAATGGAATGAAATAAAAGACTCAAACATGAGTACATGAAACTACAGACTTTGACAAAGAGGTGAAAAACATAAACTAAAGAAAATATGTCATCTCCAACAAATAGTGCTAGGAAAACTGAATGCCCATATGTAGAAGAATCATTAAAAAAAGAGACAGAGACTCCCCATGCATTAACCAATGTTTGGCAGTGAGTCTCAGCATCTGTTTTAAGGCACTCCTGGGTAGAGCTTCTCTGAGGACAACTCTGACAGGCTCCTGTCTGCAAGCTTAGCAGAGTATTGCTCATAGTGTCAGGGGTTGGCACTCTCCAATTGGGTGGATCTTCAGTTGGGTCAGGCGTTGATTGGGCATTCTCTCAATCTTTGTTGCATAAGCTCAATCTTTATCCCTGCATATCTCATATCCCGTTTTATATACTGCTAGAGACCAAAGCAGGGCCTTTATGCATACTAAGCACATACTCTACCAACTGAGCCCAGTTGGTTTTTTTTTCTTTTTTTTTTTTGGATTTCAAAATAGGGCTTTTCTATGTAACCCTAGCTGTCTTGAACTCACTTTGTAGATAAGAATAGCCTCAACTTAGAGATACATCTGCCTCTGTCTCCTGAGTGTTGGGATTACAGGTGTGAGCCACCACATCCGACTCAGAGTTACTTTTTTAAAATATTATTTTTATTTATTATTTGTAAGTTTATAAGTGATTTACGGGCATGTATATTTGTGAGGCTTTGGATACTCTGGAACTGGAATTACAGATTTATTCTGGTCCCACAAACGTTTATAACCATTTTGCTGAACATTTTTTAAACTTTTTAAAATTTTATTAATTATAGTTTATTTACTTTGTATCCTAGCTGTAGCCCCATCCCCCATCCCTTTCTAATTCTACCCTCCCTCCAATTTCTTCTCCTATGCCCCTCACCCAGTCCACTGATAAGGGAGGTCTTCTTCCCCTTCCATCTGACCATAGCCGGTCAGGTCTCATCAGGACTGGGTTCTTTATCTTCCTCCGTGTACTGGCAAGGCTGCTCCTCCACCCCCAGGTGAAAGTGATCAAAGAGCCAGCCCATGAGTTCATGTCAGAGATGGTCCTTGGTCCTATTATTGGGGAACCCTCTTGGATACTGAACTGCCTTGGGCTACTTCTGTGCAGGTGTTCTGGTTATCTCCATGCATGGTCCTTGTTTGCAGTATCAGTATCAGAAAAGACCCCTGTACCCATAGTTTTTGGTTCTGTTGCTTTGTGGAGCTCCTGTTCCCTTCATATCTTTCAATTTCCCTCTTCTTTCATAAGATTCCCTGCACTCTGCAAAAAGTTTGGCTATGCATCTCAGCATATGTTTTGATACTCTGCTGGGTGAAGTCTTTCAGAGGGCTTCGGAGATAGGCTTCTGTTCTGTTCCGTTTTCTCCCTCTTCTGATGTCCATCTCATTTGCCTTTCTGAATGAAGATTGAGAATCTCACCCAGGGTCTTCCTTCTTGCTTAGCTTCCTTAGGTCTACAGATTTTAGCATGATTATCCTATAATGTATGTCTAATATCCACTTATAAGTGAGTATATACCATGTTTGTCTTTCTGCTTCCAGGATACCTCACTCAGGATGATCTTTCCTAGATTATACCATTTGCCTGTTTTGCTTGTGAATTGTACCTGTCCTCTCCTATTGGGGTTCACTCTGCATTCTATTTTCCACCAGAAAATCTAAAGCAAGGGGTTGCGTATATATTGTTGAGCTTCCATTTTAACTTATTTTTTTATTAATTTTTAATTTTTTATATTAATTACAGTTTATTCACTTTGTATCCTGTTGTAGCCTCCTCCGTCATTCTCCTCCAACCCCACCTTCCCTCCCTCATCTCCTCCCATGCTCCTCTCCAAGTCCGCTGATAGGGGAGATCCTCTTCCCCTTCCACCTGACCGTAGCTTATCAGGTCTCTTCAGGACTGGCTGCATTGTCCTCCTCTGTGGCCTGGCAAAGCTGCTCCCTCGCTCAGGGGGAGGTAATCAAAGAACCAGCCACTGAATTCACATCTTCTTTTACTAGGGTACCCACTTGGTTACTGAGCTGCCATGGGCTACATCTGAGCAGGAGTTCTAGGTTACCTCCATGCATGGTACTCGGTTGGAATATCAGTCTCAGGAAAGACCCCTGTGCCCAGAGTTTTTGGTTCTGTTGCTCTCCTTGTGGAACTCCTGTCTTCTCCAGATCTTACTATCTTCCCCTTCTTCCATAAGATTCACTGCACTCTGCCCAAAGTTTGGTTACGACTCTCGGCATCTGCTTTGATACACCATTGCGTAGAGTCTTTCCGAGGTCCTCTGTGGTGGGCTTCTGTCCTGTTTCCTGTTTTCTCCTTCTTCCAATGTCTGTGCCGTTTTTCTTTCAGAACAAAGTGACAGCCAACAGACTGGGAAGGGATCTTCACCAATCCTATATCTGACAGAGAGCTAATATCCGGAATATATAAAGAACTCAAGAAGTTAAAAAGCAACATATCAAGTAATCCAATTTAAAAATGGGGTACAGAGCTAAGCAGAGAATTCTCTGTAGAGGAATTTCTAATGTCAGAAAAAGACTTGAAGAAATGTTCAACAACCTTAGTCATCAGGGAAACTCAAAACAACTCTGAGATTTCACCTTACACCCATCAGAATGGCTAAGATCAAAAACTCAAGCAACAATGCATGCTGGAGAAGATGTGAAGAAAGGGGAAACCTCCTCCATTGCTGGTGGGGATGTAAATTTGTATGACCACTTTGGAAATCAATCTAATGCTTTCTCAGACAATTAAGAATAGCGCTTCCTCAATATCCTCTAGAGCACTCCAAGGCATATATCCAAAAGAAGCTCAAGTATACAACAAGGACATTTGCTCAACCATGTTTGTAGCAGCTTTATTTGTAATAGCCAGAACCTGGAAACAACCCAGATGTCCCTCAATGGAGGAATGGAAACAGAAATTGTGGTACATCTACACAATGGAATACTACTTAACAATTATAAACAAGGAAATCATGAAATTTGCAGGCAAATGTTGGGATCTAGAAAAGATCATCTGGGGTGAGGTATCCCAGGAGCAGAAAGACACGCCTGGTATATACTCACTTATAAGTGGATACTAGACCTAAAAGATAGGATAAACATACTAAAATCTATACACTTAAAGAAGCTAAACAAGAAGGGGATCTTGGGTAAGATGATCAATCCTGTTTATTTTCTTAGTTAGTTTCCTCTAGAAGTTTTTTAAACATTCACACACACACACACACACACACAGAGAGAGAGAGAGAGAGAGAGAGAGAGAGAGAGAGAGAGAGATTACAGCTGAGCATTAAAATAGATCACATATATTTCACATGAATTAATTAATTTAAACTTAAAGTTTAAACATGTTTTATTCAGAGATGCTCTTATATCTCATTTTCTTGATGTTCTAAGCACCTCCCGTTACAAAATATCCTGTATTTCTTTGTCATATACCACTGTAAGGTTCACATGTTCACTATTTTCACCTGATTACAAAATAGAACTTGATGGAGGCATGTAGAACAGTGAGTCATGGCTGTCTACATTGGTTCCAGGATAGAATCATACTAGCTGGAGAAATGTGGAAGAGAAAGAAATTACATGGATGCAAATAGAGAAAGAAGTGAAAATATCCATATTTTCAGATGGATATTTGATTTTCATATTATTTTCATATTATACATTAGAGATCACAAAATTTCTGTCA
The DNA here is from genome assembly GCA_028658305.1 of Pachyuromys duprasi. Taxonomy (NCBI): domain Eukaryota; kingdom Metazoa; phylum Chordata; class Mammalia; order Rodentia; family Muridae; genus Pachyuromys; species Pachyuromys duprasi. The sequence continues at coordinate 93,030,660 of CM053742.1, read as the reverse complement.
GAAAATTTATAGAAATAATAAAAAAAATTGATCAACGAATATGGATACAGAATAATTTGCATAATCAATAACTTTTCTAATCTGAGCGTGGTGGTGCACGCTTGTAATCTAAGCACTCAGTGAGACAGAGGCAAGTTGATCTCTGAGTTTGGGGTCAGCCTGGTCAACAAATGAGGTCCAGGACAGCCTAGGCTATACAGAGAAACCCTCTCTCAAAATATGCCATTTTCTATACACCAACAGTAATTATACAAAGAAGGAGATTATGAACACACTCTCATTTGTAATAGCCTCAAAGAAAATAAAATACCTAGGAATAAAGCTAACTAAGAAAGTGGAAGACCTCTGAAATACAAACATTAAGCTTCTGAAGAAAGAGAAAAAGACATTAGAAAATTGGAAGATTCTGTGCTCATGGATTGGTGAAAATAACATTGTCAAAATGACCATTCCACCATTCCTAATCAAAATCCCTCTCTCATTTTTCACAGAAAAAGAAAAAAAAGCTATCTTAAAATTTATGTGGATGCCACAAAAAGATAACAGTAGCCAAACCAATTCTGATAAGAAACAAACAAACAAGAAAACAATGTTAGAAGGGTTACAATAACAGATCTCAAGAAACATTACAGAGCCATGATAATAAAATTAGTATAGTACTGGCAGAAAAACAGACTTGAAGTTCAATGGAACAAAACTGAAGACTCAAACATGAATGCACTTAACTTCATCTATTTCATATTTGAAAAAGACACTGAAAACATACTCTGAAGAAAGGCATCTTCAGCAAATGGTGCTGGGAAAACTGGATGGCCACATATGAAATTAGATCCATATGTATCCCTTAAAAAATAACTAACTCCAAATGGATCAGAACACTAAACCTGAATCCTGAAATACTGAGACTTCTAGAAGAAAACTTAGGCAGTATCCTACCTGATATAGGTGTAGAAAAGGACTTCTTGAATAGGATTCCATTTGTCCAAGGATTAAGGTCAACAATTGACAAGTATACCTTCATTAATCTAAAAGAAGCTATTGCACAACAAAAGAAACAATCAACAATAGGAAGCCCACAAAAGGAGAAAGACTTTTGGCAGCTATACATCTGATAGAGGATTAATATCCAGAATATTAAGAAAAAAACTCAAAAAGCAGAGAAAAACAAAGAAACAAACAAAAAACAATAAACCCATTCCAAAAAATGGACCTTAGGCCTGAACATAGAGTTCTGAAAAGAAGAAAAACATGACAACGAAATATTTCAAAATATGCTCATTGTCCCTAGCAATTAGGGAAATGCCAAAAAAACAAACAAACAAAAAAACCTTTGATATTTCTCATTTCCCCAGTCACGATGGCAAAAATCAACAAAACAACTGACATTTGTGGAGGGGACTCAGGGAAAAGGGAATTCACATTCATTGTTAGTGGGATTGCATGCTGGTTCAGCCACTATGGAAATCAGTGTGGAAAATTTTTCAAAAAGCTAACAATAAATCTACTATATGACCAAGCTATATCACAGATATGCCCAAAGGAGTTGACATCCTACTCCACAGATACTTGCTCTGCCATGTTCACAACAGGCAGGAAATGGAAACAACCTAAATGTTCTTTATCCAATGAATGGATAATGAAAATGTGGTACATATTCAGTATAGAATACCATTCAGCTTTAAAGAAACATTAAGTAGAAAATATTATATGAGTGAGGTAACCTAGACTTAGAAAGACAAATACCACCTTTTCTTTCTTATTGGAAACACCTAGTTCCAAACCTTCAGATGTGAGCAGGTAGCTTAGAGTAACTGCAGAGAAAATGGAAGAAAAGGACCATTGGCAGGATAGGTGGGAGGGGAGTAATAGAGAGAATAGGAAGGTACTAATGATCTAATCAGGGAAAGGGGCTCTTTATGGAGGAGGAGAGGGGTAAATACAGAAGGAAGGAAAAGAGTAAAAAGAAAGAGCAGGTAAAAGCGGTCAGATGGGGAAATGGAAAAAGCGTAGTAGCAGTCATTTTTAAAACTACTTTCTTTTGGAGTGTTTAGGCCTCAACTGCTATTCCAACCTTCCAATCCAATGTAGGAGAGAGAAGGTTAGTGGGGAGAGGAGGCCCAGATCCCTTTATTTCTCCGCGCTATTTAGAGTCAAGGGATTCTTTTAAGTATCCATACGAATCTTCATCAACTGCAAACAAAGCTAGCATTCTTCTCCATGCTGCTGCACTCCAAGACATTTCTCTCTGTCTGTCTGTTCCAAACTGCCACACCATCTTTGGTCTCTCCAAACTGCTACATGCTACAAGCTAACACTGAACATCATACCGTCTCTTGCCAATTCTTGTATTTATACACTCAGAGTCCTAGACCACACCCCCTCCATGCTGCACATGGAAGGCCACTACCAGCTGGAAAAAGCCATGCTCTGAACGAGACAATTAATAAGAGTGGACAAACTATAGCCCAACTAAAATCCTTTACTTGGGATTAAAACAAAAACATATTTATATAACATAGCTTAGTTTACAAAGAAACCAAAACTTCCATTACGAAGGGGGGTTCTTTGGTGGGGAGAGACAGAGTAGATAGAGTAGAAGAGGAGAACAGTACTATAGAGCAATAGTAATATAAACTGCATGATATTGGCATAGAAGCAGATATGTTGATCAAGTACCTATGAGTACTTGATTTTTGACAAAGAAGCTAAAACCATTCAATGGGAAAAAAGACAGCATCTTCAACAAACGGTGCTGGTTCAACTGGATGTCTACATGCAGAAAAATGAAAATAGATCTGTATTTATCACCCTGCACAAAACTAAAGTCCAAGTGGATCAAAGAACTCAACATAAAACCAGATACACTAAATTGGTTAGAAGAAAAAGTGGGGAAGTGTCTAGAACTCATTGGCACAGGAGACAACTTCCTGAACAGAACACTAACAGTACAGGCTCATAGAGCAACAATTGATAAATGAGACCTCATGAAACTGAAAAGCTTCTGTAAAGCAAAAGACATAGTCATCAGAACAAAACGACAGCTTACAGACTGGGAAAGGAACTTCACCAACCCTATATCTGACAGAGGGCTGATATCCAGAATATATAAAGAACTAAAGAAGTTAAAAAGCAATAAATCAAGCAATCCAATTAAAAAATGGGGTATGGAGCTAAACAGAGAACACTCTGTAGAGGAATATAGAATGGCAGAGAGACACCTAAAGAGATGCTCAACATCCTTAGCCATCAGAGAGATGGAAATCAAAACAACTCTGAGATTTCACCTTATACCCATCAGAATGGCAAAGGTTAAAAACTCAAGTGACAACACATGCTGGAGAAATTGTGGAAAAAGGAGAACCCTCCTCCATTGCTGGTGGGAATGTACACTTGTACAACCACTTTGGAAATCAATCTGACACTTTCTCAGACAATTAGAAATAGTGCTACCTCAAGACCCAGCTATGCCACTCCTAGGCATATATCCAAAAGAAGCTCAAGTACAAAACAGGGATATTTGCTCAACCATGTTTGTAGCAGCTTTATTTGTAATAGCCAGAACCTAGACACAACCCAGATGTCCCCCAATGGAGGAATGGATATAGAAATTGTGGTACTTTTACACAATGGAATACTACTCAGCAATTAAAAACAAAGAAATCATGAAATTTGCAGGCAAATGTTGGGATCTAGAAAAGATTATCTGGGGTGAGGTTTCCCAGGAGCAGAAAGACACACATGGTATATACTCACTTATACCTATAAGATAGGATAAATATACTAAAACATGTGCACCTAAAGAAGATAAACAAGAAAGAGGACCCAAGGTAAGATGATCAATCCACACATAGAAAGACAAATGGGATGGACATTGGATGTAGGAGAAAAGAAGTAACAGGACAGGAGCCTGCCACAGAGGGCCTCTGAAGGATTCTACCTAGCAGTATAGCAAAGAAGATGTGGAGACTCATACCCAAACCTTTGACAGAGTGAAGGGAATCATACGATAAAAAAGGGAGTTAATATGATCAGAAGAGGACAGGAGTTCCACAAGGACAAAATATATCAGGGCACAGGGGCCCTCTATGAGACTGTTTCTCCAACCAAGGACCCCTGCTCAGATGTAGCCCATGGTAGCTCAGTAAACACGTGGGTACCCTAGTAAGGGGAACAGGAACTATTTCTGACATGAACTCAATGACTGGCTCCTTTACCTCCTCCCCACCCCCACCCCACCTCCCACCAAGGGAGAAAGTATCTTTCTAGCCACAGAGGAAGACATGGCAGCCAGCCCTGAAGATACCTGATGAGCTAGGGTCAGATGGAAGGGAAGGAGGACCTCCCAAAGCAGTGTACTTGGAAAGGGGCAGGGAGGAGAAGAGGGAGGGAGGGTGGGATTGGGAGGGAATGTGGGAGGGTGCTACGGCTGGGATACAAAGTAAATAACCTGTGATTAATATAAAAAATAAAAATTAATAATAGTAATAATAAAAGAAGAGAGGAAAAATCTAGAGGGGAAGAACTGGAAGGAGTAGGAGGGGAAATTACAATCAGGATATACTGTAAGAGAAATTCTAGTTTCTAAAAAAGGAAAGACAATTATTCTCATTACCAATTTCTTGTGTTATAGACCTAATCAATTCTTCATAAGGCATAACTAACATAATAACTCATAAAATCTTAATGTGCTGTCAATCACATTTTGTTTTATTATATATCCTTAAAAATTTATTATAAGAAAAACTCATGATTATATGCATATATTTGGACTAGAAGAGGATTCTCCCTTCTTATTTATATCATATGGGTTACTATTTTCAGTGCTTTTGAGATAGATGTAGATCCATTAGTAACCTTAAGTGAAAACAAGAAAACTGACTTTTCAAAGTTAATCAGTTACTATAGTGATTATAATTTCTTTGTAATGTGTCAATAAGTTGCCCATAGCTAACTAAGTCTCAGAGTTATCAGTCAAGTTTGATATCCTTTATTTCTGTTTTCTTATTCAATTATTTCCTTCTTTCCTTCCTTCCTTTCTTTCTTTCTTTCTTTCTTTCTTTCTTTGTAGGGAACATGGCACACATGTCACAGTACACTAATGGAGGTCAGAGACTAACCTGTGGGAGTCAGTCCCTCCTCTACCATGTGGGGGTCCAAGATCCTCAGGCTTTGTAGTGATTGCCTCTACTTGCTGAACCATCTTGCTATCCAAAAATTATTTTTATTTTTAATTTAAACATGATTATATTATTGCCCCTCCCCTCTCCCCCTTCAATCTGGCCCATGTCCCCATCTCAAACCCTCTTAATTTTCTGGCCTCTTTTTATTTCAATACTATATATATATATATATAACCTGTCTGTTTAGTGTTTCTTGTATTTATATGTTTTAGCCAATCACTTGGTGTTATATATATGGTTACCCAATTAGGGTAATCATCCCTGAGGAAGAGTAGTTTTCCTTCTGTTAGTAACTGTTTATTGTAGTTACCTGTACCTCTTCTTCTAGGGTGAGACTCCAACAGAACCTCCATCCATGTTGGCCTGTCAACTGCTTCTGTCACTATTCAGGTCTTGTTTAGGCAGTCATATTGTTGAAATTTTATAAGTGTAGCTTACTCTTACCTTTATTTGACAAAAACCCTCATTTTACAAACTTAAGCTGTAATGGCAATAATTATGGATTCAGGCTTTCATGGGCTATGGTACTTAGTGTTACCTCTGATTGGATCTTGAAACCCTGTTTATTGCATGAGATTAGTCCATGATTTCCATCAGGATCATGGAATGTTGTAAAACAAGTTTAGGAAAGGGAGAAGTAATTCAGAGGATAAAGCATCTAGATGAGAAGCAGTAGAAGTAGTATGAGACAGTGAAGCAGCTAGCCACGTAGCTCTAGCAGGATATTCTGTGCTAATTACATTAAAATTACGTATGACATGTAGCATTATTCTATCTCTAGTCTGAGGTTTCCCAGCCTCCTTGAAATTGCACCAAGGCCTCACTCAGCAGCCTCGCTAGACAGTTTCTGTGGCCCTGAGGTTTTATACGTGTCACTGTGAGCACTGCAAAGCATGGGAAAAAACCAAAACTATAACTGCTACTTGAGCACCACTTCAGCTCTGTGTCTGCACACTGCACATGCCACTGTGGTGGTTCTAGTCCAGCCATTGTACATTTTTACATTCAATGCATTCCCCCTGAGCTCAGTCCCTCAGTACAGATTTATGGAAACCTCTCTGTCCCTTCCTCCCCGGCCACTTGTATACCTCACCCTCTTACATCCTCATCAGCAACTGCTTGTGATAAGAGGCTCTGAAAACGCAAGTGGAAATTTTTCAGATGCTTCATGTTTTCCTCACTATAAAAAAAATGTTTTGCTCACTTGAAGTCATTAAACTACCTGTGTCCTGAGTGAGATATGAGTTCCTTGTCCCAAGCACACCAAAGAGTGTGCACAGCCTGTGAAAAGTAGCCACCCTTGTCTGTAAATACTGGTAGTGTAAAGTGTAATCATCTCAGGCATTTCCTATGTGCTATTGTAGGAACTTTAGAGCAATGTGTGGTTGCTTCCTTCCTACCTACTTTTGTCTTGGGAGCTAGAGTTGTTAGGGCTGCCTCCTGACTCTTTGTTCCCTACCCAACTTCCCTTTCATGGTCTCCAAGCCCTTCATTTGCGTCATGCCTCAGTCACTAGGCTCTCCTACTGGTACCTAAGGAATATAGGGCAGAAATTTTTCCTCAGGCTGCACCTCTCCTTTCTCCTTGTCATGCTGCTTGATGCTGTCCAGAAACTCTTCTGGTTAAGTACTGATTGTTTCCTGGCCTTTTACTGGGCTAAAGAACAGTGACCCAGCAGACTTCATAGCCCTTACTCTCACACACGTAGCCTATGACTTGTGGGTCTCTTAACACTGGCAGAGGTATTCCCAATGACATTCTCCAGAATTTTTGGGCATTTCTGTTCGCTTATGAATGAAAAGCTAAAATACATGGAACTTGAACTTTACAAGAAAGTCTGCAAAATGACTTTCAGTATTGCCCAAACTTTTTGCTTGTCAGGACACAAGATATTTCTACATTTGTCATCTCACTGGATCTTCATGACAACTCAATGAAGTAAATATTTTCTTATCTCAATTATTATTTTATGTTTTAATTAAATCATGCTTTCAATATGTATCTCAAGTTGGTCTTGATCTTAGGGTTTTCCTTCTTCAGGTCCTGAGTGCTTAGAAAATAGGCCCATGCCACTATCTGACTTATCTTAATTTTCTATTTGAAAACATTGCCACATGATACCATTAATGACTAACATTTATTGGTATTTGCAATGTTTCAACCAAGGTTTAAAAACTGTTCATATTAACTCATTATTTCTCTCCTAACAACCCTATGGCCTGCTTGTTACAATTACTCTCATTTTAAAGAGTAGGAAACTGAGACCAAGAAAAGGTAAGGAACCAAGTGAATGTCACAAAGATAGTAAGTGGAAGTGACTTATTTGAACATTGGAAACCTGGCTGCAGAGCCCATATGTGTGGATATGTTGCTCACAGTCACGAAAATCTTTACCTCATAGCTATACTAGATATTTACCTTTCTCACTCCAAATTCTGTGATGTTTTTGCTCCATTTTTATTTATTTATTCATCCAATAAACATCAATTAAGAGGTACAATTATTAAGTAATGTGTTCTATTTTAATTGAGCTTAAGTCTAGAAGGGGAACTAGACAAAGAGCAAAAACAAAGTCTATCATGATGATTAGGAGTGCACATAATAGCAACAGGCCCTGAAGAGTAATATTCTTAGCCATAAACCAGATGTGGTAATGCCATTTCAATCTTTTGTTTGTTTTGTTTTTGAGACAAGGTTTTTCTGTGTATCCCTGGCTGTCCTGGACTCGCATTGTAGACCAGGCTGGCCTCAGACTCACAGAGATCCTCCTGTCTCTGCATCCCCTAGTACTGGAATTGCACCCATGCACCACTGTGCCCACCTACCATTTCATTCTTAATAAGTTACTTTTTGGTACTTTTGTTATATTTTATTAAAAATCTAGTGATGAGGACTGAAGGTATTTAATACATATGTAACTAAGAACTTAGAATAATATTCAGAATATAAATATAAGTTGCTATTATTATATATTTTTCTGTTCTGTACATGTCTTTGAGCTAAAAAGGCTCCAAGCCAGTGTTGGAAGAAACCAGAGAATACTTTCAAGGTAGAGTAAGCTGAATGATCAACTTGTATGCTGCTGGCTTCCAGAATGAAGCAAATGTTTTTTCTCTCTAACATAGATCCCTGCAACTGAATGGATGTGGGTGGCTACTGCTGGTCTGATTTGAAATGAACTTAATCCTTCAACAGTCTAATACTTTATTTGACAGCATTTGCAGTTCATCCTATAACTCCCATGGCCTAGGAGAGTGAATTGAGGATGTTATAGAGCTATTGGTATTTTTGTTACCTTTTATTAAATCTAGCTATGAACTCAGAGAGATCATGACAGTATGTTCAGGGGCTCCATAGATCTAAGCCACCTGGGGTCCCAGCACTGGGAGGGGAAGTAGACATGAGCTCCCATCCCTCACCCACAAGCTATCTTCAACTGATAACAGCTCCCCTCAAAAATTAGTTTTCTCCAGTGGAATATCACAGGGCATACAAACCACACATAAGGGCGGGTCCCATGTCCAGCAGTAGATGGCCAACACAAAACAAACTCATTGTTATTTTTGGAGGGTTTTTTATTTTTGTCTCAAATGCTCTGTCTGGGATTTTTTTTTTGCACAGATCTTTTGCTTATATATTGTGGTTTCCAATTTCCTTTTTATGGGTTTTCTGTTTGTGTGAATGTGTGTGTCTCAGCATCTGTATGTGTTTCTTGTGGGCCCCCCCCCCTTGGCTCTTTTTTCTGTTTGCTTGTTTTGTTCTATTCTGGTTTGTTTGTTTTTATTTTATTACTATTTTTAAATGCCTGTTCATATTCTAATGAGAAAGAGAAACAAAGAGCATAGTGGATGGTGAAACAGAGCAGATATACTGAAATCTATACACGTAAAGAAGATAAACAAAAAAGAGGACCTTGGGTAAGATGATCAATTTTTACTTAGAAAGACAAATGGGATGTAGGAGAAAACAAGGAACAGGACAGGGCCCTACCACAGAAGGCCCCTGAACGACTCTAGCTAGCAGTATATCAAAGCAGAAACCGAGACTCATAACCAAACCTTCAGCAGAGGGCAGGGAATCATATGAAAGAAGGGGGAGTTAATATGATCTGGAGAGCATAGGAGCTCCACAAGGACCAAATATATCTGGGCACAGAGGTCCTATATGAAACTGTTTCTCCAACCAAGGTCCATGGGTAGATATAACGTAGAACCTCTGCTTGTGTGTAGCCCATGGTAGCTCAGTATTCAAGTGGGTACCCTAGTAAAAGAAATAGGGACTATTTCTGACATGAACTCAATGGCAGACTCTTTGACCTCCCCACCCAGCAAGGGAGGAGCAGCCCTCCTAGGCCACAGAGTACTTTGCGGCCAGTCCTGAAGAGACCTGATAAACCAGGGCAGATGAAAGGGGAGGAGGTCCTCCCCTACAAGTGGACTTGGAAAGGGGCAGGGAGTAGACGAAGGAGGAAGGGTGGGATTGGGAGGGAATGAGGAAGTGGGATTCACCTGGGATACAGGGTTAATAAAATGTAATTAATAATAAAAAATTAAAAAAAAAACAAAAAAGAAGGGGTTGAGGGAGGGGAAACCATAATCATTGTATGTAAAATGTTTTAAAAAATATGTCAGCTATAGGATCCACTCATTACCAATATCCTCCTTTATGCTGGCCTTTTTCCTTGTAGCACTTTGCTTCTTTGAAGCCAGCAAAAGTGAGTTTTCTGGCATGATTTCTATGCAATGTAAGATTATCATGTAGTCATAATACCTTTCTTATATTCAATTGATCAGAACCAAGTCAAAGGTTTCACCCACAATAAAGGGCATGGTATTATGCCAAGGAACTGAACCCAAAAGATGGAGATTTTACCACCTTAAAGTTTGTTTGCCATAGATACCCAAGCTTTATCTGGCTCCAATTCCAGTGGTCTCACCCCTAGTGATATATGACATCTATTTCCATTCCCCCTCAATGTGCACATACCATTCCAAGATACGTTTGCTGGAAGAGAGTGGAATAATGCTGTGAAGCCATCTCTGTTTTCGAACTTATGTCTTGGGTCACAAGGCCTAAAATACTTTGAAACAAATGTATGGAAACATATCACATCTAAGATGTTATGTTGTTAGGGGAAAATTTTTGTAAAGGCTGAGCGTATTGAAAAGACAAAACACGTCTTTTCAGTTCAGGAGACTTCACCTCTTATCCTGACAAGTTTGAAGTTGCTTACAAAAGCAACAGAAATCATGCTGTTTCTTTTGATTTTGTGGCCAAGTCTCATTATTTCAGTCTTATTTTTGACTGTCATAGAAGAAAATGGGCTACAGAGAGCTCTTTAACCCTCCCAGCCAAACCCCAGCACTCTCTGTGATAGCTTCTAAAGCTTAGAGAAGCCCTGTAGCTCTCTCTCTCTTTCTCTGTAGAGGCTCTGCTTTGCTGACAAGGGGAGTTTCGTAAGCTATTCATTTTCTTCATTTATTCAGTCAGTTAATTTGTTAATGAGTGTTTACTGAAAAATTCTTGTGTAAGACACTGTTTTAGGAATGAGCCATACTGACATCACCATTCGTATATGAAAGGAACTCACAGTAAAAATGCAGATAAGAAAACAAGTAGAGGTCATACAATTGTTTTTTTCTGCTTAAAAAAAACAAATTAAACAAAAACCTAAATTAAAAATTCCCTGCTTGAGGCATTGTGGAAACTGAAAGTATAATAGTGTCTACCAGAGACTTGGGAAGTACAGGGAGGAGGGGTGGAGAGAAAATGGTCCGTGTAGAATGATGTGAGTGGAGGTGTATTCCAAGCTTCTGGGGCTTTTTCTGATTGGATCAAGAACTAGATGTGATTGCTCAAAACTGCAAACACAAATCTGGGACAAGACAAATGAGTCAAATCAGTGAATCCAGGGAGAGCAGACTTTATACAAAACTGGAGGGAAGAAGCAAACAAGAAAAGTAAAACCACATATGGTTATAATAAAACATGGTCTGTAAGCTGCCAATTTGTGAACGCAGCTTAGACAAAGGTGATAGTGTTTATGCTGAGATGGAAACGACAATAGTGTAATGATTAGTGTTTAGCAAATATTCTTATAAGGAACCTAAAGGTCTAACTCATTTAATTTACATGCCAGTTTTATTAAGTAGGTAAATTTATTAGTCCTGTTATATAGAAAAACAAACAAACAAAAATCAGAAGCCTAAAGAATTTAGATAAGTTATTTGAGGTCACACAATAACTATAGCTGAATTTAAATTCAGGCCGCCTGGATTTAGAGAGGTTGTTCTAAATGTTCATGTCCCTAGTCTCTTCTCAAGATGACTAAGTATTTCAAAGATGGTTAGAGAAAAAAAAAAGCTGACCATGCAAAGGAAGCAACATGTGCAAACCTGACAAGTCTGAGGAGTTTCCAATCACAGTAAAATACAGTATTTCTGGAAGAGCAAATGTATGCTTTGGGGTAGTGATTGGCAGGAATGGTAGAATAAGAAAAGTTGATGAAAAATTTTAGGTAAGAAAAATTCTAGGTAAGAAAAAACAGCAATATTTGTTCATTGCTGAGATATATATTAATTCCTTGTAGAGTGCTAGGTAATAAGGCATTGTGCTAAGTGCTGAGACAGATCTTGGAACAAAATATTTGGGGATTTAGAAAAGGGACATTTTACTGTCCCTCATGGTGAGGAACACTTCTCAGAAGACTGTTTGGAATGAACCTACATGTTAAATTGCAGGAAGGTTAGCTGGAAAAGGGAGACAGGAGATGGCATTTGTTTTTTAATATTAATTTTTTAATATTAATCACAAGTTATTTACTTTGTATCTCAGCCATAGCCCCCTCCCGTACTCCTCCCCATCCCACCCTCCCTCTCTCATCTTCTCCCTGTCCCATTCCAAGTCCACTGCTGGGGGAGGTCCTCCTCCCCTTCCATCTGACCCTAGCTTATCAGGTCTCTTCAGGACTGGCTGCCATGTCCTCCTCTGTGGCCTAGCAAGGCTGTTACTCCCTCAGGGGGTGGGGGAAGGTAAATAAGCCAGTCATTAAGTTCATGTCAAAAATAGTTCCTGTTCCCCTTACTAGGATACCCACTTGGTTACTGAGCTACCATGGGCTACATCTGAGCAGGGGTTCTAGGTTATATCCATACATGGTCCTTGGTTGGAAAAACAGTCTCATAGAGGACCCCTGTGCCATGATATATTTTGTCCTTGTGGAGCTCCTGTCCTCTCCCGGTCATACTAACTCCCTCTTTTATCATATGATTCCCTGCACTCTACCGAATGTTTGGTTATGAGTCTCAGCATCTGCTTTAATACACTGCTAGGTAGAGTCTTTCAGAGGCCCTCTGTGGTAGGCTCCTGTCCTGTTTCTTGTTTTCTCTTACTTCCCCTGTCCATCCAATTTGTCTTTCTAAGTGAAGATTGATCATCTTACTCCGGGTCTTCTTTCTTGTTTATCTTCTTTAAGTGCACATGTTTTAGTATATTTATCATATCTCATAAGACTATATAAGTGAGTATATGCCATGGGTGTCTTTCTCCTCCAGCATAAAAGCAGAAAAGTAGATCAATGGAACCGAACAGAAGACCCAGAAATAAACCCAAACACCTATGAATACTTGATTTTCGACAAAGAAACCAAAATCATTCAATGGAAAAAGACAGCATCTTCAACAAATGGTACTGGTCCAACTGGATGTCTACATGCAGAAAGATGAAAATAGATCTGTATTTATCACCCTGCACAAAACTAAAGTCCAAGTGGATCAAAGACCTCAACATAAAACCAGATACACTAAATTGGTTAGAAGAAAAAGTGGGAAAGACCTTAGAACTCATTGGCACAGGAGACAACTTCCGGAACAGAACATCAACAGCACAGGCTCTTAGAGCAACAATTGATAAATGGGACCTCATGAAACTGAAAAGAAAGCTTCTGTAAAGCAAAAGACAGTCATCAGAACAAAACAATAGCCTACAGACTGGGAAAGGAACTTCACCAACCCTATTCCTGACAGAGGGTTGATATCCAGAATATATAAAGAACTAAAGATGTTAAAAAGCAATAAATCAAGTAATCCAATTAAAAAATGAGGTATGGAGCTAAACAGAGAACACTCTGTAGAGGAATATAGAATGGCAGAGAGACACCTAAAGAGATGCTCAACGTCCTTAGCCATCAGAGAGATAGAAATCAAAACGACTCTGAGATTTCACCTTGCACACATCACAATGGCAAAGGTTAAAAACTCAAGTGACAACACATGCCAGAGAGGTTGTGGAGAATTGGGAACCCTCCTCCATTGCTGTTGGGAATATAAATTTGTACAACCCAGTCAATAAAATGACTTCTAGAGACAGTTTGCTATACTCATAGACCAGTATCTTGCTCAACATCAACAGAAAAGCTTCCTCCTTGAGCAGATGAGGATAAACACAGAGAGCCACAGTCAGGCATTATGCACAGAGTGACAGAGCTGGGAATGTTCAGCCCTAAACTGGCTGTGTCTACCAAATTCCTCCCCTCTGGGCTCAAGGAGCCCTGTGGAAGAAGAGATGAAAAGAATGTAAGAGCCAGAGGAATGGAGAACACCAAGAAAACAAGGCCTTCTAAATCAACATGTTCAAAGCACAGCTTGCACTCACATAAACTCAAGCAGCATGCACAGGGCCTGCACAGGCCTGTGGACATATTACGGCTTCCAGATTACTGTGTAAACAAGTGGGTCTCTTGTTTCATGAGACTCCTCCTCTTGGGTTCTTTTTGTTTGTTTTATCTAATTCTAAAGTGTGTTAGTTTTGTGCTCCTCTTCTGTTTTTTTTTTTTAATAAGATGGATAATTACCTTAAAGCAAACTCACAAAAGAATTCTTCATCTAAACTAGTAAGTGCCTGACTTTAGAGATCACTCTTGAGTGATATATGCAAATGAGCTTTCTTGAGGCTGTTATATAAGTACCATCATGTTCACATGTTGTTTAAATAGTAGATACTGGAACAGCAAGGCAACATCCTAGTTTACCTCCATATTCATTCTCTCCATTCCTCTTTCCTTCTCCCTTCCCTCCTTCCATCTCTTGTGTGTGTGCATAAGCATATGCATGTGCGTGTGTGTCTGTGTGTGCACATGTGTCTATAGGCACCTGTGCATGCTTAAAGGGCACAGGAGGATATCAGTGTCCTCCTCTATCACTCTCACCTTCATTCCCTTGGATCACAGGGTCTCTCACTGAACCTGGACCTGTGCTGGTAGCATGGCAGCCCCAAAGATCCTCCTGTTTCTCACACCTACAGCACGGGGGTCACAGGTGCATGGAGCTACATCCCTCTTTGTACATAAGCGCTGGGCATTTGAACTCATTTCCCCGAGCTTGCCCAGCAAGCACTTTCACCCACTGATGGATGTTCTCTGCTCCTCTAGTTATAATTTCTTAGTGGGAATGCTCTCGGTTGTAGGTATTAGAAGAGGGAGGGAGGGGGAACCAGCTTGGAATCCTACTGCTAATGTAAATACTTCATCTTTAGTTTATGTTTGTCACCTCTGTCCTCTGCACAGTCTGGAGTAAATATCCTAACATTTCTTCGGATAAATGATGTTAGTGTCTGGTAGGCTGTATGTGTGGAAAGTATTGTGATAAGCCAGGAGTAGACCTTTTAACTACTTTATTCAGCCAATCCATATTTAGCCTCTTCTTTTCAACCACATGGCATTTCCAGTTCCTGGCCTCTTCTGGGTTTTTAGATCTTAATTGGCTTACACCCTGCTAGTATCCTACTCTAAAGGTATTTCAAGTTTTCCATGTTATGTGGTAAGTTAGTTTACTCCTCTACCTGCTCTCTGTCTTTGGCAGATGTACCAAACCTGCTGCCCGCTATCTCCCCAACCCCAGTCTTTTTTTTCTTGCAGCTTATACTTTAAAAATTCCTACATTGTCATTAATCTTTGAGAGGGAAAGAAGATAAATATATGTAGTCAACATGTCATGTTACTGGAATATACACACCCACACTGTGTGCCAACTTAGGGTTATTCCATTACTTATGTTAGTACTATTACTTGGAATGGCTAGAAGAACCATTTAGAAAACAGTTTTGGGGATAAAAATGGTGACACATGCCTGTAATCCCAGTACTTGGGATGCAGAGGCAGGCAGATCTCTGTATGTTTGAGGCCAGCCTGGTCTACAAAATGAATCAGGACAACCAAGGCTACACAGAGAAACCCTGTTTTGAAAAACAAAAACAAAAATAACAACCACAAAAAAACCGAAACTACTATTGAGCCTGGGAATGGTAGCTTGTAGAGCATGTGTCTAAAATAGTGCCCCACCTTGCTTCCAATTGAGAGTGGTGTTAAGTTTAAGGATTTATGTTACAAATGTGTGTTTTTATTTACCGCTAGTTTGTATTTGCTCTAAATTAGTTTCAAGACTCCCACAAATTCTCAGTTTGTTTAACAATATTTAGTACAGTGTGTTAAAGGGAAAAGTGAATGAAGAATTGATTATTGGATTTGACAGCTAGAGATGTACCTGTGTGAGTATTTGCCTAGCAAACCAGAAGCAACCAAGAAAAGCATAATAATAATCTGATTTCAAATGAAAGCTTTAAAAATTCTTTTAAAGTGACTCAATATCAATAAGATATGCTGTGATGACAAGGAAGAGTGACCTAGAAGAATAGGTTGAAGACTGTAAACAGAGGACGAAATCTTTCCTGTTTGTTTTTTAGATACATGTGGAGCTAGTTGTCCCATGTCCACCCTCTCAGAGCTGCTTCACCCACAACCCCTGCATCCCAGGCCAGTTCTACTATAAGCCCAGGTGAGGTGCTCTGATGACTAGGAGGGGCCAGCTCTCCTGGCAAGGAGTGAGAGGGGGCCATCTCTTCCTTGACCATGTCTGGTCTACACTTGTATTCAAAAGGTAATTTATAAGAATATAAGCAGTAGCATTGGAGAATTTAGTTCTTTTTAAGTTTATTTTTTTGACTTTTTACCCCCATAAATGTTTTTTGTGAACTTCACATCATACACCCCAATCCCACTCATCTCCCCCTTAGACCCATCCTCTGTCCTTACACTCTCCTCTCAACAGGGAAAAAAATCTTGTTGTGGAAGCTGTAGTGTGTCCCAGTGTATCCCACAGTATAGCCTTTTTGTCCACACTTCTTTGCTTACAAATGTTCATCACAATGACTCGTTGGTCTGGTATGAGGCCTCTGGCTTCTGCTGCTCTATCAGTACTGGATCCTCACAGGACTCTTCTCAGATATCCTGTTGTTGCCCTGTGTCATGGAGATCCTGTAGGTTTGTATCTATAAAACCGACTCCTTCATGTGCTCCAATAGTTCAATGATTGTGTAGATGTTGGGGTGGGCCAATTTAATGCTGTGGATCTGTGCTTAAGAGGTTTATAAGCTGATCAGATGGCCAAGTATCCCACTTCATTACCCTCAGGGTAGGATCATCAGCAACCCCACTTGTACCCCAGCCCTCTCCCACTTGCACCCCCTCCACTCCCACAACCAGGGTCAGCTCTAATGTGCTGCCCTGGCAAGCCTCAGGGTCTGCTGTTCCAAGTGCTTCACTAAGTGAAAGGCAAGGAAAGCTCTACTTCTCTTGGGACTGCAGGACTAGCTCTCCTGCCTGCTGTAAATGGCATGGGATGAGGGTCTAGAAGGGCATTTCTCCCTTGCACATGCTGCTGCACCTAAGAAAAATTTGGGGCCAGCTCTCACATCCTCATACCCTCAGTTCCGGCTCACCAACAACCTCACATCCAGCTCTCCTGCCTGATGGCAGATGTGTGGCAAAGGGTGAGAAGGAGTATCTCTCCTTTGCCTATGTCACTGCACAGCAGACAGGTGGCAGGGCTAGCTCTCCCATGCTCATGAACTCTGTGGTGCAAGATTCAGGACTCACTCTCCCAAGTGCTGTGGCTGGTGAGGGAGAGAGCCAGCCCTCCTGCTTTCATGCCTCCAAGGCCAGCTCTCCCACAATGTGAAGGTGTGGGGTGGGACAAGCTCTGTGGAGCCCTCAGACACTGACATGCCCCTGGGCACCAACCCGGACCAGAGACCTGGCCTTTGGTGGTAAGACTTCCCCTGCTACAGGACCACAGACCCAGACATGACTACCAGTGGCAGGACCCCACCGACTACTGATCAGGCTGTTTCTCACTACCCCTAAGTCTTCCGTTCTGCCTCTTGTCATTGTGCCCACATCCTTCTGTTCCTCTTTCTCTTCCATTTCTCCACCACTTACTTGCTCCTCTTAGTAGCTCTCAGGATCTCTTGAGTGTCTGAGATTGTCTCAGGAAAGGTCTCAGGAGTGTTATTCTCTGCTTGTGCATCATGGAGCCAGACAAGAGTCATCTCTGGCATGGTCTGTCTCCCTACTCGTGTGTGGCAACAGACTGGTGGTCATCTCAGGCTGGCTTCCTATCTAGTCACGGCACTAGTTTGGTGGTCATCTCAAGCTCACTCCCACTTGCAACCTACATCTCTAAGTGGGAATCTTCTAGTCTCTATCTTGTTCCTCATCCTAGGAGTCAATCTGTGCCAGACTGGTGGTCTTCTCAGGTTCTCTTGTTTCGTGGAATGTTAGATTACTAATCATTGAGATATTCATACGTCAGAACACTCAGTGTACACATAACTTCTCTCCTCTCTGCTGTCTACTGATGCACATGTGACATAGCAGTCATACCTGTAATATTTATAGGCAAAGGAAAATGCAAACTTTTACTAAGAAGATAAATTAGCAGTGTTATGTTGTAATAAGAAATGTATTTGACTAAAGTTCAACATATTTAAATAAACTGAATAGTATTATATATTTAGGTGTCCTAGAAATCAAAGCCTTGAAAAAATCTGTGTCTAGTGAATGAGAGAGATTTTAATTATTTTTATAAAAGGGAAAGATAATGAAATTTGGGAAAACTGAAAAGAACTTTGCAGTTTGATACTTCATGAAACTGCAAACACTTAAATATAGTTTAATAAAATAATAATTAACTAAACACCTGAAATTAAGTGATGAATCAGTATAGTTTACAAATATATTTTGAACTTGTGCTATGCTACATGTGGTGGTTCATAAAATTTGAAGTCATATTGCCACAGAAATGTCTGAATGAGTCATGTAGATTTCAATGGTAGAAGAGAGAATTTTACCAGTTTTATTTTTTTCATCAGAATAGGATACTTAGACAAAGAAGATGTTGCTTTAGTCTTTTGTCAGAACTACCTGTTCTAGATCAAGGGTGTGACTGACTTTTCAAGGTTTTTAGTGAAAGTTAAATTACAGTAGTGGTAGCTTTGACTACCACTAATTTTTTTGTTATTACCAAATAACATAATTGTAAAAACAAAAAAATAATGAAATAGCTATATTCAACAATATTCGGGTTTCTTTCTATTTTGAGAATAGATGAGTATTAGCCTTCTTTGCATCATGTGAAGTTGCTTGTGGCCATGTGACTTCCCCTAGCCAATGGAATATGAATAGAAATAACAAATATCATTTTAAGAAATCATGGGTTGTTAGTTTTTCACAATTACCAGACAAAATCCCAAGTAGTAATACTTTTTCTGGCCTTGGTTTGTTTCAAGATTAGACCTACTGGAATTCTCCACTCACCAGCAATTACTCAGTGAAATGAGTAAAAAAAAATATATTCTCTCATTATTTTAATCACCCACATTCTTAGGTCACCTCAACAGAAATTATTATAATCTCATTAATAAAACATATGTGTGATATAATATAATAATGTGCTCCATATGGATTTGCTGTGAAGACTTAGGACATGATAGAAGTATTTCATAAATTTTGGTGTTCTGGTGTTTGGAATGAGAACGGCACCACAGACTCACATATTTGAATACTTGAGTACCCAGTTAGTGGAACTTTGGGGGAAGGGTTAGAAGGTGTGTCCTTTTTGGAGAAAATGACTCACTTAGGGTGGCCTTTGGTGTTTCAAAAGCTCACAACATTCCAAGTTAGTTCTCTTGCTGCTTTGTGGGTATTGCCTCAACACATAAACACACAACCACTGCCCTAGCACCATGACTTCCTGCTGCTGCCATGTTCCCCACCATGATAGTCATGGGCTCACTCTCTAAAACTGTATGCCCCCAGTAAATGCTTCCTTCTATTGTTTTGGCCAAGGTACTTTAACACAGCAGTAGAAAAGTAATTAAGAGAGAAAGATTATATATCTATGCAATTTGTTATTATTTGCCAAGTAGTGAATCTAAATTCATGTCATATTAAGTATGTTGTAATGGAATATCACTGTCCAAATAGGATATGTTTAGAAACTTACACTGAATTATCCTACATTCTAGGCAGAGGCTTGCTTGCGTAGCATTCTTGTGTGTAAGGGGGCTTCTTTTTTATGGCGAGGAAGGCATACAACCCTAAGAAGTGCATTTGCTTCCTCAAAGAATATGGGTATCTGAAAATCAGCCGCTGATAAATAGATCAAAAAGAAGTTCCGGTGTCTTTTTTAAAATTTAGGCTCAGACATGAACTCAGTGGCTGGCTCTTTGACACCTCCCCCCCTCCGAGGGAGGAGAAGCCTTGCTAGGCCACAGAAGAGGACATTGCAGCCAGTCCTGAAGAGACCTGATAAACTTAGATATCAGTGGACTTGGAAAGGGGCAGGGAGGAGATGAGCGAAAGAAGATGGGATTGGGAGGGAAAGAGGGAGAGGGCTACAGCTGGGATACAAAGTACATAACCTGTGATTAATATAGAATAAAAAAAGAAAAAAAGAATCTTAACAAAAAGTTAGGCTCAGAGAAATAGGTAGGGGAAGCCAACCCTGCTCCTTGTAGGTAGAAACCCTGGATTCTCCTTCTAGAACTGGGGAAAGGTAGATGATTTCTAGGCTTGATAGTTCCAATCAATAACCCCTCCAGAAGCTGAGTAGCAAGCATTGTCTTACATCATGCCATTTTCCATGTGAGTTAGGTTGAATGCTTTATATTCTTACTCTTTGCTGTAATGATCACAGTTCTGAGAGTCAATATTCAGGGAAAACAGCAGTGGAAAAGAAGGAGAGCTTCATCTATGAATAAAAAGGAACACTACTTAAAAATACCAAGAGTTGTAATAGTCAGGGTTCTATAGAGTAATAGAAATTTTAGAATAAATCTCGTGTGTGTGTGTGTGTGTGTGTGTGAGAGAGAGAGAGAGAGAGAGAGAGAGAGAGAGAGAGAGAGAGAGAGAGAGAGAGAGAGAGAGAGAGAGAGAGAGAGAGAGAGAGAATGATGTGATTTATTAGAATGACTTACAGGCTATGGTCCAACTGGTCCAACAATGGCTCCCTATGAATAGAAGGTCAAGAATCCATTAGTTGTTCCGTCTATAAGGTTCAGCTGATCTTCAGTATATGTAGGAATCCCAAATAAAAATGATCTAATTCCAGTAAAGGAATGGACTTGATAGTGAGAAGAACAAGCAGGCAAAGAGAGAGCAGGCTTACTTCTCCTATGTCCTTTATATAGGCCTCTAGCAGAAGATGTAGCCCAGATTAGAGGTGGATCTTCTTCCCACCTCAAACCCTTGAATTAGAAGTGCATCTTCCCATTTCAATTATTTAATCAAGGAAACATCCTACAAAGGTGTTCCCAGCTAGTTTTGGGTTTTAGTTAATTCCAAATGTAGTCAATTTGACGACCAAAATAGGCATCAGTATTCATTCAAAAAACGAAGCAGAAATATGAGCCTGTCAGATGTGGGGGGAAAGGTGTGAAGAAAGTCAAATAACCTCTGTGATCAGTTAGTGGTAAAGCTGAAACATGAAATCCAATGAGTGCAACATTAATCTATGTGTGTGTCTGTGATGGTTAATATTATCAACTTGACAGGATCTAGAATAACAAACAAAAAGAGAATTTAGGAGACAAAGCTCTGGGCAGGTCTCTGAGAGACTTTCTAGATGGGATCAGTTGTAGTGGGAAGATCCAACCTGTGTGTGGGAAGCACCTTTCCATATGGTGGGGGACCCTGGGTTGAATAAAAAAAGACAAGCCAGGTGAGCACCAGCATTCATCACTCTCTGCTTCCTGATTGTGGACGCAATATGACCAGCTGTCCCATGCTCTTGCCACTATGACTTCTTAGCCATAATGGACTACACCCACAAGCTATGAGCCAAACTAAATCCTTCCTTCCTTAGGTTGCTTTTG
The DNA here is from genome assembly GCA_028658305.1 of Pachyuromys duprasi. Lineage (NCBI taxonomy): Eukaryota > Metazoa > Chordata > Mammalia > Rodentia > Muridae > Pachyuromys > Pachyuromys duprasi. The sequence goes on along the minus strand of CM053742.1, from coordinate 93,009,274 downwards.
ATAGGTATATTTGTTTCAGCAAACAAAAGTAGTTAAGACTGTACTGTACTCTGCTTAAGTTGGCATTGCAAAATATCATTGACTGGATTGCCTAAACAATAAATTTTTTATTCAGTTCTAGAGGTTGGAAAGTCCAAGATAAAAGTTTGGACTATTGTTGAGATCTTATTTTTCTGACTTCCAGGTGGCTGCCTTATTTCTGTGTCCCCTAGTGAATGGAAGAAGAGTGATAGAGATCTGTTAAGGCTTATCTTCTTTCTCAATGACAAAAGTATGAGGGGTTGATTGTTTATACGTGTGATTTCAACATTTCGAAGCTGAGGTCAGAGGATTGCCATGAGTTCCAGAATATTCTGGGCTATATAGTGAGTTCCAGCAAGCAAGGACTAGAGTGAGAGTTTCATAACAGTATATGATAGCCTCATTTAGCGTTACACACTTTCTTAAATTAGGCTCCGATGCAGCGTGTAGCAGGCTAGAATGTCAACCAAGAAATTAGCAGGCACAATTTAGCCTATAGCATTTTGCTAGTGGACTCTAAAATTTATTTTAGCAAGACAAACAATTTTGTTCTACCCCAGAAGCAACCAAACACTAACCTCATTCCAGTGTCAACTCTAAATTTGAAAATACTAAGTCTCATGTTGAGATAAAACTGATGTTCAGGCAAAACTTTTCCTGAGAACCTGAGAACCCGTGGAGCCAGACAATCAACGTGACCCTAAAATAGAATGATGGGCAGGCATCGATATACATTCCCATTTCAAAAGGAAGAGAGAAACAACAAAAAAAGGAAGTGACAAATTTAATTACACCTTAAAATTCAAGAATTCTTTTGGGATCTGGGAAATCCTTCGGTGGTAGAGCACTTGCCCAATATATTTAAGAATCTATCCCGTCAGTAACACTACAGAAAGAAGTGGCTCTTTGGCTTCATATCCTGTGGTGGCGGCTCCTTCTCCATTGCTCAGTCTGGCAACTACCAGGCATCTTAAATGTGAGCTGACAGTACAAAACAAAGAGTATCTTATAATGTCTGAATTGTCTCTGAGATCATTGTTTCATATTTTTTAACAGTACTGTACATTTACATCCATAGATCTCTGGTCTGCTCTTGTAGTCTCTAAGAATCTGGACAACATGCCTTCATGTTGCTTCATATTGTTTTGTCCTCTCTATTCCCAGCTCCAGTCCTGGATTCTGTTAAAAATGTCCACAAGTGGCAATCATAATCTCTTTAGCAAGTGTTCAATGGCCCACACCTTTAATTAGCTTTCATATTTTTCTATAATATCAATATGTTGAATATATTTCCAAATCTCCAAATTATGGTGGCTTTTGTTGACTAAGTCTTCCTCACTTTACCTCTATTCTTTCATATTCTACTATAAGTCATAAGGAACACAGAAGCCAGACCTTTAATATTTTGCTTAGAAATATTCTCTTTTTAATAGCCACATTTGCTCATCATTTACAAGTTATATTTTACACCCAACACTAGAACACGATTTAGCCAAATCTTATACTGTGTACGGGAGTTTGTTTTTTCCAGTTTCCAAAATCTTAGTTGTGTCAGTGCCTTTACTAGCACACTATTTAAAGTACAATTTTCTAAAATTAACTTCACATTTTTATCATTAGTCCAGATGCCAATTTCAAAACTGCTTCTAAACGTGGAGAAAAATCTAGCTCAACTAGAATCTTTATCCCTACTAGTGTTCATATTGCTGGAAGGTTGTTATACATACTACTAGAGGAGAAGAGTAGTCATCATTCTCACCAAGCTATGATCCTTGCAAGCTACAATATTGACCTGCCTAACAAGATATGTCCAATGGTGCAATAGTGACATGAGTGTTATGGGAATACTCAACCACTTGTTGAATGTCTTAAAGGAACAATCCAAAAGACAGAACCCATACCTGACAGTCAAAAAGGAGAAGCTTGGGACAGATAAGTAAGTAATGGGTCCTAGGTGAAATGTACTGTTATTATTCTGCTAAATTCATATAGTAATAAAATGATACCTAATGACATATTGCTAAATGATCAGTATGATTAATATAGCTCAGTACTTTGCTCAGCCCTCACTACAGAAACTTCTTTCAGGAGATGACAATTGACACAGAGACCCAAAAGTTGACCAACTGCAAAGACTGAGAAACTAAAGAATTTTAAGCTCTAAATGGTATGTCTTTATCACACCCTTCCTCTCAGGGGTCAGGGATCTATGTGGAAGAGGGGTAAAAGGTTTGAAAGAGCCAAAAGTGGTGGATGAAGACAAAGAAATAGTATTTTCCAGGGCAGATGAGTTCATAGAGACTATGATGGCATGGACAAGACACACAGGAGCTTAAACTAGACAAAATCCCAACACGGAGGAGGGGAGATGGGCAAGGAGCCTAACCCCCTAGGTGAAGAGAGATTGGCATTTGATTGCTGGTAGAAGAGAGAATGTCAATGATCTGTCATCTGGCATATTTACCACACTCCAGAGCAGGCCCCATGCCCAGGAATAGTTGGCCAAAACAAACAGTACTCCATTGTTTGAGAGAGAGTCAGAGACAGAGAGACAGAGATAGCAAAAGAAGTGGAAGAAAAGGAGGGAAGGAGGAAGAGAAAGCATGAATTTGGGTAGGTTTAAAGTTGGGTGGGTAGGGAGGTAGGAGAAGATGTGGGAAGATTTGGGAGGAGGGAATGAATATGATTAAAACATTTATGAAATTCTCAAAAAATAAATAAACCATATTTAAGAAAAAAAGAAGCTCTGAAATTAGAACAGACCCATCTACATTAGGAAGGGCAATTTGTTGATTTGAGTCTATTAATTAACCTGTTTATTCAAATGTTCAGAATCAGTTTCACAGCTGCATCCAGAATGTTTGCCTGAAGTGCAACATTTCACCAAATGTGTGGACCATCTGTGGCAATGTCAAATTGACACATAAGAGTAAACATCACAACTGGGTTTAATTATAGATGTATTTGACCTATGGCTGCCTTCCTTGTCCCCTTTTAACTTATGTACAATGTTCTTAAATATTTTGTCTATTTACATATTTATCTTTCCTATCTCTGAAATTTTTAGATTCACATTGAAATTGCCATTTCCAAGTTCAGTTTCCATGTTATTTCCAATAAAAATTTTTTACACTTCTTAAAAAACTATGTTTAGCCTCTTGAATTTCACTTATGTTAGGGTGTCCAGGGCTACTTGCCCCTGGATACCTGGGTTCTGGGGATGCCATACTGGAATCTTATGAAAGAAGTGGGAGATAGTAAGACCTGGAAAGGACAGGAGCTTCACAAGGAGAGCAACAGATCCAAAAAGTCTGGACACAAGGGTCTTTTCTGAGACTGATACTCCAGCCAAGGACCACTCATGGAGATGGCCTGGAACCACCACACGGAGGTAGCCCATGGCAGTTCAATGTTCAAGTGGGTTCCATAGTAATGGGAACAGGGACTGTCTCTGACGTGAACTGATTGGCCTGTTGTTTGATCACCTCCCCCTGAGGGGGGAGCAGCCTTACCAGGCCATGGAGGAAGACAATGCAACCACTCTTGATGAGACCTGATAGACAAGGATCAGAAGGAAGGATAGGAAGACCTCACACATCAATGGACTGGAGGAGGGGCGAGAAGAGGGAAGGAAGGTGGGGTTGGTAGGGGAGGAGGGAGGGAGCTACAGTGGGGATACAAAGTGAATAAACTGTAATTAAGAAAAATAAAAATAATTTAAAAACCATGTTTATATGTTGTACTATTTATACATATATATTTGTATATATTTGTGTGGGTTATGTGCACATGAGTTTACGTGCCTGCAGAGACCAAAGAGGGCATTTGGATACCCTGGAGCTGGGGTGACAGAAGGTTGTCAGCCCTCTGGTGTTGGTGCTGAACACTGAACTTCAGCCATCTGCAAGAACAATATGTGCTCATAACCTCTGAGCCATCTCTCCAGTACCAGGAAAGACGTTTTAAGTGCAAATAAAATCTGTTCCTGTCATCATTGAAATATGTTGTTTTCTAAGCCCTTGGAATATCCTAGGTGGGGATAATAGAACTTGTCTAATCCTACTCTGATAACCTGTTTAGCCTCCTGCCCATATTTGCTACACTTCTATTAACAGGCTTTTCTCAGTGGAATGTATGAAGTCTCTTCTTCTATGCTCTTGACCATCCTTATCCCCCATGCTCAAAATAACCTCTCAATCATTAGTGCCAGTGAGTGATCGCCTACATCTATTGGTATCATCTTCTCTCTGCAGCTTTCCACAGGTTTTGCTCTGACTTAGTGGGTTGTCCCTCTGGTACCATAGTTTCTCATATATGTATCTTTCATGATGCTTCTTTCCATCTTGTCATTTACATTTTAGTTGTCTGTTGTCCTTACTGGACTACATGCTTCAGAAGAGGGCATTCATGGTTGTATACTCTGGGCAAAGCACACTGTAATTAACTCGATAAACATTTATTGAAGTGATAATTTGTTTAGTAATAATAAAATATATAAAGAGGTCATTATAGTTGTTCCAGGAGAAGTGATGAGAACATCTCCAGAGATAATAATGGAAGGAGCAAAGGGTCAGCAGGTTTATGATACTGTGTAAAACAAAACACATAGAATCTGGGGACTAAATACAAAGTGTAAATGAGAAAGGGTAATCAAGGGTAACTGGATTCTAGGTTGAGAAAGTGACAAAGCCAATAACGAGAAGGAATGAAATACGGGGAACTAGCTCTAGGAAGAAGACCTATGTGGTTAGTACAGGTGACAGTAGGAAAACAGGCAGGAGTGTCCAGCTGATGGTAAGAAACAATAACTGATGATGGAGATTGAAATAAGGTTTAAAAAGTACTTAGAAGGATGGTCCATGTAAGGATGAGGTAGCAAAGAAAGAACATATACAGAGAGAAAGAAGAGTGTTGGGCGAGAAACGCGAGGAAGGGCCTTCTCTGCATGGACTAAGAGGGAATATAGTCTTGACAGGAAAAGTTGTGAGAAGAATAATGAGAACCTGATGTGTATCGATTCATAGTAGCCTGCAGGTAAATGTGTTTCAAAGGAGAAAACATCAGGAGTATTTTAAGATTAAGAAGGAATCAGACAGTTTTTTGCCATGTGGAGGTCTTTGTTTCCCCTGAAAGAGCAGAATAGATTGAATGGCAGGAACAGGAGTCAGTTAAAATCTAATTAGGAAGCTAGACATTTGTTGTCACAAAAGAAAGAAGATAGAAACATTTGCCAGGGCTAGAAACAGTCATCAAAAAGCATGTTAGGATGACTATTTGAGGGGTATCTTGCATAGGTGGTTAAACAATGTAAAAATCACTTAGATTATATCATAGTGAAAGTGATTTGCCATCCTCCAAAAGCTGTACTCATGCCACACAATATAAATTCATGGTCTCAGTCTAAGTAAGTGGCTCAAAACAATTGAATCATTCAACCAAATTCTGCTCTTGACAAAGGCACTTATGAATTCTAGTCTCCAATTCCACAAATTAAGTACAAACCTTACCCCTTTTGTACCATACCACTACCTCCATAGTGGTAGGTTTTAGACAGTGTCATACTGTATACCTAGCTCAAGCTGGCCTAACATTGACTTCTCAACCCATCTACCTCCTTTCCAATGCTGGGATTATGGGATTACAAAAGTGTACCACCATACTTATTATATCTTTAGAGTGCTTTTCTAGAGCTCCACTTTGTTCTCATTTACTCTCTCTCTCTCCCCCTCACTCTTTCTCTCATCATTTTTTTCTCAACAGATCTTCAGAACATAGTTTTTAAATAGTAGGTAGTCTGCATAACAACTTGATTTGGTGGTGGAAATCAAGGTTGCAGGGCAAGCTAGTGATTAAATATGGGTAAAGGTAAGTGTCTCATGCAAACAAACCAAGTGCAAGGTTGAGCAAAGTAAAGTAAAAAAAAAAAGTCTATATGTCATCAAAGGCCATTTTTACTTATTTCTCTCCCTTGAGAGTCTATGATAAGAAGTATAAGTGATTGTAATTGTTTTATAGACACCATAGGATGATTAAAATTTCTACGAGTTTGTTTTAGGCTGTGACTTGGGCTTCTACCTGCACTAGGAAAACATTAGATAGGCTTAGTTTTGCTCCAGTGGTATCAAGGCGTCAGTTTTAAGCAAAATGATAATGTTAGTTGTTTTCTACCAGCTGCCTCCTAGTTCTAGTTTCTGTGTCTTGAAAATCAGTCTCTACCCAAAGAATCTCTTGCTCAATAAATAAAACTCAAGTAGTAAGGTCTAAGTACAGACTAGCAGGGCTGATTATACAATGCAATTGGGACCTCAATAATTCAGTGAACAGTTCAGTTCTTCATTGGGGATAACTAACCACTTTGTGATTGGGGTTGAGGCTTGTTACATGAAAAAGATCACAAGCCTGATTTATGGTCAAAAGCCATGTGAGGAAGGAAAACACTACTCTTGTTTCCTAAAATGAACATATTGTCAACCTGCTTTCTAAACATTGACATTTATATATATTTACATTTATAAATAGATAGATAGATAGATAGATAGATAGATAGATAGATAGATAGATAGATAGATAGATAGATAGATCCGTATACCATTGTGGCTCTCAGCCTAGGCCAGTCAGACTTTTTATTTTTTCAAAAAATTATGGCTAATGTAAAGACTTATATATGGTCAAAGTGCTGATAAAAATAATTAATGAGCATTCAGCCTCAAATGGAACATCTTTATCACCTCTACCTTCAACAACCAGGGAACATCATAGGAAAGAGAACAGAAAGAATTAAAGTGCCAAAGGATGTGTAAGAGTGCCATAAAACTCTGTTGTCTAGATAAATGGTATTGCCACTGCAACCATGAACTCACAGCACCCATGGATAGCTACACTACACTGGGCCCTGCAACTGTTTGTCATGGATGGACAAGGTATCCATGAGGTCCATCTATTCCAGAGGAGCTAATTGTTGGTAAAAGTCACTAGAGGAGAAGGTATAATTTTCTCTAATGGCGCAGCAATTGGGGATTTGGGCTTCAGAGGAAAAGGAGAGATATCAGAGAGTAATAATGGGTCAATGTAACCACAATATATTGAACATCTACAAGGAACTAAAAAATAGAGATAAAAACAAAAATATTGTTTTTTCAGATTTTCAAAATAAGCATCCATATCATTACCCTGTACAACCACAAAGCACCTCTCAAAATGTGCAAAAAAAAAAAAATGGAGAGGAGATCCAAGATGGCTGTCATGAGAGGACACTGTGTCTGAGGAGTAGGACAGCAGTGACAGCGAAGCAACCAGGAGACTGAACTCTGGGACCTAAAACACCACATTTGTGATTGCCAGGTGAGCGGAATTCCTACGGTGAGGAAATCAAGTGGGAAAATCCTAGGGACACCCAGTTATTCCCTGGAAAAACTCCAGGGGACCGAATGCGCACAGCCCTGATCTGAACGAGCAACCGACCTGGGCACCAACAACTGCCATTCCAGACTGGGCCACACAATCTCCGGGCCAGACTGAGAAGGCCCTGGGTACCGTTCCAGACCCAGCTCCATCCTGCAGGCACACTCTGCTCAGCACCAGGCAACCACCCCAGACTGTATATGTGTCCACGGGCCAGACTGAGAAGGCCCCAGATTCCATGCCCCAGATTCCATTCCCCAGACTGGGCTGCATCCGGCAGGCACACTCCCCTTGGCAGTGCCAGCCACCATCCCAGACCAGGACACATAGTATCAGGTCCAAACTGAGGTGCCCCCAAATACCATCTCAGACCGTAGTGCACAGCCCCTGGCCCAGAAGGAGGCACCAAGCCTCCAGACCAGAGGAGAGCCCTTAGCAGCAAGCCCAGGTCATAGCGTGGAGGTTCCAGACCAGAGTGGCGCCCCCAGCTGCCATCTCAAACTGGGACACTCAGCCTCTGGCACAGAGTGAGGAGCCAAACCTCCAGACCAGAGGGGTGACCAGCCTTCGGTGCTCACAGTTTCTAGCACAGAACACGAAGCTGGGCACACAGATCTCACAACAGAGTTCAACTGAGGCAACGACACAAACTATCAAACCACTGGAACTCCTGATCTTCTTGAAGAATACTCCAGACACAAGAGTTTAACAGTTCTAGTCTGAAGTTCAGCCTTAAAGCACAAACAGCTCCTTGATTATATATAAACAAATGGCCGAAGGTAGACGTAAGAACTCAGCCAACAAAAATCAGGACACCATGGCCCCACCAGAAACATCCAAAAGCAATGTAGATTTTAATTCAGCAGAGACACAGGAAAATTTTGTTAAAGCTATGATTATGCAGATATCAGCGGAACAAAAAGAGGGACAAAAACAAGAAATGAACAAGGCCCTCAAAGAAATTCAGAAGAATTTAACTGCCCACATACAGGAACAATTAAAGATATACAGAGAGGAAACAAACACAAAAATTGGAGCCAAAGTCAATCAGGTGAAGGAAACGATACAAAGCATGAAAACAGATTTAGAATCTATAAAGAAGACACAAATGGAGAAGAACCTGGAACTGGAGAACTTAGAGAAAAGATCAGGAAAAACAAAGAATTCATCACCAATAGAATATAAGAGACGGAAGAGAGAATCTCGGGAGCTGAAGATACGCTGGCTGAAATGGATTCCTCACTCAAGGAAAAAATGAAATCAGAAAAGTCCCAAGCACAAAACATCCAAGAAATCAAGGATGCCATGAAAAGACAAAACCTAAGAATAATTGGAATAGATGAAAAAGAAGACTCCAGGCTCCAAGGACCAGAAATTATTTCTCTGTTTTGTAGGTTTAGTGTTTTGACTATGATGTGACGAGAGGTATTTCTTTTCTAGTCTAGTCTATTTAGTGTTCTGTAAGCTTCTTGTATGTTTATGGACAATTCTTTTTTTAATTTGGGAAAAATTTCTTCTATGATTTTCTTAAAAATAATTTCTCATTTCCCCACTCTGTACTTTCCTGAAGTGAACCCAACAATTTCTGTGCCTTAATAACACATATGTATGCCAATAACTTGCAGTTTTGTATCTCTAGATTTCTCTTCCAAGCTTCAAAATAACGTCTACAATCTCCCATATACCATGCACTTGGATTCATCATGTCCCTAGTCAAACTAATTCTCCCATTTTCTGCCCGCATATGTTCTCTAAGTTATCTGAAACACAGTAAAACTCTTTGACCCTCCCCCATACAAGCCAGGGAGTGACACACTGGCTGGATCCCAGTGGACGACATTGCAGCCAGCCCTGAGGAGACAGGATGAGCTGGGGTTGGATGGAAGGGGAGGAGGTCCTCCCCTGCTGGTGGACTTGGAGTGGGCGGGGAGGAGATGAGGGAGGGTTGGGGAGGGTGGGAGGGAGTGGGCGGGCTGGGCATGGGATGCAAAGTACCTAACCT
>CM053742.1:92965357-92999350 GCA_028658305.1 Pachyuromys duprasi | reverse complement strand
AGTTCTCAAATGCTTACTTAGAAAGATGAAGAAAATTCAGGAACTGTTAAACCTTTCATCATTAAAGGACTGCCTATTAATTTATGGGGGAGAGAAACTTGCATATAAGGGACACACAGGGATTTTGAAAATGCTGCACATCTTGGACTAGTCACTGTATAGATGACACTGATAAACATTTTGTATTCAGATGCCAACGTTAACTAATTGCAAAGTTGATTTACTTTTCATTAAGTTTTGTAGAGCTGCTGTTTTAATGTATTTGGAAAAATAGTTTTCTGGGTAGGAGAGCTAAAACATGTTAGTAGTTTAAATTAAAGGTTTAATAGTCTACTGAACTGCAGTTTCTGAAATACATTGTTTCTTCTGAAATAAAACTGAGCAATAGCTTGTTAGTAGTGACCATCTTACAGCGATGCAACTTGGAAAAGTCTAGATTTGCAGGTCTCAGTGCTGGGGCCAAAGTGACTCTCCTACTTCATTGTGCTTTGCATTTCCAGACAGTTTTCCTATGTTTGGGTAAAATGTTTAGCAAGTTGTAAACTAATACCTTATAAAAAGGGTAAAATAAACACTTCTGCAGTGGGACTTGGAGTAATTTCAGGGACATTTTATATATTTTTAAAAATCAGAATTTAAGTGGGATGCCAGATTTCTAGCAACTTGTATCATTAGTTTTCAAGATAATCTGGAAGTTAGCATTTGGTAAATGATTTAAGCAAATTTAAAAATTTTGTTAATTTCTAATTTATTAATTTGTTGGTACTGTAATTGAAAATGTGAATACTTTTAAATTCAGTCTTTGTAGAAAGAACTGTAATTAATAAGTAAAATTATGTAAAGAGATTATTGTCCCACAAACTAGACATATAAATAAATAGTTAACAAAATCTCAGTTGCATTTTGCCTTCAGCACATAAGGCAGAGGATTGTACCTGTTCAAAAGCAGAACCACTCTAAGGCTTTATGGTAGTCACCTTAGCTTTTGCAGCCTGAGGCACGTGTTCCAAAGACCGGGCTGAGGACTGTGCTTCCTGTGACAAGGGTATCAGTGCCTATAAGACAAAGTGTATCACCTGGAGTGCTTCAAGTGTGCTGCCTGCCAGAAGCATTTCTGTGTAGGTGACAGATACTTGTTCATCAACTCTGAGGAGTGGACTAAGATCAATGGAATGATCTAAGCCAAAGTCCCAGGCACCTTCAGGGAGATGTTCAGTGAAGACACTGTCTCAGTGAGGTCTTCAGTCTTAGGCACTTTGGAAACCTGAGGGTAAGTGAGGCATTTCTTAGGGGAATTCTTGACTCTCCCTGGGTACTAAGACATACCATCAACATGACATAATGCAAAGCCCGAGACTTCAGTGTCAAAAGGACCAGCCCTTAGATAAATGGCCACAGACTTATCTGTAGTAGCTGGCAAGATTAATGGAGAAAATATTAGGGAACCAGCATGCACTGTGCCATCATGGTATGATTTCCAGGTTAGGCAATGTTGGGTAAAGATTAGGTATGACTTTGGTGTTCATGGACTAGAGATGTGCAATTAATTTCTTCCTAGCTTTGGTAACTACCCTATTCTAATCACTGACATTCACACTAAGAAAAGAAAAGTGAAAAGAGTAGTCATTCTTTTTTTCTTGGTCACCTTCCCATGGCCTAAATCTCCAAAGCCAAGGGAAACTGCATGGAGAAACATTTCAGTTGGGAAAGAAATACACATCTTTCACCCAAACAAATATTTAAAACAATGTTGATGAATCACTGTTTTAAGATACCTTCATTTGAGGTAAGGTGGCTCACAGATTGTTTCTATACATAAAACTGGCATACCTTACAATCCTATGGGTCAAGGTATAGTAGAGAAAGCCCATTTGATAAAGTTCGCCCAGAGTTCACCTTGACTATGTTCTTTTCATTTTAAACTTCTTACAAGTGGATAAAGGTAAATCTGCAGCGGAATGTTATTGGTATCTCAAGTCTTCTTCCACTTATGCCATGGTTAGATGGAAGGATCCTATAACCAACCAATGGCATGAACCCAACCCTTTACTTATTTGGGGGAGAGGATCTGTTTGTATTTTCTCAAAGAAAAATGATGCTGCCCGCTGTCTACCAGAAAGGTTGGTGCGTCAAGTGGACAACATCAAATATTTCGACGCCTCCCTGTTAATGATGACCTGTCCAGTGACCACTAAGTTGGATCTTTTAGGCTTCTGCTCCTTGCCTTGGTGAACTGCCACTGCCTCTGGGGTCAAATGAATCCACCACGATGAGCTACCTTCTGATTCCTGCCAGGAGCATCTTACATGTTCCAGCATTCTGCTTATTCCTGCCTCAACTGCTTCAATTGCTGTTTCTCATCAAAGCCTCGTAAAAGAACTTTAAAGAAAGCTACTAATCTTAATTGGTCCAACATTTTAGACTGTTCTAAACAGGACTTTCATTAAGCCTAAAATTTCTCAACATTCAAAGACTGGACCATAAATGTTATTGTTTGCTTAATTAACCAATTTTCTTTGGGCCCCAAAATGTCAGCTAAAAGAAATTCATGAAAACAATGTCCAAATTTCCTTAAAAGGGGAAGGTATGTTTTTGGTTGTTTGCTATGGCTACAAAATTTTATGGTCATTGGGAGATGTTTATTATTAATGGTATTATTCAAAGTAAAACAAGAAATATACAGAGATACCTTATAAAAATAAGACCAAAGGTAGATTAGTGAATCTACTCAACATAAGGTTTTATTAGTGCAAAAGATAAGTATAGAATTCTGCATATTGATACAAAAATAAGTAATAAGACAAAAGGTAGATTATTAAATCTACTCATCTTAAGGTTTTATTTGTTCTCAAATAAGGTTAATTTTAACTATGGTATAGGATTTTGCATATTGATGCAAAAAATAAGTCTATTTTTGATACATTGGTATAAGCTTTAGTATATTGATAGAAAGTCAAGGCTACTTCCAATACCTTTAAACAGCTATTTAAAATGGATTAGGATATTAGGTAATGCAAATTAATTGCTAGTTATTCAACTCATAGTCATGTCAGACACTAGTCTACTTTATCACAGGAGTATACACCCTAAGTTTAACACATAGATATGATTTTGTAGACAGATCTATTATATAAAGACAGGTAGTCTTCAAAAACTTCAGAGACCTACAGAATATGACATTTAAAGGTGTCTTTATTATTTCAAAAATTCTTTGACAATAAGACAAGTCATCTCCTGGCAGCACCCCACCTACCTAAAAATAGATAATGAGCATCAAAGAACCTCCATATGGAGATGGCCTCAGATGTGGCAAACGAGCCACTTGGGTAAAGAAAATACCCTTGCTTCACAACAGACAAATTCTGCCAAGGATGGGCAAGCTTAAAATGCAGGACAAGTCAACTGCCAAACTCTGCTAAGACAGGGTAAGCAACTACTAAATAGTTCCTGCTTCACATATATGTCTGTCAAATATTCTGAGCCAGAAGGCTGAAGATGATGCTCCAACATTACAGGAGATTATGGGTGACTGTTCAGGCAACAAACTGTCTGTGTCAATTTTTATTTTTTGGAAGCTGCTAACACGCACTTCCTATTTACCATAATAGCTAATTTTATTCCTTCTCAAGTCTCTGATGGGGTTAAAGACCAAATAGTTATAGTGCCACAATTAAACTTAAGTTGTTTAGAAGTTAAGAAATACTTTCATATAGGCAATACCAATAAGGATAAAAGTTAATTTAGGTATAGAACTCTAAACTTGTCAAGACAGATAAAATAATCAAATACGTTCTCCTAAGTTGCTAAATACACATAGCCTGGACATTGCATGTAAGTTTTACCTAACAGTTTTCATAATTTCATAATTATTATTGTAATTTTTGTGAGTCTTTGGTCATAAATGAGAAAGGGGCAACTGAGGTACCCATTCCATTTGACCTGAGATGGTCATGTGCTTCAAGTCATGGTGGCTTGCTATTCTTGTTGTTTTAAGCAGATACCTCCTGTTTGCTTAATTAAGCCTCCTGCTTTGCTCAGTTAAACCTACTTTTTTGCTCAGTTAAAACTCCTGTTTTGCTCCATTAAACCTCCTGTTTTGCTTGGTTAATTTTCCTATTTTGCTTGGATATGTTTACTTGGAAACCTATATAAGTGGTTTACTCTGTAATAAAAATGGCACCTTGATCAGAGTACTGTCTTGGCGTCACTTCTTCTTGTTCTCTCTTTTAATTCCCAGCCCCTTGTGCAGGTGGTTACTATTGGTAGTCGCGGGCGACTACAATTGTCAAGAAAACTTAATTTGCATAGTGCACATATCAAGCACCGTAAAAGCTAAAGCACCTTCTTGAAATGTATGAAGAAAAATAAATGGCCAGGAAAATGCCACAGATGTCTATCAACGGTTAAACAGATGAAGAAAATGTGATATACCTGTGAGAACATAAACACAAACACACGTTTTATTTGTCCATGAAGAAGAACAATAGTAGGGCTGGAAAGATAGCTTAGTGGACTCGAATTCAGTTCCCAGCACATAGGTTGAAAGATTCACAACCTCCCGTGACTTTCTCTTCTGGCCTTTGTGAGCTACTGTGCTCACTTGTACATCCACATAATTTAAAATCAAGCTTAAAAAAAATAAAGAGGAGCAAAAGTATGTCATTTTGAAGAAAATACATTGAATGGGAGACCATCATATTAAAGAAAATAAGTCAAATTTTAACATCATTTTTCCTCATATGTAGAACAGGAAAAGAGATGTGGAAACAAAACAGAGTGATGAAGAAAAACAGACAAATGTCATATTTTCTCCATAATTTGAAAGCCTAGGGCAGAATGTTTGTAAGAGGAGATTCATGGGGGTACATATGAGCAAAGTACAGTGATATACATGTATAAAATTACATAATGAAACCCATCAGTTTGTCTGTTAACCAAAAACAAAAGAACAAAATGGAAAGTAGAAAGCCAAAGAGCAAGGAACCTGTATTCAACTGAAGGTCCATCCCTCTCTATATAGAGAAAAACACATTTGAGGGGGGGCAACTATGCTCTATGGACTCATAGCATAGTAAGTCTCAAAAAGAGGAAACCTCTGGCCTCTGGTATGTAAAAAATCAAAGAGAAAAAAATCAAAATTCAAAAATCCAAAGACTATGCTTCTTGTGTGATAATGTAGCCTCTTCATAGACCTCACAATATCGCAAAAGTGTCTCCCACAAATCAGGCCTCACTTCACCATACTCAGGCCTTGACCTCATGCCTCATGTTTTCACCAAACAACCAATAAACCTGGGGAAAGAAAATCCTTAACCTATCATCTCTTTGAACAGAACTCTTGCCCAGGGAAACTTAAACCAACTGGCCTACCCCTGTTGCCTCCATTAGGTATCTCGCTCTGACCAGCTCCCACAAATTCATCTTCCATTGCCTTGGGTTTCTCAGAGGAAACCTACTCAGCACTTCCCATGGTAAACCAGAAAATTCTAAGTTGGCATTCTCAAATTCAACTACACATTACAGTCACCTGTGAACTTAAAAACTTTCATGGGCTTGTAACATCCTAGACCCGTTAGAGCAGAAATGGTATTCAGGCAAGTAGAAGAGCTGAAGCTACTCAGCTGATTCCAATGTACACCCAGCTTTGAGAACGACTGGCAGGAACTCTTCTTGAAGCTCAGGTAGCCACTGGTGTTTCTACAATTCTCTTGGAGCATCCGCTGAGACCTTACTCCCTACCCCTGAGAGGCTGGATCTAGGCGTTTACAGTCTCAATGACCACCCCAGGTCATTTCATCACAAGCCAGCAGCTTGTGTCTCCCACAAATCACATTTCTATGAAATGTTTCACTCAGAGGTGCAGAAATTGGATGTAAATAGGAGGCCTTTGTCCCTTTAAGGCCTTTCAATCTGCGGCAGCATGGAGCAAAACAGCTTCCTTTTAACCTATTGGGTTGGGTGCAGTCCAGGTTCAGGTTCCTGGAATGGGCCTCTCCTCTTAGGTTACTGCAGCCTGCCTGAGAAAACAGTGTGTGGTTCACACCAATAGAGAGTGAGAAGGGCATGCTGCCTTGTCCCTCTTGCTGTCTCTGTTTGTTTTCATGCCAAGAAGCCTAGTCAGGAGACTTGCTTTGGCCCAGAAGATTCTCCCACAGGAAGCAAGATAAGGTCTGCCAGCCTGCTTTTCTTTTCATTCCTTGCCCCGTCCTCGGTATTTGTTAAACCAGGATGTGGAAGAGGTCAGAGTGATGTCCTTTGGACTTGATTAGGGATCTGTTAACCAGCACAAAGCTTTTCAAGCTTCTCACAATTCTTAAAATTCTTTTGTGGGGAATGGTGCTTCGGTCCAAATTGCAAAGGTGGCCCTCCATGACCCTCCCTTGCCCTTGATTTTGGATCTGGCCAAAGAATTCGCTGGCAAGAAGATGAAGCAATGGCTTCAGTGGTATTCCCTGATGTACATGCTGAAGCTATATCAGCATTCTGCCGACTTGCATGGGCATCCGAAGGGAGAACCGCATGATTGGAGCTAAAATGGTGAGGCTGGTGAAGTCCTCATTCAAGGTGGTAAGGCCTCTCAGAGGTGAGTTCTTACATCCCATACAATCCTGGAGAACAGAGAAACGGGAAATGTGTGGAGCCAAGGGAGTTTGGTGTTTTGTCTTTGATTGCTAAGCAAATAACCACAGAGGGGAGAGAAGAGGGGCAATGCGAACAGCGATGGCAGTGTGTTGTCTTTGGTGAGCAGGTTGGTCAAACGTGGTTTTCAAAGGTTTGTCAGCTTTTAGAGCTCATTCCCAGCCCATTTCCCATTCAAACCATAACATAAGAAAAAAAATAGCCTTGGGTCCTACTGATCAGTCTTTCCCAGGTCACAGGACAGCTATGTGCTGTATGAGCCCCTGTATTTTTAAAATTGTTAGACCTCTTAAAACTGCCCAGCTGCATTCTTGTGGAGGCTTATTTATGTGCTTAGTTGCTCTCTGAAGGCAATGACTACAAGATACTGAGTTAGGAAAACTTGCATGGCTTCAGACAGGTCAGAAATAAATTATCATCTGAAGGTTCATACATGACCCTGTGACCTTCCTGTTACTATATTTAATCCTAATGACTGGCACTACCATTTGTTGTCATGGGGGAAATTAGCTTCATTTTAAAGATAAAAAAATAAGGTACAGAGAAATTAAGTAGCTTGTAAATGCCTGCAGACACTGGTTGACTGAGAGGAGATTTCAACTGGTTTTAAATGCTCTATGCCACCACCCTCGCACCAAGCACTTTTGATTTTTGGTTCATGTTACTCTCTTGGGATTTTGTTCCCATGGTCCCACGGTCCCACATTCCCACATGCGCTGTTCTGTTTGAGTATGTGAATTAGATACTTTCCCCAGACTCCTGTAGCACAGGGCTCTCTAGGGAATGCAGATAGTCATCAACTTCAGTGAATTCTTGGAAACTTGATGTTATCAGTATGGGGCTGTCACTGCTCCCTAAGCTGCTGACAGAATTCACATTCTTTCTTTCAAGTAAAATGGTGAGTATTTTCCTATCTATCTCTTACTATAAGCTTAATGTGTATCAAACACTAAAAAAAAAAAAAAACTGCTTTGCAAATTATCAGTTTTAATACTTACCACTATGAGAAAAGGTTGGTAGTATAATCATTTAGAGTGAAGAACCTGAAGCTCTAATGTCACACAGTAGTCATGGGCAGAGCCAGATATCAAACAAGCTCTGAAATGCCAGTCCAGTGCCTGTTATCTTAATTACCATACCATGATGAATCCTCAGTAATAGATTTTAACGGAGCACAAGTTACTGCATTTGAGTTTGCTATATAGAGGCAAATAACTGCTTCTCTAGTCTCTAGGGGTTCCTTGTCTTGAATAATGGATGAACAATCACATACTGATGTTAAAGTATGATGAGTGCTTTGAAGAATGACTCACTGCTCAGAATGAGGGAAGCAGGGATATACGGAGGGATATGAGGAGGCAATATTTGAGAAATTACTTGAGGGGAGTATGCATATAGGCAATGAGGTGTGCTATTTAGAAGGAAACTGGCTTGGTGGCAGAGGTTCACTCAGGAAATTGAATTCAATCACTGAATGCTATGCATAAAGGTATGATTAAGACACAGTACCTGCTCTCATAGAACACATGTACTTATGGGGGAGATAAATAAGCAAAGCCCTAAATCATTGCAAATTGTGGCAAGTAAAATGCCTTGTAATAGTAAATGGTAAAATTGTCTCCTTCTGTAGTAATATGGTGGGGGGAGGGATAGCTTTGAAGAAGTGATATTTTAGCTGAGGTATGTAAGGAGTTATAATTGAGGAAACCAGAGAGGACCCGATAGAGACAGGAAAAAATATGTAAAGGCCTAGGGGGGAGGGGGACAAGCATATCCCACTTGAAGAAGGGAGAGATTAGTGGGACTTGGAGCCTTGTGGGAAATGGCAACAATTGAGAGTTACTAGAGGCAGGGACTTTCAGGCCTTGAGAAAGGATCTGAGTTCATTACTAAGTGTGGCAGAAAACTGCACAAATCAAGGCTGAACTAATGATGGGAAGCTTACAAAGAGGATGCCTAGGATTGCAAGTCTCCTGCGCTGATGGCTTCTGTGCAAGGATCCAGAAGTAGATGTCAAGTTAAGTCACACAGGATGTATGAGTCATCCCTTCCCCTTGAAAAGTTCTCCACAGACCCTTCCTGGCTGAGGTTCTCAGCAACCCCACCCTGCTTCAGGAAACATGTGATGTTAGGGTCTGAAAGGAAAGGGCAGTTCCTTAGCAGACAGCCTGCTAGAGGTTTGGGTGGGGTTCCTTCGCAGGGTGGGGCAGGTGTATGGGCAGGCCTGTTGGAAACTTGTAAGAGGGGAATGTGGGATAACTTGAGGAAATAAGTACAAGAGTAGCTTGGGTTCCCTCCCAAGAATGAAGGCCAGTGCTTCTAACCCAAGGGCGTGTTAGGCATGAGTTGGAATGGGAACATCTAAAAATATTTTCAGCACCAAGACATTAAAGAACTTCTTTGTTGAAAATGACAATCCCCTTGAGGAATTTCAGGCTTACACATTCAGTCAAAAGTTAGAAAGTTTAGGAAAATAATACATGGGTGCACTAAGGTTTTCCAATAAAAGAGAAGGCTTTCCCTGTGGTGTCTGCATTTTCTCGACTAATCTTAACCTGTATTAGGAAAAGGAGAAATTCAAAGCTCTGCAGACATAGCCTTTCGTCGTTTATTTGTTAACTTACTTATTTTGGGGAATAGATTTTTTCCCCCATATGTTCTGATCATGGTTTGGCCACAGGATGTCAGCACTACAATTTGGATTAAAGCTTTTAAACCTAGGTGGCATGGAGTCTGGGGCAGATTTCTTAACAAATAAAAATATTCATATAATTAAGTTTCTTATTGAAAGGCTATTCAGAGGCATGGTTGAAAAAGGAATAGGTCAAACCAGAGGGACCAGGAGAGATTGAACTGAAAGGTAAATGGCCAAAGAAGGAAAAATTCAGAAACAGTTCTTGAAGTTGGTGGAAAGCAGAGATGCAAAGATGGTAGACAATCAGTTATTTAGTGGTAGGTTCCTCCTGGCTTTAAAATGATGACAGCCATAGCACACAATATTAGATTTCCCCCTAAAGCTACAACAGTATAGTGATGTGACATGAGAATCCTTTCTTAATATATGTTTGTTTTGACAATTCTCTTAATTGGTCACTCTTAATAGTCAGCTAATAGTATATTGGTCTCCCATATATACAATGTATAAGCAAAATAATTTTATATTTTAGTTTTCACTGCTAATACTTCAAAAGTCAGATGGAGTTATGTATAATATCAACAGACTTGGGTTCAAATCTTAAACTTACCAGTTGTTGGCTTGCATGCATCCTTTTTCAGTTCAGGGTACAGAATCCTGAGCCTTGGTTATTTAGGTAAGCTTCAGCACCATCCTATGCCTGGGTGTCCTTTGATGGTTTCTATAAGCCTCAATGCCATTATCTACAAAACAGCAATAATAATTATCTCACAAAACTATTGAGTATTTTAAAAAAATCTATGTAAGGACTATATGACACCCTAGTAAGTGCTCAATAAATGACAGACTGTACTACTATATCTTGAGCCAATTTCAGGGCTAATTGAAACTCTCAGTTTACATTCAGAGATTTTATAAGGGGTGTTCAGGTAAGACACTAATGGTCGGCCTTGTTCTTTCACATTTGTGCAGGTCCCTGGCATGTAGAGATCCTGTGCTTTCCTCTAGTATCGAACCATGTAGCATACCAACTAATCAGAGCCACTGTGGTCTACTGCCATTGAAAGACCAAAGAATTAAAAATTAGTTTTTTGAGGTATCGGTTCAAAGTTTAAAGTGCAAGCCTGAATGAAGACCAGCCAAGTGGAGACACGTCCTGCCACCTTCAGGGAGAACCAGTTTTACTGCATTCTTTTCCTGCCCACTAGAGATACAGTTGCTAGGAAACCAGCCCAGATGGCCTGTCTGGAACCACTTAAAGACATACCTTCTCATGGCAACCCACCCAGAACCTTTTATGGACTTGGCACCTAAAGTAAACCAATCATTTCAAAAGTCTACTTCCCTTACCCAATCATGTAATGCCAAGGCATGTAACTCCCTGCTTGTGGTTTTGTCCCTTAAAAACCTTGTTCCCCTATACTGCCCTACCACATACCTCACTGTTTCCCCAGTGAGCTTGAGACCTGGGCTCCAGTTTGTATCCAAACAACCTTCATGTGTTTTGCAGCTGAGTCGATTCCTGGTGGTCTTTGGGAGTCTTACAAACTGGGCATAACACCATTAACTTCATCTAGTTTATTACCATCCCCACCATCAACTTCATCTAGTTTATTACCATCCCTCTGTCATGTGGAACTTTGGGTCCCCAAGTGCATGACCAAGCACTTTCCTTCTTCTAAATCAGGTTCTTTAAAGTCTTCTCTCAAGTCTAAAGCCTGGACAGAGATGGATATACATACTGCATTCAGCAGAGGTTCTGGAATCTCAAGGGACAGAGAATCCTATATACCTCTGCTTCAGGTGTCAGTAGCAAAAAAGCAGTGAGGTTCTTGCACTCCAGTGACTTGGCATGGCATACACAGATGTTGACTTTTTACTACTCTATTTCAATGACACTGGTAAGTGTGTTCAGGCTAAACTTCTTGCAGGAGGCCAAGAGGAGTTAACTGATAGGGAATCTTCTCTCATGTGGTGTGCCAGACAAGCATGCAGTATTTCATCTGATGCCCCTTGTCCTTCTTGGGAACATGATAGGTCTGTAAATAACCAGTGTTCTCTGGTCAGCTTCCAGCAACTAGGCTAGACTCACTGGATCATTGCTCCCTATCTCTATACTCCAAATTACTGTAAAGGAGTCTGCACTCAGGCGCTATCCTATAGCCTCAATTCACCCAACCATGCTATCATTCCGAGCCTTGTCAATGAACTAGTGAACCACAGTGTCCCTCAGCCTTCTTGTGTCCATTGTAGGTTTCTTTCTATGAGTATCCTTCTGACTGAGGCAAACGGAAGTATCATGTACAAGGAGTATGAGGATATGATTGCCCAGTCATGCACATGTAGATAACTGTGAAGTTGTAGCTCTCTCCGGGTCCCCCAAAAAACTAGAGATGACTTTAAAGAAATCATTGTCAGTGTTAAAGCTCACAGTGATCTACCCAATCTAGAGGTTCTATTTCTTATCTTAAAAAATATATAGTACCTAATATTGACGTATAAGTAAATATATACCATGTGTGTCTTTCTGCTTCTGGGTTACCTCAGAATGATGATCTTTTATAGATCCACCTATTTGCCTGCAAATTTCATGATTCCCTTGTTTTTAATTGCTGAGTAGTATTCCATTATGTAAATGTACCACAATTTCTGTATCCATTCCTCTGTTGAGGGACATCTAGTTTTTTTTTCCAGATTCTGGTTATTACAAATAAAGCTGCTATGAACAGAATTGAGCAAATGTCCTTACTGAAAGGTGTGACATCTTTTGGGCATATATCCAGGAGTGGGATAGCTGGATCTGGAGACAACACTATTCCTAATTTTCTGAGAAAGCGCCAATTGATTTTCAAAGTGGTTGTACAAGTTTACATTCCCACCAGCAATGGAGAAGGGTTCCCCTTTTTTCACATCCTCTCCAGTATGTGTTGTCACTTGAGTTCTTGATCTGAGGCATTCTGATGTGTGTGAGGTAGAATCTCAGGGTAGTTTTGATTTGCATTTACCTGATGGTTAAGGACCTTGACCATTTCTTTAAGTGTTTCTCTGCCATTTGATATTCCTCTGTTGAGAATTCTCTGTTTATCTCTGTACCCCTTTTAACTGGATTACTTGGTTTGATATTATACATATAACATGATAAACATACTAAAATCTGTACTCCTAAAGAAGCTAAACAAGGAGGACCCTAGGAAAGATGCTCAATTCTCATTCAGGAGGGCAAATGAGTAGACATCGGAAATGGGAGAAGACAAAGAACAGGACAGGATCCTACCGCAGAGGGCCTCTGAAAGATACTACTGATCAGGATATCAAAGCAGAGGCTGAGACTCATAAACAAACTTTGGGCAGTGTGCAGGGACTCTTATGGAAGAAGCAGGAAATAGAAAGACTTGGAGGGGACAGGAACTCCACAAGGAGACCAACAGAGCCAAAATATTGGGCCCAGAAGGTCCTGTAGAGAATGATGCCCCAACCAAGGACCATGCCTGGAGAGGACATAATACCCCTGCTCAGATATAGCCCATAGGCAACTCAGTCTCCAAGTGAATTCCCTATAAGGAGAGCAGGGGCTGTCTCTACATGAAGTCAGTGGCTAGCTCTTTGATCAACTGCCCCTGGGGTGTGTGTGTGGGGGGTACAGCCTTGCAATGCCACAGAGGATGACAACACAGCCAGTCCTGATGAGACCTGATAGGCTAGGGTCAGATAGAAGAGGAGGAAGACCCCCTGTATCACTGAACTAGGAGAAGAGCATAGGGGGAGAAGGAAGAGGGAGGGGGCAACAGCCCGGATACAAAGTTAATAAGTGTAATAAATCATAATTAAAAATATACACAGTGAATGATTAAAATATAGTGTGCTTATGCTTAAAAGATAAGAACCCTTTAAAGTCTATACATGAAATACTAGGATCCCATCTTAATATTTTCACAAAGTAATTTAAAATAACATGAAATTTTTTATCTTAAGGATTGTCTAAATCTCTTCCCCCATTTGTGAGCCCCTCAGCTTGTAAAAATATTTCTGGTACTGGCATAGATCAGTATGACTTAACTAGTCAGAGCCCTCAATGCTTGGATAAGATGCTTTCTGGAGATGTGCTAGTATGTCATTTTTATTGTGACTTTGTAAAAAATAAAAACAAACAAAAATGAAACACTGGTCTGTGAAGAGCTGCTTGTTTATCAGGCTGCTTTGTTATTGAGCTTTCAGCAAAAAACATATTTTCATCCCTGCCTTCACCTGGAGACAGGGATAGGTAGGATGTTTTGCCAAGTTCACTTCCTTTTGTTTGAGACAGTAGGTGGGATATTTTGCCAAGTTTTACTTCCTTTTTTTTATGTGAAGATCACGCACACAAGTGGTTAAGGTAAACAAGTTTGACTTCTCAATGAACCCCTTCATTGTACTGAGGTGCTTTGTTCTGACTAGAAAAAGGAATTGTGGAATAAACCAGTGTGATGGTTTCTACTGGCAGCCCTCTCCAACTGATCCCATGAGTAATGTGTTGTTGTTGTTTTTAATTTTCTTTCAGTCCTCATTCCCTACTCAAGAACTGTTCCACTCTGGGACCTTGAGATACAGAGAAGCAGTGAAGGACACTGCAGGTGTTAGCAAGCTCAGATCATAAAGTAAAGAGCAAAGGTGCACTGAGTAAAATTCAAAAGTAAAAAATGGGATAAGGCAGTAGCCTCATGTTTTTTGTATTTAATTTAATTAGAAATAGTCTGTCTATTTGGCCTGGGGCAGAGAAAGTGAAACTTTCAGGGTTAGTTAGAAAGAGGAAAGAAAAATAGGAGGCTCCAGGACAAAATGAGATTAAATTATCATCTCCTCTGGAAGAGCTATATGCCCCACCTAATGATAATAATTTCTTGTTAGAAGAAGACTTTGAGGAATGACTTAAATCCGGATGAGGTTGCAGAGTTGGAGGAAGAAGCGGCTAAGTATTATTATGAGAGATACCCTCTGGTTCAGGCTATGAATGTTTAAAAAAAATGGACCTTGGCAAAAAGAAATAAAAAGTTTGGAACGGGGCTTAGAGGAAATAATCAGAAAATTTGGATAATTAATTAACTACTGGAAAAAATGAGGCTCAATCCTCCCACTCCAGCTCCCTCATTGATTGCAGGCTTGGACCCTCTTCCTGGGATGTCTACAGTTGCTATAGCTCAAAAGACAAGGGGAGCTTTTACTTTCTCCACTGTTCAAGCAACTGTATGCCTTTTACAAGCTTCTTTACAACAAGCTAAGCAGAAGGGAGAAAAGATAACTGAGTTTAATGGCTTTCCAATTATATAGCAACCTGATGGACAGGGTAATATGCTGAGAGTTCATGCTCCTATACCTTTTAAAAAAATAAAAGAATTGAAAATTGCATGCTCTCATATGGTCCTACAACACCTTTTACTTAAGCTCTGTTAGAATCCTTGTCTACTGAGGCTTTCTGCCCAGGAAACTGGAAGCAATTAGCAAGAGAATGTTTGATAAGAGAGATCATTTGTAGAAGTTAGAATTTGCTGAGCAGTGTCAAGTAACAGCTAAAATCACTTGAACTGGAAAAAAAAAAGCAGCTTATCAGTTTTTCCAGTAAGAAAGCTAATGGTTAAATTCTTCTACAAAGCTTCTGCGGTCATAAAAAATCAGATTCAACAAAAAACATGATGTTTTGTCTGTCTATTTTGAATGTATAAGTTTAACATGTTCAATATGTATTGGTTATAGATTATTGGTCATTGGTTTTGTTTTTAAAATCTTCAAAAGATAAAAAAGGGGGAATCATATCCCCAAATCTTAATCATGTCCACTTTATTTTTAATTTTTTGAATGTGGATATACAAAACCACTCCGCAGCTGATCGATTGTAACACACTAATACCAAGGTAATTATTCCCAAGTGAAACAGAAAGATGTGATTACTGGAATATGGCAGGGCCCTGACATATGGGGAAGAGGGCATGTTTGTATTTTTCTGCAGGATGCTGAAGGAGCCCGGTGGATCCCAGAAAGGTTGGTATGATTTGCGGGAGATGTTTCCTGGAAGGAGGATGCTCCTGTTGCTGAGAATGAATCTAGTCCTGATGGTGAACAGAGATTCGCATTGGGCGTATGCTCTTGACCCACCTTTGTTTCCTTCTGCTCCCAGGAGAAGATGTACAGAGAAACTTCTTAGATATAATGTGACTGGATTTGACTGAGCTGGTAATCAGGACAATTCTCAATAAAATCCAGAAGAATGAAAAAGAGGACTGACTATGGGACTTTGGTGGTCTGACTCTGGTATTCAGCAGACATATATTTGGAAGCTTGATGCAGAAACTCTTGGGAGGCCCTGTAACTGCATGTATAAATCCTCCTTATGTTTCTTTGTTCAGAAATATTAACATTTTTTACAAGATTCAAACTTTAATGTTTCTTGCCATCACTGTGAACTAACAAACCATATTTCTAAGCTTTCAAATGGACAACAAGTTCTGGTTATTCAACAGCCTTCTTTTATTATAGTTCCTGTGAATGTTTCTCAGGCTTGGTATTCTGATAAGTGGTCATTTTTTAAGTCACTTTTAGGGAGTGTTATAAGACTTGGCTTATTACTCTTATTAGGAGCATGTCTCCTACCAGTGATAATTAAGCTGATCTGCATAAAATTAAACTCCAGTGTCTATGCTAGCAGATGTTGGTAGTCAAAGATAGGTAAAATCTCTGAAGAATATTCAACCTAAGACAGGGCATGAATGATGGAATTCATGTACCAATGATGGGTAAGAATATATCTTTCAAGAGAAACAACCTAAGACTAGCACAATCTTCTGCTCCAGAGCTCTTAAGTTATGGTCATTTAAAAATATAGAAAAAGGAGAACTGTGGAGAGCTGCTTGTTTTTCAGGCTGATTTCACCCTTCATGTTTTCACCCTGGCTTTCACCCGGAGACAGGGATAGGCAGGATGTTTTGCCAAATTCACTTCTTTCTTGTGGGTGAGGATCACACGGAGAGGTGGTTAAGGTAAACAAGTTTGACATCTCAATGAACCCCTTCATTGTATTGAGGTGTTTTGCTTTAGCTGTAAAAAGGGATTGTGGAATAATCCAGTATGACAGTTTCTACTGGCAGCGCTCTTGAACTGATCCCATGTGTAGTGTGTGTGTGTGTGTTTTCTATTTCAGTCCTCACTCCCCACTCAAGAACTGTTTGACTCTGCCAGTGAGCTCTGGCACTGGTCTATGGTAGTAGAACATGTGGAGCCTTGGAGGTGACTACATTCTGAGCTCACCTGTTTTGTGTGTCCAGTTCGGTACTTCTTGGCTTGGCTCTCAGGCAGACAATCTTGCTGCCTGGGAGAAAGTATAAAACTCTCTCTTGAAATAAATGATGCTTGTAAGGTGACTTTTTTTGTGGTGCTGAATATAGTAAGCAAGCGCTTGACCAGTGTGCTGTGTTCCCAGCCCAGCATGACTTCTCCATAATCCTATGTTGTGTTTACATTTCGGAACAAGATTGCAAATATATGATGTTTTTGTTGTTAAAGAAAATTTTGAATGCTTTGGACATTGGGAAAGAGTGGGCAGAAAAAAATCGTATCTTTTTTTCTCTGTAGCTTTGATCCAGTGCCCTATATTGATCCCTGAGGTATCCTGCCAGAGGCTCCTTTCAGTTCTTTCTCAGATGACACTACTAGTAAGTATTTCACTATGTACCAGTTGAAGAAGACTAATATGTCTCAGAACCTGCCTAGATATTGACTAGTCTTATAACCATTCTCCTTGGGATGGGACCTGATTTAAGAGAGGGACATGTGCTTGCCACTGTTAATTCCTATTTGTTTCATGGCATTTATCACAAATTAACTCAGTTAATTAACCCTTTCTCAACAGTTGATGCTCACTGGACACAATATCTGGGGATTTATAGCATGATTTTGCTCACATATCTACTTAGAAGTCAATTCAGGCTGTACTATTCTCTTCAGTATTCTCATGACAACCCAATGTCAAGTCACTGTGTCTCCTCCCTTCTCATAGCACAACATGCTTTCCCTTAATGTCATTGCAGTGTTACTGTCTTTACTGAAAAGAGATGAAGCTCCCTTTGAAGGTTTTACTTGTCTCATAACTGTGGCTCTGAATGACCAGAGCTGAAAACCTAGGAAGTTCTTTAATTAACACAAAAGTTGATATTCATTATTTTTTGCATGTGTGTGAAATAGAATGCCCTACTATTTTTATATTTGTATGTTTATTTTATATTTATTTTCTTAAAGAATAAATGTAATGTGTGCTTTGCATATAAAGTATAGTGATTTCAAAACAGTATAAATATAAAAGAGTATGAAAGCTCTGTTTTTATGTAAAGCATTGTGGGAGAAAAAAAGTAGTGGTTCCTAATTACCTGTTTCTTCAGCATTTCTCAGATAGGCATAAATATCTAACGAACTTGAAGATGGACCTTGGATACAGGACTAAGTCCAAAGGTTCTTTGGAGTTTTCAGAAACAACAACAACAACAACAAACATTACCAGAATTCTACCCTGGCTACCTGTGAAACGTATGAGTAATTCATGATGAGTTGTCTTTATTTGTTAAGCTCTGAGTTGTCAAAATAAGCAGGAAAGACCGTGGCAGGATGATGTTATAGATTTCTATTAAAAAATATTTCAGTTCAGCACCTTTTCCTCAAGTCTAAAGTAAACACATGTCTTAGACCTTCCTCTGAGAGAAACAGAAAGACTTATGTGTGGAGAAATGTGTATGGATACAGGACATGCTTGTCTCGGTAAGTGGCAAGAAAACATTACTTGGTTTGGGGAAGAAAAGCAGAGAGAAAAGTCCACCTTTCTCCCCAGAATCACAAAATAGACTATATCATCACTGAAAGTATGGTGAAAGAGGAGTGGGCATTTGAACTTGGTTCTGACTCTGGGGTTTTGCTGCATTTATCTTTTTGCCTTCTCTTTTTAGAAAATAGATTTTTGCTAGGTGGTGGTGGTGTGTGCCATTATTTCCAGCACTCAGGAGGCTGAGTCAAGCAGATCTCTGTGAGTTCAAGGCCAGACTTTTCCACAGAGTGATTTCTAGGACAGCCAGGGATATAAAAAGAAATCTTTCCACCAGAACCTAAAAAGAAAAAGAAAGAAAGAATGTTCTTCTTTCTTCTCATGTAATATATATCTTGATTATTGTTTCCCCTCCCTTTACTTTTCCCAGTTCCTCCCCATTTCCCCTACCCCTCTGGATCCACTCCCTTTCTGTCTCTCATTAGAAAAGAACAGGCTTCAAAGAGATAACAACAAAGCATAGAAAAATAAAATATAATAAATCAAAACAAAAACTACCACATTGAAGTTGGACAGGACAAACCAACAGAAGGGAAAGAGCCTAAGAGAAGGAGCAAGAATCAGAGATCCAATAATTTACTCATTCAGGAGTTTCATTAAAGCACTAAACTGGAAATCAGAATATATATTCTGAGGGCATGCTGCAGACCTATGACTGCCCTGTGCATGCAGCTTCAGTCTCTCTGAGTTCATATGAACTTCATATGAGGGCCATGTGTTCTTGGTTTTCTCCATCCCCTCTGGCTCTTCATTCTTTTTCTACCTCATCTTCTATGGGATTACCTGAGCTCTGAGGGAAGGGATTTGATGGAAATATCCCATTTAGGGCTGGATATTCCAAGTTTTCTCTTGCTCCCTGTGTAATATATGGCTGTAGATTTCTGTATCTGTTCCCATCTGCTGTAGGAGGAAGCTTCTCTGATGGCAAAACAAGGCAGTGATCTATGAGTTTAGCAGAAGACCATTAGGAGTCAATATATTACTATGTGATAGGGGTGGAAGATGGTGGATTTTTGTTTGTTTGTCATTTTAGACCAGGAGTATTTGGTTTTTCCCTAGGTCTCTGGCTATGTAGTCTCAGGTTCTTGGTAACTGAAGTAATGTTGGTATGGGTTCCATCTCATGGAGTGGGCCTTAAGTCAAACCAGATATTGGTTGGTTACTCCCACAAGCTTTGTGCCACTAATGACCTAGCATATCTCACAGGCAGAACACAACTATAGATGAAACAATACAAGGATAAATAGGTAAAATTAAGAGGCATTTGAATGGTAGTATGGAAATCAAATATAGTAGAAGCTTCCTAAAATATATAAATATATGGAGGCAATCTAAGTGAAATCACCAAATATTGGGGGAGATATTTCAAAGGTTTTTGATACAGTAATTACTACGGGTCATCCCAGCATGTAAAGTTGCCAATCAATGCCAGAGACAATACAAGCAGACATCAGCTCTCTGCAAGGCCTCTCTGAATTTAATTCTTGATTTATGAAACAGAGATTAACATAATATCTGCCCAATTCTCATCACTGGATAACTATGAAAAACAGATGTGATAAGGTCTGAAAGGCCCTTCCCAACTACTCCACAATCAAGTGCAGGCAATTTCATACACTAACTAATGGTGTAATGTGATTTGTGCAAGGATCCAGCAAACTCACAACAGGAAGGGTATCTCAGCACCAAGACCAATTTGTACCCAACATGGCACTAATCAGAGATAGAGAGAAACACATCTGATCTAATTTGGTCATTTTATCCTCAAACAAAGGGAAGTTCAAGAGAGTTAAGTGACTTCGTGAAATAATACAGTTTGGCTAGAACACAAGCCCAGAACAGTCTTCTCCACTTGACCACAATAACAGCAACAACAAGTTCCAGGCTTCAAAGATAATATTAGCTGAGCATCCCTTATCTGAGATGTTTAACACCGTACATGTTTGATATTTTATATATTTTAGATTTTGAAGTATTTATGTAGACTAATTGACATGGCTTGATGTTTATGTTTCTCTTTTCTTAGTCTGCAGAGTATTTTCCTGTACCAAAGACACTAGAAAGGGGTGAGGGTTTTATGTAGGTGCCAACTTGACTTCCCCATGTGCAATGATCTGTATTGGTGTTGTGTTCAGTTGTCTTGATTTCAGTTCATAGATTGAAACCTATTGTCTTGGCAATAGCAGGAATAGTTGGGAGGTTCCCACAGGAACCCCTTTGGCCAAGAATTCAACTAGATATAACCCAATCCCTGTACTGGAAGCTTCACTTGGTGACAAGAGATGTCCACTTGAGACTCTCTCTCCCCCATTGTTTGGTGATTTCATTTAGATTGCCTTCATATATTTATATGTATTAGGAAGCTCCTACTATATTAGATTTCCACACCACCACTCAAATGCCATTTAATTTTAGCTACTAATCCCTCAATCCCCTCTCCATTTTCCCTCCCATTTGATCCTCTCATTTTATCACCCCTCCATCTATCCATTGTTATCTATTCTATTTCTCTTTTTTAGCAATACCTATTGTTCCTATATTCCTAATTGACTTTTGTTCCCTCTGGTCTCTTACTCTACCTATAATGTACACTCTGTGGTTCAACAATTTGCAGTCCTACCAGCAATGGATGAATGTTACCCCTTTTTCCACATCCTTGCCAGCTCTCACTTGTTTTATTGATCTTAGCCATTCTGATGGGTGTGAATGAAATCTCAAAGTAATTTTGATTTGCATTTCCCTGATGCCTAAGTATGTTGAACAGTTTTAAAGTGTTTCTCAGCAAATTGAGTTTCTTCTTTGGAAAACTGTTAAGGTCTGTACCCCATTTTCAAATGCATTATTTGTTTCCTGATATCTAGTTCTTGTGTTCTTTATATATATTAGCCCTTTATAGTATATGTAGTTAATGAAATATTTTCAGAAATTGTGGTACATTTACAAAATGGAATACCACTCAGCAATTAAAAACAAGGAAATCATGAAATTTGCAGGCAAATAGCTGGAACTAGAAAAGATCATCCTGAGTGAGGTATCCCAGAAGCAGAAAGCCACACATAGTATATATTCACTTTTAAGTGGATATTAGGCATGTGATATAGGATAAACATACTAAAATCTGTTTACCTAAAGAATCTAAACCAGAAGGACCACCCTGGGTAAGATGCTCAATCCTCATTCAGAAAGGCAAATGGGATAGACATCGGAATAAGGTGAAAACAAGGAACAAGACAGGAGCCTACCACAGAGGGCCTCTGAAAGACTCTACCCAGCAGGGTATTAAAGCAGATGCTGAGACTCATAGCCAAATTTTGGGCAGAGTGAAGGGAATCTTATGGAAGAAGTGGGATATGGAAAGACCTGGAAGGGCCTGGAGCTCTACAAGGAGAACAACAGAACCAAAGAATCTGGGTACAGGGATCTTTTTTGAGACTGATACTCCAACCAAGGACCATTCATGGAGATAACCTAAAACTGCTGCTCAGTTTCCCAAGTGGACTCCCCATTAAGGGGAAGAGGGGCTGTCTCTAACATGAACTAATTGGCCTGCTCTTTGATCACCTACCACTGAAGGGGGAACAACCTTACCAGGCCACAGAGGAATACTATGAAAGACAGTCCTGATGAGACCTGATAGGCTAGGGTCAGATGGAAGGGGAGGAGTTCCTCCCCTATCAGTGGAATGGGGAAGGGGCATGGGAGGAGATGAGAAAAAGAGGTAGGGGACAAGGGTGGGTACTACAGCTGGGATACAAAGTGAATAAATTATAATAAATAAATTATATTAAAAATAATAACTATTGTTCAAAAATATTTCCCTTTCTGTAGGCTGCTTATTTATCTGTATGACTATGCACTTTGCCATGTAGAAGCTTTTTAGTTTCATGGGGTTCCATTTAGTAATTGTTGATCTTAGTGCCTGTGCTGATGGTATTCTGTTCAGAAGGATGTGTCCTGTACAATTATGTTCAAGGCTATTCCCTACTTTCTCTTCTATCGGGTTCAGTGTATCTGTTTTATGTTTTGTTTTGTTTTTTGGGTTCTTTGATCCATTTGGACTTGAGTTTCATTCAGGATGATAAGGAAGGATCTATTTGGAATCTTCTACTTGCAGCCATCCAGTTTGACCAGCACCATTTGTTGAAGATGCTGTCTTTTCTTCAGTGTGTATTTATGGCTTCTTAATAAAAATATCAAGCATCCTTTTGTGTATGGATTCATGTCTGGGTCTTTAATTTCCTTCATCATCATGTTTGTTTTTATGTCAGTACCTTGTGGTATTTATTGCTATCTCTCTGTAGTACGACTTGAAATTGAGGATGGTAATACCTGTAGAATTTCTTTTATTATTCAGGATTGTTTTGTATATCTTGGCTTTTTGTGTATGTGTGTTTCCACATGAAGCTAAACATTTTATTTAAAAAAATCAGGTATCTATAAGTGTGAATTTATATCTAGGATTATGTCAACATTTCTAATTTAACCAAAACATTTAACCAGTGTTTCTTTATTATAGCTTTGTAGTAAAAACTGGAATCGGGACTGGTGAGACCTCCAGCAGTTCTTTTTTTCTTTAAGATCATTTTAGTTATTCTGGGTTTTTTTATATGAAGTTGAGAATTATTTTTAAAAAGATGTCTAAAGATTGTGATGGAATTTTGAGGAGGATTGCATTGAATCTATAGATTGCTTTTAGTAGAATGACCATTTTTACTCTGTGACTCCAACTGATCCATGATCATGAAAGATCTTTCCATCATCTTATTTCTTTCTTCAATACTTTAAAGTTTTTATCAAACAAGTCTTTCATTTGCTTGGTTACAGTTACCCCAAGATATTTTATATTATTTGAGGCTACTGTGAAGGGTGCTATTTCCCTTATTTCTTTCTCAGTCAATTTGTCATTTGTATATAGGATGGCTACTGATATTTGTGACTTAATTTTGTATCCAGCTACTTTGCTGAAAGTGCTTATGATCTGTAGGCGTTTTCTGGTGAAACTTTTTGGATCAATTATATATATTATCATGTAACCTCCAAAAAAGAATACTTTGACTTCTTCCTTTCTAGTTTGTATTTACTTGATCTCCTTTAATTCTCTTATTGTTTTAGCTAAAACTTAAGCACTATATTGGATAATGGAAAGCATGTACAACCTTGTCCTGTTGCTGATTTTAGTGCAATTGCTTTGAGATTCTTTCCATTGAAATTAATTTGGCTATGAGCTTAGTGTTCACTGACTTTATTATAATTAAAAATGTCCCTTGTATCCCTAATCTCTCTAGGTTTTTGTCTGCATTTAATGAGATGATCACTGGTTTTTTCTTTTAGTTTATATGGCAGATTACATTTATTTATGTACTGTTTTCAACTATCCCTGAATCTCTGTGATGAAGCCTACTTGATCATGGTGGATTAATTTTTGATGTGTTTTGGATTCAGTTTGCGAGTATGAGGGTTTTTGTTTTCCCATCTGTGTTCATAAGGGAAATGTGTTTGTTAATTTCTGTCTTTGTTGGGCTTTATGTGTTTTGGACATCAGGGTAACTGTGGATTTATAAAATGAATTGGGCAATATTCTTTTTGTTTCTTTTTTGTGGAATAACTTGAGAAAGAGTACTGACATTAACTGCTCTTTGATAGTCTGATAGAATTCTGTAATAAAACCACCTGACCTAGTTTGTTTGTGTGTTTGTTTATTTGTTTGGTTGGGAGACTTGTAATTACTGCTTCTATTTCACTAGGTGTTATAGGTCTGTTCAAATTGCTTATCTGGCCTTGAATTAACTTGGTAAGTGTTATTCTTTGAGATAATTACCAATTTCTTTTAGATTTAAAATTTTTGCGGAGTCGTTTTATAAAGTATATCCTTTCGACTCTGGATTTCATTTGTGTCTATTGCTTTGCCCCCACCCCCACCCCCTGCCACCACTTCACCACTAAATTTTGGTAATTTGGATATTCTCTCTCTGTCTTTTTGTAATTTTTTGAAGACTGACTTTCTCAAAGAATCAATTCTTTGTTTTATTGATTCTTCTTTTTGGTGGGGGAGGGGGCTAAAAACCTGCTAGCTCAAAGAGGCAGAGAACCAATCTGATCTTCCTTCTCAGCTCATGTCCCAATGGAGAAAGCCCAAAAGACTAACTAGCTCAGATGACAGCCTATGAAGAAAAGGCCAAAACACCCAAAGACAAAGACTTGCTAGATCAAAACTCAAAAATCCCCCAAAGCCAGAGAGCTAAAGTTCAAGGGCTAGAGACCCAATGCCCCTTCTACTTCCTAAATACCCATCAACTCAAAGTCTCTCCTCCTCTTTACTCTTTAATCTTTGTCAGCTGGTTTCTTGCTCTGCTTCTTTATCTCCAGTAAGAAACTTTTTACTTACACTTTTTTTATTTTTATAATTTTAATTTTTTTAAATTTTTTATTAATTATACTTTATTCACTTTGTATCCCCCTGTAGCGCCCTCCTTCCTCCCCTCCCAACCTCTCCCTTTCTCCGCCGTCTCCACTCATGTCCTTCCCAAAGTCCACTGATAGGGGAGGTCTTCTTTTCCTTCCTCCTGATCCTACTATATTAGGTCTCATCAAGGGGGCTGCATTGTCTTTCTCTGTGGCCGGGCAAGGCTGCTCCCCCCTCAGGTGAAGGTGATCAAAGAGCAGGCCAATCAGTTCATATCAGAGACAGTCCCTGTTCCCATTACTATGGAACCCACTTGGACACTGAACTGCTATGGGCTACATCTGTGCAGAGGTTCTAGTTTATTTCCAGGCATGGTACTTGGTTGGAGTATCAGTCTCAGGAACGACCCCTGTGCTCAGATTTTTTGGTTCTGTTGCTCTACTTGTAGAGCTCCCATCCTCTCCAGATCTTACTATTTCCCACTTCTTTCATGAGATTCCCTGCACTCTGCCTAACGGTTGGCCATAAATCTCAGCATCTGCTTTGATAATCTGCAGGGCAGAGCCTGTCCCTCTGTGGCAGGCTCCTGACTTTTTCCCTGTATTCTCCTTCCTCTGATGTCCATCCTCTTTGCCTTTCTGGATGGGGATTGAGCTTTTTAGCAAGAGTCCTCCCTCTTGATTAGTTTCTTTAGGTGTGCAGACTTTAGTAGGTTTATCATATATTGTAAGTCTGTATGAGTGAGTATATATCCTGTGTGTCTTTCTGCTTCTGAGATAGCTCACTCAGGATGATCTTTTCCAGTTCCCACCATTTAACTGCAGATTTCCTTTTTTTATTGCTGAGTAATATTCCATAGTGTACTACCACAATTTTTATATCCATTCCTCAACTGAGGGATATCTGGATTGTTTCCAGCTTCTGGCTATTACAAATAAAGCTGCTAAAAACATGGTTGAGCAAATGTCCTTATTGTGTACTTGAGCCTCTTTTGGATATATGCCTAGGAATGGTATAGCTGGATCTTGAGGAAGCTCTATTCCTAATTGTCTGAGAAAGAGCCAGATTGATTTCCAAAGTGGTTGTACAAGATTACATTCCCACCAGCAGTGGAGGAGGGTTCCCCTTTCTCCGAAACCTCTCCAGCAGGTGTTGTCACTTGAGTTTTGGATCTTGGCAATTCTGACGGGTGTAAGGTGAAATCTCAGGGTTGTTTTGATTTGCATTTCGCTGATGGCTAATGACATTGAGCATTTCTTTAAGTGTTTCTCTGCCATTCTATATTCATCTATCGAGAATTCTCTGTTTAGCTCTGTTCCCCATTTTTTAATTAGATTACTTGATTTATTGCTTTCAACTTCTTTAGTTCTTTTTATATACTGGTTATTAACTCTCTGTCAGATGTAGGGTTGGTGAATATCCTTTCCCAGTCTAGAGGCTGCCGTTTTTTTCTGACAAAAGTGTCCTTTGCTTTACAGAAGCTTTTCAGTTTCATGAGATTCCATTTATTGATTGTTGATCTTAGAGCCTGTGCTGTTAGTGTTCTGTTCAGGAAGTTGTCTCCTGTGGCAATGAGTTCATGGCTCTTCCCCACTTTTTCTTCTAACCCATTTAATGTGTCTAGCTTTATGTTGAGGTCTTTGATCCACTTGGACTTTAGTTTTGTGCAGGGTGGTAAGTATGGATCTATTTTCATTTTTCTACATGTAGCCATCCAGTAAGACCAGCACCATTTGTTGAAGACGCTATCTTTTTCCATTTTATGATTTTGGCATCTTTGTCAAAAATCAGGTGTCCATAAGTGTGTGGGTTTATTTCTGGGTCTTCTCTTTGGTTCTATTGATCTTCCAGTCAGTTTCTATGCCAGTACCATGCAGTTTTTAGTATTATTGCTCTGTAGTACAGCTTGAGATCAGGGATGGAGATACCTCCAGAATATCTTTTATTGTAGAGGATTGTTTTAGCAATTCTGGACTTCTTGTTATTCCATATGAAGTTGAGAATTTTTCTTTCAAGGTCTGTAAAGAATCATGTTGGTAATTTGATGGGAATTGCATTGAATTTGTAGATTGCTTTTGGTAAGATGACCATTTTTACTATGTTCACCCTGCCAAGCCATGAGCAAGAGAGATCTTTCCATCTTCTGATTTCTTCTTCTAATTCTTTCTTCAGAGACTTGAAATCTTTTTCATACAAGTCTTTGCCTTTCTTTATTAGGGTCACACCAAGGTACTTTATGTCTTTTGTGGCTATTGTTAAGGGTGTTGTTCCCCTAATTTCTTTCTCAGCCCTTTTGTATTTTGTATAAAGGAGGGCTACTGATTTTTTTTGAGTTAATTTTGTATCTAGCCACATTGCTGAAGGTATTTATCAGCTGTAGGAGTTCCCTGGTGGAATTTTTGGGATATACTCACTCAAGTATACTATCATTTCATCTGCAAATAGTGATACTTTGACTTCTTCTTTTCTGATTTGTATCCCCTTGATCTCCTTCAATTGTTTTATTGCTCTAGCAAGGACTTCCAGATCAATGATGAAGAGATAAGGCAACAGTGGGCAGCCTTGCCTTCTCCCTGATTTCAGTGGGATTGCTTTAAGTTTCTCTCCATTGAGTTTGATGTTGGCTATAGGCTTGCTGTATATTGCCTTTACTATGTTTAGGTATGTGCCTTGTATCCCTGATCTCTCCAATACTTTAAACATGAATGGATGTTGGATTTTGTCAAATGCTTTTTCAGCATCTGTGGAGATTATCGTGTGGTTGTTTTTTTTTTTTTATTCAGTTTGTTAATATGGTGGATCACATTGATGGATTTTCATATATTGAAGCACCCCTGTATACCTGGGATGAAGCCTACTTGGTCATGGTGGATGATATCTTTTATGTGTTCCTGGATTCGGTTTGCAAGTATTTTGTTGAGTATTTTTGCATCAATGTTCATAAGAGAGATTGGACTGAAATTCTTTTCCTTTGTGAGGTTTAGTTCCAAGGTGAATGTGACCTCATAGGATGAATTCAGTAGTGTTCCTTCTGTTTCTATTTTGTGGAATAGTTTGAAGAGAACTGTAGTTAGCTCTTCTTTGAAGGTCTGGTAGAATTCTGTGCTGAAACCATCTGGTCCTGGGCTTTTTTTGGATGGGAGACTTTTGATGACTGCTTGCATTTCCTTAAGGGTTATAGGACTATTTAATTCATTTACCTGGTCTTGATTCAGCTTTGTTAAGTGGAATCAATCAAGAAAATTGTCCATTTCATTTAGATTTTTAAATTGTGTGGCATAGACACTTTGGAAGTAAGTCCTAATGATTCTTTGGATTTCCTCAGAGTCTGTTGTTATGTCCCCTTTTTCATTTCTGATTTTGTTAATTTAGATAGTGTCTCTCTGCCTTTTAGTTAGTTTGGCTAAAGGTTTGTCTATCTTGTTGATTTTCTCAAAGAACCAGCTCTTGGTTTCTTTGATTCTTTGAATTGTTTTATTTGTTTCTAATTGATTTGATTTCAGCCTTGAGTTTGATTATTTCCAACTGCCTACTCCTTTTTGGTGTGTCTGCCTCTTTTTTTTTTCTAGGGTTTTAGGTGAGCCATTAAGTTACTTGTATGAGATGTTCCGAATTTCTTCTTGAAGGCACTTAATGCTATGAAGTTTCCTCTTAGCACTGCTTTCATTGTGTCCCATAAGTTTGGGTATGTTGTGTCTTCATTTTCATTGAATTCTAGGAAGACTTTAATTTTTTTTTATTTCTTCCCTGACCCAGCTGTCATTTAGTCGCAAGTTGTTCAGTTTCCATGTATGTGCAGGCCGTTTGCTATTTCTGTTGTTGTTGAGGTTCAGCTTTAGACCGTGATGGTCAGATAGGATAAAAGGGATTATTTCAATCTTCTTGTATCTGTTGAGGCTCGCTTTGTGACCAACCATATGGTCTATCTTGGAGAAGGTTCCATGAGGTGCTGAAAAGAAGGTAAATTCGTTTGTGTTTGAGTGTAAGGTTCTGCAGATGTCTGTTAAGTCCATTTGATTCATGACCGCTGTTAGAGACATTGTTTCTTTGTTTAATTTCTGTTTTGTTGACCTGTCCTTTGTTGAGAGTGAGGTGTTGAAGTCTCCCACTATTAATGTGTGGGGATCTATGTGTGGTTTAACTTTAATTAATGTTTCTTTTACAAATGTGGGTGCCCTTGTATTGGGGGCATGGATGTTCAGGATTGTGATGTCATCCTGGTGGAATTTTCCCTTGATGAGTATGGAGTATCCTTCCCCATTTCTTTTTATTAATTTTGTTTGAAAGTCTAATTTATTATATATTAGAATAGCTACTCCTGCTTGCTTCTTGGGTCCATTTGCTTGGAAAACCTTCTTCCAGCCCTTTACCCTCAGGTAATGTCTATCTTTGTGACTTATGTGTGTTTCTTGTATGCAACAGATTGCTAAGTCTTTTTCATGCATCCATTCTGTTAGTCTGTGTCTTTTTATTGGAGAATTGAGTCCATTGATGTTGAGAGAGATTAATGACCAGTGGCTCTTAGATCCTTTGATTCTGATGTTGGCTGTGGCAGTGTGTTTGTGTGCTTGGTTACTTTCTGTTTTACTTTAGTGAGGTTAATTATTTCCTGTGTTTTCTTGAAAGTAGTTAGTTTTCTTGGGTTGTATTTTTCCTTCTAGTATCTTCTGTAACGCTGGATTTGTGTGTAGGTATTGTTGAAA
Organism: Pachyuromys duprasi; assembly: GCA_028658305.1. Taxonomy (NCBI): domain Eukaryota; kingdom Metazoa; phylum Chordata; class Mammalia; order Rodentia; family Muridae; genus Pachyuromys; species Pachyuromys duprasi. The sequence continues at coordinate 92,970,134 of CM053742.1, read as the reverse complement.
TTTGTTTTTGTCTTTGAATATATTGTTTACTCAAGTCTATGAGAACTGAGAGTTTTGCTGGGTATAGCAGCCTGGGCTGTTATCTGTGTTCTCTTAGGGTCTGCATGATATCTGTCCAGGCTCTTCTGGCTTTCACAGTCTCTGTTGAGAAGTCAGGTGTGATTCTGATGGGCTTACCCTTATATGTTACTTGGTCTTTTTCCCTTGCAGCTTTTAGTATTTTTTTTTTCTTTGTTCTGTATACTTACTGTTTTGATTATTATGTGGTGGGAGGATTTTCTTTTCTGGTCTAACTTATTGGGTGTTCTATAGGCTTCTTGTATTCCTATAGGCCTCTCCTTTAAGTTGGGGAATTTTTTTTCAATGATTTTGTTGAAAATAAGACCTGGAGAAGACAGGAGCTCCACAAGGACCAAATATATCTGGGCACAGGGGTCTTTTATGAGACTGTTTCTCTAACCAAGGACCATGTATGGATATAACCTAGGACCCCTGCTCGGATATTGCCCATGGTAGCTCAGTATCCAAGTGGGTACTCTAGTAAGGAGAACAGGGACTATTTCTGACATGAACTCAATGGCTGGCTCTTCGACCTGCCCACACCGAGGGAGGAGCAGCCTTGCTAGTCCACAGAAGAGGACATTGCAGCCAGCTCTGAAGAGACCTGATAAGCTAGGGTCAGATGGAAGAGGAGGAGGTCCTCCCCTATCAGTGGACTTGGAAAGGGGCAGGGAGGAGATTAGGGCGGGATTGGGGGATTCGGAGAGAATGAGGGAGTGGGCTATCGCTAGGATACAAAGTATATAACCTGTGATTAATATAAAAATAAAATAAAATAAAGGAAAATATTTTCTGGGCCTTGGAGGAGGGAATCTTCTTTTCCCTTTATTCTTATTATTCTTTGGTTTTGTCTTTTCATGTTGTCTTGGATTTCTTGGACGGTGTATGTCAGGAATTTTTTAGATTTAACATTTTCTTTGACAGATACATCTGTTTCTTCCTTTGTATCTTCTATACCTGAGATTCTTTCTTCAATCTCTTGTAGTCCATTGGTTATGTTTACCTCTGTAATTTCTGTTTTCTTCCCTAAGTTCTTTCTCTCCACAATTTCCTCCATTTGTGTTTTCTTTAAATTTTCCAGTTCTATCTTCAGCTCTTTAGCCTTTTTGTTGATTTCTTTCACCTGTATGACTGTATTTTCCTGTTTTTCCTTCAATTCCTTCAACTGTTTGTTTAAATAATCCTCTGTTTCTTTTATTTCTTTCAGTGATTTCAGTATTTCCTCTCTAAAGGCCACAAACTGTTTGGCTGCAACTTCATGCAGTTCTTTACAGATGGCCATAATCTGTTTGTCTTTTTCTTCCTCTATTTCTTTATTGATGACCATAATCTGTTTATCTTTATCTTCCTGTATTTCTTTACGATGGCCATAATCTCTTTTTCTTTATCTTCCTCTCTTTCTTTATGGATGGCCATAATCTGTTTGACTTTTTCTTCCTCTAGTTCTTTACACATTTTATTTGGTTCCTCTATTCTCTTCATAAGCATAGATGTTAGGTCATCTTCTTGAATTTCAATTATGCTGGGGTGTCCAGGGCTGTTTGCCCCTGGATAACTGGGTTCTGGAGATGCCATATCGCTCTCTCTTTTGTTGGCTGAGCTTTTATGATGACCTCTACCCACTGGGCTATCTTTGGTGTTGGGTGTTGGTTTCCAGTGGTTCCTGGAATCCTGTGGTAGAGAGAATCCCCTTGGCAGGAAGATGATTTTTCCTGAAGAAGCCTCCTCAGCCTTTTGGGTATGGTCACTGAATAGCCGGTGTTTTTCAGGAATTGCCACAGCTCACCTCAGGAGTGGTAACTGTGGTCCTTGTTAGTCAAGAGGCTCTCCTCTCACCCAGAGAAGTCCTGGAGACAGCTGCCCTGCTTCTGGGTTTCTTGATTTAGTGAGCTGCTGCTGTAACCTGGGTGCCCGTCGTTTGTTTAGTTTAACTAGGGATAACTGGTTGCCCCTTGGAGCAGTGCCTGGGGGTTGATCTCGGGGATCCCAGGCTTCTGTAGGTCTGAGGTTGGGGCTCTGTGCCCCAGTACCCAAGCGGTATTCATTGGCAAGTGAGCTCTGCTCTCATGCATGCAGCTGGAGGCTAGAGTCAGGAGCCTGTGGATAGCCAGAAACTTTTCCAGAGCTAGGTGTCCTGAGGTAGGGTCAGATGTTTCCCACACTGTGGGTTTTTCTCCCAAGAAGAAGGCCCAGTCTGTGGATTTGGCATGCGCTTAGAGCACACAGGCACTGGTGGGTGGTGGCTCCAAGCTGGTGACTGGGCAGGAACCTGAGACCTTTTCCCAAGAACTTTCCCATGTGTGCTGGTGGTAGTGGGGGGGGGGGGCGGCGTCGGCTGAGTGGTCTAAGCTGTCCCCCTCACTGTGGGGTTTTCTCCCAACAGGGACTCCCAGTCTCTGATGCCCTAGGGCATACAGTTCTGTCTTTTACTGATAGTTGGGCCCACAGCAAGTCTCCGGGCTGGTGGCATTTGCCCTCTGGTCTGCGGGACCTTTTCCAGGGATAGACTGGGTGACCTGAAGTCAGTCCCTGTTTGCTTCCTTCCCTGTGGTGTTTTCTCCCTACAGGGAAACCTAGTCTGATGCCCTGGGGCGCACAGTTCTGTCTGTGATGGACAGTCAGGCAAGCAGCAGGTCTCTGTGCTGGCAGTTGCAGCCCCACTCAGGGCTGGCAGTGTGCTGGGACCTTTGCCAGGGATAGACTGGATGACCTTAGGTTAGTCCCATTTCCTTCCTTCCTTGTGGGTTTTTCTCGTGACTGGGATTCCCAGTCTCTGGTGGTTTTGTGCCCACCATTCAGCCTGGGAAGGTGATCCGGACACGCAGGCATGTGGCTCTGGTCTGGAGACCGACCAAGTGACTGTGCGACCAGGGATCTCTTCCAGGTTCTGGCTGAGTGACCTGGGAATGTACCTGACCGGTTCCCGCACCGTTGGGTTTCCTCTCACCTGGGACACATGATCACAGTTGTTTTAGGGCCCAGATTCACTCTCTTGGTAGCTGTGCCAAAGTTGCTGTTCTGCTCCTCGGATGCAGTGTCCTCCTGGTGACACTATCTTGGATTCACCCTTGCTCTGTTTCTTGACATAGGGTTAACTTTATTAAATCCTCTGTACAGAAAGCCCTTGGATTAAAGGTGTGTATTAGCGCTGGTTGAAACACATCATAATCACATGTTTACAATAGAAAGTTCTTGGTTAAAAGGTGTGTGTTAGGGCTCAACCAAACCAAAAAAGAAACAGGGTTTTACAATTCACAAACTTGGAGTTCACAATGGACTCAAATATCCTGCAACAACCAGTAACTTGAAGTTATTGCTTTCTTCTTCTTCTCCTCCTCCTCCTCCTCCTCCTCCTCCTCCTCCTCCTCCTCCTCCTTCTTCTTCTTCTTCTGAGACACAGTCTTTTTATGTAGCCCTACCTGTTCTGGAGCTACCTGTTTCTAATGCCCAAGTGCTGTGATCAAAGGTGTGTACCACCACTTCTAGCCAGTTATACGAGCTTTTAAAGAGATAATTTAAACAGAAATTCTTTAACTGATGCATTCATTACTTTGAAATATACATACATAATAGAAAGCAGAATGTAGCCAATAGGAATTGAATGTTAAGGGTAAACACAATGAGATTCAACCCTGGCTTTGTCAAGTGATTATTGACTAATTTACTTCTGACTTTGTACCACTCTTTCCTTATATAGTCTCATAAAAGGAGCACTTATTTTTTGTGAGAATTCAGTAAAATTAATTAGTCTGTCCCTTTTTATTAGGGAATTAGATCAATGATGTTGAGAGATACTAATACCAATGGTGTTGATTCTAGTTATTTTTTTAGTGTCATTGTTGTTGTTGTTATTGTTGTCATTGTTGTTGGTGGTGGTGGTATGTATGTGTGTGTTTCCCTTCATTTGACTTTTGTGTTCTGAGATTTTTTTAAAGCAACCTTTTAATTTCTCAACAAAGATACAAAATAATAGGTTTTTTAGTGATATATATTTTTTAATTTATTTATTTTTATATCAATCACAGGTTAGGTTTTTTGCTTTCCATGCATAGCCCCCTCCCTCATTCCCTCCTACCCTCCCCTGCCCTCCCTCATCTCCTCCCCGCCCCCTCAAAGTCCACCAACAGGGGAGGACCTCCGCCCCTTCCATCCAACCCCAGCTCATCTTGCCTCCTCAGGGCTGGCTGCAATGTCCTCCCCTGGGATCTAGCCAGGCTGTTACTCCCTGGCATGTATGGGGGAGGGTCAAAGAGTCAGCCATCAAGTTCAAGACTGAAACAGCCCCTGTTTCCCTTACTAGGGTCTTCAGTTCGACACTGAGCTATCATAGGCCTCATATGAGCGGGGGTTCTAGGCCATATCCATATATGGTCCTTGGTTGGAGACACTGTCTCATATAAGACCCCTGTGCCCTGCTCAGTTTAGTCTTTGTGGAGCACTTCTTCTCCTCAAGTCTTACTAACTTCCCCTATTTTTATTATTACTTCCTGCCCGCTGCCAAGGGCTTGATTGTGAGTTTTAATATCTGCTTTGATACATTGCTATACTGATTCTTTCAGAGGTCTTCTTTGGTCCTGTTGCTTGTTTTCTCCTCCATTCAATGTCCATCCTATTTGTTCATCTAAACAAGCATTGATCATACCAACCTGGGTCCTCCTTCTTGTATATCTTCCCTAGGTATGTATATTTCAGCATGACCTTCCTATCCTATAGGTCT
>CM053742.1:92926443-92964857 GCA_028658305.1 Pachyuromys duprasi | reverse complement strand
AGCTGTTTGTGCTTTAAGGCTGAACTTCAGACTGGAACTGTCAATCTCTTGTGTCAGCAGTATTCTTCAAGAAGACTTGTTGTTAGTGTGTGTTCTTGTCTCAGTTGAACTCTGTTGTGGGCTCTGTGTGCCCGGCTTCTGCTTCGTGCTCTGTGCTAGAAGCTGTGAGCACCGCAGGCTGGTCACCCTTCTGGTCTGGAGGCTTTACTCCTCACTCTGTGATAGAGGCTGAGTGTCCCAGTTTGAGATGTCAGCTGGGGCCTCTGTGCTCTGCCCTGGGCTTGCTGCTAAGGGCTCTCCCCTGGAATGGAGGCTTGGTGCCCCCTTCTGTGCCAGGGGCTGTGCACTACTGTCTTAGATGATATTTGGGGCACACACAGTGAGTTGCAGGCGTTGTCGAGCAGTGTGCATCCGCTGTATGTAGGCCTGTCTGAAATGGTGCCCAAGGCCTTCTCAGTCTGGTCCGTGGACACACACAGGGACTGAGGTGGTTGCTGGCGGACCCAAGCAATGTGTGCCCGCAGTATGCAGGCCGGTCCAAACTGTCTTCTAGGTCCTCTCAGTCTGAGGCGGTTCAGGAGGAGGCGATCGGTGTGTGCCTGCTGTATGCCTGCCGGTTGAAGCAGAACCCGGGTCCTTCCCAGACTGGCCTGTGAACACACACAGGGACTGAGGTGGTTACTGGCGGACCTGAGTAGTGTGTGCCTGCAGTGTGCGGGTCAGTCAAAACGGTATCTGGGTCCTCCTCCGTCTGGCCTGGAGACTGTGAGACCCAGTCTGGTATGGTGGCTGTAGGCGCCCAGCAGGGCTGCTCGGTCAGATCAGAGCTGTGTGCAGCTGGTCACCCGGAGATTTTTCCAGGGAATAACTGGGTGTCCCTAGGATTTTCCCACTTGATTTCCTTGCCGTAGGAGTTCCGCTCACCTGGCAATCACCAATGCTGGTGTTTTATGTCCCCGAGTTCATTCTCCTGGTCACTGCGTTGTTTCTACTGTCCTACTCCTCAGACAGGGTGTCCTCTTCTGGCAGCCATCTTGGATCCTCTGTTCTGAGATTTTTTATTACTTGTGTTTTCTTAGATAGAGTTAACCTCTTTAGGTTAGAAATTTTTCTTTTAGCACCTTCAATAATGATTGATTTATAGATAGATATTGCTTAAAATTCATTTTATTATCGAATGCCTTATTTTCTCCATTTATTGTGATTGAAACTTTTGCTTGGTATAGTAGTCTGGGCTGGTCTCTTACAGTCTCCAACACATCTATAAAGGCCCTTCTGATTTTTAATGTCTCCATTTACAAGTCACATGTAACTCTTACAGGTCTATTTGTATGTTACTTGGTCTCATCCCACTTGCAGCTTTTAATATTCTTTCTTTGTCTATACATTTAGTATTTTCATTATTATAATGCACATAGGGAACTTACTTTTCTGCAATAGTTGGTTTGGTGTTCTGTATGCTTATATATCTTTACAGGTATCATCTTCTCTAGGTTAGAAAACATTTTTGAAAATTCTTTGTGTGCCTTTGATCTGTGTCTTTCCTATCATTTTATTAATTATAATTATTATTCTGTGGCACTGAACACCCAGGGTAACTGAACAGCAGCTCAGCAGTGAGAGCAGGTTGACTGGCAGGCCATACTGTGGATCCCGAAACTCTAACACCTGTGTTTCTCAGATGAGAGGAGAATCCACAGGGATACCCAAAGGTCTATCTCCAGGCCACCTGACTAATACCAGGAAAAATTCCTTGGCTCTCTCCCAGCACTGCCACAGCCCTCGGCCACCAGCCCAAGCCCACCATCTGTAGATACCTTCCTGGGACCTGCAGTGGAGGCACGTGATTGGCTCTCATCCCAAAGCTCTAAGCCACCCACTCTCCCAAACCCACCATCCGTGAATATCTTCCTGGGACCAGTTCCTGGAAGCTCAGACCTTGGGCACTGATTCTCACTGCCTATGGAGTGACTACCTTCTTGTACTGAGGGTGAGGCTCCAAACGCAGGTGCTTACTCTCACAGTCCTGTGGACACCTTCCTGCTCTCAGCAGCTAATGGCGCTCACTTTCACCACCCTGTGGAGAGGATACATTCTGGTACTGTGGGGGAGGCATGGCTCAATTCTGCCTGCTCCCCACCTGCCTGGCTGACCTGGGTCAGAATCAGCCAAATGGATGGAACTAGAAAAGATCATCCTGAGTGAGGTATCCCAGATGCAGAAAATTACACATGGTATATACTCACTTATAAGTGGATGTTAGACATATAATATAGGATAAACATACTAAAATCTTTAGTCCTAAAGAAGCCAAACAATAAGGAACACCCTAGGGAAGATGCTCAATCCTCATTCACAATGGCAAATGGGATAGACAGCAGAAGCAGAAGACAGACAGCAGGACAGAAGGTTTCCACAGAGAGTCTCTGAAAGACTCTGCTAATCAGGGTATTGAAGCAGATGCTGAGTTAAGACTCATGTCTAAACTTTAGGCAGAGTACAGGGAACCTTATGGAACAAGAGGAAGATAGAAAGACCTAGAAGGGACAGGACCTCCACAAGGAGACCAACAGAGCCAAAACTTGGCCTCAGGGGTTCCTGCAGAGACCAATACTCCAACCAAAGTCCATGCATGGAGAGCACATAATACCCACGCTCAGAGGGAGCCCACAGGCTGCTCATTTTCCAACTGGGTACCCTAGTATGGGATACAGGGGCTATGGCTGACATGAACTCATTGGCCAGCTCTTTGATCACCTCCCCCTGGTGGTTGCAGTCTTGCCAGGCCACAGAGGAAGGCAATTCCTGATGAGACCTGATAGGCTAGGGTCAGATGGAAGAGGAGGAGCACCACCCCTATCAAGGACTGGCAGAGGGGCAAGGGAGGAGATGAGGGAGGTAGGGTGGTATTGGGAGACAATGAGGGAGGGGTCTACAGCTGGGACACAAAGTGAATAAATTGTAATTAATTGTCTTCAGTGCTGGAGATTCTTTCTCCTACCTCCTGCATTCTGGTGCTGAAGTTTGTCTCTGATTTCTCTTTGAGTTCCTATATTTTTCATTTCTACAATTCACTCAGTATGGATTTTCTTTATTGATCCTGTTTCTGTTTCCAGATCTTGACTGGTTTTATTAATTTTCTTCTATTGTCTGTTTTCATAGATTTCTTTAAAAGATGCATTCACTTCCTCTTCAAGGACCTCTATCACATTACTGAAGGCTGTTATAAGGGCTTTTTCTTGGACTTTAGTTATGTTGCAATACTGAGGGCCAGCTGTGGTAAGATTTCTGAGTTCTAGAGCAGAAATTTTGTCTTCGCTCTTATTTTGTTTGTTTATTTGTTTTGTTTGGTATGGTTTGATTTAGTTTTTGAGACATGGTTTCACTGTGTCATCTTAGCTGTCCTGGCTCACTCTGTATATCAGGCTGTCCTCAAACTCAGAGATTTGCCTGCTTCTGCCTCCTGAGTGCTGGGATTAAAGGTATATGCCACCACTGGCTGACTTATTGATAGTGTTTTTATGCTGTCATCTAGGCATCTGGGATTGAGATGGTTGTAATTATAGATGTTGATATTTTGTCTCAGGAAAAATTTATCTTAGGTTCTCCAAGTATTTCTGTACTAAAATCATGTAAAATAATATTTTATCTGCATGCTGTGGTATGGGTGGGACGTATTAGTCCCATTTCAAATAAACATTAATTGAGGTATAATGGATGTACCATAAAGTCACCATTTTTTCTATTAAATTTTTATTTTTCATATTAATTACAGTTTATTTACTTTGTATCCCAGCTGTAGCCCCTCCCACATTCCCTCCCAATCCCACCATGTTTTTTTTAGTTTTATAATACCCAAATACTTTTCTCCACAAACCAAGATTAACAGTTTTGTGAATACTTCCTAACTTTTTTCATTAACACTTGCATGTATTTGTCTGTATTTAGTTCACAACATGTGTAAGCATAGAGCACCAAAGGTATAAAAATGCCACTACAGTTCAGTTTCACCATAAAAAGAAATTCCATGAGCATTATCAGTGAATCCCAGTTTCTCCTTTACCACAGATCCAAGTAACTACCAATCATTCTGTGTGTGTTTATGTATTTGTGCCTGTATATACATGCATATATTTATACATGTTCATGTGTCTGTGTGTGCTTGTATATGGTGGTCAGAAGTCAAACTTGGTTGTCATTCTTATGTCATCTTCCTTATCTTGTGAGATAGTCTCTCACAAGGACCAGGATAGGTTATCTGACCAGTGATTTTCATGGATCCACCTCTCATTACCTTCCCAGCAATGGAATTACAAGTACACATCATCATCATGTTTTTATGTGTATGCTAGAAAGTTAATTCATCTCGTCATGCTCACAAGGAAAACAATTTAATGATTGAGCCATATCCCTAACACTGTTCTACTTTCTTTGATGAATTATAGGTATTTATGTAATTATATAACATTTGGCTTTTTTTGTGTTTCTACTTGACACTGGTATAAATGGATAAAATGCTAAATAAACATCAAACAAGAGTGACAATATGGAGAAATAGGATAACTAATTTTTTGTTTGTAGGAATATAAAATGACACGGCTGCTTTGGCCCACAGACTGGCAGTTTATTACAAAATTAAACATAGTCTCATTATAACAACCTGGCAATCATACTCCTTGATATTTATTTAAAACATGTTCAAATAAGAACTCACACAAAAATGTTTATAGCAGAAATATGAAAGAATGGATAAGCTCTAGGTCATGTACATAATAAAATGATACTGATTCATAAAAAGCTATCAAACCAAGAATGGAAAGTCAATCACATTCCTGTGGAAGGCCATATATCCAAGAATGTAGGCAGTACAACGAATTTGACTTAATAAGTGATAAAAGAAGACACAAAGCTGTGTGGGGAAGGGAGGTTTCAATCAGAGAAATTGGTGAAAGGTTTTATATGATCAAAACATTTTATAAAATTCTCAGTGATCTAATGCAGATTTTAAAGCCCTGTGTACTAAGGGCTTGGGATATGGCTCAGTGGTTAAGACAATTGCCACACATATATGAGCACCTTTAGTCCAAACCCATGTAAAGACCAGATGAATGTGGTGACACTCAGGTGGTAGAAACAGTCCCCAGTGTAAGCTAGATTGCTAAGTTAGTCCACATCAGTGAGTTATGGGTTCACTGAGAGAACTTATTTCAATGACTAAGGTAGAGAGTTACCTAGAAAAACTTCTAATAATTTTGAGCTTCTCTATGCTCATGTGCACCCATATGTTTGAATATGCATGCACGCATACCACACACAGGTAAAATCCAGTCACATATAACATATTACCAATGATTCCATTCATACACCACTGGGGAAAAGGCAAAACTATGTATAGAGAAAATAATGGTTGCAAAACATAGAGGCAATGTGGGAGACAAAACTATTGTATAAGGGAAGTTTCAGGGCAATGAAACTTCTGTATGATGCTATAATACATGATATATATCACACCCCATAGAAAAAGGACCAGATGAGCACTAATAGAAACCATGAACCCTAATAAAGCATCAATAGGTTCATCTACTATATCAAATGTACTACTCAAAAGTCATATGTTAATAGGGGAGATGTGAGGGAAGGGAAGAGCTATAAATGAGAATTCTTTCTACTTCAAAATATAGTCCTTTAAAGCATTTATTTCTATTTTTCATTAAAAACTTGGAAACGACACACTGAAATCTTAAAGTCACAAATATATATGTATATATACCACATACCTCAAATTGTGTATACATACATAATACATAGTGGAAGTACTAAGTCTAAATTCTGGGCAAGTTGTCTTGTGTATGATTCCCAGGCAAGCTTAGCACTGAAGTCTTTGGGTTGACTGTTTAGTACCTGTATCAGCAATTAGATCTGGATGTGGATCCACTGCTCATTGTGTCTACTTTAGAGGGCTTGGGTCCATTTGGCCTAGAGACTATTATGAAGCTTGAGTCTACAATGGTTAGCTTGGCACTAGAGTGGCCCTTGGGCCTGAAGCTTCAGGAGCTAACTAGGTACTACAAGGTACCTGAAATCCAAATTTGGGTGGAAAGACTGAATATTAGGCCAGTGAGTCTGAACTGAGACTGTACCTTTATGGATGGTCCTAGAACCTCAGCCTGTGGGAGCTGGCCTAGAGAAAGGGCCAATGGGCTAGACCTAAACCTTGTATAATACTGACATTTACAGCCAGGATTGTGCTTTGACATGTATGGAGCCTACATCAGTAAGTGATTGTTTAGAGCCTGGGATTGTAGATGCTAGGCTAGTGTTCATAGCTGTGTGTACTGGCCTGTAGTCTGAGGTTGTAGGGATGGCCTGGAGCCTGGGACAAAAGGGGCCAGCCTGCAGTTTAAAGTTTGGGTTACAGTCACGTGTAAGCAGTTACATGCATGAAGCCTGGCCTGTGCCATGTGTACTCATTACTGGACACCCTGTGTGTTGTCTTAGTTTCCAAGGCTAGATGTGTTGACATATCACTAAGAGCAGGCTTATAGCATTAGAGCACTATGAGCCAGTTTGGGTCTGGGCTGACCAGTGTCTTAGGAAGTATCTGAAGCTATTGAAATTTGCCTGGAGCTGTTGTGAATCAGTAACCTGGTACAACTGGGACTTGTTTAGCTCTGAATGTAATCTAGAGTTTGATGTCTTGAGACCAGCATAGCAGTTAATTAGATCAACTCAGGCGTGTAAAGCTAGACTCTGGTTTTGAGGTATGTAGCCTGGGGCAGTAGGAGACGAAGAGGCTCAGTACTTCAATGGCTATTTAGAGTTTGGAGCCATGGGATATATCCTGGTGGTAGGCTGGAGTGGAATCATTGCAGCATTAGACTTTGAAGGAAATATGTAGTGCTCACTCCCCTCTTCCCAAGAATGTGCCTCTCTCTTTACCCTATGAATTGTGCTCTTGAGGGAAGGATGGCATAGGTAATGCAGAGCTGTCCTTTCTACCTTCTTTTCATATTCTGTGCATTACTCAAGTGCTTTGGTATCTCTCCTTGTTTCCTTAATTCTCGCAGAGGCGTTTTTGTACATGGATAGTTTTGACACTGGTGTCTAAGGGGATACTCACTGGAGAAGTCTATGCTCCTACTTGCCCTGTCCCTGTCAACTGTATTTTGTTAACTCTTTTATCTTTCTCCAAGTCTAAATCTGCACTAAAAATCAAATCTTTTAAAAAATTTTAAAAAAGACTTTTGCATGAGGTAAACCCTAAGACAGATTAAATAAGGTTGAATCATATGAGTTGTGTCAAGTGGTGATAATATTTTGAAAATAAAGGGTTTGGGGGGGAGGGGTGTTGGGTTTTGTTTTTTTGAGACAGTATTTCTCTGTGTAGCCTTGGCTGTCATGGACTTGTTTGAAGAGCAGACTGCCTCAAATTCACAAAATCCACCTGCCTTGTACAACCACTTTGGAAATCAATCTGACACTTTCTTAGAAAATTGGGGACAGCTCTACCTCAAGACCCAGCTATACCACTCCTTGGCATATGTCCAAAAGATGCTCTAACATACAATAAGGACATTTGTTCAACTATGTTCATAGTGGCTTTATTCATAACAGCCAGAACCTGGAAACAACCTAGATGTCCCTCAACTGAGGAATGGATACAGAAATTGTGGTACATTTACACAATTAAATACTACTTAGCTATTAAAAACAAGGAAATCATGAAATTTGCAGGCACATAGATGGAACTAGGAAAGAGCATCCTTAGTAAGGTAACCCAGACCCAGAAAGACACACATGCTATATACTCACTTACAAGTGGATATTAGTCATATAATGTGGAACGACCATATTACAATCCACAGACCTAAAGAACCTAGGTAACAAGGAGGATCCTAGGGAGGATACTTAATATTCAGAAGGGCAAACAGGATAAACACTGAAAGCCGTTTAAGAGGGGGAACAGGACTGGAGCTTACCATGGATGGCCTCTGAAAGGCTCCACCCAGCAGGGTATTGAAGCAGATGCTGAGACTCACAGCCAAACTTTGGGCAGAGCGCAGTGAGTCTTATGGAAGAGTGGGGAATGGGGTGATAAAAGGACATGGAGAGGAAGGCGCTCCAGAAGAAGACCAACAGAGCCCACAAATCTGGGACCAGGGGGCCCCTGCGGAGACAGATGTACCAATCTATGACCATGTATGGAAGGACATAGGTCCCCTGCTTAGATGGAGCCCAAAGGCAGCTCAGTCCCCTTGTGGGTTCCCTAGTAAGGGGAGGACAGAATGTCTCTGACATGGATTCTGTTTCCTGCTCCTAGATCACTTCCCCTGGTGATACGGCCTTCCCAGGCCACAGAGGAAGAGGATGCAGGCAGTCCTGATGAGACTTGATAGGCTGGGGTCAGATGGTTGAGGAGGAGTGCTCCCCATTTCTGAGGACTAGGGGAAGGGAATAGGGGAAAGAGTGAGGGACGGAGGGACCTGGAGGATCAGGAAGGGGCTACACTCAGGGTGTAAAGTGAACAAATTAAAAATTAAATCTAATTGGATTACTTAATTTAAATCAAAAACCAAAAATGGTGAAAGTGTGAGAAATATGGTCAAAGTACATGCTATGCATGGGTGAAAATGTCAGTATGAAACCCATTACTTCATACAGGGAATATAAGCTAATAAAAAACTAAAAAGTGAAATGTTTAAAACTTTTAAATTAAAAGCGACAGGAAAAGTAGATCTAGAAATATGAAGAGAACTGAGCTTTACATTTGTCCCATTTGTTCCTATAACAATGGGATTATAAATTTTTGGCATAGTATATTTTTGGCAACAGCATGTTTTATTGCATATTGCTCATAACAGGCTACATTTTATTTGGGAAGGTTGAGGGATAGGAAAAGAGACAAAATGAGTGATTCCTATTAGTCTTTGTCCAGGGTGTCTTGTCCTACTCATCTCTCAGTACAAGTAGAGACCTGTAGAGATGGGATGACATTAAATGGGGACAATTTACTGTACTTTTTATGATAGTCTTGTATATGCATTAGCTGTCAGGGCTGGACAATGATGAGAACAAAAAATGGAATTCCGTACATCTCTACACTTTAGTTCAAAATTTCTACATCCCACTCAAATGTAGGGCATCTCTGCCAAATATCTTCCAACTCTGCATTTCTCCATCCACCTCCGTTAGAGTCTTACAACTTCCAAAAGGATGGGCATATTTTCTCTTTTAGAGTGTGTATCTATTCATCACCAGAAGTGAGTAAATTATTTTATTATACTCATGTGAATCTCTGCTCCTCACTGTACCCTTACATCAAATGGTCTATGACTTGCAATAGAATCTATCTCAGGATGTAAATGAAGTGGAGAAGACATTTTGTGGGATCCTCTAATCTTTTAACTTTCCGCTGGCATGGAGCTAAATGTAAGCCATAGGTTTAGGTCAGTAGAGAGTGCTGAGCATTGTGTTGAGGGCTTCCAGAGTCATGAGATCTTGGCTGCCATTTGACTTAAGCTTAGTTACAACTCAAGAAACACTGGAAACTGAAAACAGATGTGTAGGCCTTAGTTAATAAGCCTTCATATCTTCAAACTGAACTATTTTCTGTTCCTATTGTAAGAATAATATAAGCCAGGTGCTTTAATCTCAGCACTTGGAAGGCAGAGGCAGGTAGATCTTTGTGAGTTTGAGGCCAGCCTGGTCTACAGAAGGAGCTTCACGACAGTCAGGGCTACACAAAGAAACTCTGTCTAAAAAAAATCAACAAAACAAAAGAAAAAAGAACAATGTATAAGTATAATTTAAACATAAAATGTACAGAATCATTTAAAATGAATAGTGCTTTTCCTTACCCTGTTTACTCATTTACTCCTCATCTCTAAAGGAGAACATAGTTTAGGTTTTTAAGTTAGGATCTGAGGTGATGGGGATTCATTATGCATGTTCACACATTCTTTTTGTTGAGTCTCCTCCCCAACTTCTGCTACCATGCATCCCTGTCCCCTTCTTGTTGGTCTCATTTCATCACCTAGTAAGACCCCTCTGACTTCATGCAGAATTGACCATTTTAAAACTCATATATATTTTCCAGAAACTGAACATTCTTGTGAAGTGTTTAAATATGATTTTTGTTGTTTTACAAATAGTTTTGTTTTCTATGAGCACTTTGCTGCAAATTGTTTTCTTTAAACTATTTAATAACAGGATATACAAATATGTTTCACTCAAGGTTGCCTTAAAATAAATCTAGTATAGACATTATGCAAGTAGTGTCAGTGCTTGGTTAAAATGTTCCATTAGTACTGAAGAATATAAAATTAGTAACTCCTACTACAGAGAAACAGTCTCTATGAATTTATTATGTATCATTTTAGATAATGTAGAAATTTATGAATAAGTAGCAGACCATTTTTCGTTTATTTAAAATTCATTCATTTATATATTTATTCACTTTGCATCTTGATTGTAGTCCCTCCCTCCTCTACTTCCAGTTTCACCCTCCTTCCCTCTTCCTCTACCACCTCCTCTATTCCTCAGATAAGGGGAGTCCCTGCTACCCACTCCCCTAGCTCATTAAGTCTCATCAGGAGTGAGAATGTCCTGTTTCCCTGTGGCCTGAAGAGGCAGCCCTGACAGGGGAGTGATCAGACAACAGACAACAGAATCCATGTCAGAGTCAGCCCTGCTCCCCTTACTAGGAACCCACATGTAGCTTATGCTACCCATCTGCTACATCAGTGTAGGAGGCTTCGGTCCAGTCTATGCATGGTCCTTAGTTGGTGTTTCATTCTCTACAGGACCCCCTGGCCCCAGTTAGTTGGCTCTGTTGGTCTTCTGGTCGCACTCCTGTCCCCTTTCAGGTCCTTCTATCCTTCCTCCCACTCTTAAATAAGTTCACCTACAAATCAAATCTCTAAATGATGTTTTTTTTTAAAGTTTTATCATTTAATCATTATCTGTGTGTGTACATGTTTGTGCGTGTGAGTGCATGCATGTGGGTGCACATATGCATGTGCATGCAATGTTACACATGTGCAATGGAATATGTCAAAACACAGCTTTGTGGGGTCAGTTCTCTATTTCTGCAATGGGTTCTGGGGATTAAACTCATGTCATCAAGCTTGCAGGGTAAGCATTTTTTTAATTTATTTATTTTTATCTCAATCACAGGTTAGGTACTTTGAATCCCAGGCGTAGCCCCCTCCCCCATTCCCTCCTACCCTCCCACTCCCTCCCTCATCTACTTCTTCCCCGCCCCCTCCAAGTCCACCAACAGGGGAGGACCTCCTTCCCTTCCATCCAACCCCAGCTTATCCTGTCTCCTTAGGGCTGGCTGCAAAGTCCTCCCCTGGGATCTAGCCAGTCTGTCACTCCCCAGCTTGTATGGGGGAGGGTCAAAGAGTCAGCCATCAAGACCATGACTGAAATAGTGCAGGGTAAGCATTTTTACACACTGAAACAGCTCTGAACTCCAGCTCTGAGTGGTATCTTTTCAAAATAATTATTAATCTGTATTGATGGTGTACTTACAGTTAATAATTAATTATTACCATAGGTTTATTACATATTGTATCAATACACCCTTTTATTACTCTTGGCCCCCTTCCTCCTCCAAATAGCACCTTTCCTTGTCCTTAAAAATCTCTCTTAAGGAGAGTGATCAAAACATATATGATCAAAACATATAGTTTTGGTTCTAGTCCTAAAAAGACATTTTTGAAAAATTCTCAAAGATCTAATAAAATGTTTTTTAATTCCTCTTAATTTCTCCCACAACAGCTACCTTGCCTCTTGGGACCCTAGCATTTATATATCCTCTGTAAAGTTTCCAGCATTCACAGAAACTATCTGGAGCTGACAAAACCACAGCCCTGCTGGAGCATAAGCCAAATCATAGTCACCTGCTGGGAAATAGCCTCACATCCCCATACTTGGGATTAAAATAAAAACATATTCCCATAACATTTTTTATATATACAAGAAACCAAAATCACACAATTCTCACTATATTGCTGTGCTTAGGGATGGTTGTGCAGGGGATGCCACCTTTATGCTCTGTTTTCCTCAGAGGGTTATTCTTGGGAGTAATTCTCTGTAGTCAGTTTACTGTCAGACACTGCTATGCCATCTTCTGTTTGTGTTGAGCTTTCTAGTTTGGCTTTCTTAAGGATTTCCCTTTATCATCTCCTTTCCACTCATGAAACCATTTTCCTAAGGGGCTTAATATTTGCTGTGCTATGGTTGGATGGGAGAGGATTCATCCTGGTAATCTCTAGGGTGAATTTCAGGAGCTGCTTCAAATGAGTCTGTATCACCTTCACCCACCAGATACACACCAGATGACACCTCCTTGTCATCCATCTCAGAGTCTTGTCCTGCTTTTCTAAGGATGTGATCTTCAGAGCCCCCCAAATCACATTTCAGATGTCACAATCAATTTACCTGAAATCAAATCCTGGTGGAAGCAGTCTCCTGGATGTTTGGTTACACCATCTTCAAGATTCAGATTTGATGGCCTTTATGTCCATTCCCCTCTGTCCCAAGCCATGCATTGCCTTCATCATACCCTGCAAGGATCTATCTCACCTAAGGAAGGGAGATTCTTGGCACATTTGTGGCTCTTTCTTTGTCACCCATCAGCTGATCCCTGAGAGTTTCCTTCTGATTCATTGATGTTCTCCTGTGAAGTCTACAGACCAAATATGAAGGCCACATTTTATTTAAGCAGCTCTCCTGCCTGGAATGTGAGCCTGGTTTTCCCACACAGATATCCCCTTAACTGATGCCTGCTGTAGGTTGTTTTTCACCAACCCCCCAAATCTGTAGATTGCCAGATGTTTTCATGTGCTCTTTCAGAGAGAATCATGGTCCTCCAGACAAGTCTTTCTATTTTAATCTTTACACATTTGTATTGATTGATTCCTATTAAGTACCATGAGGCAACACTGTAAGGATGAAAACCTCAGTCAGCAAAAGCTTCACAAATGGAAAGAAAAACTTCCATGATATTAACAAAGGAAAAGGAGAAAATTTGCCTGGTAAGGGGCACCATTTGCTCCTTGGCCTGGTGAGGGTCAAGAGAAATCAGACTGAATAAGTCAGCTGGGAAAGGCATTTGAGCCAGAACAGCTGAGTTGAGTCAGCCTGCCCAGAGCTCAATAAGAAGGAGGTGTGATCTTATTAAGCAGTAATTCTCAGAGGCCTAGGTTAGGTTGTTTGGAGGCTAGAAGCTTCCAGGACTAGGACTAGGTTATATCAGGCAGAGGCAGTAAGCCTCAGGGACAAAAATTGAACCAGGTGGATAAAAGTTCATTTTGCACTGCACCAGTTGAAGTACTGGTGTTCTACATGCTGTGTGTACTTCTTCAATTGTGTTAGGTCACGTCCTGCATTAGTGTCTTCCCTTAGCCACATGTCTGTGAGGATTAGTTCTTGGGTATCTGTCATCTTCCTGTCCACTAACACACAGAACAGTAGAGTCACGTGGCAGGCCTCAAGAGTACTCCAGGAAATGTGGCCCTGCGTCTTAATTATTCTGTTACAAGTTGAGGAGACAAACTCTCTGACGATAGTTATTGTTTGATGCGTCTTTTCCACACCACTAAACATGAAATACCAATCACATTAAATACAACCTCTGTTCTGAAACCACCTGTTTTTCCTCCTCTCCTCTTCTCTTTCTGACACCCGGAAAATAGTGGTAGGTTGTTCAGATTAACTCACAATTGTCACAGATATGTTTAATCTAACATATGGTATATGTAGACTGTACAACCCTATGTCCTTGAAATTTCTGCAGTTATCTTTGGGACATATGTGACAGGCTTCTGAACTATAATTATGCTACCTTGTGAAAACATTCTCAAAAAATACTTTTACTGCTAAAACTGACTTGGTTAAGAACTGGTTTCTCTCAATTTCCTGAACAGAACACCAACAGCACAGGGTCTAAGATCAACAATCAATAAATGGGATCTCATGAAACTGAAAAGCTTCTGTAAAGCAAAGGACACTATCATCAAAACAAAACGACAGCCTACAGACTGGAAAAGGATCTTCACCAACCCTGTATCTGACAGTCAGTTAATATCCAGAATATATAAAGAACTCAAGAAATTAAACAGCAACAAGTCAAGTAACCCTAATAAAAACTGGGCACAGAGCCAAACAGAGAATTCTCTATAGAGTAACATTGAATGGCAGAGAAACACTTAAAGAAATGGTCAACATCCTTAGTCATCAGGGAAATACAAATCAAAACGACCCTGAAATTTTACCTTATACCCATCAGAATGGCTAAGATCAAAAACTCAAGTGACAACACATGCTGAAGAGGATGTGTAAAAAGAGGAATCCTCCTCCATTGCTGGTGGGAATGTAAACTTGTACAACAAGTTACGAAATCAATATGGCGCTTTCTCAGACAATTAGGAATAATGCTACCTCAAGACCCAGCTATACCACTCCTAGGCATATATCCAAAAGAGGCTCAAGTACACAGCAAGGACATTTGCTCAACCATGTTTGCAGCAGCTTTATTTGTAATAGCCAGAACCTGGAAACAACCCAGATGTCCCTCAATGGAAGAATGGATACAGAAATTGTGGTACTTTTACACAATGGAATACTACTCAGCAGTTAAAAAACAAAGAAATCATGAAAATTTCAAGCAAATGGTGGTATCTAGAAAAGATCATCCTGAGCAGAAAAACACACATGGTATATACTCACTTATAAGTGGATATTAGATCTATAATATAGGATAATCATACTAAAATCTGTACACCTAAGGAAGTGAAATACCAACCATATTAAATACAGCCTCTGTTCTGAAACCACCCGGTTTTTAATCAAGAAGGAGGACTCTGGGTAAAATGCTCAATTTTCATTCAGAAAGTCAAATGAGACAGACATTGGAAGAGAGCGAAAACAGGGAACAGGACAGGAGCCTATCACAGAGGGCCTCTGAAAGACACCACCCAGCAGGGTATCAAAACATATGCTGAGATTCATAGCCGAACTTTGGGCAGAGTGCAGAGAATCTTATGAAAGAAGAAGAAGATAGAAAGACCTGTAGGGAACAGGAACTCCACAAGGCGAGCAACGGAACCAAAAAATCTGGACACAGGGGTCTTTTCTGAGACTGATACTCCAAAAAAGGACCATGCATGGAGATAACTTAGAACCCCTACACAGAAGTAGCCCATGACAACTCACAGTGTCCAAGAGGGTTCCCCAATGATAGGAACAGGGACCATCTCTGACATGAAATCATGGGCTGGCTCTTTGATCACCTCCACCTAAGTGGGGGGGGAGCAGCCTTACCAGTCCACAGAGGAAGTCAAAGAAGGCAGTCCTGATGAGACCTGATAGACTAGGGTCAGATGGAAGGGGAGGTAGACCTCACTGATCATTGGACTGGGGGAGGGGCATAGAAGAAGAAGAGGAAGAGGGGTGGGGTTGGTAGGGGAGGGGGCTACAGCTGGGATATAAAGTAAATAAACTGTAATTAATAAAATTTTAAAAATTGAAGAAAAATCAACTGGTCTCTTGCCACTTAGATAGGCCATATATTCCTATGGTAAACTGGTCTCTGAACCAGCCATAAATTCCACACATAAATCCATTGTGTCCCTGACTTCAACGTTATGATCATTTAAATGCTATTACTCCAATTCTGTGGACAACGCATACTTGCTGCTTTATTGATATGTCATGAATGACCTGTGTCTTAATTCGGGTTTCTATTGCTGTGAAGGGGAACAATGGCCACTGCAACTCCTCTAAAGGGAAATAACTTTTTCTATGTTGAAACATAACTCCATTTTTAAAAAAATTTTATTTATTATTATCATTTATTACAGTTTATCAATTTGTATCCCGGCTGTGTCCTCATCTCTCTTCTCCTCCAAATCCTACCTCCTTTCCTTTTCTCTCCCTATGTGCCTCCCTAGTCTACTGATAGGGGAGCTCCTCCTCCCCTTCACTCTGACCCAAGACTGTCAGGTCTAATCAGGACTGGTTGTATTGTCTTCCTCTGTGCACTGGCAAGGCTGCACCCCCTAGGGGGAGGTGATCAGAGAGTCTGTCACTGAGTTCATGCCAGCAAAAAGCCCCTTCTCCCCTTATTAGGGAACCAACTTGGAGACTGAGTCTATTGGCTACATCTGAGCAGGGTTTTTAGGTCCTCTCCTTGGTTGGAGTATCAGTCTCTGGATATTATATGGCTAATATCCTCTTATGAGTGAGTATGTACCATGTGTGTCTTTCTGCAAATTTCATGATTTCCTTGTTTTTAATTGCTGAGTAGTATTCCAAATGTACCACAATTTCTGTATCCATTCCTCCATTGAGGCATATGTATGTTGTTTCCAGCTTCTCACTATTACGAAAAGATTGGCTATGAACATCGTTGAAATATCAAGTGTAAGGCTAACACAGAGAATGAGCCCTAACTGGGATTTCTAAATCAAATCCTTCCTCTCAGGATTCAAGACACCCTGAGGTAAAAAGGTCAGAAAGAGGGTATGTTCCAGAGAGGATGGAGGATACCACGAGAACAAGGCCTTCTGATCATCACATACAAAACTCATGGGAACTTACAGCTACTGCATGACATGCACAGGGCCTGCACAGGTCTGCATCAGGTCCTCTCCCTATATGTGATGTCTTCTACTTTAGTGCTTTTAGGGACTCCTGAGTGGGTGAACAATTGGTTCTCTGTTTCTCGTGCCTTCTTTTATGCTCTTTTCCTTCTGTTGGTATGTCTTGTCCAACTTTGATGTGATAGTATTTGTTCTCCTTTGTGGTATTTTATTTTGTTATACTTTAATATTATCTCTTAGCATCCTGTTCTAGTGAGAGACAGAAAGTGAGTCAATCTGGATGGGAGGGGAGGTGGGAAGGAACTGGGAGGGGTATAGAGAGGGAAAACCATAATCAGGACATATTTTGTTAGAAGATAATCTATTTTCAATTAAAAGTAAAATTATTTAAAGGGAGAATAGATGCTATTGTTGAACACCATTTATTTTGATGCTCTTTTTCATATCATTTAAATCTGTCTGCTAACGTTACCCCGACTGACTTTTCACTATGACATATTGTTCCCCAGGAATGTAGATATTTCCATATGAAACATGGGATGGAGTTTATGAGATCCAGAGATTTTTGCAACACGGTTCCAGTCAGTGCCATCCTTGTCACTGGCTCCCTACCCTCAGCCTTGCCCTTATTTCTGGCTGAACTTTCATTCCCTTTATCTTCAGGAGCTTAAAGTGCTATAGTGTGGATGAGTGGTTGCACATAGCAGTCATGGTCATTGACATGCTCTCAGTTGTTCCTTGGTCAGAAAAGATGCAGCAAAACCATTTCTGTATTGTGGGGTGTCGGCTCTGCTGCTGCTATGTACAGCTGAACAGGGGTTAACTGGGAACTTGAAGCCCTTAAAAGGTGAGCCATCCTGAGACCTGACCAGGCATCCTGGGAGAGGAGACAAGGGAACCCAGATCCTGCTTACTGCCCCAGGGCTTCTTTCCATTGCAGTTAATGAATCAACCTGCTGCAGTGTCCAGTGCAGTAGGAGGCAGTGTTTTGCTGGGAGGAAAGCAGAGCAGGAGAAGGGGGCTTGCCAGTGGTATTTGGCAGGCATGCTGTTCAAAAGAATTTTTTTGAGATTAAAATCATCATTTCCTCTCCCCTTGCTTCTCTCCAAAACCTTCCATACACTCCTCCTATAGCCTTTCAAGTTCATTGCCTCTTTCTCCATTATTCTTTGTTGCATTCATGTATATGTATATATATATTTTTTTCTAAGTGCATACATACAAACCTGTTCAGTGTGTATATTATTACTTATATGTATATATGTATGTGTATATGTTTTTCAAGGCTGAGCATTTGGTGTTGGATAACCAAATGATGTGCACCTCCTTGGGGAAGGCCATTTCTCACTGGTCTCAGAATTCCTTAGTTTCCTGTAATTATTTAAGCAAGTTTGAGACTTCATAATCCCTGTTCCTGCCCACAACCTCTGCCCCACCCTGTGCATGGTATTATTTCTGTTGGTGCAGTCCTTGTTAAGCTCACGTTCAGGCAGTCACATTGGTGAGATGTCCTTCAATGTTAAGCATCGAGCTGGAGCTCAACTTCCAGATGGAGAATGGGGGTTCATTCTGTTTCTCTCAGGGGGAGCTAGAGCTCTTTAGAGCAAGGACAATGTGTTAGGCCAGAGTATTACAGCTTAGCTCTTTTATCATGAGATTTCTGGTGGCAATGAAAGCTTGGGCTTCCCAAAGCCTATGGAGATTCCAAAGTGTTACAGCTCTTGGTTAAGCTGCTGTGGCAAGCACGACAGAGATGTAAGTGGAACCCAATAACTGGTCTACTTACAGCCAAGGCAAAGCCCAGGCCCAGAGGAGGCCCAGGCCCAGCCAAGGGATATATGACAAACCTCAGGTGGTCATGGTGGAAGGATGATGGCATCACTAGGCTAGTCAGCAGCATGCACCCCAGCATCATTTGGGGGCACATGAATTCAGGGGTTTGAGCAGTAGGAGAGATTTCGAGGGTGACCGTGTTTGATTTGACTGAGGCAGAGGATCCAGCTACTTGATTTGCATGCAGTGGTAGAAGGTCTTACTTTCCATGTAGTAGCATGGTCCTGTTGGAAGAAGACTACAGTACCTAATTATCCTACAGGTCAGGGAAAATATCCAAACGTAGTTGAGGGTCACTGCTCAAGACTAAGATCTCCTTAACAGGGTGGATCATTTTTAGGAATTTCTAGATAGCTGGCTGAACTGGTTTCCTTATCAGGAAAGGGGGATGGGGTGAAATCTGCCATGAGTGCTATGTGAGGCTCCTTACAAGACCTGGGGTCATTCAGATTGGGGGTGGGGGGGGAGGATGTTAGGGTTAGGGTTCTAGGGCTTGGCTGAGAAAACGGAGTTCACAATCATAGACCTAGGGCAAATAATTGGCTATCCAGAGATGTCAGAATTCAACCTAACCCAGCAAAGCCCTACAGTGAGACTGTCTGGGTATACCTCCTGGCAGTCATAGGAGACAGAATCCCACAGAAACTCCCTGATCTTCTGGCTCTTAACAATCTTCCTGACCCCCTCTTCCACAGTGATATCTGAGCCTAAGCTGCAGGAGTTGTGATGTAAATGAATCAGTTAGGACCTGGCTTCCCTACTCTGCATTTTGATGAGCTATGCTTTTCTGTTTTGATCTCTGTCTGTTGCAAAGAGAAGTTTCTTTAGTGAAGGTTGAGAACTACACTTACCTGTGAGTTTGTGGAAAATTACTTAGAATGTAGTTGGGGTGAGGGGGGTTGTGCTGCTGTAGTATAATGGCAGTTATGGGCTCTCCTCTGAGATTCATGACTTCACCAGGCTGTGAGAAGGTCTTTAGTCTAAGTCAAAAGCTGTTGGTTACTTGCCAAGGTATGTGTGCCAGTACTGTACCCACCAGTATATCATGCCAGGGCATAAATGTTTGTTGTTGTTGTTGGGTGTCTGGTTTGTCTTGTTTCTGAGACAAGGTACTTACTCTCTCTACATAGCCCTGGCTGTCCTAGATCTACTGTGTAGAACAACCAGGCTGAGCTGGAACTCAGAGATCCACCTGCCTCTGCCTCCAGAGTGCTGGCATTAAAGGTGTGCACCACCATGCCTGGTCAGTTGTCTTCTACTTTTAACTTTTTATTCAATTATGATTTTTGGAAGGAAAGTTTCACTATGTAGACCAGGCCAGCCTTGGATTCTTGGCCTCCTAAGTGTTAAGATTACAGGAATGTACCACTGCATTGAAATAGCAACCGTCTTTGTGAGGATTACAGTCATGTTCCATCACCCCAGAACCACAGCTCTTTTCTATTTTGCACTCTTTAGGAAAAATGCTGTAGTTTCCTGAGGGAATAGTATCTACAGAAATTATTCAGATTCTTCTCCATATGAAATTTACCTGCTATCTCCCATGTACATAAATATTTGATCATTTATTTCTATCACTGTGGTTTCATCAATACTTATTTTTATATTTTATATATTAATGAAAATATTCTTTATTGTGAAATCACATAAAATATACTTCGCTGAATTTTTCCCAATTAATAAATGGTAGATGACCATATGACAGTTTTATTTGCCATTGGGAAATAACTTTGCCAAGAAAAGAGTGGTGCTTATATATAGTTCCTGTTATATTTAACCTTGTAATCCATACTTGCATCATTATGCGGTTCTCTATTATTTCATGTTACCTGGAGTTAAGATTATATGGGTCTTTCCTGAGACTCATACCCCAAACAAGTAGCATGCATGGAGATAACCTAGAACCCCTGCACATATGTAGCCCATGGCAGTTCAGTGTCCAAATGGATTCCATAATAATGGGAACAGGGACTGTCTTTGACATGAACTGATTGGCCTGCTCTTTAATCACCTCACCCTGATGGGGAAGCAGCCTTACCAGGCCACAGAGGAAGATAATGCAGCCACTCCTGATGAGAGCTGATAGACTAGGATCAGAAGGAAGGAGAGGAAGACCTCCCCTATCAGTGGACTTGGGAAGGTGCATGCATGGAGAAGGGGGAGGGAAGTTGAAATTGGGAGGGGAGGAGGGAGGTGTTTATGGGAGGATACAAAGTGAATAAAGTATAATTAATAAAAATTTTTTAAATGAAAAAAGATTATTTGTATTTTTTCCTTTCTCAAAGTTCAGAAGTCTCCAGCCACTATTCTTTAAACATCATTTAAGGTTTCACTGTTCTTTTTCCTTTTGGGACTTTCACAATATAGTTTGGTATATTTGATGTTGTTCTACAAATCCACTAGGCTCTTTTAATTATTTTTCTTTTTCTTTTACTTTCTGCATCTTAGATTTAAAAAATAAAGCTGTCTCATGTTCAAATCCACTTATTCCTTGGCTTGCTAAAAAAGATGTCATTAAACTTTTATTTTTATTTTTAAAAATTTTTTATTATTATTACATTTTATTAACTCTGTATCCCAGGTGAATCCCACTTCCTCATTCCCTCCCAATCCCACCCTCCCTCCTTTTTCTACTCCCTGCCCCTTTCCAAGGTTTATTCAGGTCTCTTCAGGACTGGCTGCAAAGTCCACCTCTGTGGCCTAGGAAGGCTACTCCTCCCTTGCTGGGTGGGGAGGTCAAAGAGCCCGCCATTGAGTTCATGTCAGAAATAGTCCCTATTTCCCTTACTAGGGTACCCACTTGGATACTGAGCTACCATGGGCTACAGGCCAGCAGAGGTTCTAGGTTATATACACCCATGGTCCTTGGTTGGAGAAACAGTCTCATATAAGACCCCTGTGCAAGATATATTTGGTCCTTGTGGAACTCCTATCCTCTCCAGATCATAGTAACTTCTTCTTTCATATGATTATCTGCCATCTGCCGAAGGTTTGGTTATGAGTCCCAGTTTCTGCTTTGATACACTGCTAGGTAGAGTCTTTCAGAGGCCCTAGCAATCTACAGACTCAATGAAATCCCCATCAAAATACCAACACAATTCTTTATAGACCTTAAAAGAAAAATTCTCAACTTCATATGGAGAAACAAAAAACCCAGAATCTCGAAAACGATCCTGTACAACAACAGATCATCTGGAGGTATCTCCATCCCCGACCTCAAGCTGTACTACAGAGCAATAGTAATAAAAACTGCATGGTATTGGCATAAAAATAGAAAGGAGGATCAATGGAACCGAATAGAAGACCCAGAAATAAACCCACACACCTATGAGTACGTGATTTTTGACAAAGAAGCCAGAACCATTCAATGGAAAAAAGATATATCTTCAACAAATGGTGCTGGTCCAACAGGATGTCTACATGCAGAAAAATGAAAATAGATCCATATTTATCACCCTGCACAAAACTAAAGTCCAAGTGGATCAAAGACCTCAACGTAAAACCAGATATACTAAATCAGTTAGAAGGAAAAGTGGGGAAGAGCCTAGAAGTCATTGGCACAGGAGACAACTTCCTGAACAGAACACTAACAGCATAGGCTCTAAGAGAAAGATTAATAAATGGAGCCTCATGAAACTGAAAATCTTCTGTAAAGCAAAAGATATTGTTGTTAGAACAAAATGACAGCTTTCAGACTGGGAAAGGATCTTCACCAACCCTATATCTGACAGAGGGCTGATATCCCGGATATATAAAGAACTAAAGAAGTTAAAAAGCAATAAATCAAGCAATCTAATTTAAAAAATGGGCTATGGAGCTAAACAGAGAATTCTCTGTAGAAAAATATAGAATGGCAGAGAAACACTTAAGGAGATGCTCAACATCTTTAGCTGTCAGAGAGATGCAAACCAAAATGACCCTGAGATTTCACCTTACACCCATCAAAATGGCTAAGATCAAAAACTCAAGTGACAGCACATGCTGGATAGGTTGTGGAGAAAGGGGAACCCTCCTCCATTGCTGGTGGGAATGTAAACTTGTACAACCACTTTGGAAATCAATCTAGTGCTTTCTCAGACAATTAGGAATAGCGCTTCCTAAGGACCCAGCTATACCACTCCTGGGCATATATCCAAAAGTTGCTCAAGTACACAACAAGGACATTTGCTCAGTCATGTTTGTAGCAGCTTTATTTGTGATATCCAGAACCTGGAAACAACCCAAATGTCCATCAACTGAGGAATGGATACAGAAATTGTGGTAGTTTTACACAATGGAATACTACTCAGCAATTAAAAACAAGGAAATCATAAAATCTGCAGGCAAATGGTGGGACCTAGAAAATATCATTCTGAGTGAGGTATCCCAGAAGGAGAAAGACACATATGGTATATACTCACTTATTTAGACTTATAAGATATGATAAACATACTGAAATCTATACACCTAAAAAAAATAAACAAAAAAGAGGACCCAGGGTAAGATGATCAATCCTCACTTAGAAATACAAATGGGATGTAGGAGAAAACAAATAACAGGATAGGGTCATTAAATTTTTAAATAATTAATATGTGTTAAGATTGTGCAACAAAGATACACGGTGGGTTCACAAATCACACAACATGACTTATTCCACATGGGAAGTTTATTAAGGGAAGGGAGAAGGGGTCACAGAGACTATCTCTGGGCAGGATAGAAGAGAGAGAGAGAGATTGAAGGGCTGCGAGTTCTCTTACAAGGTGACCCAGAGCATGCGTAGGTGTTTTTAGGTGGTCTATAGGTGGCTTCACAGATGCCTGATATCTGGTTTGTCAGGTCCCTTGGAGCTGGCCGTAGAGATGCCTTCTTATGTATCCCAACAATCCTCCCTTTTTGTTTTATTAAAAAGTGAGGCACTAGGAAGGGGTGATAGTGGGGAGGGCATAGAGGCAACTTTTGCTTTTCAAGTTACTTCCTGCTGATTAGGGGTGTTGTGATTCTCAAAGTATAGTTGGCCTCCACCCTCAGGGTCAATTGGAAGGTCATTGTCATCTGGTTCTATTGGCAGAGGTAGATAATCCTATAAGAGTAACTGATTAATGGTTTGGTTAGAGATTTTTTGCATTTGTTGTTGGAAGAGTGTAGAGAGGAAGGTAATAAAGCAGGGTGCAAAAATCAAAAGCAGAAAGACAACAGGAGTGGTGTGAGGAAGGGCAGAATCCATTTCCATATGGGGCTCTCAAAGGCCCAAGAGCTAGAAGCCTCGAGCTGTTCCCTTCACTTTTGTAGATTTATTGGATTTTGTCTTTTACTATACCTGACTAGTTGACATAAAAGCAGCATTCCTCCTGGAGGAAGATGCAAAGGCCACCTTCTTCAGCTATGAAGAGATCCAATCCAAGTCAGTTTTGAAGTACTACTGCTGCCAGCGAGTTGATCTGCCCTTGGAGAGTTAGTATTGTCTGAGCCACTTGCTGGAGGTTCTGGATGAACTGGGAAGAAAGCTGATAATACCAAGTTAGTGAAGTGGCTAGTCCTGCTGTCCCAGTCCCAACAGCTGCCGTGATTCCTGCAACAGCTAAGAGGGTCAAGATTTGAATTGCCCTCTTATTCTGCTGGGAAGCTATTGATTCCATGACCGGGATTGGTAGGGGCGCCTTTTCATTTATCACCCCCAGCTTGGGGAAGAGGCACACAAGTGTGCAAACTCCTGACCAACCAGAAGGCAGACGATGGTAGGCCTGAGTGCCACAAAGAATCGAGGTATTATTAGCAGTAGGGCATTGAGGTTGAGACGAGGTATCAAGGATTATAGTTTTATTACACTCTAAGGAAATTAGCCATCCTACAGAGTGGGTCCTGTGTGTTTTGAAACAGCTTGCCATGCCAAAGAGGGTGATATGAAAAAAGGTAGGGGGTTGTGGCAACATCAGAGTCATGGCAGTTAGTGAGTGGTGAAGTAAGATTATTTGTCAGAATCATTGGAAAATCTGTCAGTAGTAGTTCTGAGTTGGTCCCAGGTGGAACACACAGCCAGCAAGCTTCAAAGCGGTCCAGTTGGAGCTTGTAAGCTAAGGTCAGAGTCTGAAGTAGGAGATGAAATGACAGGTTTGTATATTTAGGGGAGAGGATGTCAGAGAGGCAATGACCTTAGATGCTGGAGCCTGCCAGCAGAGTCGAACAGTTCCTGAGTGGTGAGTGAGGATTGAAATAATTAAAGCGAGTCACATCAATACAAGAAAGAAGTTTGTGGAACTGCCAAACTTGTTTTCTAAAACTCCTTCCCTATAGCTGATATGGTCCAAGGTCACACAAACAAGTTTTAAGGAACTTGGCAAAACTTCCTCTTTTCTCTGTCTCAAGGTGAAGGCCAAGAGAAAACATGTTTTTTGATAAATAACAAAGCATCTTGAAAAATAAGCAGCTCTCCATACTTCTTTACTTCTCCTATCCTCAGGGTTGGATAATATACCAGGTAGGATCCTGTAGTTGAATGACCACAGGTGAATGGTGCCTAGAGACAGAGGGGTTTTGGACATCCCAGACTTGGGGGTCCACTTGAGAGGCTGGTAAAGGAAGCAACATATCACAACTGGTAGGTAGGGTAGCTAGGAGAAGGAGGAGAGAGGGCACTGGTGAGGTTGGGGTCAGGTGAATGGGTAGAATTGTTATGCCCAGTTTGTGAGACCCCCAAAGACTATCAGAAATCAACTCCACTGTAAATACATTAGGATTTATTGTGTATATTTTGGAACACAGCACCTAAGTCTCACTGATGCAGCAGTAGAGAAGTGGGTCCCTGAGCCCTGGGTGAACAGGTTTTTTAAAGGGAAAACTACAAGCTGGGGGGTTTCATGCCTTGGCATTACAGGATTGGGTAAATCAGAGGGGCGACTTGCCCTTCTAGGTGAAGCTTAACTTACAATGGCTACATCTGGAACATTGGGGAAAAATTTCCTAGCCAATTCTGATTGGTTGTTGCCAGGGGAATTATCTCTATTTTCTACCAAGCATTTATTCTGTGATATTTCCTGGAAGCTGTTGCTAGGAGAGTTAACTCAGTTTTCTACCAAGTGCACATTCTGTGATATTTCCTGGTACCTGAGTTCAGCCCCTGGTCACACGTGTGCACAAGATGGCTTCTTATCTCAAAATGGAGTCACCCAAGCTAGCTTAAGCTCTTCAGAGTAAATGAGATAGAGGCTCCCACTTTGGCTAAAAAAAAAAAAACCCTTCCTAATAAGGGAACTGGACAGGTTGGCATCACTGAAAAGGAACGAGTCAAGGGAACACCCCTGAAAATGCAAGGCTGTTCCCCTACCCTGGCAACAGAGGAGCTAGAAGGAGAGGTTGGTCCCCAATACTCCATCAGAACTGAGTAAGTGACTCTGATGTCCACAGGAAGGAGATGGGCCACCCTGATACCATGATAATTACCAATGGCTCCCTGCTAGTGATGGCGATGGTCATGTCAAGGGAACCCAGGTACCATTAGTCATCCACAGCCAGGCCTAGGATATTTGCTGGAGGGCGATCTGGGAGTGATGCCCCCATATCATGGGAGAAACAGTGGCAGTCAACACCGCAGTATCCCTCTTGGTGGCATTTTGGACATGGCCCTGTTGCTTTGCAGGGGTTAGGACAAAAGCAGGCCCAGTGACCTTCTTGATCACATTTGAAACAGGGACCCTATGGTCCTCATATCTTAGGAGGCAAGGGAGCTTGGGTAGTGGCTGAGGCCAGTTGGATGGCCTTGGTCAGCATTTGGTGTTTTTGCTTGTAGACTTTCTCATCTCTCCTATGGTACACCTTAAAGGCCAACACTAAGACTTCTGCCTGTGGAGTCAGAGGTCCTTTCTCCAAGCACTTGAGCTTATCCTTGACGTCAGGGTAACTCTGGGAGAAAAAAATAGGTCATCAGGAGTTGCTCTTGATCTCCTCCCATCTTTGCCTCCCAGTGCTATTTTGTTTTACTATACATTAATATGTTTTTATTACTTTCATTTATTTGTTGATAATTTTACACACCTAAGAAGTGGTTTATCAGTTTCTTCTCTTCTCAAAAGAGTTGATATACTAATTAGAATCAAGTATAGCCAAGTATAGCTCAAATTTGAATATTAGCATTCTTTAAAAAATCTTTATAGGGAACTTCTCCAGTGTTTCCTTTCTACATCCTTGTAGGTGCTGGAGCCCACCGGCAGAGTCGAATGGTTCTTGAGTCAGGAGTGAGGATTAAAAGAAAATTTACTAAACCATCATAGTACACGTGGGATCTTTTCGAGGAGGCTCTAGTACAAACTAGTCTCCAGTTTATTCCTGTGAATCCTTTTAAAGTCAGAGCAAAAGCATCTCAGTACAATTAATGAATTAACAAGGAAGTCAAAACTTCTTTACCTCAACCACCTGTGTGTGATTATCACACAAACAAACCTGTCTCAAACAAAAGGAGATAGACTTGGTAGCTTATGACTTATTCCAGGGAAGGCCAGGGTGAAAGCATGTCTTCACTGAGATCTAAATAACAAAGCAGGCTGGCAGACCAGTGGCTCCCTCCTTCTAGGTGCTTGGGTCTTGCAATTTTGGCCCTCCAGTGAGAAAGCCAATATTCAAAACAAAAACAAAATATCTTTTTACTGATTTTTTTTTGAGTTTCACATCATGAACCCCAGTCCCAGTCATCTTCAAGTCCCTTTGTATCTGTCCTCCACACTTGCAATCCTCCGATAAAAAAATACACAACCAAAACCAAAACAAAGCAAAGCATAGAAAACATCTCATTATGGAAGCAGTAGTATGTCACAGTGTGTCCCACAGTATAACTCTCTGTCCAAACATCTTCTTTTGCAAATGTTCATTGCAATGTGTCATTGGTTTGGTTCCAGGTCTCTGTCTTCTGTAATACCATTGATATTGGATCTTCACTGGGGCTCCTCCAGTGTATCTTGTTGTTGCCATGTGCCATGGAGACCCTGCAGTTTTGATTGGCCATTTACCACATTCCAATAGTTCACAGATAAGGTAGATTTGGGGGTGGGCCAATTCAAAGTCAGGAATCTGGACCTGGGTGGCAGCTGAGCTGGTCAGCCCATCGAGAAAACCAGTAATCTTTATCATACTTCCATTTCCTGACACAAGAATGCAGAGGAGGGAGATGGGTTGACACAGATTTACTTTACCCTTTAGGAATCATGGTTCCATCTCTAGGTAAGATCTGCTCCTTCCCTGCTGCTATCCCACATTACTTGGGTCATTTGACTACCAGTCTTCAGGAACAAGGGAGCAGAAGTGATGAACTGGAAGTTCAGTGTCCCATGAGCATGGACAAAAATAACATTCCAGGATCCGCTATGGGGAGGCAAATCAATTTATTTGTGGTGAAAGAGGGTTATAGAGAACTTTGGGGAGGGTGTTCAGGGAGGGCTAATGTTATTGGCTAAAGGGCTAAGGTACTGAGATACCTCATTAGCATGGAGAGGCATTCCAGGAATCCTAGGTGCTTGCTAAACAGGTTCTATAAGAAAAGGGAGTTGAATGTATAATTTCCCCAAGGACTACATGACATTCTTCAGGTAAGGAGTATGGGGTTGGACTCTCAGAGGTAGAGAAGGAAGCAGAAGCCTCACTGACATGGGAGTCCTACATTTTGCTAAACTCAGTGTTTCCCTGTAATGGCAGAATGCGACCTTAGCAACAGGGTTTCCTAACAAGTCCCCTTTGACTTTTGCTTCTTGAAGATTTGCCCTTTATCCACAGCATTCCTGGGGCTGGAACATGTGAGAAGCAGAAAGCATGGAGAGAAAACAGTATTATATATTCCCTCTGATTATATGAGTCACCCCTCTTGATCTTCCAGGCTAGTACTCATCCAGTTCTTACAAAGCTGTTTGTATTTAGCAAGTGAGAGTAGTCAGTTTGAAAGCCCCAAGAAAATCAGCCCACTCCTATTCTTAAATCCCCTAGATGGCTTCCCATTTTACTTAAAAGTAAAACCAACTCTTTAGTTGTTTTAGCCTAGCTCTGCCCTTCCCCTACATATAATATGATCCCTGTTTCACTTTCCCAACTAATATACCACCACCTATTACTGATTCTGACCCAAGGATCTTCTTTCAGTTGTCAATGTTTGGTAAATATGTTTGATTCCTCTACAGATGTTTATTTGTTTATTTTCTGAACTACAATTTGGGGCTTCGTTCCTCTGAGATCTGAGCACAATTGATCATATTCATCTTACTTAGGTCTTGTGCCCGAATTGCAATACCCCCAAAGACCACCACCACCAAGAGTCGAGTCCGTTGCAAATGACATGAGGATATTTTTATTACAAATTACAAGCTGCAACTTGGGCTCACAGCGCCCACCTCAGAAGCTGTGAAAGCAGAGAGCCCGGTGCTCAGGTTAGTTGGGTGATTTAAAGATTCCAGTCCCTCCCAGCGTGCCCAAAGCAAGGGGTGAATCCTGCCTGGCAAGCATCTATTGGTTAAAACGCAAAAGGGATATTGCATTTGAATTGATTTGCTATAGGAAGGTCCCCAAACCATTAATAATCTGGTGTCCCTCCCTAGGGAGAATGGGCCAGTTTCCTAGCAACTGATTCTCTAGTGGGTGGGGAAAGAGTGCAGTAAGGTGGGTTCTTCCCCTCCAGGCATTACTGAACAAGTAATAGCCACCAATTTTTAATTTTTTTTGGTCTCTCGTTCTGAGCCCAAATGCCATCCCCTCAGTGTTTTTCTGGACAACTAAACTCACTTTTTTCTACTACCTTTAGAGCACTGACTACTTTCTAAAGTTTTCTAATCCACAAGATTGTTCCCTTCTTTATTTTACCTTTATCACTGAAACGGCAGTTCTCTGACAGGAGGGACCATGTCCTTCTTGTTTACTGCTATGATCATAATCAGTGCTGATTAGCAGGGATTTTAGATTTTAGCTACTTGAGATGCTGAAATAAGAGAATGGTTTGAGCCCAAAGGGTTGTGGCTAGCTTGGCCAATATAACAATATCTTAATAAAATATGATATTTCATACACAGTACATTCTAAAACAAAAATTTCAGTGAATGAGTATTTTCCATTTTATGTCTATGTGCATATATTAAAACTACAAGTAAGTTTTAGAAAATTGATGTTTAAAAGGGATGTATATTTCTTATTAAAAGTGATTCAACATCACCTCAGGACACACTTCATTGCATTGAATATTTTTGTGTAAAGCAGAACAATTTGCATTCATTCACTCCTGTAACACTGATTCACTTTGTGCTGAAGTTATAGTTTTGGACATATTATTTCATCATTCACCCTTCTTTTTCTGTGGGATATATATATATGTATTTAAAACAAAACACTTGTTCACTGAAGTTATAATGTTTAGTAGAATATTTGATTATTTGATGCTTCCCTTTCAAAAATATGAACACCTGAATAGCTATTTTATTATTATATTTCCAATTTCTAGAATGAGCCCTTGAAGAATGTTTGCTAAGCAAATGCATAATATTTAATTTCTTCAGTTGCCTCACATGTAAAGCATAGATGGTAATAGTTTGGTCATTCTGTGGAGAACAGTAGATACATTATGGTGTGAGTTCTAGAAAGCAAGTTGGAGACCCTTACCTACAAGTTCTAGGTATAACATCACCAAGATAATAATTCTAGTCTGTCTTCCAGCAAGATTTCACATTTACCATAACATTCAACATGCATTTTACTTTTCCATAGTTCAAACTACAAATGATAAACCTAAAAGTGACATGTTTCAACACCATACAAGATAATAAATCTCCCCAAGGATGTTTTAAAATAGGAAATAATAGATCATAAAAATGTCGTTATTGAAGTTTGGGAGTTGGAGGACTTAGGTGTCACTTTATAGACAAAGGGAACAATTTTAAATGAATAGGGAAAATATGAAAAAATAGTACTTGCATGTAGGTGTGTTTTTGTTACTGGAAAGGGGAACATACACCTGTTCATGCCACTGTTATTCGGTTTGCTGCTGACTCCCTGAATATGCTAATTACAGTTCTGCAATTCCTTTTTTATTTAAAATTTCTCATGCAATATAATTTGAACATTTTCCCCTTCCCTCCAAATCCTCCCAGATGTTTCCCACTTCCCTCCTCACCCAACTTCTCTCTCTCTTTGGAAAAAAAAAACCCGCAAAATAAAAATCAAAATAAACTAGTGAAACATCAGTTAGATATTTTTAAGGCCCAAAGAAAACAAAACCAGACACAAATTTACACAAAAAATACATGGAATTTGTTTTGTGGTGGCCAGCCAATCCTGGGCATAGGGACTTCCCAGAAGGGTGTTAAGTATATCTAGTGACACTCCATTGGAGAAAAGGAATTTTCTCTTTCCCAGCAGGTATCAACTACAAAAATCCTCTTGGTTAGAGATGAGACCCAGTGTCTATATTTCCTTCTCAGTTCTGAGATTTTTATCTGGCTTCAACCTGTACAGATCTAGTACATGCTATCACAATCTCTGTGAGATATATATATCTCCTATTATATATATATATATGTATATATATATACATATATCTCCTGTATATATGTCTTCTATATATATATCTCCTGTATGTATGTATATATATATATATCCTGTTATGTCTAGGGCATGCTGTTTCCTTGGAGCCATCCATCCTCTCTGGCTATTAAATCGTTCCTCCTCCTTTTCTGCAGAGATCCCTGACCCTTGAGGGCATAGATTTAATGAAGACATCCAATTTAAGGCTAGGAGCTCCAAAGTCCCCTGCTCTCTTCATATCATCCAGTCGTGGGGCCCTGGGTTAATTCCCATCTACTGCAAGAAGAAGCATCTCTGAGGTGGGTTGAGTAGGTGAGAATTAACCCAGAGACCCACAATTGGACAATGTGAACAGTGTAAGGACTTTGGGGCACCATGACAGTCATGGACTCTCTGAACTGTAAGCACCAAACTCTTTCTGGTATAAGTTGTCTTGGCACCTTGCCATAGCAGTGAAAAAGTGACTAAGGCAAACTCTTTGCTAAAATTAATTTTTTGTAAAATCACTTTTATTTCATTGATTTTTTTGTCTACCATTAAACTAGTATCACAGAATTCTTCTTATTGCAGCTTGACATCAGTTAGAATCGTGTCAACTATTCTCTTTATTAACTTTATTTTAGATAACCTGAGTCCCTTTAATTTTCTTATAATGTAAGGGTTCCTTTGTTAATTTCTACAAAGAACCAAGCTAATTCTGTCAAAAGATTTCTATTTAAATTAAGTTACTTTGGAGAGTATTAGCATCAAAGCAATTTTACATTTTTTTAACAAAGTCAAATATCTTTTTGAAACGTTTTGTTTTCCTTTGAGAATTTTTTACAACATAATTTTATCATATATTTTCCTTTCCCAACTCCTCCTAGATCACCCTCCACCTTCCTACTCAACCAAATTCATGTTCTTTCTTTTTAAGAAAACAAACATTGGAGTTTGTCAGGTACTCATGAGCATAAGGCATACCCTGGAATGTAGTTGATATACCTCTTGTCACTCCACTAAAGAGTGACACACATTTTCTCACTCCCAGCTTATATTAATTGTAAACAGCTTCTTGGCTAGGGGTAGATGTGCCCACTCCCTGCTTTCTGTACTGGGATTTTATTAAACTTGAACTTGTGCCAATCTTGTGTTTGCTGGCAGTGTTTGTGAGCTCATATTTGAATTGATCCTGTTGTGTCTGGAAAACACTGTTTCCTTGAAGTCATCCATCACTTGTGGCTCTTACATCCTCTCCACTTCCTCTGCCACATAGATCCCTGAGGCTTGAGAGACAAAGTGTAATATAAACATATCATTTATGGCTAAGCACATCATATTCACTCTCTTTATGTTGTCCATCTGTTGGACTTTGTATTAATTATCTACTGCAGAAAGAAGCTTCTCTGGTGAGGGATGAGTGAGGCACTTATCTATGGCAGTATGTTGGTAGGGGTCATTTTATTGATATGTCAATTTAGCAGAATAATAGTAATAAGTTTTTTTTCCCTAGGGTTCGTGACATGTTTAGGTTCAGTCTTGACCTCATGAACAGCCTTAGGTATGGGTTCCATCTCATGAGTCAGGCCTTAAAAACCAATCAAAAGTGGTTGGTTACTCCTATAACTTTTATATCTATTACACCAGTAGCCATATCTTGTAGGCAGGTCACTGTTGTAGGTTGGTCATAAAGTTTGTAGTTTGGTGAGAATGATGAACATTTTCCCCTCCGGTAACACTTATAATGCCTTCTACCACTATGAGCTTTAGTCAGTAGAGGCTAACCTGCCACCCGAGTACCAGGTAGATTTCTCAGTGTTTTAGGACATACATATGTGGTGTCTTCAGCAGTAGGGTCTTACTGTCAGACTGTGAAAGATAACTCATATCACTGGCAATAGTTTGTAATGTTTGTGGTAAGATGCCTTTGGGATCACCTTGGCCAATGATTTAAAAATATGTAACCCATTCCTAATACACGCAGTTTATTTGATACTATATGATTTCTAGTTGGGATATTGGGATATGGTACCTCCATTTAAGCCCACACACATATATATGGAATTAATTCAGGTATTTTTTATTTTCCCTCAACAATTTTATAGTTTAGGTTACATAAGTTCTGAAATTTAATTGAATTTCTGGACTTTCAGAAGGCAGAATTGTGGAAAAACACAGTATTTATCAGGCATATGTGATCTAGAAGAATATGTTGAACAGATTATTCTGTGTATACAACCGGTATCCCAGACAATGAATGATTTGTTTCTTTTACCCTGGCTCTATGACCCTGGGAAGATTGCTCATAATTTACACTGAGCAATATTTGTCTCTTTTTAAAACTGATAATCATAATGCCTCATAAAATTGTTAAAGATTTTTAGATGTAATAATAAATGACTAGGGGGCTTCTGGGACATACTAAGCAACAAAAAAACATTGATTTATATTTTCCTTTCCTTTCTTAGTCATTATTTCCAAAGAAGGAGGTGGTGGTAGCTTCTAGTTCCAGGTGTCTTTGGGAATACCATACAAGCTGTTTACTGCCAAGTTTTACCCCTATCCCCAGAATTAGGGAGGATATGCCAATTTGCAACTAGCCAGCAGAGTATATTGCCCATAAAGAAATGATGAAAGTTTTTCAATGTTAGATTTATTGCAAAAAAAATATGGGTGAATCAGAAGCAAAATATCAAAAGCTCTAGAAAATATAGATATATGAGATAGCCATCAAATAGAATTGTGGAAGCCTCAGGAGAATATTAGAAACTTCCATATTTCTCATATTCTCTGGGGGTAAGATAGCTCTGGAGAATTTATACCTGCTCTAAATAATTCATAGATTCCAGCATACTTTAACCAATAATACAGTCTAGGAACTAACTGAGAAAAAATCACAGAGGGAACCTTCTTTCCCTAAGGACCTTAGAATTATGGAAAAGGGCATCAGAATTGGAATCAGTGTATGAAAATAAAAATTCCTTAACTCTGTCATTTACCGTATTACAAAGGAACATTTTCCCCCAAATCCCATGTGATTTAAATCTAACTCTGTGTGGATATCACAAGAATAAGTGGCTGTTTAGAAAAAAAAAACTGACTGTTTTTTACTCCTTTACAGTGAATAAATATTAGACTAAATCTTCCATGTATCTAGCTCTAGGTTTGATCTTGGATTAAACTGGCAATAAAATAAACATGACTTGAACAACATGCATTATCTATGAAGAGGATAATATTCACAAGAGTGTTAAAAATAAATCTTTAATAATTTCATTTCTCTACTGGTAAGTGTGAATATTTGGTTATGGAATCAACATTACTTTTAAGAACCTTAATAAAACAAAGCACATATACTTTGCTCTGTGCAATAGATTCATTCCCATAAATTATCACATGAAAAACTAAAACAAAAGACAGTTGAAGGAAAACTCCATGACTTGACTATGGAATCATGAGTGATTTTTTCATGGGGGAGAATTTTCCTATGCAACTGTTGAATTTTAGAAAGGAAAAAAAAAAGATGCTAGCATGGCAGTCATCCCTGCCATTTGAATACCTGTAATGAACACTATTGTTCATTACACCTCTGGTGTTGCCAACTGTCAGCCATCAGAGTTATCTGCCCATTCTATAATTCTATTAGAACCGAGCCAGTCCACATCAGGTTTGCTTAAGGATTCTCACACGTTGACAGTGAAATAACTGACAGCTTTATTAAGATGGTCCTAGGCAATTGTCCAGATTTTTATTACAAGGATTCTATATTAGGGTATTGAAATAACAAACTAGTGATTCTCAGTTTTCAGAAAATGTGTTGTAAATTCACATTGAATCAAATTCTGATAGATTCTAATTTGATCAGTTTAGAAGTAAGTATACAGAAATAGGCATTTTCCAGTTAACTTTAATAGGGCTTTTGAAGGAATGTAATTAGAACTAATTGCTGCTGGTTTTGTTTCAAGGTCTCAGCAATGAGGGTATTTGAAAGAGAAATGTCCCCTATAGGTTTTTGCATTTGAGTACTTGTCCCCCAGTTTGTGGCACCGTTGGTGGAGGCTCTAGCGATGTGCATCTTTGCTGGAGGAACTAAATAATGGGAGCATTAAGAGTCCTGTGACTTGCATCACTTTCCATTGTCTTTCTGCTTTGTGCTTGCAATTGAAGATGCGCTCTCTCAGCTTCCTGTTCCATCTGCCTGCTGTCCCTGCTGTCCCTGCTTTTTCTCCATTATGGACTCCAAAGGATTGGAAGCATAAGCCCAAATAAACTCTTCTACTAGTTGCTGTTTGCGTGGTGTTTTGTACATCAAGGAAATGTAACTAAGGTTAAATGTGTCTGCCACTTGCTTTTTATTACCTTGAATCCTTAAAGGCAATTTGTCTGTCCATTCTCAGGCTGAGCGCTGTGAAGTCAATACAGTTTCTGTATACAATGACTATCAGGTTTTACTACACTGCTCCAAAGCTTCCTGCCATTCTCAGTGTTGATTTGGAAATCTTTCCTCTGAGAACAGCTGTGGTATTTCATGATGAAAATACCTGGCCATAGCAATCAAGGGCTATAAGCACCAATGCAAACCAGGGTCTCCTGATGTGGTTGGTGAGAATGAAACCCAGCTGGGTTGGAGGGGTCTCAGCAAGACTGAGGCTGAGACAAGTTTATTGTAAGTAATTAGATTTTTAATATGTTTATCAAAACAATATCACCATATTGCCAGGGTGCAATGAGAGTTGCTAGCTAGAACGGGTACACAAAATTAATTAATCTAAGATTAATTGTTCAGCCAAGCTTCTATATGTGTTGCTGACATTTAGGGAACACAAAAATGCACAGGTGGCCTGAATGCTTCGCTGCCTCAGTTTCTTAGGAACTGAAAGGCACATAGTGCCCACAAAGCCATGGACTCTAACCTAAAAGTCTTATGATGCACACCTCTCAAGGCAACTAGGCCAAGGCTACTCCATGGTTCTCTGTAAAGGATCATGACCTAACTTCAGTAGCCTCTTGTGAGACATCCGAGGGAACTTCTGCTTTTATTTGCCACCTAAGGGCAGATAAAATTTGATCATTGAATACATGTCTATGGGATCTACCATATAGACCCTAGTGATACAACAAGGAAGAAGGCAAACATGTCTGCTCATGAGGGGCTTGTTCGTTTAATGCACAGAATACCCTTGGGTACTACAGTCTTTAGAATTGTATACTTTTACTTAAAATTTGAGACTCAGAGCAGCCTTGGTTTATCTGTAGCATCCAGCATTGCTCCAGGGACAGACTTGACTGTGCCATCCAGGGAATGAAGAAATGTCAGACAGACAAGGACAGGAATCTGGGATTTGGTGGTCAGAGTTGTCTTCTGGGAGGAGTTCAGGTGTCCCGGAAGCTCAATGTGTTTTTTATATACAGTTGAACAGGGAGGTAGAAGTATTGTATGCATCTGGACAAGGAGGCAGGGTTACTACATCTCGATAAAGTGGCAAGATTTATATCATACAGCTGTATCCAAAGGACAGGCCTAGTTAATCTCTGCACGAGCAGTCTCTGAAGGGGAACAGACTTCATGTATAAATATCTGGGAGGGGGGGAGGGCGGCTGACATTATTCAGACCATAACTATCCAGATGGAGAAAGCACTTGTAGATGTTTTCTGTACACACTGTCAATGCTTTCATTCATTACTCCTAGGAAGGCTGTGCCATCCCTCTGAGCCTGAGGAGAAAAGATCCTTGACATGGTGTACTGAGTCAACAGCTCAGACTCACTTAGGACTTCATTTACTCAGGGCCGTCTCCATTCCTCACATTTATTCACAAGGTAAAAGTCTTTTAGGGATGCTCCCTCTATCAACATTTGTGAGAGAAGGAAAGATGCAGGACTAGATAGGAGATGCCAAACAACTTTACCCCAGGGTTTCTATTGCTGTGAGAAAACACCATGATAAAAAAACAAGTTGGGGAGGAAAGGGTTTATTTGCTTAAACTTCTACATTGTAGTCCATCATTAAATAAAGTAAAGACAGGAACTCAAACAGGGCAGGAGCCTGGAGGCAGGAGCTGATGGAAAGTCCATGAAGGGGTGCTGCTTACTGGTTTGCTCCTCCTAGCTTGCTCAGCCTGTTTTCATAGAACCCAGGGCCACCATCTCAGGGATGATACTGGTCACACTGGGCTTGGCCCTCTTATATCAATCATCAACCAGGAAAATGCCCTAAAGGCCTCTCTACAGGCCAATTTTGTGGGTGATTTTTTTCCTCAACTGTTGCTCCTTCTTCTAAAATGATACTAGGTGTGTCAAGGTGACACAAAACTAGCCAACGCAAACCATAGCCCAGGCTCCAGGTTACCTTATTGACAACTCTGCAACTGAGGTGGACCTTCTAAACTGTAGCCAAGGATAAGGTTTGTATACTTCCTAAAACAACTGTTAAATCATTAAATACATGAAGCTATGAAAATTCGAACTTGTACACTAC
This sequence comes from Pachyuromys duprasi, assembly GCA_028658305.1. Lineage (NCBI taxonomy): Eukaryota > Metazoa > Chordata > Mammalia > Rodentia > Muridae > Pachyuromys > Pachyuromys duprasi. The sequence goes on along the minus strand of CM053742.1, from coordinate 92,927,438 downwards.
AGCTTTTTTCAGTGAATGGAAATTTCCAAAGGGCTGGCTTTTGGAAGCACTTCTAGCAGAGAGAGAAACAAGACCTTCCATTCTCAAGGGAGATTTGGACCCTGACCTGCAGAAAGACTGGACTCAGATCTGAGACTATGACTGTGAGATGAGACAGGACTTCGGATTTCAGCCTCTTCTGCCGACCACCTAGCCCAAGTGTAGTTACTGTCCCTGAAGCAGAGCAGTTGTGAACTTCTGCCTCCTCCCTGGCCACTCACTTCTTCAAATTCCCAGAGGACAGACAGCTCCAACTCATCTCCCAGCACGCGAACCTAGAGTAGATGTCAGAGGGTTTTTTTTTTCCTACCACAGTCCTTCAAAAACGTTGCATAGCAGTAGCTACACCCTATGTGAAGAGTCTAGAGAGCTAAGCCTGGTTCCTGAGTATTATTCAGAGATTTATGAAAGATGCAGACAAAGGGCTACAGCCTTTAGGCGACACAATGCCTAAGACTGTGCTGCCACCTGGTGGCCATGCTGATGAAATGCCAGACAGAAGCCACAGCCAGGAACTAACAAATTTAGGTGTTTTTCTTTTTTCTTTTTCTTTTTTAAATTTATTTATTTTTATATCAATCACAGGTTAGGTACTTCGCATCCCAGGCGTAGCCCACTCCCTCATTCCCTCCCTCCCTCATCTCCCTCCTCCCCGCCCCCTCCAAGTCCACAAACAGGGGAGGACCTCCTCCCCTTCCATCCAACCCCAGTTCATCCTGTCTCCTCAGGGCTGGCTACAATGTCCTCCCCTGGGATCTAGCCAGTCTGTCACTCCCCGGCTTGTATGGGGGAGGGTCAAAGAGTCAGCCATCAAGATCATGACTGAAACAGTCCCTGTTTCCCTCACTAGGGTCTTCAGTCCTACAGGGAGCTATCATGGGCCCCATCTGAGCAGGGATTCCAGGCCACATCCACACATGGTCCGTGATTGTAGAAACCGTCTCATACAAGACCCC
>CM053742.1:92905818-92925943 GCA_028658305.1 Pachyuromys duprasi | reverse complement strand
TTCTGGGCATTTGTTTATATAAAATCAGGGAGCTGTTTGTGCTTTAAGGCTGTACTTCAGTCTGAATCTGTCAATCTCTTGTGTCAGGAGTATTCTTCAAGAAGATCAGGGATTTCCGGTGGTTTGCCGTGTGTGTTTTGTCTCAGTTGATCTCTGTTGTGGGCTCTGTGTGCCCAGTTTCGTGCTCTGTGCTAGAAGCTGTGAGCACTGCAGGCTGGTCACCCCTCTGGTCTGGAGTCTTTACTCCTCACTCTGTGCTAGCGTCTGAGTGTCCAGTTTTGAGATGTCAGCTGGGGGCTGTGGACTCCGCCCTGGGCTTGCTGCTAAGGGCTCTCCCCTGGAATGGTGATTTGGCGCCGCCTTCTGTGCCAGGGGCTGTGCACCACGGTCTGAGATGATATTTGGGGCACACACAGTGGGTTTGGGTTTGTGTGCATCTGCTGTATGCAGGGCTGTCAGAAATGGTGCCTGAGGCCTTCTCTGTCTGCCCCGTGGACATACACCTGAACTGGGGTTTTTGCTGGCGGATGCGTGCAGCTTTCCCCCTCAGTGTGCGGTCTGGTCAAGATGGTCCCAGGATCCTCTCAGCCATGGGTTGAGACAGAACTCGGGTTCTTCCCAGACCTGCCGGCGGACTCACACACTGAGTGAATTTTTCCTGGCGGAAGCGTTTGGCCCGCGCCCCCGCAGTGTGTTGACTGGTCAGAATGGTCCCCCAATCCACTCAGTCTGTGGTGGTTCCCGCGATCGGTTCATGCCAGCCACACACCCGTGGGTTGATGCAGAACTTGGGATCCTCCCAGTTCCGTAGGTGGACTCACACACTGACTGAGATTTTGCTGGCGGAGCGTTCGGCTTGCGGCCCGGCAATGTGCGGACTGGTCAAAACGGTCCCCCAATCCACTCAGTCTGGTGTGGTTCCGATGATCGGTCCGAACCTGCAGCACACCCGTGGGTCGAAGCAGAACCCGGGTGCAGTGTGCGCTCGTAGGGCACAGCTCAGTGAAAACGGCACCCGGTTCCTCCTGAGACTGCCCGCGAGACTGTGCGATCCAGTCTACAATGGCGGGTGCGGGCACCCAGCGCAGCCGCTCGTCCAGATCAGAGCTGTGCGCCGCTGGTCACCGGGAAATTTCTCCAGGTAATAGCTGGGTGTCCCTAGGGTTTTCCCACTTGATTTTCTCACCATAGCAGTTCTGCTCACCTGGCACTCACAATGCTGGCGTTTTAGGTCCCAGAGTTCAGTCTCCTGGTCGCTGCGTTGTTTCTGCTCTCCTACTCCTCAGACACAGTGTTCTCTCGTGGCAGCCATCTTGGATCTCCCCCCATCTGCCTTTTAATTAGTTTGGCTAAGGGTTTGTCTATCATCAACTAATGAATGAGACCTCATGAAACTGAGTCAAAGGACACTGTCAATTGGAAAAAGCAGTGGCCTACAGAATAGGAAAAGATTCTTACCAACTTCACATCCATCTGATAAAAGACTAATGTCCCAAATGTAAAAAGAACATAAGAAACTAGTTATCACCGCCCCCCCCCAAATGATCCAATAAAAACGGGGTACAGATCTAAACAAAATTCTCAGTCGAGGAATCTCAAATAGCTGAGAAGCACTTGAATGTTCAATATTCTTAGTCATCAGATAAATGCAAATCAAAAGGATATTGAGTTTCGATCTTACATCATCAGAATGACTAAGATCAAGAACACTAGTGATTGCTCATGATGACTGGCAAGGCATGTGGAGTAAGGGGAACCCTCCTCCATTGCTGGTGGGAGTGCAAACTGTACAACCACTTTGGAAATTAATGTGGCAGTTTCTCAGAAAATTGGGAATATCTCTACCTCAAGACCCAGCTATATCATTCCTGGACATATACCCAAAATGAAGCTCCATTCTACCACAAGGACACTTGCTCAACTATGTTCATAGCAGCTTCATTTGTTAATAAACAGAAACTGGAAACACTGAGATGTCAACTGAGACTGTATAAAGAAAATGTGGTACATTTACATAATGGAGAATTACTCAGTTGTTAAAAGGTGACACCATGAAATTTGCAGGCAAATTGATGCAACTACCAAAAGTCATCCTGAGTCAGATAATCCAGATGCAAAAACAAATATGTAATATAGCTATTTATGAGTGGATATTAGCTCTTAAGTAAATGATAACCAAGCTTCATTCCACAGACCCAGGGAGGCCAGGTAAACAGGAGAGCTTCTGAAGGTGGTGGAGGGTAGAACATATGGATTTCCCTGGGAAGAGGAAACAGAATAAGTCTTTTTCCTGGTGAACTCAGAGGGGAAGGGATTTAGGTGTGTGGCTGAAGTAGTACATGGAGGGTGGAGGGAGGAGGGAAGAAGAGAGTGCAGGGAAAGATGCCTGGAACTGGGGTGTATTGGGCGCTGGTGTGGAAACTTCTTAGCCCTGAGGAGACAGGATAAGCTGGGGTTGGATGGAAGGTGAGGAGGTCCTCCCCTGTTGGTGGACTTGGAGGGGGCGGGGAAGAGGGAGGGGTGGGAGGGAAGGAGGGAATGAGGGAGGGGGCTATGCCTGGGATTCAAAGTACTTAACCTGTGATTGAGATAAAATTAAATAAATTAAAAAAAAAAAGAATCTAGGAGTGTGACCCTAGTGAGGACTAGTCAGTGGAGGACATAGAATCTGAACTGGCCATCTTTTTTAACCAGGCAAGTCTTTAGGGTTGCAGTCTGTCTAGTTTTAGGCTGAAGGGGTCCAGAAGAGATCCCCTAACAACATAGGCTGATGTTAGTACAGAGCATCACTCGCCAAAACTGACAGCGGGTCGGGTCTCTGTTGTCAAGGTCAGGATCTACACAGATTATTGACTGTAGAGATGTATAGCTGGTGCTTGAATGGAGCCTTCATCTCTATGCTCTACTGTCATTAGTAGGGGGGAGCTACTCTACAGGATACCAAAAGAGAAACCCAGTCAACAAACCAGCCACAAAACCTTTGACCTACAATGTCTGACCTGCAAGTGTGCTGTGGCAATGGCGGAACAGAACTTATGAGAGTGGCCAACAAATGTTTGGTTTAAATTGAGGCCCTGCCACTAGAGGTAGCCCATGTCCTCCAGTGCCTACATAGTCAGAAACTAGAGAGTGGGTAGCCCAGCATCCTAAGGTAGAACCATATATGACTGGCCAAGAAAAAAAATCAACAAAATGATCCCTAATAATATTCTGACATACTTAGAAATCAAAGCCTTGGAGGGAAGGAGGGGGATCCAAGATGGCGGTGCCAGAGGACATTGTGTCTGAGGAGCAGGACAGCAGTGACTGTACAGTGATCAAGAGACCAAACTCTAGGCCCTAAAACACCAGTGATTGTGTTTCCCAGGGAGAGGAAACCCCACAGTGTGGGAAACAATCAGGTTCAGGTCACCCTGCTAAACCCCTGAAGAGTTTCTGGGTCCTGGCAGGTGTTCCAGCAGCCAGTCCAGAGCCACATACGTGAGTGTTCTGATCACAATCCCAAACTAAACTATGAGCACCCAACACCAGAGACTGAGGTTTCCAATTGAGAGAAAACCCCACAGTGAAAGACTGACCTCAGGTCATCAGTCAATCCTTGGAAAAGTTTCTGGGGTCCAGCAGGTACTCAGCCACCAGCCCTGAGATCTGCCTGCATTCCCAACTCACCATCCCAGACAGAACGCTGGGCCCCAGGTCACTAGAAACTGAGTTTCCCTGTCAGGAGGAAACCTCATGGTTAGGAAAACATCAGGTCCAACCTCAGGGCACTCAGCCAAGACCTTCCACCCTCTAAAGTTCTTGGGAAAACTTCCCGGGTTCCTGCAGGTGCCCAGTTGCCAGTGCGGAACCACTCGTCTGCACCTGCATGCTCTACTCACCATCCCAGATGGAACTATAGACCTCAAAACACCACAGACTGGGTCTTCCTGTCAGAAGGAAACCACACAGTGGGGGAAACATCAGGTCCGACCTCAGGACACCCAGCTCCTGAAAAGTTTTTGGGTTCCCATAGGCTCCAGGCTCTAGCCTCTTGCTGCACACATGAGTGCTGCACTCACCTGCCACTGATTACTGCATGGGCACTGGGACACACAGCTCCAATCTCAGAGTTAAGGAAGCCTGAGAGCCACTGGACCAGCCCCCAGATACTGCTCCAAGGTGCACCCAGTTATCCCTAGCTAAACTAACCAAAACGCGAGGCTCCCTGGTTCTCCAAGAAGGCTGCTCCCAGCAAACACAGTGTAAGGGCAACAGCAGCATTTCATTAAATTCAGAGCAAGAAACTCAGCAGCAGGGCAGCTGTCTCCAGGACTTCTCCTGGTGAAAGGACAGAAACCCTGACTACCAATGGCCACAGTCACCACACAGGTCCATATGCCTGAGGTGAGCTGTGGCAATTCCTGAGAAGCACTGCCATTTGGTTGACCATACCCAGAAAGCTGAGGAGGCCTCTTTCAGAATCCTGCCAAAGGGATTCTCTCCACCCCCAGGGTTCTAGGAGGAATCAGAAACTAACAGCCAACACCTGAGACAAGCAATGGGTAGAAGCCAGTGTAAAAGCACAACCAACACAAGGCAAAGCAATATGACATTTCCAGAACCCACTTAGTAGCCCTGGAGACCCTAACATAAATGAATTTCAAGAAGATGACCTTACATCTATGCTTATGAAGAGGATAATGGAGGAAACAAATAAAATGCATAAAGAAATAGAGGAAGATAAAGTCAAACAGATTAGGGCCATCTGTAAAGAAACATAGGAAGATAAAGTCAAGCTGAGAATGGCCTTCCATAAAGAAATACAGAAAGATGCACCCAAACAGTTTGTGGCATTCAGAGAGGAAATGAATAAATCACTGAAAAAAAAAGACACAGAGGAATGTTCAAACAAGCAGTTAAAGGAGTTGAAGGAAAAACAGGAAAATAGAGTCAGAAAGGTGAAGGAACTCAACCAAACCTTTCAAGATATGAAGGTAGAATTGGAAAAATTAAAGAAATCACACAGAGGAAATCATGGAAATGAAGAACTTAGGGAAGAAAACAGGAACTACAGAGATAAGCATAACCAACAGACTACAAGAGATGGAAGAAAGAATTTCAGGTGCGGAAGATACAATTGAATAAATCGTTGTATCTGTCAAAGAAAATGAAGAATCTAAAAAATTCTTGACACAAACCGTCTAAGAAATCCAAGACAACATGAAAAGATAAAACCTAAGAATAACAAGAATAGAGGAAAGAGAAGATTCCTGTCTCCAAGGGCCAGAAAATATTTTCAACAAAATCATAGAAGAAAATTTCCCCAATTTAAAGGAGAGGCATATAAGCATACAAGAGCCTAAAGATCACCTAATGAATTAGATCAGAAAAGAAAATCTTCCTGCCACATAATAATCAAAACAGTAAGTACACAGAACAAAGAAAAAAATACTAAAAGCTGCAAGGGAAAAAGGCCAAGTAACATATAATGGCAAACCCATCAGAATCACACCTGACTTCTCTACAGAAAATATGAAAGCCAGAAGGGCCTGGACAGATATTATGCAGACCCTAAGAGAACACAGATGGCAGCCTAGGCTACTATACCCAGCAAAACTCTCAGTCCTCATAGACGGAGAAAACAAGATATTCAACGACAAAAACAAATTTCAACAATACCTACACACAAATCCAGCATTACAGAAGATACTAGAAGGAAAAACACAACCCAAGAAAACTAACTACTTTCAAGAAAACACAGGAAATAATTAACCTCACTAAAGTAGAACAAAAAGTAACCAAGCACACAAACACACTACCACAGCCAACATCAAAATCAAAGGATCTAACAGCCACTGGTCATTAATCTCTCTCAACATCAATGGACTCAATTCTCCAATAAAAAGACACAGACTAACAGAATGGATGCATAAAAAAGACCTAGCAATCTGTTACATGCAAGAAACACACATAAGTCACAAAGATAGACATTACCTGAGGGTAAAGGACTGGAAAAAGGCCAAACCATCAGAATCACACCTGACATCTCAACAGAGACTATGAAAACCAGAAGGGCCTGGATGGATATCATGCAGACCTTAAGAGAACACAGATGTCAGCCCAGGTTACTATACCGAGCAAAACTCTCAATCATCATAGATGGAGAAAACAAGATATTCAATGACAAAACCAAATTTAAACTATACCTACCCACAAATCCAGCATTACAGAAAATAGGAGAAGGAAAAATACATCCCAAGAAAGCTAATTACCTTCAGGAAAACAAAGGAAGTAAATAACCTCACTACAGCAAAACTGAAAGTAGCCCAGTACACAAGCACACTACCACAACCAACATCAAAATCAAAGGATCTAGAAGCCACTGGTCATTAATCTTTCTCAAATCAGTGGACGCAATTCTCCAATATAAGGACACAGACTAACAGAATAGAAGCATAAACAGGACCCAAAAATCTGTTGCATACAAGAAACACATCTAAGTCACAAAGGTAGACATTATCCTAGAGTAAAGGTCTGGAAGATGTTTTTCCAAGCAAATGGACCCAAAAAGCAAGCAGAAGTAGCCATTCTAATATCTAATAAATTAGACTTTCAACCAAAATTAATCAAAAGAGACGGGGAAGGTCAGTTCATACTCATCAAAGGAAAATTCCACCAAGAAGACATCACAATCCTGAACATCTATGCCCTAAATAAAAGGGAAAACATATTTCTAATTAATATATTAATTAGAAACATTAATACAACTTAAACCATATACAGATCCCCACACATTAATAGTGGGAGACTTCAACACCTCACTCTCAACAAAGTACAGTTCAACAAAACAGAAATTAAACAAGGAAACAATGTTTCTAACAGAGGTCATGAATCAAATGGACCTAACAGACATCTATAGAGCCTTTCACCCAAACACAAAAGAATTTACCTTCTCAGCACCTCATGGAACTTTCTTCAAAACAGACCATATAGTTGGTCACAAATCAAGCCTCAAGAGATCCAAGAAGATTGAAATAATCCCTTGTATCCTATCTGACTTCCATGGACTAATGCTGGACCTCACCAACAACAGAAACAGCAAAAAGCCCGCACACACATGGAAACTGAACAACTTGCTACTAAATGACAGCTGGGTCAGGGAAGAAATAAATAAAGAAATTTAAGTCATCCTAGAATTGAGGGAAAATAAAGGCACAACATACCCAAATTTATGGGACACCATGAAAGCAGTGCTAAGAGGAAAGTTCATAGCACTAAGTGCCTTCAAGAAGAAATGTGAGACTTCTCATTCAAGCAACTTAATGGCTCAACTGAAAGCCCTAGGGGGGAAAAAGCAGACACAGCCAAGAGGAGTAGACGATTGGAAATAATCAAACTCAGGGCTGAAATCAATAAAATAGAAACAAACCCATGAGCCCAAGAGCTGGTTCTTTGAGAAAATCAACAAGACAGAAAAACCCTTAGCCAAACTAACTCAAAGGCAGACAGAAACTATCCAAATCAGCAAAATCAGAAATGAAAGGGGAGACATAACAACAGACACTGAGGAAATCCAAACAATCATTAGGCCTTACTTCAAACGCCTATGTGCCACAAAATTGGAAAATCTAAATGAAATGAACAATTCTTGATGGATTCTACTTACTAAAGCTGAATCAAGACCAGGTAAATAAAATAAATATTCCTATATCCCCTAAGGAAATAGAAGCTCTCATCAAAAGTCTCCAGTCCAAAAAAAGCCCAGGGCCAGATGGTTTCAGCTCAGAATTCTACCAGACCTTCAAAGAAGAGCTAACTCCAATACTCTTCAAAATATTCCCCACACACACACACACAAAATAAAAAAAAGAAACACTACCAAACTCATTCTGTGAAGCCACAGTCACTTTGGTACCCAAACCGCACAAAGACCCAACAAAGAAAGAGAATTTCAGGCTAATCTCCCTTATGAACATTGATGCAAAAATACTCAACAAAATACTCACAAACCGAATACAAGAACACATCAAAGATATAATCCAATATGACCAAGTAAGCTTCATCTCAGGTATGCAGGGGTGGTTCAGTATATGGAAATCCATCAATGTGATCCACCATATAAACAAACTGAAAGAAAAAGACCACATAATAATCTCCTTAGCTGCTGAAAAAGAATTTGACAAAATCTAACACCCAATCATGTTTAATGTCTTGGAGATATCAGGAATACAGGCAATATACAGCAAGCCTATAGCCAACATCATCCTAAATGGAGAGAAACTTAAATCAATCCCACTGAAATCAGCGGCATGGCAAGACTGCCCACCCTCTCCATATCTCTTCAACATAGTTCTTGAAGTCCTTGCTAGAGCAATAAGATAATTAAAGAAGATCAAGGGGATACAAATTCGAAAGGAAGAAGTCAACGTATCACTATTTGCAGAAATATGATAGTATACATGAGTGACCCCAAAAATTCTACAAGGGAACTCCTATAGTGGATAAACACCTTCAGCAAAGTGTCTGTATACAAAATTAACTGAAAAAAAAAAACAGTAGCCCTCCTGTATACAAAAGACAAAAGGGCTGAGAAAGAAATTAGGAAAACAACACCCTTCATAATAGCCACAAAGGACATAAAGTACCTTGGTGTGACCCTAACCAAGCAAGTCAGAGACCTGTATGAAAAACTCTTCCGGTCTCCAAAGAAAGAAATAGAAGATATCAAAAACTGGAAAGATCTCCCATGCTCATGGTTTAGCAGGATTAACATAGTAAAAATGGCCATCCTATGAAAAGCAATCCACAGATTCAATGCAATTCCCATCAAATTACCAACACAATTCTTCACAAAACTTGAAAGAAGCATTCTCAACTCCATATGAAATAACAATAAACCCAGATTCGCTAAAACAATCTTCAGCAATAAAAGATCTGGAGGTATCTCCATCCCTGATCTCAAGCTGTACTATAGAACAACAGTAATAAAAAACTGCATGGTACTGGCAGCGAAACAGAGAAACAGACTGGTAGATCAATGGAATGGAAGACCCAGAAATAAACCCACACAACTATGGACACCTGAATAAGACAGAAGCTTACCACAGAGGGACTCTGAAAGACTCTACCCAGCAGGCTATTAAAGCAGATGCTGAGACTTATGGCCAACTTTTGGGCAGAGTGCAGGGAATCTTCTGAAAGAAGGGGGAGATAGAAAGACCTGGAGGGGTCAGGAGCTCCACAAGGAGAGCAACAGAACCAAAAAATCTGAGCACAGGGGTCTTTCCTGAGACTGATACTCCAACCAAGGACCATGCATGGAGATAACCTAGAACCCCTGCACAGATGTAGCCCATGGTAGTTCAGTGTCCAAGTGGGTTCCCTAGTAATGGGGACAGGGACTGTCTCTGACAGGAACTGATTGGCCTGTTCTTTGATCACCTCCCCTTGAGGGAGGTGCAGCCTTGCCAGGCCACAGGAAGACAATGCAGCCACTCTGGATGAGACCTGATAGAGTAGGATCAGATGGAATGGGAGAAGGACCTCCCCTATCAGTGGACTGGGTGAGGGGCATGGGTGGAGAAGAGGGAGGAAGGGTGGAATTGGGAGGGATGAGGGAAGGAGCTACAGTTGGGATATAAGTGAATAAACTGTAATTAATAAAATATATTTTTAATAAAGAAATCAATGGTTTGTTTGATTGGCACCAGTGTCTTCCTGTGGCAACATATGGGAGCACAGCCAGACATGCAGAGAGAGAATCTAAATTGAAAGTCTTTATTGGGTCATTCCCCTTGGATCTTGGGTAACCATGTGGAAGCAGGGAAGGAAGGACTGTAGTATCAGAGGGAATAGAGAACACCAGGAGAAAATGAGTCAGCCAAACAGGGCTCACATGTGCTCACAGACTGAAGTGGCAAGTACAAGGCCTGCATGGGTCTGTACCAGGTCCTCTGCATATATGTCATGGTTGTTAGTTTCATGTTTTTGTGAGACTCCTAACAGTGGCAGCAGGTGTGTCTTTGATTCTTTTGCCTGCTTTCGGGACTCTTTCCCTCCTATTGGGCTTCCTTGTCCGTCCTTGATAAGAGGGCTTTTGCATTGTTTTATTATCTTATTTTGTTGTGTTTGGTTGGTGTCTTTTGGAGGTCTCCTACTTTCTGAAGGGAAACTGAGAGGAAAGTAGATCTGGGGTTGGAGGGGAATCTGTGGTCAAGATGTATTATGTGAGAAAAGAATCTACTTTTAATAAATTAAATTAAATTAAAAAGAAAATAAAATATATAATTAAAAGGGGAAAAGAATGAATAGAAATGAAAGATTAGGGGAAGTTTGCAGGTAATGTGGGAAAAAACAAATACTTGAGTTCTTGATGTACTAAAGCCACTTGAAAAGGTTTAGAAAGCCACTCAGAGAAATAACTGCAGAAACTTTCATAAACAAGAATAAGGTACATACAAGAAATAAGAAATCCAAGAGTAACCAATCAAATGGAACCCCAGCAAGTCCCTTGTAGCATTTCTTAAAATAAAGTGAAAAAATATTTTCAAAGCTGCAAGTTAATAACGCAAAATATACCTTGGGGCACTTTGATGCTTCTAAGAGGTGATTCCTTAAAAGAAACCAAATAAGTAGATGAGGGATAGGAAATAACCTCGATGTCTGCAACCATCTTCCTGACTTTTCTGTGTCCCATCCATGGCCCCACTCTGCCCAGAATCCTCACATCCACTATCAGAAAGAATCTAGCCAGGTTCCCATATTGTGTGTTCCACCCTAGTCTGATCCCTCCTACCCTACTGCAACTAGCCACAGGTCCTTTCTGCAGAGCTTCTCCCACTCCACTCCATGTATACACTCCCCATGTCATCCTCTAGGGTCTAGCCAGATGAGTTCCCCTGACCTCCCATTCCAGCCTTTTCTAAAACATCCAGATCTAGCCCAGGCACAACAACCAGTTCCTTGACCTATTCTGGATACTACAACATGCAGCAGACAACTTCTAGGTTTACTGCAGGTTCCTACAATCATCATTCCTGCCTATACTGACCAAAACCACTTGGACCAAAGGCAAACCTCTAGGCTTTCACCAGCACTCACCCTACCTGGAACCACCCACAAGCACCTCCTGCACAGTCTCTACCAACTAACTTGTTCCCAGATTTCCTATAACCTCTTCCAGTGTCTAGCCTGATGCCTTCCCAGTGGCCCCCATCATCCCACTCAGTATGCAGACTCCTCATTTTCTCCTTCTGGAGCCAGCAGGGGACCTAGATCCTTTGCCCTAGTCTAGTCTGATCACCCATGATCACGCTGCACACAAGTTCTGTGCTTCAAGTAGGACCCTTCCTAACTAGATTTCAGGATGGGCCCACATTCTTTCCCTTGGCCTAGTATGACCAATCTTGCCTGTCTTCCAGCCAGTTCTAGGATGCACATAAGACATACCCTACCTGCAATCACCCACAAGTCTTTTCTGTGCTACTTCCACACCCCCACTTGGTACATGTACTTCTTATAATTTCCTTCAGGTTATTGCCTGATCTGTTTGTCATGGTCTCTACTACCACACTTGGTACTCAGACTCCCTGTATCCTCCATAAGGGTGCTGCATGGGTATTACATTCCATGCCCCAACATAGTCTGCACATGCATCCCTTACAGAAGGAGCCTTTCTAACTACATCCAACCACAGGTCCCTTCTGTCCATCACTCCTCTAGGCTCCCAGACAACCCACTTCCTCTCCCAGGGTCAAGCAGGGTGAGTTCGGTTGAACTGCCGATCGCTCCTCTTTCTGTAATCCTCCAGATCCAGCCTACATCCCACAACCAGTACACTGGCCTAGTCTGGAGATCGGCACTTGCTCTGCAGCCAGCATCATGGCTTCTGCAGGGTCCCACTTCCTTTGCACTTGCCTATTCTGAGCATCCCTGTTGGGTCAGAGATAAGTTCCAGGCCTCAGCTAGAACTTGTCCTGCCTGCAACCACCCACAGGATCCTTCTCCACCACCTGTACAACCCCAGGGCACTGGGCAGTTCCTAGCCTGGGCAGTAGCCAATGTCTTGACTTCCATAGGTACACATATACTTTTCATGGCCTAGTCTGACACCTATGCCCCAGGTAAAGTTTAGGCTTCAGCCAAGATGGCCCTACCTGCAACCTTCTTCAGGTCTGTTTAGCAATTGCCTTCACCACTCCAGTTGGTACACTGATTTTCCATGTCCTCTTCCAGCTTCTAATGTGGCCAGTAGCCCTAACCTCAACATCCAAGCTTTTCCCTACCACCTGGTCTAGCCTTGCTCCTACAACCAGGGCCATGGACTAGTCTGCCATAAGTCCTTGCACAGCAGTTGACATCTAGACTTCAGCAAGATGTGCAGAATTTGCCCTGAGCATTCTGACCAACATTACCAAGCTCAGGGCTTCTGCCAGGACTCACCCTACTGAAACCACCCACAGGCACCCGCTACCCTGCCTCCACCATGCCACACATTGCCCAAACTTCCCATTTCTTCTTCCAGGGTTTAGAAGGAGCTTCACAATATTTGCCCAGGGCTAGTCTTCCCTGCTTCTCCTGTGCTGTAGCCAAACTCTGTGTTCTTGGCAGGACTTATACATGCAACCACCGACAATCTACATTTGTACCACCTCCAACATGCCACTCCGTACCCATACTTCCCACATCCTCCAGCAGGGTCAAGTCTTACCCTATGTGGACCCATCAATCCGGGAAGTAACTAAATGAAATACTGCCCCAAAGTCTAACTTAGATGCTGCATCCTCGGCCACAGCCTAGGCTGACCATCACTGCCTGCCTTACAGTCAAGCTCTAGGTTTCTGCCTGGATATCCAACCAGCAATCCCCCATGGGACCCTTCTGTGGCACCCCCAACACGCCACTCTGTACAAGAACAGCCCACATCCTCCAGCTGGGTCTAGCCTTATCCTTTCTATTTGCTCCCGATTAAACCAGACAGTAGCCAAACTCCTCCATGTCCTCCTCTACGATGTAGCCTGGGTCCAATATCCTATGCACAGCTGAGGAGGCCAGGCACCTTCAACTGTACTGCAGTTAAGCTCTAGGCTTTGGCTTAGACACCTTACCTGAAACAACCCACAGGTCCCTTCTGTACTGCCTCCCACCACCCTGCTAGGTACCTAGTCCCTGTGTCATTCTCCATGGTCTACCACGGGTTCTGCATGTCCTGCCTCAACCTAATCTGTCCAGATCCAACTGTCACACAAACAAGCTCTAGGCTTGTGTAACCATCCATGGGTGTCTTTTTAGCAAGCTCCATCACACCAGAAATACCCAGATTTCCCATGTCCTTTTCCAGGGTCAAGCCTGGTAATTTCTCTTGATTTCTTTTTCCATATAATTCTGAAAACTACCATATCTAGCCACCTCTGTGGTCTCCTTTAACACACTCAGTAACCCAACTCTCCAAATCATCTTCCTGGGACTAGCCTGGGTTCCACAAATCCTGCTACACCTGAATCAGAGCAAAGCCTCTGTTTCTGCCAAGTCCCAGGCTTTTGCCTGAACCCCACTACCTGCAACCACCGACAGGTCACTTTTTTGGTGCCTCTACTACCATGCTATGTATTCAATTTCTCCAGGACCTCCTCAGGCATATAGCCTGGGTCCCATAAACTCTGAAAATGCCCAGCCTTATCAACTTTGCTAGTGATAAAGACAAAATCTAGGCTCTTACCAGGACCAGCCCTTACTGTAACCATGCTTCTGGTCTTCCTCGACCACACCATAGGTACTCAGAATTCCCAAGTCTTCCTCCTGGTTAAGCCTGGTTAGTTTCTTTGACTTACCCACTCAACCCATTTATTTAACCTGCCAGATCTAGCCCTGTCCCACAACTAGTGACCTAGCCTAGTCTGCCCACCCAGCCAGTGCAGAAGGCAACATCTTGAGTACCACAGGTTCCTTTACACTTTGTACTGGACTAGTTCATCCACCATGGCCTTTGCCTCAGACAAGCTTTGGACTTCAGCCAGGATGGCATTACCTGCAACTTCCTTCAGGTCATTGCCTCCACCACCTCAGTTGGCAGCCCAACTTCCGATGTCCTCTTCCAGCTTCTGTCCTCGTGAGTACCCTTGACATAAACACCCAAGCCTTTGTCCCCACTCAGCATATCTAACATTGTTCCCTCAACCAGAACCTTGGACTAGACTGGCAATTCCTGTCTGGGCAGCAGCTGACCACTAGGCTTCTGCAGGGTTCACATACTTGACCCTGGGTATCTAACCAATGTGACCTGTACTGCAGGCAAGCTTCTGCCAGGACTTGGTTTTACATGCAACCACCCATAGGCACATTCCATCCTGTCTCCAGCCTGCATTCTGACATTCTCCTCAAGGGGTTAACCTCTTCATTTCTGTGTGGCCCTGAACTACCCACTCTATACTCAGACTGAATACATCCTCTCCTATTGTCTTCATGAGCGCCATGTCCTGTGATCCACACCTACTTTGCTGTCTGTTGCCTGCTCTGTAGCTAAGCTCTATATTTCAACCAGAACTTGACATACCTGCAACCACCCATAGGTGCTTTCTTTGCCAACACCAACATGCCACTTGGTAACCCTGTCTTTAATTGGTACCACATCCTCTGTCAAACCCAGACTGACAACCCCTGGTTATACCACAGCCAACCTCAGGGCTTCAATCAGGACCTTCTCTACCTACCCACAGTTATCTTCTGCATCACCTTCACTAAGCCACTAGTACCAAGACTTTCTTCTTCCTTGTCAAGGCTACCCCATCCATGACCTTTCATCAAACTGCCAGAGCTATCATCAGCCCCACAACCAGTTTCTATTACAGCTATCCCTATCTGTGAAACAGCCGACCTCTAAGCTTTAACAGGGTTTCACATTCCTTGAACCTCTCTAGTCTGGCCACCTCTGCCTATGATGTAACCAAACTCTAGGGTATAGACTGGACAGGCTCCCTTCCTGAAACCACCCTTCTGCACTGTCTTTTCCATGCCACCCAAAAACCAGACTTTTCACGCCCTCTTCAATGGTAAAGCCTGACCCAATACCCAACTTGGTACTCAGACTCCTCTATGTTCCTCTAAGGTCTTATTTGGGTCTCACATTACTTTATCTAGACTAGTTTGACCACACCTGCTTGGGCCAGAGTGAAGCTCAAGCTTCTTCTGGGACCACCTTACCTGTATCCACTCATGGGATAACTCATGGCTGACTCCCTCACCCAACTATGTACCTAGACTCCCCATGTCATCTTTCAGGGTTGAATATAGGTATTACATCCCATGCCCCAGGGTCGTCTGACCACTTCCACCTGTACTACAGCTCTAGGGCTCCACTTGGACTGTTGTACTACCTACAACTAGACACTGGTTCTTTCTGTGCCAACTCCACCACCTCCCTTCGAACCCAGAATTCCTCCATGGGCTAACATGGTTACTGTCCCTGTCTTTTCCATCCAAGTCTTTTCTTCAAGCTACCAGATCTAGCATGGTTCCCAAAACCAGTGGCATGGCCCAGTCTGGTGAGCACTGGCTGCTCAGCAGCCATCTCTAAGATCCTGCAGGATCCCAGGATCCCATAGATTTTGTCCTTCCCTTGTTTGACCAACATCAACTTGCTGCCACCAAGCTCTAGGCTTCCACCATGACACACCCTACCTCCAACCATTCTTAATCCTCATGTATGCACACTCTACCAGGAGACTCAGTATCCAGTCTTCCAATATCCTCCTCTGGGGACTAGCCTGGTGAGAACACCTGCCCTGCTCATCCATGCCTTTTCTAAAACCCACCAAATCTAGCAAGTAGCAAGGGTCTCAGAACCAGTGCCTTGTCATAGTCAGGTCATGCCTACTTTCCCAGTAGCCAACTTCAAGGTTTCTGAAGGGTCCCACATTCTTTGCTCCAGCCTAGTATGACCACTCCTGACTGAAAGCCCTAAAATGGATTTTCTACCAAGAACCATCATACATACAACTAACCTCAGGTCCCTTACATGCTGACTATAATATCCCACTTGCCACTGAGATTCACATGTCATTTTCAAGTCCCCATATCCCTTGCTCCAATCTAGTTTGACTGTCCCTTAATGCACCACATCCCAACCTGGAAATTTCAGCCAGGACCCTCATTACCTGCAACACCTACAGTTCCCTTCTGGGTTACTTCTACCATCCCACTGGGAACCCAGCCCCCACCATGTCTGCTTTCAAGGTCTAGCCTGATAAAAATCCCATCCATGCATTTTCTGCAACATACCAGATCTAGCTAAGATCCCAAATAAGTGCCTTGATATGTGGTCTATCTAGCACCAACTATGTAGCAGCCAATCCTTAGGCTTCAGTTGGGTTCACAATTTTTGACAGTGAGGCAGACATACTCCAGGCTTCAGACAAGACCTTTCCATCTTCAACCACTCACAGATCTCTTTTGACTGCCACCATCTCACTAGGTACTCAGTATTTACATGTCCACTTCCAGGCTCTAGCCTTATATCTTATGTGCACCCCCCCCCCAACCCTTGTCAGTATTTAGTCCCTTTATGCTTTGATTCAGGGTCTAACTTGAGTACCATATGACCTTATGCAGCCTAATGAGACTACCACAGCCTATGTCACAGGCAAGCTCAAGGCTACATGCAGGATCTTTCCTACCTGCTACCACCTACAGGTCCCTTCTATGATGACTCCACCACACAACTCGGTACCTAGCCTTCCCTGGACCTCCTCCAGAATCTAGGCTGGTGAGTTCCCCTTAGCTCCCAATTTGGCTCCTTTCCACAACCTGTCAGATTTAGCCCAGGTCTCAAATGATTTGCCCTCCAGAGTCTGCCTGGTTCACATCCCATAATCTAGCCTTGTCTGACCACCCAACCCCTGCTGTGAGACTGACAAGCTCCAGTCTTCTGCTTGGATCCTTTCTACCTGTAACAACCCACAGGTCCTCTATGTGTAGTCTCCACTGCCACACTTGGTTCCTATAGTTCGCACATCCTCCTCCAGGGTTTAGCTGGGTTAATACCCCTGACCTCTCCAGCCACAGTTTTTCTGCAATCTGCTGGATCTATCCCATTGTCCCACATAGTTTGCTCTAGCCTGTGAAACAGCCAAGCTCTAAGCTTCTTCCAGGACCCACTCTACCAGCAAGCACTCACAGACCCCTTCTGTGACTCCTCAAAAACCCCACTTAATACCCATGTTTCTCATTTAGTACTTCAGGGTCTACCCTCATTCCTTCTGTATGGCTTCCAACATCTCAATCACTACCCAGACTCCCCAGATCCTCCTCCAATTCCTAGTCTGAGTCCCACATCCTGTGCCCCCACTTTGTCTGACTATAGCCCTCTGGGCTGCAATGGAAACACTGGGCTCCACATTACCTACAACCAATCTCAAATCCCTTATGCACCCCTACCCTATTCCACTCTGTACCCACAATTCTCAGTTCCTCCTCCAGAGACTAGCAAGGGACCCAAAACCCTATGGCTCAGCTAAGCCTGACCATGTTGCCTGAACAACAGCCAAGCTCTAGACTTTTGCCAGTCTCTACTTACCTTTAACAATTCACATGCCACTTCTCCCCTGCTTCCATGATCCAACTCAGGACAAACTTCTCATTTACTCCACCACAGTTTAGCATGGTGCCTTCCACATCCATGCTTTTCCTATAATCTATCAGATCAAGCCCAGGTTTCACATTATTTACCCTGGCCTGGTCTGCCCACTCTACCTGGGAAGTAGCAAAGCTCTAGACTTTAGATAGGACCTGTCTTATACGCAATTAACTATGAGTATCTTCTGTACCGCCTCCACTGCCCAACCCTGTACCCAGGTTTAACATATCCATTCATGTAGCTAGTCGGAACCCCTCATTGTGACCTCCACAATCTCACCCAAACTCTCTAAATCTTATTCCCGATCTAACTTGGGTCTCACATGCCCTTACCTTGCTTACTCTGACCACTTAAGCCTGTGCCCACACAGGCAAACTTAAGGCTTCACCCAGGACCTATAATTACCCTTCTCTTCTGCACTGACTTCGTCACCCAACTTGGAACACAGAGCTCCTGGTGGTCTTCCATTTTCTATACTGATTTGGATTTCTGACCATGTTTTTCTGGAATCAATCAGAGCTAACCTGGATCCTACCACAACTGTTCTGGCCTAATCTAGCCACCGCAACACTTAGGCTTCTGCTGGGCCCCACATCCTTTGCACTGGCTTACTCTGACCACTTCCCCATATGCCCGAGCCAAGGGCTAGGCTTTGGCAAGGACTTGTCCTACCTGTAATCAGCAAAAGATCCCTTCTGTATTGCTTCCACCACCTTACTTTGTACCTAGACTTCCCAAGTCCCCCACCAGGGTCTAGCCTGATGTCTTCTGCATGGCCTCCAGCACACCAGTTAGCTCATGCACTATATACGCACATAGGGTCCAGCATAGGGCACACATCTTTTGTGGAGCTTTGCTGGATTAGGTTGAAGTCTCCAGATAGCCATTTGTTTGCATTCAGTCTATGATTGTGGACTCTCTTTTTCCAGTCAGGTTCTAAAAGTCTCTCCCCCCAAATGGGTGACTCCAGATTTTGTAAAGAGCATTGCAAAGCCCTCAGAGTACATTACAGGCTGGACCCTTTCCTCATAAGAAAACCAGCCCAGCAAACACCTGGGAATTCCTAGGAAGACCCCGCCATGCTGGGGATCTTGGTCTTCAGCAGTGGTTTTCAATTGTAATTGGAGATTCTCCCACCCACAGGATAATTAAGTGCTCTGTTCTCCTTCTTGTGATAGGGCCATGCATGGAAAATCAGGCACTGTGCCACTACATGTAAATCAAGTGTCCTGACCCTCTAACCCCAGTAAATCTAACACATTCATCCTGAAAATCCCTCACACTGCCCATGGTTTATAAATCCCTGTTTTCAAATAAATGTGCTGGCTGGTTTTGTGCTGCATGATACAACAGCCTTCCACAAATAGCTGCCTGACATTAGTCATTTATCCCCTGCTGGGCTGCATTTGACCAGGCCTGCCTTCAGGCCCTGTGGGCCTGGACCTTACCACAGCTGTGTCTCTGCTGCAAGCCCACCAGGTATGGGCTTTTGCCTGCACCCTTGCCATGCTTAGCAACAGCAACTTAACCAAGAGCTGTAACACTTTGGTATAACCATAGGCTTTGGAAAGCCCAAGTTTTTCCTGCCACCAGCCACCCTTTTTGAAAATAGCTAAACTGTAACAATTCATGGAAAACCTTTTCACCTTGGTTTAGCTAGCATATGGGCCTTCTAAAATACTCTAGCAACTCCTGAGAGAAACTCTACTCCATCTAGGAGCCAAAATCTAGGTCCCCAACAAATGAAGAATGGCAGTCTTGTGCACTGGACTCATGTCCACCACTCCTGTCCACCATCCTATGGCATTCCACAGTGTAGATGAATAATTCAGCAACATGGGTACTTTGGCTAGAATACAGACACACCTTAGCACCTACCTTTAGTTCATCTGGGTGGGATACAAATGGGCCCTTAGTATAATACTTTTTAAAATTTATTTATTTTTGTATCAATCACAGGTTAGGTACTTTGCATCCCAGGCATAGCCCCCCTCCTTCCTTCCCTCCTACCCTCTCTCTCCCTCCCTCATCTCCTCCCCCCCCCTTCAAGTCCACAAACAGGGGAGGACCTCCGCCCCTTTCATCCAACCCCAGCTCATCCTGTCTCCTCAGGGCTGGCTGCAATGTCCTCCCCTGGGATCTAGCCAGTCTGTCACTCCCCAGCTTGTATGGGGGAGGGTCAAAGAGTCAGCCATCCAGTTCATGACTGAAACAGTCCCTGTTTCACTCACTAGGGTCTTCATTCTGACACCGAGCTATCATGGGCCCCATATGAGCAGGAGTTCCAGGCCACATCCACACGTGGTCCTTGGTTGTAGAAACTGTCTCATACAAGACCCCTGTGCCCTGCTCAGTTTGATCTTTGTGGAGCTCTTGTTCTCCCCAAGTCTCACCAACCTCCCCCATTTCTATCATTACTTCTCGCTCTCTGCCAAAGGTTTGATATCTGCTCTGATACATCGCTACATTGACCCCCCCCCCAAGAGGTCCTC
The DNA here is from genome assembly GCA_028658305.1 of Pachyuromys duprasi. Lineage (NCBI taxonomy): Eukaryota > Metazoa > Chordata > Mammalia > Rodentia > Muridae > Pachyuromys > Pachyuromys duprasi. The sequence continues at coordinate 92,905,840 of CM053742.1, read as the reverse complement.
CTTGGCATGCTCCTGTCCTGGT
>CM053742.1:92880178-92905318 GCA_028658305.1 Pachyuromys duprasi | reverse complement strand
AAGCAGACACCTGTTTGTGGAGGACAGCTAGAGAGAGCACCGTGTGACTAGCCACCTCTGTGACTGAAAAGCAAATGCTGGGAGGAGGATGGCCCTTAAGATACGGTGGTGCTGATCACATACATCCCAAGCTCATCCTGGCTTCTGTGGCTCCACCATTCTTATTGGTGTGGGTTTCCTGCTGATCCCTGACACAGTGGAGGGTGTTCAGGAAATCATGCACTCATTTGTTCAGAGTGGTAGCCAGAATGCTGGCAACTGCTGAGCTGTCACCATGGCTACCGAGAGATTATTTTCTATTAGGAGAACAGTGACTCATGTATGAGTAGGGAATTTTTTCTGCTGTCAGTGGGGACAGCATGCTTCATGCAGGAACTCTGTCAGTCAAGATTTGCGTTTAGCATCTGGATATTGAATTCTGACTGACAAGCTGTCAATGACGGATGTGCCCAGACCAGTCAGATATAAGGAGATCTCAATGTCTGGGGCATTAGCTTTGCCTTTGGCACACAGGGAACTCAGTGCTGAGAGTGGATCAATCCTAACAGATTGTAGTGAAATGACAGAGTTCTTGCATGAAGCATACTGTCCGCACTGACATCTAAAGAATTCCTTACTCATGGCTTGAATCAAAGATAGGACTACACAGAAGACAAAAGGGCAGACATATAGTGATTCTAGGGTTTGTGGCTTGGGAGACTGGCTGGAAGATTGTCTTGGGAAGGGTTTTGGTCATAAGAAGGAAGGGAAATTTGGAGCATTATGTGGACCAGGAGTAGGGTGGGAAAGAGGATAGAAGACTTTGGTAGGTTTTATTAGACGTCTAAAGGAGATTCCTAGAATAGTGAAAAACATGGATCCCTAGACCAAGAGAAGAGCAGGGATACTTGGCAAGCAGCTGTTGATGGACCATTGTCTGTCTCTAAAGGAATGCTTTTCCTACAGAGGCATTTGGGGGGTGGAAGTCCTTGCATTCTTGGTTGTTGGGGTAGTGCTGTTTATATGCAGTCACAGGCACTGTGTGCAGAAGAGTAAAATGTATTTATTTGAAAGTGTACCTCAATGAAAATAACCAACTAAGTCAACATTGTCTCAAAACACACATTTATTGCTAAAATCAAGTCATTACAGAAGTTATCTTTTAATGTAAGCAATGCAATTAAATAAGAGCTTAAGAGTGGGTTGAGTAAATGGAGTATATTCCATGTCAGCTGAGTGGAAGTCTGAACGTTTAAATGCTGGTCTCTATATTAATGAAACACAAGTACTGTTTTCTGTGAATGCCTGGTCTACATTTTTAATAAAATCCAACTGTCCAAGCAAAGGGACATTGATTTGACAATGAGTAAGAGAAAGGTATGAAGTTGAGAGGCTCTGGGGATTCAGGCTCATGTTCATTTGAAACACTCAACCTGTGAGTACCTTGCCCCTGCAGGCCTGGGGACTCTGAATTTCCTCACTTAGTCACAGAAAACAGGGCTTCTTGATTGAGCCTGGATTTGAAAAGAAAGAGTTGTATCTTTTTATGACTATTTTCACATACATGTTTATATTTCATTTTCATTTTATAAATATAGTCTTTTGGTGTAATAAAAAGAATATGTGTACCATTTATCCAGTTACCTGAAATCTGAAATAAAATGGCAAATATTTCAGAAATGCAACTTAGATGAATAAGGAAAACACTGAAATAGGAGCTGACCATAGAAATCAGAATAAATGGACAATAATAATACTTTACCAAGGAATTCAAAAGTAAAATGAGCACTAAATTTCAAGCTCATCAAATCTAAAAGAAAATTGAAGAAACACAGGAGAGTCGTTTTACATTTTATCATGTAGTAGAAGTGACAGGAGCATATTGTAGACAAAGAATAAAAGGAGACCAGGTCAAAGCCAAGGTCTGAGAGAGCAGAGAATTAAAAATTAGGTTTTGAGGGTTACTATCCTGTGTCTGTTCTGTTATTCTGTGTCTTTTTGAGATCTCAAGGCAGTAGACAGTGAGTGGCCAAGGAAGTATTCATGTTGTTAGGACTCTAGCTGCAAGGCCAAGGTCAAGGGGATGTGGGAGACATCCCAGATCTCAGCTGGTACAGAGGGCCCCCTATCATTGAGAGGACACTGAATCCCAGTGTTTGCTGGGCCTAGAAGTAAGTGGGTTGCTTCTGCAGAGAAAGGAAGTACCACTAATGTACTGGTTTTGGGTTCTTACCTTCTCCACTGGCAGAATCTATTGTTTGGCTTTCTGTTTGTCTGTCTTGCTGTTTGTAATAACTGTTCTCATTTATTTGGATGAAACTCGGATGACATATAACATGGGACAGACTCCTTCCACTCCCCTGGATTTGCTTCTGGCCCACTTCAGAGAAGTTCTGGCCAGGGGATGGAACCTTTCTCTTTCTCTTAACAGAGACAAATTCACCATCTTTTGCAGCTCTGAATGGCCTACCTTCAATGTCAGATGGCCATGGGAGGGGTCTTTCAACTTAAAAGTGATCCTACCAGTCAAATTAGTGATCCTCAAGCCTGACACCAGACACCCAGACCACTTTCCCTATGTCATGGTCTGCTAGGACCTGGTTTTCAAGCCTCCCACATGGCTCAAGTCTTTCAAATCTTTCCTCTATGCTAACCCAATTTATTTAGGTCCAGAAGCCAATACATGGTAGACTATGGTAGAGCGATACAGCCAGAGTGGGACAACTCAAGAACAAACCTGCCGGGAAGAGCCAACTGCAACGTCCAACCGCCACCGCATCTTCCTTGTATCCGGTATTAAAGGGGGGAGGAGAGGAAGACTTAATCTTTCCCCCTTTTCTTTACCCTAACCCCTTATAGTCTACCCTGCCTGAAACATTGAGGCTCAGGTGAGAGCTGAACCTGCAGTCTCAGCAGAAGCCATTCCCACATTATCCAAAGGGGTGGAAAGCCCCGGAGTCACAAGCCTAGGTGGAAGGACCTGCTCAAGGAACCAGGATCAGGTAGACGGCCATGACCAAGGTAAATTCCACAATGGCCTTGCCTCTCTGAGCTTCGGGGCCAGCTGATGACCAAGGCAATCAACCTCATCACTCTTGGCCTTTCGCTGCTAGTGATCTTTACAACTGGAAGGAAAGGCATGCTAAGTTTTTAGAAGATCCAAAGGATCACATAGAATTGCTTGATACTGTTCTACTGAGGTGCTCTGTTGGCAGGTCTCAAAGCAGTGGCCAAGAGGTCCACTAATTTGACTAAGGTTTATAATGTTAAGCAGGGACCAGACAAAAGTCCCATGACTTTCCTGGAAAGGCTTATGGAAGCTTTCTGGAGGTACACACCATGTGATCCAGAGGCAGCTGGACATAAGGCCACAGTAGTGATGCCTTTTGTGGCCCAGGTGGCGCCAGATATTAGGAGAAAGCTCCAAGGCATAGAGAGTTTGAAGGAAAAGAGTAGCAGAGAGTTAGTAACCATGGCAGCTAAGGCATATAACAATAGGGAGAGTCCAGAGGAAAAACAAATCAGGAACAATCAACAGAGTAAGAAAGATAGGACAAGCTCAGTGACTAAGATCTTGCTAACAGCCACCGAGTCTACAGGTAATGACAGGTGCACACTGAAGGAGATGGCTCAAGACACTGAACATAAGAGGCAGAACAAAGGCAAGTCAAAGTTGGGATGCAACCAGTGTGCTTACTGTAAGGAAGAAGGACATTGGGCAAAGGAATGTCTCAAGAAAAGAGGAGCTAAAAAGACAATCTCCCCTCAAGGCATATGATATATGATAGGTGGGGATGGGGTTTGGACCCCCTCCCTGAACCTAGGGTAACCCTAAAAGTGGAGGGGAAGCCAATGGATTTCCTGGTTGATACCAGAGCCCGACATTCAGTTTTGTTGAAACCAATGGATTCCCTATCCAATAAAAATCTTGGGTTCAAGGGGCCACCGGAATGAAGCAATGACCATGGACTACCTGAAGAATGGTGGACTTAAGAAATGGCCCGGTAATCCATTCATTCACAGTGGTACCAGATTGCCCCTACCCCCTGTGGGGGAGAGATCTCCTGATGAAGCTGGGAGCACACATACTTTTTTTTTTTTTGCCAGATTGCATGAAAGTCCTTGAACACCAGGGGTCCCAGTGCTTGTCCTCGATACCACACTGGCCAATGAATATAGGCTCTTTGATACAATGAGAAAGCCAGACACCACCATAGATGCCTGGCTAGAAAACCCCAGGTATGGGCAGAAACAGGAGGTATGGCATTGGCTAAGCACAGACCACCCATTTTCATTGAGCTGAAGCCTGGTACAGACCTAGCCAAAGTCTACAATATCCAATGCCTCTAGAAGCTAAGAAGGGCATCACCCCTCACATCTGTCAGTTACTAGAGCTGTGAGTTCTCAGGAAATGTCAATCAGCCTAGAACACACCCTTGCTGTTAGTTAAGAAGCCACATTCCAATGACTATCAGCCAGTTCAGGACCTCAGAGAGGTCAATAAACAGGTGATGGACATTCTTCCGTTCCTAACCCATATACTTTCCTATGTGTATTGCCCCCCAGAGCACTAATGGTACACAGTTCTAGATTTAAAGGATGCCTTTTTCAGTCTGCCTCTAGCCCCAAAGAGCCCGGAATATTTTGCATTTGAATGGTGTGACCTGGACATTGGAATAAATGAACAATTGACATGGACCAGACTCCCACAAGGATTCAAGAACTCCCTAACTCTTCAAGAATCTTTGATGAAGACTTGAGTGAGTATCAAGAACAGCTCACCAAGTTCCTCTCTTGCAGTATGTGGATGATCTGCTGGTAGCTGCTGCTGACGAGGAGACTTTTCTACAAGGTTGTCAGATGCCTGCAAGGAAACAGTCCGTAAGATCCAGACACCCACACGTTGGAAGCAAGTGTGGGAATTCTTGGGGTTGGCTGGATTCTGTAGGCTCTGGATACCAAATTTTACATAGCTTGCTAAGCCACTCTATGATGGCACCAAAGAACAATCAAGTGATCTTCCCTCACACCGTTGAGGGGGTGCTGAAACGACCCCCAGATCAATGGCTGAGCAACACTTGCCTGACCTATTCTCAGGCACTGCTACTGAATCCTTAGAGAGTCATTTTTCAGATGCCAACTTCCTTGAATCCCGCCACTCTGCTTCCAGACCCAGACCTGGATGCCTCCGTGACTGAGCTGGGAACTTAGCCCATGTGCATGGAATCCTAGAAGATCTCCAGGATGTTCCCCTAACCAATGCAGACAAGACTTGGTTCATGGATGGGAGCAGCTTTGTCAGGGATGGAAAAACGTATGTGGGGGCAGTGGTGGTGTCACTGACTGAGACTATATGGGTAGAGCTTCTTCCTCCTGGAACTTCGCCCAGTGAACAAAACTGATAGCACTGACTAATGTATTAATTCGGGGAAAATATCTAAACCTTAATGTGTACACTGACAGCCGGTAAGCGTTCGCTATTGCACATGTGCATCGCGCCCTCTACTGGGAGTGAGGCCTATTGACAGCTGAAGGAAAAACTATTAAAAACAAAGAAGAGATACTGGCATTATTAAAGGCCCTCTGGCTCTTGTCCTGCTACTTGTTTTCTCCTACTTCCAATGTCAGTCCCATTTGACTTTCTAAGTGAGGATTAATTCTCTTACCCCAGGTCCTCTTTCTTTTTTATCTTCTTTAGGTGTATAGATTTCAGTATGTTTATCCTATCTTATAGGTCTGTATAAGAGAATATATACCATGTGTGTCTCCCTGCTTTTGGGATACCTCACTCAGTAGGACAGGAGCTCTGCAAGAACCAAATAGATCAGGGCACAGGGGTCTTTTATGAGACTGTCTTTCCAACCAAGGACCAGGTATGGATATAACCTAGAACCCCTGCTTGAATGTAGCAAATGGTAGCTCAATATCTAAGTGGGTACCCTAGTAAGGGGAACAGGAACTATTTTGGACATAAACTTCGACCTCTCCACCCCCTGAGGGAGGAGCAGCCTTGCTAGACCCCAGAAGAGGACATTGCAGCCATCCCTGAAGAGACCTGATAAGCTAGAGTTACATGGAAGGGGAGGAGGTCCTACCCTATCAGTGGACTTGGAAAGGTGCAGGGAGGAGATGAGGGAGGGAAGAGGGGGATAGGGAGGGAATTCGAGAGGGGGCTATGGCTGGGATACAAAGTACATAACCTGTGATTAATATAAAATAAAAATGCTAAAATTAAAAAAAAGGCCCTCTGGCTCCCCAAAGGACTGGCTATCATACACTGTCCAGGACATCAGAGGGGGACACTCCAGTCTCCAGAGGTAACAACTGAGCTGATCAAATGGAAAAGGTAGTTGCATTAGAGAGGGAGCCCACTCTGGCCCTGGTTGATCCTGAGGGTCTGGTCTTCCCTAAGAAGCCAGACTGTTCCCCAGAAGACATTAAATGGGCCAGAGGATTACCCATGTCTCAGTACTTAGGTAAATGCTGGAGATCAACTGCAGGAAACCTGACACTCCCTGAAAAGCTGGGAGAGAAAATGTCAAGAAAACTCCTTTGCTCCTCCCATATGGGTATCCAGAGGATGAAAGATTTAATTGGACAATCAGGAGTGACTATTAAAAATGCCAATTTCAAGGCTGAGAACATTGTTTCCAACTGCAAGGTATGCAAATTGACAAATACTTTGTCTAATGGTAGAAGTGCAGGTACCTGGCTGAGAGGTAAGAAACCAGGAGCTTACTGGGAAATAGATTTTACAGAAGTAAAGCCTGGTAAAAATGGTTACAAATATTTGCTAGTTTTTGTAGACACCTTCTCAGGATGGACTGAAGCTTTCCTGATAAAGTACGAAATGGCACAAATTGTAGCCAAGAAGTTACTAGAAGACATACTACCAAGGTATGGTTTTCCTCAGATGATACAGTCAGATAATGGACTGGCTTTTGTGTCCAACATAAGTCAGATTTTGTCCATGGTCCTGGGTATTTATTGGAAATTACATTTTGCTTATAGAACCCAGAGTTCAGGACAGGTAGAAAGTATGAACAGAACTCTAAGTTGACCTTAGAGACCTGTGTGGATTGGGTGGCTCTTCTGGGTATGCAATTCTCCTTATCAGATGAGACTCACTCCTTTTGAGATTATGTTTGGAGTCCCTCTCCCCATTATCCCCAATCTACAAGCTGAGGTAATCCTGAGTTTGAAGATCAAGACTTCTTGAATCACCTCAAGGGAATACAATGGTCCCACAAATATGTTTGGCCTAAATTAAGAGCTCTTTATGAATCAGGTCTTCCCTGCGAACCTCATCAATATAGACCAGGAGATTGGGTCAACATCAAGAGACACTGCTAGGGGACACTGGAACCACACTGGCAGGGACCATATGTGGTGCTTCCAACAACAATGACAGCCTTGAAGGTTGAAGGTGTCACCACCTGGATCCACTACACCCACACCAGACCAGCTAGCCCCTTCGAGACCAAAGAGGACTACACCAACCGTCAGGGAACATGGAAAGCATCAAAGAACCCAGAAAGCCCACTCAAGCTCAAACTTTCTCATTCCTGACCATGGTGGGATGCTTCACTGTATGCACTCAAAGCCCTTATCAACTGCTTAACTTCACCTGGATGGTCATTAACACAGCCACCAGAGACATTGTTAATGCCACATCCATGGAAGTCCCCAAAGGCTGTTCTTCAGTTTGACCTTTGTCAACTAGCCTTGGGAAATTGGGACATAGGAAATTGGATACTGGGCTCAGAAGGAAGGCCAGAATGTGGAGACACTGGAAAGGGATGTGCATTTACTCCTTCCTCACACCCATGTGAACTGAGATGCAGCTACCTGACTAGGAGGGCAGCCCTATTGGACAGTCCTTTCTATGTATGCCCAGGATGGGGCAGGTTCTGCAACCAACCAAATACATACTTGTGGAGGGGTAGACCAATATTTTTGCTACAGCTGGGGATGCGAATCGACGGATACCATATACTGGTCAACCCCTCCCCCCCAAGGATGATTTGATCTCAGTCTCTAGAGTCAATCTACCTCGCTTATCCAGCAATCATCTGTATGAAAAATTTTCTAGTTTTCTAAATAATCCGATCCAATTGACCTTCATGGAGAAGAGCAAAGCCTTTTCTTCCTGGGAGGCAGGGAAAACACGAGGACTGAGACTCTTATCAATCAGGTTATGACTATGGACTTCTCTTTACTGTTCAGCTTAAGAGAGAAGCCCCGGCAGGAGAAATTAAAAGGACAGTGGGCCCCAATGCAATCTGGACCCTTACGCAGCAAACCTATCAAATGATGAATGATTTCAGGCCAGATCTAACTGATTCATTTTGGCTCTGTTACTTCCCTACTCTCCCATACTATGAGGGCATTGCATTTAATGGGCAAATTTCTTATTCATGGAGCCCACAAGACTACAGATTGGTGCAATATGGCCAGGCAGGCCTAATTTTACAGGATGTTTTGGGTATTGGTACTTGCATAAGCAAAATACCAGCCTCTGATGGAGTCTTATGTAACAGGACCCTCCCAGTCCCATCAAATGATTCTTACCTGATCCCCCATGAGCGAGGATGGTGGGCATGTTCTATGGGACTGATACCCTGCATTCATTCTAAAGTGTTAAATCAGATTACAGGGTGTTGCATACTGGTACAATTTATCCCTAAAATTACTGGCAATACAGATGAGGAAATGGATAAAGCTCTGCTTGGGGTGGCAACAACAGGAATGAGGGAACAGAAGAGAGAGCCAGTCACTGCTGTCACCCTAACAATGTTACAAGGGGCTGCGACTAGTAGGTGCAGGGACTGAAATTTCTGCATTAGTGACTCAGAGCCATAGCTATAACACCCTTAGAATAGCCATAGATGCAGATATTCAGAATTTTGAAAAATCCATCTCTCACTTACAGGAGTCATTGACTTCACTGTCAGAAGTTGGGCTACAAAATAGGAAGGGCCTAGACTTGTTATTCTTCCATCACAGAGGACTCTGCACAGCCCTCAAAGAAGAATGTTGTTTTTATGCTGATCACTCCAGAACAGTCTAACAGACCTTGGCAAAAGTTAGTGAAAACCTGGCTAAATGTGAGAAAGAGTACAAAGCAGAGCAAAGGTGGTTTGAATCCTGGTTTATTGCTTCCCCTGCTCATCTGCATTAATAGGACCCTTGTTGACATTGTTACTTATGCTTACTTGATTGCCTTTATTAGACAAAGATTGGGAGCAATGCAGCAAATGGTCATGAGGACTCAATATTAGGCCCTCTGTGTGATCACTGAGGTGAGAGAGTCTACGTTTCAGGAAGCCCCATGATTCGGCCTTCAAGGAACCTGTCATGGCAGGGAGTGAGAGAACAGAGAATTAAAAATGTGTGTGTGTGTGTGTGTGTGTGTGTGTGTGTGTGTGTGTGTGGTTTTTCTTTTGGGGGGGATTACTGAGATAAAATGTTTAGAACAATCAGGCCAGCTGACCTTGTTGCTTCTAGGCAGATCCAGCCAGCTGCAGGGAAGAGCTGACCTTGCTGCTCATTAGAGATACCGTTGCCAGGAAACCAGCCTGGAGGGCCCCCGACTCATTCCAACTCATAGCGTTGCTCCTGAAAACATCACAGACTGAACTAATCACCCCTCTCCCTTAGCCAAAGGCAGGCCATTTCCCGACAACAAGGGAGAGAACAAAGAAAGCCGGAATCGTTCATGGTTTTGGCACCTTCCCACAGTAAATTGTTTTTGAAATATAGCCTCCTCTATTTTGTTTTAACCACTAGAAGCTTGCCAGGCTGGAATGCCCTGCTTTGGGTGCACTGGAAGGGGCTGGAACCTATAAATCACCCACAGTCCAGAGCTCAGGGCTCTCTCAGCTGGATACTGAGCCTTGGTGTGTGTAAGAGTCTCAGCTCAGATGTGAATAAAGATCCTCATGTGTTTTGCAACAGACTCAACTCCTGGTGGTCTTTTGGGGGGTCTCACAAATAGGGCAAAGCAAGGCTACATTGAAAACCCCTGTCTCAAAAAACCAAAAGCCAAACCCAAAAAAACAAAAACAGAAAACCCCCACAAAACCCATCACCCCAAAACAAACCAACAACAACAACAAAAAAAAACACAAGACAACCATACTCACGGAAATAAATGAAAATTGATGAAGAGAAATATTAGCTAGGAAAACTCATTAATGTGTACATAAATGGATATGTCATGACCAAAAGCCTAACATTAAAAAACATATCATAACCCTCTGTGTTAACAAAATATAATATGGAAATAATCTCATTATACAATAAGTAGTAAAAAGTGGCAAATCTTTAGTTAAATTCATAATAAAGTTTTTAATGTGTCTAAGAAGGAGATTTCTTTTCTCCATAAATTGTTAAAAACTATAAGAGGGCTAAGATGCAGCTCAGTAGAGCTTTGCCTGCATGCTCAAACACTGGCTTCCAACTCCAACATCACTACAAACCAACAAACAGAAGACTACAGTATCATGGAAAATAGTGAAGTAGTAAAAATGTTCCTTTTGAAACTGAAAAATAGCTCCTTTTGACAATTTGTTTATACATCTTAATTTACTGAATGAGAAGAATGATTGAAGGACATATAGAGGAAGAAACAAATTTGTCATTACTCATACTCTCATTACTGATTTGATTACAGCATATTGAAAATAATCTACATAGAAGTTATTGAAAGATGCTTACTCAACTGGGGATTTACTGCAGTGGTACAGTGAGTGTCTAATATGTACAAGGTTCTGGGCTTAAATCCCATCATTCGAAAAATAAAACAACTCCCCATGACTACTGAATAATACATATGAATGAATGTATATATATACAAATATATGAATACATAGAAATATATGCCTATATATTTACATACGTATGTAATTTGCAAACCTATCTCTGTTTTTAAAACAATGAATAAATTATTCTAACAATAGTTTCAAATATGGGGGTGGGTCTAATCAGGCATACATAGCAGATTCAATAAGGTGCCTTTCACTTATATAATAATTAAGCTGTGATCCAGAGTAATAATGAGATGTAAGAAAGTACTAAATAACTCCTTAGTGCTACGGCATAGAAGGAAGGAAATGCACTGTGGGGGTTCAGATCCTTCATGATGCAAGGCGTACTTCATCCCTGTGTCTGGCAGAGATGCTGTATTAGCCAGGATGTAGCTGATCCCAGTGGGGAGAAGTCAAAATGTAGCTCTTTGGAGGATAGGCTGGGCAAGCTAGGTGATCAGCAAATGGGTGGCCTTGCCGGAAGTTAAGAAGCTGCTTTGCATCTCTTGTTTGTCATTCTAGTGGGTTGCTGATTACTTTCACACAGATATTACAATGTTGCCATGGGGGATTCTGAGTTCTGGACCAGATATTGTTGGGGCATGAAATAGCTGCAAATCTTCATCATTACTACCACCCTGCTAGTGTTAGAAATAGAAAAGTCTTTCCTTCTTTCTGTGTCCTTCTACTGCCCCCTGCTGAAACAGTTGAACATCTTCCATGAAGAGAAATGCTTAAGTTAGTGTTTTCATAGAGTATGTAGTCAGAGTTGGGAGCCAGTAAACTGACAATTGATGCAAAATTAATAACCAAATATCATAAAGACTTACATGGAAAAAGGTGGGAAAAATACTCAGAGATACTATTGTTGTAGGTTGATTAGTGCTTCTGTTTATGGCAAGTGTCTGTCTTAGTTCCTCAGAGTGGGTCTTTTTGGAGATGGAGTCATTGCAGCTCTAATTACTTGGGGGATCTAATTAGAATTGACCCTAGTGTCTTTAAAAAATGAGATGATTTGGACACAAAGAAAGACACACTTAAAGGAAAGATCATAGGGAGAAATAGCTATCTGTACATAAGAAACAGACAAAAACCAAAACCAGTTCTCATCCACAACCCAGAAGGAACCTACTCTGTTAACATCTCAGATTTCCAGCCTCCTGGACTCCAATACCATCAATGTCTTTCCCTACCCAGCAAACCAAGCAAGCAAAAACAAAGTTTAGTACTGAAACGTGGGGTGCTGATGTAAAAAAAATCAACTTAAGATAAAGATGTAGCTTTGAAATTAGGTAAAGCTGGACAAATGGCAAGACCCCAATCAGCTTGGGAAAAATCGGACACAGACAAGGAGTAGCTACATTTAGGGCAGAGGCATAGATGATTTTCTCCCCTAGCCCTGTGAAGAGACTGACCCCCAGGCAGACTTTGTTGTTTCACCTGTAGCTTTCAGAACCATGAGATGATAAAATTCTATTTAAGCCATCTGGCCTCTGGCAAACTAACCTAGACACCAATGTTTACTTTCATAATGGAGAGCTGTCCTCTGTTCATTGACTAGGCAACCATACTATAAAATGTCAGTTTTCTCTCAATTTTAAGATTTAATATAGTTATGGAAATAATTATGTAGTGCAGCATTTGACAAAGTGGTTCTAAATATTATACAGTAGTTTTTCTATCAATAGTTTTTCTTTCAATGATTTCAGTGACCTGCAGCCAACTGAACAAATTAAATGGAAGGTTCTAGGGAAATACAATGCATAGGTTTTAATTGGGTGTCTGTCTAGGTAGCATGATGAAAGTTTTCACTATGGCTCATCACACCCAGAATGTGACTCATCGCCTTCCTTCTCCAGTGTACTTACATTGTATATGCTAATGAGCACTGGGTCACTCTGTAGTTTTCTCAGTCATCACATTATGTGGCACTGTGCTGGAGTTGCTGTGCAACCTCAAAGTACCAAAAATGAGCTGAATGATGAATAGAGGGAATCATAATCATTCTGGGGCTCTCAAGTATTTTTGTCGACATTTATACAGCCATATGTGTATAAGAAAATTCAAAATGCAAATTCATCCTGAAATGCTAAGTTTTCTTCAGTATGTTCATAGTGTCAGTGTTCTTCATACTGTGACAAGGACTACAGTACCTACCGTTAGAATGTGATTATTCTGAAACGTTCATGAAATGGAAGTTATGCAAAGAAAAGAAAGAAAAGAAAAGAAATTACTTCTGCTGGCACCAAGATAAATGATTTTCACTAGAGTGAGCAAAAGTAGCATGTCAAAAGGAGTAGAGTATGGTCTCACATATCAACATTTAAGAAGAAGCGAAGCTGTAGCATAGAGGGGTAAAAAGAAGATGGCCTATGTATAAAGTTTTACAAAAACCAGGAAAGGATTTGATGACATGCCTTCTGTTTGGAAAAGGACACAGGAAAGGTCTGTAAGTTACAAAATGTCTGTTGTTTAAATCAAGTGCTACTTACACAAGTCGGTGCCTTATAATTGAACCGTGCCTATGTTTTGTATCAAATATTACAAATTGCTGATACAAATTTAGCTATATCCTTTAATTAAAAGCAGAGGTTTAGAATTAGGTGGAACAGCTAGTACAAGAGAACAAAAGCAGTACCAGAAGGCCCTGTGGTGCTATTTCCTGACATATACATATGTACTGTATATAATTTTTTAATAAGTAATTTATTCATTTTTATATTAATCACAGTTTAAGTACTTTGTATCCCAGCCATAGCCTCCTCACTCATTCCCTCCCACTCTCCCCATCCCTCCCTCATCTTCTCCCTGCCCCCCTCCAAGTCCACTGATAGGGGAGGACCTCCCCCCCTTCCATCTGACCCTAGATTATCATGTCTCTTCAGGGCTGGCTGCAATGTCCTCTTCTGGGATCTAGTTAGACTACTCCACCCTGCGGGGGGGGGGGGGGTCGACAAGCCAGCCATTAAGTTCGTGACCGAAAGAATCCCTGTTCCCCTTACTAGGGTACCCAGTTGGGCACTGAGCTACCATGGGCCACATCTGAGCATGGGTTATAGTTTGTATCCATACATGGTCCTTGGTTGGAGAAACAGTCTCATAGAAGACCCGTTTACACAGATGGATATATAGCAAACTCATGTTGTACAGTAAATGTCTTATGCTAACCATATAAAATAGTTTGCTTGATATGTTTTCTTCTTCAAACCATGGTGGCTCCTATATGAATGGAAACCAATGTCAGCTTTATCTCAGTTAAAGAAATTAAAAGCTTTTGCAATGCCATATAAAGTTTCAGTTTGGTGAGTCACCCTCATTACTCTATTTTTTTTTTCCGTCATTGCTCTTATCATTCCTCATTCACTTAGCAAACTGAAACATGGCCCTGAGCTTGACATTTTCAGACAAAGCTGAAAGGCCCAGCAAAAAGAAACATGAGAAAAGTAATATCAGGATAAAGTCAGAGAAGGGAAAACACAGACACCATGACAGATCTAAAATAAAACAACCTTTCCATGTCGTGGTGAGGATGGAATCCAAGGTCCCATGCATGCCAGATACACAATGTACAACTGAGCCACATTTCTGAGACATATACCGGCTTTTGGTCAAGATCCTTTGTGTAGCTTAATAGTGGGCAAAGGCAGATGGAGCAAAGCCTGTGTTGTTCCTAAGCTTATATATTGAATAGAGGGTCCTCAGATGGTAGCTGCTAGGGATTCTTCTCAACTCCCTTGCTCATCACATACTCCTTAAGCATGAGAAACCTGCTCTTGATGATGTCACAGCTTCTCTCCCACAGATGTTGATATCCTAGAATCTCCCAATGAGGGTTCAGTAGAAGACTTTGTTCTCTTTTTTCAAAGAAGAGAGCTCACTGTATCTATAAGTAGTAACCTCTCCTCGTTATCCTACCTACTCAGTGGGCATGGTGACTTCCAGAGAACTGAGCATGGCAGGGCTGTGAGGTGAGCCTTTATGCATACATCACACTTGTATATTGAAGTAACTGGCCTTCAGAGATTTCAGACATCTTTCACCACATGCTTGAGGTGTGAGAACTGTCGCCTGTTTTTCTTTGACGAAGCAAGAGGATGCCCTGGCCTCTGAACTCCATAATTCTCTAGGGATAGTTTGCCTTCTGTTTTCAGATGGGGCTCTCCAGAAACCTTCACCTTCTAAGGCTGGGGCATGGGTTAAAGAACAACCAGAAAGGGAATACAGCCATTTATGTCTCAATCACCTGGCCTCCAGGTTCTTTTGATACACCCATAAAAAAGCTTAACTAATTGATCATTTTTGTTTGTTTTTTGTTTGCTGGTTTTGATTATTTTTTCTGAGACAGGGTTTCCCTGTGTAGTCCTGGCTATCCTGGAACTAGCACTGTAGACCATGCTGGCCTTGAACTCAGCATGAGGCCATCATGTATTCATGTATTTTATTGGACATTCCAAAAGAATGTGTTCTTGAGACTGAGTGGGTGTAACCTGGGAGATCCAGATTGTGTGTTGTGAATGGAGGAGCAGAAAAATGTCCTTGTTCCCACTGTTCTGTGATTCCCATGGCCTAGGGCCATCTCTTTATTTCTTATTTGCTTTCTTATCAATGCTGAGGCAAATACTCAATGAAATTACAGAGTGGGATTCTCTGAGTGGGATAATTTAATACAGAAATAAGCAGGGAGTGTGGATGTAGGATAGGAAGGAAATAATAATTGTATTTTCCACGAAACTGCATCCTTTGTGCAATAGAGCAGTTGTTTCAACAAGGTTGGAATGGATTTCAGTGATTTAAGAAAGAGATTAATATGGCTATGAGACTAATTTAGCAATAGGAATAGGTTTTGTGTTATAGCTGCACAAAAAAGAGATTATAAAATGATCTCTGGGTTGTGCAGAGAAAGTGAACTGTCCTTCCTGTGAGTCCCATCCTCTTCATTTACATCAGTAGCCACAATATCATTCATTGTTTTTCCCATTCTGCTGATCTTCACTTCCATTTTTCATTGCAAAGATATTTCATTCTACTTTGCTGCATCTTTCTTTGTAATTTCTAGATCTGGGAGAAAAAAACAACACAAGGATTCTAATAACATTTTGTATGTGAATTTAAATGTTCACTGGCGCTAATCACCTATGGAGTCCAGCTGAGACTCTTTGCCAGATGGAGAAGAGCCATATAAACTCCCAAGTGGTTCTTTGCCTTGTCTCATGAGGTGGAACAAACAATGTGTTTGGGGCAGCAGAAATAGTTCATCCTGTGACTGAAGGGATTGCTAAAACCTTGAAGACCCTGACATTAGGCAAGGAAAACATAAAACTAAGAGGATTAGTTGCCAGACCCTGATATTAATGCAGTGGTCACCATCTGCTCTAATACAAGCTCTCAAAAATGTGGTACACATAAACAATGGAATATGATTTGGTGATTTGTTTTTTTATAACTTTTAAATTTATTGACATATTTTAAGACTTCTTATAGTATTAAGAAGACTGATATTTCAACCCAGGACCATGTATGGAGATAACCTAGAACCCCTGCACTGGTGTAGCCCATGATTTGGCAGTTTGAAGGACAGCTTCTTGTCACATGCAGCAGCATGGCTACAACTGGAAAACATTATGTTTCATGTAGTAAGCCAAACATAAAGACAAATATTGCATGATTTCACTCATTTGGGAAAGCCAATCAAAGTTAATCACATAGGACTGGAGAAAAGACCAGAAGCAACTAGAAGTTAGGAAGGCAAAGGGAAGCTGGAAAGTGAGAGAGTGAACAGTGAATGCCAAACAGAAGTACGAGGGAGTAGCTCTCGCCCCCCTCACCATAGAATGATTGAAAATCTAAAATCTATGGGAGTGAATTATGCAAATCAAAACAATTGGACAAATTTGATTTTAAAAGTTGTCAACACATATAAGTAACAGTATTTGGGAAAATGAAATTTTCCTGATTTGATAATTATACCTTGTACACTTTTGTTGGATTATATTATACAAATGTGCTTGATTACATATCAATTATATATTTTTAACGTTTTTATTTTATGTTATATTAATCACAGGTTATGTACTTTGTATCCCAGCTGTAGCCCCTCCCGCATTCCCTCCCTACTTCCCCCTTCCCTCCCTCATCTCCTCCCTGCACCTTTCCAAGGCCACTGATAGGGGAGGACCTCCTCCCCTTCCATGTAACTCTAGCTTATCAGGTCTCTTCAGGACTGGCTGTAACGTCCTCTTATATAATCAAAATTAAAAATTTCAGATGATGAAAATGATTTTCTTCATGGTCTTCTGATTCTTAGTACCTCTGTAAAAGGTGACTGGTTTGAATATTTTATGCTTCTTACAGAGAGAAATATTTAGCTGAGGAGTATCTATGAAATATTTTTTCCCTATAGAAAGCCAGACTCATAAAAGGAACATTTCTAGCATTGTGGCAAAGTCTGTCTCAGAGGTCTCCTACATGGCCTCTCCCGTAAGTTGTAGTTACCCATAGCCATGTCTGTACCATAGACTTCTGCTTGTCCCCATACATGCGGAAGTCGTAACTTGAAGGGACCTTTTACTCTTTAATCATTAGGTTTACGCCACACATGACTGGAATAGAAAGAAATGAGAAAGCCTGTTTTAATCCTCTTGAGTACGATATATACTGATCTCTGATGATAAAACAGAAATCATTTTGACCTAGACGACTGGATTCTAGTCCAGAAAAGACCAGCAGATAAACCACTGGGTTTGCCCTTCTTTCTCTCTGGTTGGCCCTGAGAATAAACAAGGAGGGATTTTTCTTTGTTTATTTCATATTTATTTATTTATCATTAGTATTAGGTTTCCTCAGGGAATTTTTTTTTGCTTTGTCTTCTTGCTACTCACTCATTCCTTCATGTACCCTGTTTCTCCAGCTTCCTTTTCCCTTTTGTGCCTTTTCTCCCCCTCCCCCCTTGGTTTACTTTCTGGCTTGTTTAGCCTTTAAATGCACTCACACCCATCTAAATATACACACATATACATTACACACTAAGATCACATATGAATAAGATCATGCATCTTTTCTTTCATTTTGAATTTGGATCACCTCAGTTAATATAACACTTTCCAGGCTATTTGCCCTCCAGCGTATCTTTTTTAGGATAATAATTGTGTTGGATTAGCTTACCACCCTTCTTACCTGATATAATAGGTATCATCTCCTTCAAGCCTAATCTGCAGAACACATTAGTAGTTTCAGCTTCAGTACATGAATGTAACATAATTTAGTCCACAGCGAACACCTATAGAGCACACTGTCCTCTTCATACACTTACCCCTTCACCATTTGTTACTGCATTATATTTCACTACTCACTTCATACACAAAGGAGGAATCTGATGGTCCATCTTCATTTGTGTCTCATACTTGCTGGGACATTGGCACTAGCTATAGTGTTGGCAGTTGCCATGGTCCTGATCCTCTTCAAAATATCAGTATCAGTATCACCTGTAGGAATTGTAGAAAAAATTACCATCCTGGTGTATGATCTCCCAAACTGTTATCACTCTGGCTTTAAAGATAAGCATCCCCTAAGAATTTGTAACATATTTCACTCTCTGGCATCTGCATTAAATCTATATATTGTTACTACAAAGAATTTTTCATAGAAGCCTTTTTGGCTCTCCACTGACAGCCTGCTTCTTCCTGGAATAGTCTGAGTGTCTTCTTGAAGCACAAAGATTCAGAATAAACACTACAATAACTATTTGAGGTAAGCTCTGCTTTTTATTGGAATTTTTAAGGAGTTTTGTAGATATTTTATTTTATTTTATTATAATTTATTTATTTTTATATTAATCACAGGTTATGTACTTTGCAATTTATTGGAATTTTAAGTTGATAGATCCTTCATTGTCTAAGAAAAGTCCTTAAAGATTAATCCTAAGGGGATCCAAACAGTCCCAATGAGGCTTGATAGCCTAGCGTCAGATAGTAGGGGAGGAGGACTTCCCCTATTAGTAGACTAGTGGAGGGACATGAGAGGAGGAGGAAGGGAGAGTAGAACCGGAAAGAGATGAAGGAGAGGGATACAGCTAGGATACAAAGTGAATAAACTGTAATGAATAATAATAATACAGAAAAAATTAAAAAAATAATAATCCTATCCAAAGAGTGGTCTGGCTTTTTTATTTTGGCTCTTGGGAAGCAGTCTCTTACCCCTTGAACTTTCTGTCTGATATTAGTGTCTTTGTGAATCTGGAAGCCTTGTGAAAAAACTGCATAGTCTACATTAATAATGATTTATGGTAGAAGCTTTGGACCCCATTAACTTGGCTAGTAGGTTAAAGAACAAGGTTTGACATATGTGTGGTAAACAATGTGGGAGGTAATTCCAATAAAGTTTCTGAAATTTTAGGCTTGGGTAAACTTCACTGGTTAGCAAAATTCCATGAGTATTCTCATACATCATCATGAGAAGAGGCATTGTCTGTGACTTCTAAGGCAGTGACAGGCAGAAGCTCTGTGCTTTTCTTGGCTGTTTTCATATATCTCCTTTCACTACAGTAATCTAAAACCATGAATACATATTGGCTTTCAGTGAGCTCCCTGAGTTCTTCCTGAAGATCATCAGACCTGAGGTTACTCTTGAGGGCTCTTCAACTTGTAGTTGGTGTCAATATGGGATTGTAGCCTTGGAAACTGGTGTATTTTCCAAATCTTTACCTTCCTCTGTTGACTACTTCTATTTATCTTTGCTCTTACACACAGTTCCCCATATCACAAAGAACACTGGGTCGGAAGTGAATGTGTATATGCCTGTTGAAGTTCTGTATGAAGACAGCAGTATGAGTGCCTCTGGGGTGGATAGTCTCCTCAATCTTCCCCCAAGCTACTCATAATAGACTCTTGGCAGACTTATAGAGAGCTCTCAGGGAAGGAAGTAAAGGAGACATCAATAAGAAAGTTTTGCTTGGAGCCTCTGTGGTTGATAGCAGAGATGGGGTTCCAAAAGGTTGCCTTTGTTCTAGGGTAGATTATGCACTCATACCACCTCAGGGTTTGCCCTCCCTTAACCCTTGATGACGGAACCCCCTAATTTCCTGACATGAGGCCTCACCATCCCAAGAGTTCTGTAGGGAGGTGAGTGAACATTTTTATCATGCCACCCCTGTGCGAACCCTTCCAAGAACTGATGGTAGGAATGGGACTCTGTGGCATCCTCACTGTTGAAGAGTGGATGATCTCTTAGTATTTGGGGTCCAGGCATGAGATGGTCCTATCTTTCTGCTCATATAAGGCCCACCCCCTCAGAATATTCCCGTCATCTCCGGAAGATCTCTGAGGAAGAACTGCCAGAGCTTCATCCTAACTGAGGCTTCCAAGGCATGACAGCAGTGGCCTGCCAGACTCTACTCGTCGCACTGCAGGTTGTATTAGTGTTATCTCTGTCCTCATGGAGGAGTTCTTACTGATCTGAAGTTTCCCTAAATAATGACCTACCTTTATCTTCCATTGCCCTGAGTAAAGGTCACCTCATTTCAAGAGACGACCCCAAACATCATTGGAAGTCAATAGCATTAGTCAGTGTCTATTTCAAGAGAATTGGGTAGAAGTGAAAGTGCTTCTTGTAAGAGAGACTGAGGAAAAAAGAAATGTCTCAGGCAGCCCACAGGAAACCTCAGATTCCTAAATTTTTACAGAAGATAATTCTTAACACTTAGGGCCCAACATGCTGAAATCAAACAAGTTCTTTAATGTGAAAGAAAACAGGTTTTTAATGAGTTTCTGATGTATACAAAGGACAAGTAAGAATGTAAGGCTTGCTTCGAATTGAAGTGTGCTTGTAGGAAAGGAGGATGTGATCAGAAAGAAGAATGTGAAGAGACTTCAGAGATGCTGTCCCTTTTAGTGAATGAACTTGAAACATCTGCAGAAGATACAAGTAGTACACAAGATGATCTGAGTCCTGAAGGGCAGTGCTGACAGTAGAAGGCTTTGACATAAAACCGAGGGCTTACTGAGTTTTGTGGTTTGGAAAGATCAAATGTTCAAAGGCTTGTGTGAAGCCACATCTTCTCTACATTAGAGAAGAGGGTGTTTGTGACCCTTTCTCTTCATAAGTCTTAACTGGACCATTTGTTTGGCAAGCAAATCAGCAAAATCTTTTCAATATGGCTGTGCTCTGGTTAATTCATCCATTACCCTATTAACAAAGATTTGAACTCTTATAATATTAATAGAGATTTAAACTCTAATGATTATTATTATCAGCATTTACCGCTAATGTGGCCATCTCTTTATATTTCCTTTCCTGCCACACACTCTTGTTTCTGTTGGATACAGATCCAAGAGTTGAAATTCTGACACAGGATGTTTGTTACACTTCAGCAAATAGAGGGAAGTCATTTTCTTAAGTAGCTGAACCAAATTGTGCTCCCACTAATCAGGCTTGAAAGTGCCGACTGTTCCACCTATAGTCACTCTGGCACAAGGCATTTGTAAAATTTCATTTCAGCCATTCTTTTCAACAAAATGATATAATATTATCATTTTATTTCTTTTTTATAATTTTATGTGTGAGGGTGTTGGCATATATAAGTGCATACAGATGTACATGTCTATGAGCACATGTGGAGTTTTGAGGAGCAGAGGATAATTCAGCTATCACATGTCACTTTCTATCTTATTCTCTTGAGACAGGATCCCTCACTGACTTTGGATCTAACTGTTCTGCTAGGTTAGTAGCCAGTAGGCCCCACCAATCCCTCTGTTTCCATCCTTTCCTGTACCTCCCATTGCTGGGGTAATGGGTACACAGCCCTGTCTAGACTTTTATGCATATGAACTCAGGTCCTCATGCTAAGATATCAAAGACACTTACTCCACCATCTTCCCAGCCCCTGTAGTTTTACCTCATTAATGAATTAAGGATTTGTGTCTTTTCATGTGATGATTACTGATAACTAATTTTGGGTTTTTTATATACTTATTGTCAGAGTTAGTATGTTAGAATTTAATATTCAATTCAGAATGCTACTGGATCTAAATTTTCATGTGCACCCAGGACACTGAAATCTCTACTAGATGGTGACAGCCCTCTGATATGTTCAGAGACCCTTGTGTGTAGTCTAATGCTCTCTCCATGTTAGTATGCAGATTGCCTGGAATCATGCTATAGTTGTGGTGAGCCTATTATCCAAATTTTAAAATGCAAATAAATTACACATCCATTAATTCACACAAAGTCCTCATCATAGTCCTAAACCAGATTCTGTTATCTCATTCACCAGCCTATCTACCAAATTCTGTCCAGATATCATATTCCTCTATCCAGTCGTTGTCTAAAGACAAGACTCCTTCTACGATTCCTCTTAGAGTGTCCACTGCCATTCTCAGACTACTGTCAGCTATTTCATGCTTCTTATGCCATCCCGCTTAGAAAGGCAGTGACTAAATTAGGGGTGAAATTCCTTGAATTATTACATATAAATGGTAAGTTGTTATTTCCAAAATGATTCTTATTATGATCCCTTATTATATCAGAAAAATAACTCCAAAAACTGGGCACTTTCACCAGTCCTAGAATATAAGAGAAGCTATAATTGCTAGGATGTAGCCCTCGGTTCAGTTTTTGTTTTGAGATTTGGTCATACTTACAGCCCAGGCTGGACTCCTTGAATTCATGGCCATCTTCTTGCTTCTTAGGTGCTGAGATTATAAGAATAAAACACACAACGCAACACCTAGATTCCTTTCCGCTCACTCACTCTTCCTGTTTCTCAGGATAGGAAGCTGGGAGAGTCACCAAGAAATCTAGGACTCCATCATAAATGTCTACAAGTCCCATGTTGGTAGAAAAAGAGTGTGAGGTCCATAGCTTGCTACCTTCTTGATAGACCTGGAAGACAGGATTTATTAGAAAAAGGAAATGGATCTGTTGGCAGATTTTTCCAGAACTAAGAAGACAAAAGTTCTTAAAAGGAAGGACTTTTTTTTGTCTATCCTGTAGCAGTGTAGTTATTTTTATAGAAATGATTAAACAAAGGCTAAGAAATGCTTTTTTACATGTTGTAGATTAAGCTGTGGTTACCAGAACTGTAAGACCTCCCATCCTGGGAGGAAGGTCACCTCCAGGTCTCATCCCCAGTGTGACATGTCCTAGGGAGCATATTATTTCTTCTGGATCCATTTCTTTATGGAGCAAGAGCTCCCTCAGATGGAGGCTCCTATCACTTTCCTCTATAGGCTTCTGGCTGCCAGTGCCAATTCCATTTGTGGCTTTCAAGGGCTGCCAAAAATCCCTGTCCCTCTTTTGGAATCCCTGGCACACCTCACAATCACTATCTTTTCTTTTTCAGGTGCTGAATATGGAAGCCAGGTCCTTAAAATTCTGTGTACGCACTTTCTCCCACTGAACTGGACCCTTGGCCACTCACAATCATTTCCTTCTCTTACCAATTTACTTCTATCTAGTCCCTGCTCTCCACATACACTTTTCACGGAAGCTTCCCAGCACCATGCTTCTCCACAGGCTATGCCCTTGCTTATGCTTTCCCTTTTCTTCAAACGTGTTCTCAGATTTGTTCATAGGTAGATTTATTTTTTTAATTTTGCCATGCTTAAGTTATAATATTTAATAGTTCTCACCACAGTCTACTTTTGGATAAACCCTGACCAAGATACATCACAAGAACCTAGAAAAATTCTCACAAATAAGAATTAAGCCAGGCAACAAGGCCTCTTAAGACCACCTCAATGAGCATATAAGCTGAAGTGGAACTGTTCAATGTTTATGCTGAAGTGGCCAGATAAGAGCTACACGTGGCTCCTGTTTGGAGAATTTCCACTATCCCCTCTGTGTTTCTGCTGTAAACAACAGTAGCTTTCTTAAATAATGGGTAAATTATGGCTCCTCCAGTTACTCTCTAGTCATTTATGCTATACCTCAGTCACTGTGCAAGGGACACCACCCAAGCCTAATCTTACAAAGAAAATATAGGCCTTTTCTTCTGTCAAAGAACCATGCACAGTGCTCTTTCTATAACTTCTCTCCATGGCATAAGGATCAGAAGCTATTAGCAGCTGAAGTCATAAGGTAGCGGTTAAAAGCTTTGTAAGACAGAGGGGAACAACAAGGAGTGGGCTAGAAATCTGTGCCTTACAACCTTTAAGACATCTGCTTTATGACAGTTCTCTTTTTATTTTATTTTATGTTTTCTTATTTATTTTATTCACTTTACGTCCTTGTAGCCCCTTCCCTCCCCACCCTCCTACCTCCCCTTCCTCCAAAAGTATGGCAGTTCTCTCAAGAAGCAGAGACAAGTCCAGGGTTGCATGTAGGCATCAGGTTCCGAGCACACATCAGTAAATCACTGAGAGCAAGGGGGAACTGGAGTCAGAAAATGTGATGAGATTGAAGGTGGTGATAACTGCCTCATATTGGTGTTGGGATTAGAGGTCCATGCATAAATAAGACTTTGATTCCCTTCTCCCTGGCTCCAAGTAGGTAACTTGGTGGAGATTTGACGTGTTTCTGGGCTGGGAGGTCCTGGAACATGCAAGATGCTAAGATGGGGGCTTTGATTTGGGAGGAGCTAAGAGATTCAGGGCAGACCTATGTTAATCCAAGGGCTGATGGACAGGTAATACCTGGGGAAGGTTCTAAGTCCAGCGCACACTTCCAGAGGCTCTTCTCCTGGCTGGGATTTTCTTCTTCATGAGCAGTTGCCAAATTATAGCTACACAGATCAGGCACCCACAATCTGTACTTCCCTTCCAGGACCCCAGATGATGAGGAGGTGTTTTACGTATCTTAATTCTTTGATTGGAACACTTTAAAAAAGAAAGCAGGGCACAGGGGTCTTATATGAGACAGTTCCTCCAACCAAGGACCATATATGGATATGGCCTGGAACCCCTGCTCAGATGTGGCCCATGATAGCTCATTGTCGAACTGAAGACCCTAGTAAGGGAAACAGGGACTGTTTCAGTCTTGAACTTGATGGCTGACTCTTCGACCCTCCCCCATACATGCCAGGGAGTAACATCCTGGCTAGATCCCAGGGGAGGGCATTGCAGCCAGCCCTGAGGAGACAAGATGATCTGGGGTCAGATGGAAGGGGAGGAGATCCTCCCCCGTTGGTGGACTTGGAGAGGGAGGGGAGGAGTTGAGGGAGGGTTGGGGAAGGTGGGAGGGAATGAGGGAGGGGGCTACGCATGGGATGCAAAAAAACCTAACCTGTGATTGATATAAAAATAAATAAATTTGAAATTAGAGGAGGATCCAAGATGGCTGCCACGAGAGAACACTGTGTCTGAGGAGTAGGAGAGCAGAAACAACGCAGCGACCAGGAGACTGAACTCTGGGACCTAAAACG
>CM053742.1:92857251-92879678 GCA_028658305.1 Pachyuromys duprasi | reverse complement strand
AATTAGGAATAGTGATTCCTCAAGACCCAGCTATACCACTCTTAGGCATATATCCAAAAGATGCTCAAGTACACAACAAGGACATTTGCTCAACTATGTTCGTAGCTGCCTTATTTGTAATAGCCAGAACCTGGAAACAACCCAGATGTCCCTCAGTTGAGGAACGGATACCGAATTTTTGGTACTTTTACTCAGCAATAAAAAAGAGGAAAGCATGAAATTCGCAGGCAAATGGTGGGACCTGGAAATGATCATTCTAAGTGAGGTATCCCAAAAGCAGAAATAAACATATGGTATATACTCACTTATATAGACCTATAGGATAGGAAGGTCATGCTGAAATCTATACACCTAGGGAAGATACACAAGAAGGAGGACCCAGGTTGGTATGATCAATGCTCATTTAGATGAACTAATAGGATGGATATTGAATGGAGGAGAAAACAAGCAACAGGACAGGAGCATACCAAAGAGGACCTATGAAAGAATCAGTATAGCAGAGTATCAAAGCAGATATTAAGACTCACAAATATGTCCTTGGCAAAGGGCGGGAAGTAATAATAAAAATAAGGGAAGTTAGTGAGACTGGGGGAGAACAAGAGCTCCACAAAGATCAAACTGAGCAGGGCACAGGGGTCTTATATGAGACAGTTCCTCCAACCAAGGACCATATATGGATATAGCCTAGAACTCCTGCTCAGATGTGGTCCATGACAGCTCATTGTCGAACTGAAGACCCTAGTAAGGGAAACAGGGACTGTTTCAGTCTTGAACTTGATGGCAGACTCTTCGACCCTCCCCCATACATGCCAGGGAGTAACATCCTGGCTAGATCCCAGGGGAGGGCATTGCAGTCAGCCCTGAGGAGACATGATGATTTGGGGTCAGATGGAAGGGGAGGAGATCCTCCCCCATTGGTGGACTTGGAGGGGACGGGATGGGGAGGAGATGAGGGAGGGTTGGGGAGGGTGGGAGGGAATGAGGGAGGGGGCTACGCATGGGATGCAAAAAACCTAACCTGTGATTGATATAAAAATAAATAAATTTATTTAGAAAAACAAAATAAAAATGAAAAAAGAAACAATACTAAATTAAAAAAAAAAGAAAATGGATGTTAAATTGGAAAGACTGTGCTCTCCCATACCCACCAGCAGAACAGGTGATCTGAGCCAAGTTTATGTGGTCTCAGTGACCAACTGAAAGGATTTAGGTTCCTTTTGGTGCATGAAGCTCCTAGTGTCTCATGAGTATTTTTCTGGCGTTAGCAGAATGCCCTCTGAGAAATAAATGGATTTTGAAAACAATTACTTCGGTGTCTACATAGAATTGTCATCAGTAATATTTAGCTTCCATGTTATTCCCAAGGTTTGGAATATTGTTTCTGTGAATAATATCATCATAAGATTGTTCACATCCATTAGACAGACACAAAACAGCGATGCAAAAAAAATTGTTGTTCAGTTTCCCATTGTCTTGTATTAAAAGCCACCTAATAAAATTTATAGTTAGAGAAACCTTTTAGGCAGCACTCTTTGTATTTTTTATTAAGTCCAAACTCAGAGAATCTACTTAATGTCGATTTTGTTCCCTGATTATACTGAGCAGTATATTCTATTTTAAATCTGCTGGACATGATGATAAATTGATAATTGACCCCCAAGGCCATTATAAATAAAGCAGTGCTGTAAAAAACAAGAAGAAGAAGAAGCACAGCTAGTAAAAAAAAATTTTTGAAAATGTTTTTCAAATAAACTTGGAAACATGGAAACCTTTCTGTAGAGGCATCCTAAAATAAACACCTATACATATATCAAGATAATTTATATGATTATATAATAAGGTGACAATGACCATATTAGATACCATAGGATACCACAAAAAAAAAGACCAATGACAAGAAAGCATTATTTCTTTTGAAGCTGTTGGCTAGTGTGGACCCATAGATACTTCCAAACGTTAGAGATTATTTGTGCCCACCTCTTCTCAGCTCCATTCCTCTTGCTACAACCATCCCTCTTTTTTTCTCATGTTCTCTGCAGCTATTAAGGGTTATGCAGTGCCATCTGAAGATTTGGAGCTAGGAACCTCAGATGCGAGAGACCATGTGATGTTTGTCATTGTGGATCTAGTTTACTTTGTGTGACATACTTTTCCTGGGCAGATTCAATACACATCTATTGACTCAATAGGGAGCCCATGACAACCAAAGTACAGATACCACCAAAGTCCAACTATGTGAACCTCTGAGTTTTATTGGAGTTACTTACAGGAAGTAAGGGGTTACTTACAAGAGCAGAAATGACTCAAAGATAGCTCCATCACCAAAGCACACCCCAACATAAGTAACTGTTCACAAAAATGGAAACCCAGAGCAAACTGAACATCCTGAAAGAAGATCAAGAGGTTGGAGAGTATCCTTTGGACTCAGTTGCTCCAAAACTCTTCCAGGAAGTTGGACTTATACAACAGTATTTCCAGGGAGACATGAACAAACATCTACTCACCTCAAATAAGAAACCATGCATGATCATGAGTAGAAGAAACTTCATTTTGGGCTGATGTTGTAGTTCTGCTGGTAGCAGTGTGTGGTCAGCTTGTAGTGGCTAATACCTGTATTTCTGAGCCATTAGAGACTTAAAAGCAGGAAGATCAGAAGTTCAAGGACATCTTTGCTTCAGCTTTTTGCAGGCAGCTCGTCTAGTCTCAGGGTCTTATTTGCAGGTTGGTTGTCTGAGTGATTCTCAGTAATCTTTATTGTTTACTCCAGGGGAAAAGAGAACCTATTGAATTTGATCAGTTTTAGGGACTTTATGGAACTATTTTGAGTTGTTTACCTTCTACCTTAAAGATGCAATGTTTCAGTCTCAGAGGAAACTGCCTTCATTCAACATGATCTTGTCTAGTTCAGTCCTACAAATGGCTGCAAATTTTAATTTTTTCTTTAAAGCCGTATAGTATTCCATATTGTATATGTACCACATTTTCATTATGTATTTGTCAATCCAAGGACATTTAGGCTGTTTCCATTTCCCAGCTATTGAGAATATAAACAGCAATGAACATAGCCTAGCAAGTATCCATGGAGTAGAATAGTAAAATATCTATCTATCTATATCTATATCTATCTATTTATAGATAGATAGATATTACTATTCTCTCTCTAAATATATATATATATATACTTATCTGGATCATATGATTGATTTAAATGTATTTTTTAGATACATTTCTTAAATGTTGTAGAAGATGATTCTCTTAGCTAAACTTCCATGACATTCATTGGGTCAGCAGCGCTTACTGGCAAGACATCATTAGGATTGTTGACTGTTGATATTTTCTCATACGATGGGGTGTGAGAAACACTGGAGTCTCATCTGAGATTCCAGACATTACTACCAGCTGTTTCTGTGCAATCCCCCTCTAGTTGCATGTGGCCTCAGGGTCTGGGGGTTCTAAGGAGGTGCTAAAGTCTATAGGAGAGGAAAGGTTAACTGAATGGGCTCCACCTATACAGCAAGGTCATTATCCATACTTAAGACTTTACAATGTGACTGTTCTTGTTCTCCCATGATCCTCTTGATAAGCTCTTAACACTCTGAAGCAAGCTCAACGAATTCACTGGTTCCTCAACGTGGAATCATACTTGAGTTTGTCATTGGAACCTCATAAAGGGGAGATAGATGTTCACATATTCACATGAAAGGAATTTTCACAACACTTGGTCCCAGATTAAGCAAACCTTCCCGCCCCCCAGCTTTATTTTTAGGTTATATTTCCTATATAAATAGAGAGTAGTATGGGCTATTTTTAGAGACTTTAAAAAAACCCTATGTTCAGAAAATGAAGGACATAGAAAAAATTGTCCAATAACTTCCTTTATTAATGCTGTTTTCCACTTTAGAGACCATGTCATTATACACATGAAATATTGTACTGACATAATATTATATGGTATAGACATTGTAACAATTAAAAAATTTTAAAGGACTGAATGAAGAGATGTCTCAGTAATGAAGAGAACTTGATGCTCTTCCAGACATCACAGTTTGTATCCCAGCATTCAGGTCAGGTAGTTCAGAACTACCTGGAACTGTAGCTTAAAGATATTTGATGTCCTCTTCTAGCCTCCTTGGCAACAACACACATGGCACACACACACACACACACACACACACACACACACACACTTTCTCTCTCTCACACACACACAGAGTAAAATAAATCTTTTAAAACTATTTCAAGAACACATAATGAAAGCTTTTGCTCTTATCACACAGTTTCAGCAAGTATTATAATCAATGGGCCTTCTTGTTTTCATCCATTCCTCTAAATTTCTACTAAACTATGATTTTAAAATATTGGATTATTCCCAGCAGTCAGGGAGGCACAGGCAGGTTGATGTCTATGAGTTCAAGGCCAGCCTACTCTACAAAGTGAGTTCAAGACAGCCAAGGCTACACAGAGAAACCCTGTCTCAAAAAATTATTGGATTTTATCTTCTCTACTATAAAAGCAGGTGCCACACATGTTAATCATAACACTATTCTAGGGAACCGTGCACTACGATTTGCACTAGAAATTATAATAATGAGGTAGAGCACAAATCTGTTTTCAACATTCCAGTGAGAGATTGTACTATCTGCCACTGAGTTGCTCATAAACATTTGTATATGGTTCACATTTGAGATAATGTTGAATCTTGTTATTCATGCTGACAAATAAAATAAAGCCATACATTCCCAAGAAAATACCTTTTGACTTTGGAGTTGTGTCTTGAAATATTTTAATGTGAACTAACAGGAAAACTGAGCATAGTTTTCAAGGAGCTAACTCTACTGAAGGTTCTCTTCCTATATTTAGGTTTCTACACAAGAGTGAATATTTGAGGTAGCCATTCCATTGGACCTGAGATGGTCACCTGGGTACAAGTCATGCTGGCTCACTATTCTTGTTGTTTTTAGCAGACACCTCCTGTTTGCTTAGTTAAGCCTCCTGTTTTGCTCAGCTAACCTCCTGTTTTGCTCAGTTACACCTCCTGTTTTGCTTGGTTAATTTTCCTGTTTTGCTTGGATATGTTTACTTGGAAACCTATATAAGTGGTTTACTCTGTAATAAAAATGGCGCCTTGATCAAAATACTGTCTTGACGTCACTTCTTCGTGTTCTCTGTCTCTTTTAATTCCCAGCCCCTTGTGCAGGCGGTTACTATTGGTAGTCACGGGCGACTACAAATCTTTATATTTCTACACATTTCTTTTTTTTTTCACAAGTGGCAGAAAGCAAAGCAGGGCTTGCTGCCTATGCAAAATCTTAGCAAAGAGACCATAGGATACCAAACTTAAAAAAAAATAAAACTAAACTCAGAAAAACGAAATGGAAAATGGTAATGGTTTACAGATTAGCTCTTTGGAGAAGGCTCCTTGGTCTAAGGGTCATATGACCTACTTAATGACATCTAAGTCCCAAAGGCCTTGTAATTCTGTGGTGTCTTTGTGGGTTCTGTGGGCTTGTACTTGCACAGAATCAGAAATCAGAGATAGAGACACCCAGTTCCTACCCTATGAAAACATAAAGGTCTATTCCAGAAATGACTTTTTACTAGATGCAGAGGAAGAGGTGTATTTTTTTTTGTATTGCAGTGTTGAAAAGTGTTCTGAAAGTAAACTTGCAAGGTTTGTATCTTGCTTCTAAACCCATGAAGCCAAGAGTCTGTATATCATGCTTCTACAATTAAAAAGCCAGGCTACCCAAGATCAGATTACTGAAACTTTGGATTCTGTGAACAATGAGTGTAAACAGAAAACTGTTTTTAAAGTCCTCTAAGAGGGTTTTTTGCTCTTCTTCACTATAGCTGTCACCAGACAGCCACAGTCAGAAACTCATTTCCTTTTACTTATCAGATCAATCCCTTCCCTTTATCAAAGACTGTCCATGTTTTATTCCAACACCCACCAAGTTTTTTAGCAGGGAGAGACAGCAGGGAATCTCCACTGGCTTTTAAAAAACTGCCAACATTTATAGCAAATACCATAATTCCTCACCGTGGCTCACAAAGCCCTATAGGATTTCCTTTTGCTTGTTCCCCTATCCTATAACTTTCTATTCATTCACCAAGTACACTCCCAGTTTTCAGACAGACTTTCCCTCCATTTGTTAAGGGCAGCTCTCTCCATTACTTCTGCCAGAAATGTCCCCACACCTAACTCCTTGAAAACTATACAGCTTATTAATTTCCCTTATTTGGTTTCTAAAAAGTTATTCCTATATCCAGTGAAGTACCTCCCATTTTTCTTTTCTCTCTTCCTATATGTTTGTTCTTTACAACGTAGCAACCATTTCCTAATATGATGTTAAACATTGTAGATTTTTTAAATGTTATTATTTTTCAACCCAGAAAAAAACATATAAAGGTTTTTAACAACACAGCATAGAAACCACTCCATAATGAATGAAGAATGAAATCGCATACGCAGTCTGCACGTGTTCTACAAGGATGTCTCTCTCCAGCTCCACATGTCCTTCCATTTACAATAGAAAATGTACGCCTGACAATTGAAGACATGATTAATTAACGAAGGAGTTTCAATCTGAGCTTAGGGTCTGGCTAGCTTCAGAGAAAAGGGCCAGTTTTTTGAAACTTCCAATTGTCTGGGGATGCTTTATGGGTAATTTGAAATAACACTTGGGAGAAGGAATGGAGATGTGGGTGTTTTGCTTGTTCACTGTCTTTATCTTCTCTGTACACTAGAAGTAAACAACTAAAGAGGAGATAAGGGCTTTGTGGGGGGGGGATCAGGGAGAAAGAATTAGCTTCTTGTAAGTGGTGCTATGTAGTAATAAATTTTCTGGAAATATCTATTGCATTTGAAGAGACTGGACTTTTGCCAGACTTTGCAAGCAAGTTAATAATATACCTTGAGATCACTTAAGATTATGTTGTTAACTGCAATCCTACTGTGTACCTAGCCTGTTTAAGTTTAACCTGCCTTTAAGGAAACAATGTATGATGCACTGGATTTTTTTAAATAACAAATGCCAATGCACAGGTTTAACCTTAAATTATGTATTCTTTAATGGTTCTTACCCAGAATAATGTATGTGTGGATATGTGCATTTGTGGTAATCATTTGCTGAAAGCAGCAAACAAGTTGAAGATAACCTTAAACAAAACAAATATTCCACAAGTATTAGAAGCACAGTGTGGATATAGGTTGAACCTATATTGAGTGCTATACTGGGTTAGTTGAAGCCAGTAAAGTAATTATATATCTTGTAAAAAGTATGTTAAAGATTTATGTTGTTTGCTTGTTTGTTTTCCTTGCCCAAGGTTAGGCCACAAACAACCTGTGACAGGCAAGGTAAAGCTTATATATTTGGGTTTTTCATGGGTTTAGCTTCAGGAATTTCTGAGTAGGATGTTTAAATGTGAATTTATTTTCCAGTTCCCAAATCCAACACAAGGGCTTGTTTATTAGTAAGGCTATTAAAAGCCTAAGAGTGGTATCCCTGTGTAGACCTGAATAAAGATTCTTGTAAAAAGGAGTTCTCCATGTTTTCCCCATACAATATTTTCTGTACTGTTCAATACATACAGACTAAAGCCCTTTGTTAGGAACAGTCAATAGGAAGAGATCAGATATGTACAAAAGAGCAGCAACATAGACATATCACAGACACCAGATTACACACAAGCAAAGGACACAGGGAGAGACGTAGACAGTTTAAATTGGGCTTCACTCTTAGACAAACTACACCAAGAGGAAGAAACTTTTTTTTCATTCCTTAAAGTGACATTGAAACATTTTGTTGCCCCTCCAACCTGAGCTGGAGAACTAAAGAATAATACATTCTTTAATGTGTAGTTGACATAGGCAAGAAAACATTGATATTCCTGGACACTTATAAACCCTAGTTTCTCCCCCTTTTCATAAACACCAGATTCCAGGCACTTAAAGTCTTCAATATGTTTCCAAGCTTACTTGAGTATTCTGCCAGCAAATGACTTTAATTTCTACCTTTTATTCCCTTCTACTTTGACAAAAGTAGTTTTCACATAACATTTCCT
Source organism: Pachyuromys duprasi (assembly GCA_028658305.1). Lineage (NCBI taxonomy): Eukaryota > Metazoa > Chordata > Mammalia > Rodentia > Muridae > Pachyuromys > Pachyuromys duprasi. Next base: position 92,871,614 of record CM053742.1, on the reverse strand, counting down.
TTTCCTTTAATGACATATCTCATTAAAGCCCTTATCCCCACTTGACTCAATATATCTGCATTGTAGTTATCAGAGCTGGTTAAAGTTGTGTAAAATATATGCAAAATCAAATTTATTCTTTGCCATATTCACACTGCCTTCTGAAAATGCTGTGGGGTTGTTGGTTATCACTATTTATTATTAATTTATCTTTTAGTTAAACAGTGGTTATTCCTAAACCAGCTGTATACCCAAATCACCACACAGAAACTAGGATTATTTAGTTAACCTAGAGCACAATGCTGGGCAATAATTACTCCATCCTAAACCTCCAAGCCTGCATAGTTCCCTACCAATCAGAGTTCCCACATTATACTTGTTTTTAGTCATATCTTAGGTCCAGTTCATCTCTCCTCATGGTTCCAAGTCCTCTCCTGCTGATCTCTGTTCTCTGACTTCTCCTACTGGCCTTTTTCTCCTCCCCTCTGGAACAGGATGTCCCACCCTATTCTCTCCATTGCTCAACATTGACTAGTTGTTTAATTGAAAATACAAAGAACAAATGGTGGCATGTTTACACACACTTACAAAAACAGGTGATGCTTAGAATAAACATCACAATGCAATGTCCGGATTGAAAGCAGATGAATGAACAAGGGTAAATTGTATACATTCCACATGAACATTATACCAACATTTCCCCTTTAAAGTCCAATAAAAGGCTCCTTTTCTTTCAATAAAATAATAATAATAATAAAACAGTTATTGTAGTCGCCCACGACTACCAATAGTAACAGCCTGCACAAGGGGCTGGAAATTAAAAGAGACAGAGAGCACGAAGAAGTGACGCCAAGACAGTATTCTGATCAAGGCGCCATTTTTATTACAGAGTAAATCACTTATATAGGTTTCCAAGTAAACATATCCAGGCAAAACAGGAGGTATAACTGAGCAAAACAGGAGGTTAGCTGAACAAAACAGGAGGTTTAACTGAGTAAAACAGGAGGTGTCTGCTGAAAACAAAAAGAATAGCGAGCCAGCATGACTTGACGCATGTGACCATCTCAGGTCCAATGGAATGGCTACCTCAAGTTATGAAAACTCTAAAGAAAGATTTACATGTGCAATGTCCTGTCCAAGTGCATTTGGCAACCTAGGAGAAAGTATCTGATTATCCTATCTTGACAAGTTTAGAGTTCTATACCTAAATTCACTTTTATCTGTATTGGTATTACCTATATGAAAACATTTTCTTAAATTCTAAACAACTTAAACTTGATTGTGTAACTATAACTATTTGGTAATCAATCCCACCAGAGACTTGAGAAGGAATAAAATTAGTTACTGGAGTAAATAGTAAGTGAATGTTAACAGCTTCCAATAAATAAAGAAATGACAGAGACAGTTTGGTGCCTGAACAATCACCCAAAATTCTCAATAAAGTTGGAGCATCATATTCAGCCTTCTGGCTCAGAATATTTGACAGACATATATGTGAAGCAGGAACTATTTAGGACTTGCTTACCCTGTCTTGGCAGAGTGGAGCAGTCGGCTTGTCCTGCATTTAAGCTTGCCCATTTTTGGCAAAATTCGGTCTGTCATAAAACGAGGGTATTTTTTGTTTTTCCTGGCTAGCTCATTTGCCATATTTGAAGACATCTTCATACAGAGATTCTTCAATGCTCATCATAATCTTTGAGGAAGGCTGGGTGCTGCCAGGAGATGACCTATCTCATTGTCAAAGAATCTTTAAAATAATAAAGACATTTTAAAATGCCATATTCTGTAGGTCTCTGAAGTCTTTGAAGACTTACCTCTTTTTATGTAATCAGCCTGTCTACAGAATCATATCTGTTAAACCTAGGATGTATAATCCTGTGATAAATTAGACTAGTGTCCGACATGACTATGAGTTGATTAACTAGCAATTAACTTGCATTACCTTAATACCCTAAACATTTTGTAATAACAGTTTAAAATATTGGAAGTAACCTTGAATTTGTATCAATATACTTAAATTCACCAATATATTAAAAATAAACTTATTTTTGCATCAATATACAAAATCCTATACCAGTATTAAAAATAACCTTATTTAAGAATAACAAATATAGTCTTAAGTTGAGTAGATTCAATAATCTACGTTTGTCTTATTATTTCTATAAGATATCCCTGTATTCCCCTTTCTTTCTTTTCAACCCCTTTTCTCCTTATCTAAGAAAGAAAGAGAAAAGAAAAAGGAAAAGAGGGAAATCCCTGAGTCTAACCTTGTTTTTTTCTCTGAAAATGACCATTAAAAATGCATAACCATCTCTCAATGACAATAAACATTCACAGCCACAGAAAACAACCAAAAACCTACCCAACAGCCCTTAAAGGAAATTGTACACCATTCTCATGAATTTTTCTTGTTAACTTTTTGGATGCGCAGAAATCCTATTAGGGGGCCCAAAGGAAATTGGAAAAAAAATTGGTTAATTAAGCAAGCATTAACATTTGTGGTCCAGTCTTTGAATTTTGAGAAATTTCAGGCTTAATAGATAGAAGTCCTGTTTGGGACAGTCTAAACTGCTGGACCAACTAAGATTAGTAGCTTTCTTCAAAGCTCTCTTGAGAGCAGGCTTTAATGAGAAACAGCAATTGAAGCAGTTGAGGCAGAAACAATCAGAATGCTGGAACATGCAAGATGTTGCAACAGATGTGTCAACTTCTCAGCATGTAGGGAGGATGAATTCTGTAATGTTTGATCCAACATCTCTGGTGTTTAGTCCCCTTGTTCTGCAAACATAAAATTTCTCACAAGCATTATATAGTCCTAAAATTATAAATGTATAAGGTGTGCAAGATGAAACTAACAGTAAATCTGTCTTATCTATGCCAATTAAAAGAATGGCATAATAAATTTTATTGGTCATCTACTGTTGAAGTTCTGGCTAGAAGCTTTTTTTTATGTCTCAGTCAGTTTTAGAGGTGTTCCCATGTGAAGGGATCATCAATTTATGTTACCTGGTTTGTTTAGTCTGCTTGATTTCTCTCTTTTTTGTGCGTGACCAAGAACTTCAGGTTGTCTTCTTCTATCATTTGTGATTTTTATTAGTTTTATGGAAGTTATAATTTCTCTTTTCCTGTATGATATACGCAAAACCTCTTTCCCAGTGTAACAAATTTCCTGTTCTCCATTTTGGAATTAGGATCTTTATATGCTGGCTCTAATTCAGCAGTTCTTTCTAAATTCCATTGTTTCTTAGCAGGTGTGTTATTTATCTCAGTTAAACATTTTTAAATTGATAAATCATTATTTAATCTATTTTGGGGAAATATTATATTTCCATTCTGTGTTATGACCATCTTTTTAAAATTACTGTTAGATATTTTTATAGCTGTTTGACCTGTAAGATTACAAGTTATATCTGTAATAGGTTTCATGTCATAATGTCTAAAATATTGTTGAATTCCAATGGATATACATGCTGAAGCACTGCTATCATCCACAATTTTCAAGGGCATTTCCAAAACATTCACCAACTGTAACAAATGTGTAACCTTAAAATCATGCTCTCCAGAACTTAAGGCCCATCGGAATTCTGAAAATGAATCTATGGTGCATGTACTTCAGTTCTCCAAACTCTGTAAAATGGAGCACACCAGCCACTGTATGACCTTTTTCCAAGACAACACTAAATGGATCTGCATTTCTACTTTAGCATATAGACCTCCATCAACTAATTGAACCTTAACAATATACATACAATATCCAGTCTGACCAAGTTGCCCTATAGCTGAAGACTTTCTCTCCAGCAAAATGGGCTGCCATTTTGCAATATCTTCAAGCCTCTGTGGACTTTTCTCATTTGGAACCTCCTCTTTTCCTGTTATCATAAGTACCAGATTGGATTGCTCTGAAAGCTCTCTATTTTGATTCAAAGATTCCTCCAATTTAGCATCTGTTTTCTCAGTCTCTTCATTCTCCGACTCTGTCTTATCCTGATCTTTCCCAAAGAGGATATACAAAACTGAAATCATCAGTTGCTGGTATAATGTTCCTTTGGAATGTATACACCTTACCCTTGTTCATTCAAATGCTGATTTCTCACCCCCGCCCCCACTCTCTGGTTTCAATCCAGATATTGTATTGTGATATTTATTCTAAGCATCCTGTCTCAACTCTGCATAAACAAAATAAAGCAACTAGACACAATGTTGAGCTGGGAGGAGCCAGAGGACAGGAAAGAGTGGGAGGAGAGAGAGCTGGAGGAGAGTTCATGGAAAGAGGTGGAGAGATGGACTGGACCTAATATATCACAAAAAACAAGTATAATGTGGGAAATCTAAATGTTAGGAAACTATGAGGGCTTAGAGGTTTAGGAGGGAGTAACTATTGCCCAGCATTGTGTTTTAGGGTAACTAAATAAACCCAGTCTCTGTGGGGTAATTTGGTTATACAGCTGCTTAGGACTAACAGCAGCAGTACCAGAAGATACATCATTAGTAAACATTAATAGTTTTTTTTTACAACAAATGGCCCCCAACTAACCTAAGTATCCACACCCTTTAAATCATACTTTTTCATAGTTTGGTGGGGGGAATAAGCTCCCAGTAATAAAACCCAAATTTAAAAACTAAAAACACCCAGATCAGTTACTGTTTCTTTAAGAGAGACTCTTAAACAGGCCCAGGAGCAAAAGACAGCCTCCTGTGGGCAGACCTGAGACTTAACAAAACTGGCTGCTGCTACAGTTTTAACTGAGGGGTAAACAAGCATAGCTCCTTTGTACTGTGGCTGGCTCAACCGGCTCAGCTCCACAGCCATGACAGGAAAGAAAGAAACTGGAGGCAGACAAACCTCTAGACAGAGTTTGGCCTAAACTGCATCTAAAATGAAAAATTGCCATGGCAGAGGGTGTTTTAATCCCTTTTGGCTACGTTTTGGCTGTCATAGCCATGGATGTTTAATGGTGTTGGTTCTTCTCCATACCTTCTCCAAAAACAGGTGAAAGAAAAAAAAATGAGGAAAAAAAAAACCAAGGATTGGGATACAAAGTTACAGACAAGAAAAAAGGCGCTCTTCTTAATAATTAGATTAATAACGGCTAAAATCCAAAGCTCTCTGACTGCAAGATACTTGTCAGCTCTTTCTGGTAAGGGTCCACCAATTTACTAAAACATCAACTAAATTCGAAAAAATAACCAACTGGACTTTGTTACAGCGTAAATTGGCACAACTGACCCCAAACTTAAAATTTTCTTGTCTGTTTGTTTGATATTCATTTAAAGGCTTTGAGTTACAATGATACTGATTTAAAAAATATATAAATATCTAAACAAGTTGGTGAAGGCACATGCCTTTCTTCCCAACACATAGTAAAACGAAACAGGCAGATCACTGAGTTCAGGATCAAGCTTACTTACATAATAAAAGCCAGGATGGTAACTCCTGCTGTTTAGCCATTTGCAGAGATACTCTAAGAATTAAAATGACAAAATTTTCCTTAAGGTTACCATGTAAATTCGTTTTTCTTAACAATAGATATTGTTTCCTTACTGCTCTAAAGGTTGGATTCACATCATTTTTAGGTTTATGTAAAGAGAGATAATGTCACATTGCTCTGGAAACTGCCTTATCCTTTTAAACGTGAGACATTTTCATGGGGAAAAAATGTTGGTCGTGCCTAGATAAAAAAAAAAAGCCACAAGAGGCATGCAAGTGGAAAAGTACACACCAACTTAGTTTAGTCCTAAAAACTCAAAAATTCTATTCATATGTTTAAAAAACAAAAATGTCCTTCCCTTATCAATAAGGGGAAAGCCAAAAAATAGCCAAAACCAATGTAAAAGCCCAGGTACAAGATGCTTAGGATATACTTAAATGCTAAGGGTAAAAGAGTTTATATGCTAATGCTAAGAGAGTTTAAATAAAGTTTGGCTATAAAGGCGTAACTGTCTACTCTGAAAAAAAGGGGGGCACAAGCCAAAAAATAGCCACAACCAATGTCAAGTCCAGGTACAAGATGCCTAGGGTATGCTTAAATGCTAAAGGTAAGGGAGTTTAAATAAAGTTTGGCTATAAACGCATAAGTGCCCATTCTGTATAAACAGGGGGATAGGACAAATAGCTACAACATATATAAAAATCTAGGGTTAAACCTCTAAACAGGTACCAGATACCTACAAAATGCTTATATAAAGTTTACTTAAAACATGTGTTTTCTATTGCTCAAGGGAACCAGCTTGTCTCTAATGGGAGGCTTTTCTAGGGAAATAGGTAGCAACTTGGCCTAATACAATAGGCACCCAAGAGCCCAAAAAGATATTTTAATCCATACAACCTTGTTTTGATTTCAACATGATAATGATTTTATGTTCAATAATAATGGTAACTTACATTGCTCTGATCCCTTTACATGATAACAACTCTAAAACTGATAAAAAAAATGTCTAGCCGGAACTTCAACAATACTTGGCCAATAAATCCTTGGCTATGATATCCTCAAAATGTATTATGCTAACCTTTTAATTGCATAGATAAAATTGGCTTACAGTTTAATTTCATCCTGCACATCTCATACATTTACAATTTTAGAACTGTATAATGCTTTGAGAAGTTATATGTTTGCAGAACAAAAGAACTGGACACCAGAGATGCTGGATCAAACCTGACAGAATCATTCTTCAGCATGCTGAGACATTGACACATCTGTTTCAGCATCTTGCATGTTTCAGCATTCTGCTTTTTCCTGCCTCAACTGCTTCAATTGCTGTTTCTCATTAAAGCCTGATCCCAAAAGAATTTTTTAAAGAAAGCTACTAATCTTAATAGGTCCAGCATTTTAGACTGTTCCAAAGAGGACTATTATTAAGCCTGAAATTTCTCAACATTCAAAGACTGGACCACAAATGTTATTGCTTGCTAAATTAACCATTTTTCCCAATTTTGTTTGGGCCTCCTACAGGATTTCTACATATCCAAAATGTCAGCTTGAAGAAATCTATGAAAACAATGTCCAATTTTCTTTAAAGGGGGTTGGGTATGTTTTTGGTTGTTTGCTTTGGCTACGAGATTTCATTGTCATTGGGAGACATGTTTATTATTATTGGACTTATTCAAAGTGAAACAAGGAATATACAGGATATCTTATAGGAATAGAAAAAAGGTATATTATTGAATCTACTCAACTTAGGGTTTTATTTGTTATTCTCAAATAAAGTTAATTTTAAGTCTGGTATAGGATTTTCCATACTGACGCAAAAATAAGTATTTTGATACATTGGTATAAGCTTTAGTATATGGATACAAATTCAAAGTTACTTCAAATAATTTTAAACTATTAAAAACTGGTTAGGATATTAGATATGCAAGTTAATTGTTAGTTATTCAACTCATAGTCATGTCAGACACCAGTCTACTTTATCACAGGAGTATACATCCTAGGTTTAACAGATAGATATGATTTTATAGACAGATGGATAACATATAGAGAGGTAAGTCTTCAAAAACTTCAGAGACCTACAGAATATGACATTTAAAAGTGTCTTTATTATTTTAAAGATTCTTTGACAATGAGACCAGACCAGGCAGCACCCCAACTACCTCAAATAAGATAATGAGCATTGAAGAACCTCCATACGGAGATGGCCTCAAATGTGGCAAACGATCCACTTGGGTAAAGAAAATACCCTCACTTCATGACAGACAAATTCTGCCGAAAATGGGCAAACTTAAATGCAGGACAAGTCGACTGCCAAACTCTGCCAAGACAGGGTAAGCAAGTCCTAAATAGTTCCTGCTTCACATATATGTCTGTCAAATATTCTGAGCCAGAAGGCTGAAGAGGATGCTCCAACATTATAAGGAGTTATGGGTGACTGTTCAGGCAGCAAACTGTCTCTGTCATTTTTTTATTTTTTGGAAGCTGCTAACATGCACTTCCTATTTACTCTAATAACTAATTTTATTCCTTCTCAAGTCTCTGATGGGGTTGAAGACCAAACAGTTATAGTGCCACAATTAAGCTTAACTAGTTTGAAAGTTAAGAAATGCTTTCATGTAGGTACTACCAATAAGGAAAAAAGTTAATTTAGGTATAGAACTTTAAACTTGTCAACATAGATAGGATAATCAGATACTTTTTCCTAGGTTGCCAACCTAACAGTTTTCATAATTTCATAATTATTATTATATTGAAAGAAAAGGAGCCTTTTATTGGACTTAAAGAGGGAAATGATTCAAAGATTCCTCCAACCTCCGTTCTATGGCCTTTAATTTAGCATCTGTTTTCTCAGTCTCTTCATTCTCCGACTCTGTCTTATCCTGATCTTTCCCAAAGAGGATATACAAAACTGAAATCATCAGTTGCTGGTATAATGTTCCTTTGGAATGTATACACCTTACCCTTGTTCATTCAAATGCTGATTTCTCACCCCCGCCCCCACTCTCTGGTTTCAATCCAGATATTGTATTGTGATATTTATTCTAAGCATCCTGTCTCAACTCTGCATAAACAAAATAAAGCAACTAGACACAATGTTGAGCTGGGAGGAGCCAGAGGACAGGAAAGAGTGGGAGGAGAGAGAGCTGGAGGAGAGTTCATGGAAAGAGGTGGAGAGATGGACTGGACCTAATATATCACAAAAAACAAGTATAATGTGGGAAATCTAAATGTTAGGAAACTATGAGGGCTTAGAGGTTTAGGAGGGAGTAACTATTGCCCAGCATTGTGTTTTAGGGTAACTAAATAAACCCAGTCTCTGTGGGGTAATTTGGTTATACAGCTGCTTAGGACTAACAGCAGTAGTACCAGAAGATATGTCAATAGTAAATATTAATAGTCTTTTACAACAATCAGTGAAAAAATTATTTGTATGCAATAAGAAACAAACTCAAATGGTATCCAGAAGCACTGTTATTGTGTCTTCCTCCATTTTCAACATAGAAAATTATCTTTTAAAATCTCAACACCATTCCCTAAGGACTTTACTTTCTTAGACCCAGCTTCCTTTCAGACCTTACCAGTTCAGATGCTTGAGGATTCTCTGTCTGTCTCTGGCTCCTGCTTCCAGGGAGAGGAATTTTTCCTGCCTTCCTCACTGGATCCTGACCCCTTCCTCACTCTGAGAAGTTATTGGGTCCACAAATATTTGCTCCTCAGACTGGCAAGAACCCCTTCTCGAAGGGTTTAAACTTTCTGCCTTGGCGAGCAAAGTCTGGCTTTGAGAAGCTGCCTTGTTAAAGAGCCACTTTTTTTCTATCAAAGAAACTGCCTCTCTGGGGTTTGTATGTATCATTTTTTTCTACAGCCTGCTTGCTGCCTTGCTGCTCTGTGGCAGGTTTGTCAAATCAGGAATCTGTAAGCTCCTAGTTTAAGAACTTCCTTTGCTTTGATTTTAAGGACGTAACTAAGAAACTGCTCTATAGTTTTACTTTCTACACAAGTTCTTGCTAGATTAATGTAAATTCTGCCTCATGTTGGTACATTTGTTGTTGATTGTCAGTATTAATTATTGATTTATCTTTTAGTTAAACAGCAGTTATTCCTAAACCAGCTGTATACCCAAATTATCACACAGAGACTAGGATGCATTTAGTTAACCTAGAGAACAATGCTGGGCAATGATTACTAAATCTCCAAGGTTGCATAGTTTCTTACCATTCATATTTTAGACATTATACTTGCTTCCAGTCATATCTTAGGGCCTGTTCATCTCTCCTCATGGCCCCAAGTCTTCTCCTGCTGATCTCTGCTCTCCAACTCCTCCCACTCTCTTCTTTCTCTTTCCCTCTGCACCAGGATGTCCCACCCTATTCTTTCCATTGCTTAGCATTGGCTGGTTTTTTAATTGAAAACACAGAGAATGGGAAATCCAAGATGGCGCATCTACCTCACACCTTATCTGAGGGGCACAGGATCTGAAACTCAGAAAAAAATTGGTGAGTAGAGGGGCAGCTGAAGCCAGAAAATCAACATTGAGGCTTCCTGGACTACAGGGGGACAACCTGCGAGCTGAGACCATTTGAATCCAGGTCACCTGCGGACATCTCCGGGGACTGAAAATGGTGAATATTCACACCCCCCCCTTGAACTTGGCCTTAACCCAAGCACGGACTTCCTCCTGCAGTGGAGGCAGCATTCAGTACCCTCTGCTCCAAGCAAGGATCTCCCAGCTCACTAACTGAGACAGCAGATGTGGGCCTCTGGGTTCCACAGTGGTGGGCTGCTGTACAGGCATCCCAGGTCTACAGCAGGGGCAGCGGGGTGGCAACTAGCCCTCCAGAAGCCTCCATGATCTGAGACTGAGGCAATAGAAGTGGCTACCCCAAGTAAGGGTCTCCCCACCCCATGGAAAAACAGTGGACACCACTGAGGTGACTGATCTCCTATACTCTCATTTGTCTCTGCAGGCCCAAATCTGAGAGTAGAGAACAGGGGGGAACCCCTGTGCTTTTTGATTAGGCCTGCTAGCGAGTGAGTACTCCTTCAAGTGAGTGCAAGTGGAACCCCAGATTCCAGGCTCCCTCTACTTTAGCAGCCAGACATCGGATCCCTCCCACCTACACACCCACTGTGGGCAACATAGGGATTCTTGGGAAAGAAAACGTTCTCAACATTGAAAACCCTGATCTGTGGGTCTACCCGTTGAGTCCATGCAAACGATTCCTGGAGCCCAGACAGATCTGAATACCTGAAAGACAGAACAAACAGCCTATGGGCCACTGAGGTATTCAGGCCACCTGTGCATGCACATTGCACCCACAGACAGTGCCAGTACCTGAAACCCCTCCTGAGCATAAGCCCTACACTCCAAGTACCTACACACTATAGCACCCTGTCCTTCAAGGCACACTGTCACACACGTGCACACACACATACACACACACTTGCTCACCTGCACTTGTGCACCTGGGCCTGCGACCTTCCTCCCTTAGCTACACTCGAAACACAAACGTCCACTCTCATACATGTGGATATGTCTCATCTTCCTGAAGAATACTCCAGACACCAGAGAAAGTGGACCAAGTCTGAAGTACAGACTCCAGAAATAAACAAGGAAGTTTACAGATAAGCATACGGCTAGAGGTCAGCTTAAGAATACATCTAATAAAAATCAGGACATTATGGCTTCATCAGCCACCACCCAAAAAATCAACGGACATGCTAATTCATTGGAAACACAGGAAAAAGATCTCAATTCTAGGCTTATCCAGATATTTGAGGCACGTAACAAGGAAGATAACAAAGCTCTCAAAGAAATACAGGCAAAAAGAGCCAAACAAATAGAAGCACAGCTAGAGACACGAGTAGAGGCATATAGAGAGGAAACAATGATCTCAAAGAGATACAGGCAACTACAGCCAAACACAGAGGCACAAATAGAGGCACAATTAATGGCATATAGAAAAGAAATGAACAAAAAAATAGAGGCCTTCATGGAAAGTCAGGAATACACATTAAAATAGATGAAGAAAATGGTGCCGGATATGAAAACAGAATGAGAATCAATAAAGAAAATATAAACAGAGGAAACCCTGGAGCTAGAGAACTTAGAGAAAAGATCCTGAACTGCAAAAGTAAGCATCACCAATAGAATACAAAAGATGGATAAGTAAATCTCAGGCACTGAAGATATACTTGCAGAAATTGATACATCTCTTAAAGAAAAAGTAAAATCAGAAAAGTTCCAAATACAAAACATCCAAGAAATCAAGGATGCCATGAAAAGACAAGATCTAAGAATAATAGGAATAGATGAAAAAGAATATTCCAGGCTCCAAGGTCCAGAAAATATTTTCAAGAAAATCATGGAAGAAAAATTTCCCAACTTAAAGAAAGTGATGTCTATAAACATACAAGAGACCTACAGAACACCAAATAGACTAGACCAGAAAATAAGCTCCTCACGTCACATAATAATCAAAACACTGAATCCACAGGAAAATAAAAATAAAAAAAAATAAAAGCAGCAATGGAAAAAGGCCAAGTAACATATAAATGTGGACCTATCATAATCACACCAGACTTCTCAACAGAAACTTTAAAGCCAGAAGGGCCAGGGCAGATGTCATGCAGACTATTATACGCAACAAAGCTTTCAATCAACACAGATAGAGAAAACAAAATATTCAATGACAAACATAACTTTTACACAATATCTACACAGCAACCCAGCCCTACAGAAGATACTAGAAGAAAAACTCAAATCCAACAAAAATAACTACACCCAGAAAAACACAGGATAGGAAGAGCTTCACACACACACACAAACCCTAAGAAGAAAACAAGCATTGAAACACAGTATCACCACCAAATCCACAATAAAAGGAACTAACATTTATTGATCACTATTATCTATCAGCATCAATGTACTCAATGCTCCAATAAAAAGACACAGACTAACAGAATGGTTGCAAAACAGGATCCAACATTCAGCTGCATCCAAAAAACACACCTCACCAACAACACTACTTCAGAGTAATGGGCTGGAAAAATGTTTTTCAAGCAAGTGGACCCAGAAAACAAGCTGGGGTAGCTATCCTAATATCTAATAAAATAGATTTTCAACCAAAATTAATCAAAAAATATGAGAAGGGGGACTTCATTCTCATCAAAGGAAAAATAAACCTGGAGGACATCATAATTCTGAACATCTATGCTCCAAATACAAGAGCACCTACAACTGTAAAAGAAACATTAATAAACCTTAAATCACACATAGTTCCCAACACCGTAATAGAGGCAGACTTCAACACTCCACTCTCACCAAGGGACATATCATCTAGACAGAAGCTAAATGTGGAAATAATGACACCAGCAGAGGTCCTAAATCAAATGGACCTAATAGATGTCTACAGAATGTTTCACCCAAACGCGAAAGAGTATACCTTCCTTTTAGCACCCATAAAACCTTCTCAAGAATTGAGCATATACTCTGGCACAAAGCAAGCCTCAACTGATACAAGAATATTGAAATAACCCCTTGTATCCTCTCAGACCACCATGTCATGAAACTAGCCCTCAACAACAACAGAAATAACAAAAAGCCTACGTACATATGGAAACTAAACAACTCTCTACTCAATGACAGAATGGTCGTGGAAGAAATGGAAAAAGAGACTTCCTATAATTCAATGTAAATGAAGGTACAACTTAACCAAACCTATGGGACACAATGAAAGCAGTGCTAAGAGGAAATTTCATAGCACTAAATGCCTTCAGAAAGGAGCTGGAGACATCTCATACAAGCAACTTTACTGCACACCTAAAAGCCATAGGGAAAAAAAAGAAGCACACACACCCAAGAGCAGTAGACAATTGGAAATTATCAAACTCAGAGCTGAATTCAATGATTTAGAAACAAAGAAAACAATTCAAACAATCAATAAGACCATGAGCTGGTTCTTTGAGAAAATCAACATTATAGACAAACCCTTAGCCAAACTAACTAAAAGGCAGAGAAAAACTATCCAAATTAGCTAAATCAGAAATGAAAAGGACATAACAACACCCACCAAGGAAATCCAAGCAATCATTAGGTCTTACTACAAAGGCCTATATGTCACAAAATTTGAAAATCTAAATGAAATGGACAATTTTCTTAATATATCCCATTTCAAAAATTAAATCAAGATCAGGTAAATAGATTGAATACTCCTGTATCTTCCAAGGAAATAGAGGCAGTCATCAAAAGTCTCCCTTCCAAAAAATGCCCAGGGCCAGATGGTTTCAGCACAGAATTCTACAAAACCTTCAAAGAAGAGCCAACTCCAATTCTCTTCAAACTATTTTGTGGAATACAAAATAGAAACTAAAGGAACATTATTCATTCTACGAAGCCAGAGTCACCTTGATATCCAAACCACACAAAGACCCAACAAAAAAGCAGAACTTCAGATCTATCTCTCTTAGGAACTTTGATGTAGAAATACTCCTTAAAATACTTGCAAACACATACAAGATAACGTCTATCATGACCAAGAAAGCTTCATCCCAGGCATGCAGGGGTGGATCAATATATGGAAATCCATCAATGTGATCCACTGTATAAACAAAGTGAAGGAGAAAAACCACATGATCATTTCCTTAGATGCTGAAAAAGCGTTTGACAAAATCCAACACCCATTTGTGTTTAATGTCTTAGTGAGATCAGGAATACAAGGCACATACCTGACCATAGTAAAGCAAGCCAAAACCAACATCAAACTAAATAGAGAGAAACTTAAATCAATCCCACTGAAATCAGGGACAAGGCAAGGCTGCCCACTCTTTCCATATCTCTTCAATATAGTACTTGAAGCCCTAGCTAGAGCAATAAGACAACTAAAGGAAACAAGGTGATACAAATCAGAAAGGAAGATTTTAAAGTATCATTATTTGCAGACGATATGATAGTAT
>CM053742.1:92835904-92857151 GCA_028658305.1 Pachyuromys duprasi | reverse complement strand
TCATAACCACCTTCAGGAAAGTGGTTGTATGCAAAATTAACTAAAAAAAATCAGTAGCCTTCCTGTATACGAAAGACAAAATGGTTGAGAAAGAAATTAAGGAAACTACACTCTTCACGATAGACACTAATAACATAAAGTTCCTTGGTGTGACTCCAACCAAGCAAATGAAAGACCTGTTTGAAAAAAACTTCAAGTCTCTGAAGAAAGAAATTGAAGATGTCAGAAGTTAGAAAGATTTCCCATGCTCGTGGATCGGTAGGATTAACATAGTGAAAATGGCCATCCTGCCAAAAGCAATCTACAGATTCAATGCAATTCCTATCAAAATACCAACATAATTCTTTACAGACCTGGAAAGAACAATCCTCAACTTCATATGGAAAAACAAAAAAACTGGAATTACTAAAACAATCCTGTACAAAAACAAATCTCCTAGAGGTATCTCCATCCCTGATCTCAAGCTGTACTGCAGAGCAATAGTAATAAAAACTTCATTGTACTGGCATAGAAACAGAATGGTTGATTAATAGGATCGAATGGAAGAGCCAGAAATAAACCCACACACCTACGGATACTTGATTATTAACAAAGAAGACAAAATCATACAATGGAAAAAAGACAGCATCTTCAATAAATAGTGCTGGTCTAACTGGACATCTGCATGTAGAAAAATGCAAATAGATCCATAGTCATCACCCTGTGCAAAACTGAAGTCCAAGCAGATCAAAGACCTCAACATAAAACCAGACACACTAAATCTGTTAGAAGAAAAAATGGAGAAGAGCCTTGAACTTATTGGCACAGAAGAAAACTTCCTGAACTGAACACCAACAGTGCAGGTTCTAAGATCTACAATTAATAAATGGGACCTCATGAATCTGAAAAGCTTCTATAAAACAAACCACATTGTGTTCAGAACTAAATGACAGCCTACAGATTGGGAAATGATCTTCACCAACCTTATATCTGACAGAAGGCTCAAGAAGTTAAAAAACAACAAATCAATTAATCCAATTCAAAAATAGGGTGCAGAGCTAAATAGAATTCTCTACAGAGGAATATCAAATGGCACAGAAACACTTAAAGAAATGCTTAATGTCCTTAAGTCATCAGGGAAATGCAAATCAAAGGTTTCCTGAGATTTCACCTTACACCCATCATAATGGTTAAGATAAAAAAAACTCAAGCAACAATACATGCTGGAGAGAATGTGGAGAAAGGGGAACCCTCCTCCACTGCTGGTGGGAATGTAAATTTATACAACCACTCTGAAAATCAATCTGGTGCTTTCTCAGACACTTAAGAATAGTCCTTCCTCAAGATCCAGCTATACCACTCCTAGGTATATATCCAAAAGATGCTCAAGTATAGAAGAAGAGCATTTCCTCAAACATATTAGTATCAGCTTTATTTGTAATAGCCAGAAGATGGAAAGAACCCAGATGTCCCTCAGTTGAGGAATAGATATAGAAATTGTGGCACATTTGCACAATGGCATACTACTCAGCAATTAAAAACAAGGAATTCATAATTTGCATGCGAATGGTGGGAACTAGAAAAGATCATACTGAGTGAGGTAACCCAGAAGTAGAAAGGCACACAGGGTATATACTCACTTATAAGTGGATATTAGACGTATAACATAGGATAAACATACTAAAATCTAAAGAAGTTAAGCAAGAAGGAGGACGCTGGGTAAGATGATCAGTCCTCTCTCAGAAAGGCAAATGGGAGGAACATCTGAAGAGAGAGAAAACAGGGAACAGGACAGAAGCCTACCACAAAGGGCTACTGAAAATTTCTACCCAGCAGGGTGTCAAAGGAGATGCTGAGACTCATAGCCAAACTTTGGGTAGAGTGCAGGGAATCTTATGAAAGAATGGGGAGATAGAAAGACCTAGAAGAGACAGGAGCTCCACAAGCAGAACAACAGAACCAAGAAATCTGGGCACAGGGTTCTTTTCTGAGACTGAAACTCCAACCAAGGACCATTCATGGAGATAACCTAGAACCCCTGCACAGATGTAGCCAATGCATCTCAGTCTCCAAGTGGGTCCCCTTGTTCGGGAAATAGGGAATGTCTCTGGTATGAACTCAGTGGCTGGTTCTTTGATCACCTCTCCCTGAGGGGGTGCAGCCTTACCAAGCCATAGAGGAAGACAATGAGGCCAGTCCTGTGGAGACCTGATAGGCTAGGGTCAGATGGAAATGGAGGAGAAACTTCCCTATCAGTGGACTTGTAGAGGGACATCAGAGAAGATGAGGGAGAGAGGTTGGGATTGGGAGGGAATAAGGGAGGTGGCTCCAGCTAGGATGCATCACAATGCAATATCTGGATTGAAACCAGATAGTGGGATAGAGAAATCAGCATTTGAAGAAACAAGGGTAAAATGTATACATTCCACAAGAACATTATACAGACTCTATGGTGCTATGGCATTTATTGAGAACGTGAGCACAATAGAGGTGAGAACTCATTTCAGTTTGGCTGTTATTAAGCAAAAGAGATGGACTAGAAATCTCTTTTAAATCTCTCTTGGATCTGGACAAGAGTTTTCATGAGCAATCTGGCAAGTTGTGATGCTGAAATTGGAGTTGCCATGTAAGCCATGGTGACTACTGAAATCTAGAAATGAAAGATTATTAATATAGTCAGTTTAAGCTACTGTGTATGTGGAAATTCAATACAGTAGCAATAAGGACTTTACTGGAAGCAACTGGGTGTACAATACAGAGCCTAAGAGTTAGAAGTAGAATCAGCAATATCCTTGACTTGCAATCGAATTCCCTTGTAAACATTTATGTTTATAGCCATAGACTCGTCCTGCTTTCAGCCTGGGCCAGGAAAGATTCTTTTTTATAGTGGAGGATGGTATATGCAGAGACTCATACAAGGTTGATGTGCTGAAAGTACTCTTCAGCTCTCAGCCTTAAACAGGACATCAATATTGCCTTCTCCAAGGCCCAGGGAACATCATGAAAGAAAAAGTGGAAAGATTTTTAAAGCAGTAGGATTTTTTTGTGCACACGGCATGGCTGAACCTGTCATGAAGACCTGGACAATACCTGCACACACAGAAAAGTAACAAAGTTAGAAGGCAGACTAATTAGGAACAATGGGATTAGAAAGAGTGGTAATGGAGGTGATTATCACAGTATTTTGTGTACATATATGTAATTAATGATAATGAAAGGGAATATGTCCCTTCAACACCATAGGTAATGAAATAGCTATATATATATATAACTTTGAATAGTGCAACATGGACAGCTTCCAAGTCTATCCAGAGTCACCTGAATGGAGGAAATGGGAATGCAAACAGATACCCATAACATATGACAATCACAGGAAAATCACAATTTAACACTTATTCCTCTAATGAGAATATATATTCCAATTTCAAATTAAATTTACAGCACCATATGTGAAAAAATTTGATGTCCTAGATATCTATACAATCCATGTCGATGACAGAAACATCTTTGACAGATGGCAGTTTTAAATAATGTAGCTGAACCACAAAATTGCATGTGACACTCTGAGAAGATAACTGTGGACAAGGATGGCTTTAGGCATGCTTCCATCACAGTGAATTCCATGGTAGAAGCAAAAATGTGTAGAGTGTGATGATAATATGATGAGAAGGCCATGGTTAGGGCTTAAAAACACCCACCAATTTATTGTCTGATCTATGTCTGTTTGTTCTTCCACTTCACTTGTTATTGTAATGCAGGAATTACAATCTGGGAAGACTGAGACTCTTATATCAAATTTCAGTGTCCTTAGAAGTGGAAACCTGGAAAACCAGAGTCAATTGAAACTTCCTAGGCTTTTCCATGACGTGTCAAAGCCTGTTCCTGACCACTTGAATTTTCCACATTGACTATTCAATGGAGTACTTGAACTTCTTAAAAGGCAACTAGCACCACTGTAGTGTGAAATAAGAAGCTCCCAGGCTTTCTTAAAGGATATACTCAGAAACTACTCAACATTATATCCACTATATAATATGATCACAGAGCCAGCCCCAAATTCACTATGCAAAGTAACTGTATAAGGCGCGGAAATGAACAGACATCACTCACGAGAAGTCGTCACTGGAAACTAGCTAACACAGTGAGAAGAGAAGCTTGATATGCAAAAGATGTCTTCACTTCTACTCTCAGTGAATTTGTGGTGCATCAAAGATGGACAGGCAAAAAAGAAAAGGAGGAATGGACTGTTTTTGTCAAGGATAAAATGAATAGTGGCCTAGAAAGAAATAACGTAAGTGGATGGAGACTGTCAATTGTTACTGAGATTTAATGAAGCTGAGATGAAGACTGATAAATATCTGCTGGAGGTCTCTTGTTTACAGAAGATGCTTTGATAACACAGTAGTTCAGGAGTCGTCTGTGGAGTGAGTGTGATATGACTACAAGAAGCGCAAATGAAAGCACAAAGGGAGGGAATATGGAGAAAAAAATGAGGAAGAATAGATGATGATGATAAGTAGGTAGATAGGTACATAGATAGATGATAAATAGATTTATTAAAATATGTGCATAATGTCAGGAGCGGTGTTTTCTTCCTTCTTTTCTCCCAGAGCACTTAATGGTAACTACTCATACTAAGTGTTAATATATGCACATATGACAAATCATGAATACTATTGAAATAAAAATAACTCATTAAACTTAGCCACACTATAGAATTCTCTACTATAAAGGAGTTAAGCAGAATGTGCAAGTTCTGTTTTTAAACATTCTCAGTTTCTTTTCATTTTTAAAAATTCTGTGTGTGTGTGCATGTGTTTGCATGTGCATGTGAGTATGGCAGCCTGTGAAGAGGATCACCTGGAACTGGGGGATCTAGGCAGTTGCAAGCTGACATGTGAATGCTGAGAACCAAATTCTGGAGGCGCAGCAAGTGCTCTTAACCACTGAGTCATCTCTCCAGCCCCAAGTTCTGTTCTTGACCACACAACCCCACATCTTACTGTTAATTTTTTAAAAGCAAACTAGTAACAGTGTGACTTCTGAAACAATCTCTCCCCTGTTACTGAATTCTTTATATGTTAAAATAGTAACTTTTGTCCATTATTTATGTGGAAAATGTTTTCTTCCAGTTTGTCCTCAAAAAGTATTTATTTATTTATCTAATGTGTGTGGGTGTTTTGCCTACATGTATGTATACCACATGTGTGCCTCGTGTACACAGAAGCCAGAAAAGGGTATTGGCTCCTAAGGAACTATAGTTACAGCCATTTGTAAGCCACCATATGGATGCCTTGTATCTAACCCAGGTTGTCTGGTAAAGCAGCTATTGCTTTTAACCTCTGAGCCATCATGTCACTACATTAAAAATTTTTATGCTGTTCTTTTTTTTTCTTCATGAAGAAATCATGTTTTTGACTTGAGTTATATAGTCCCATTTCTCAAGTTATTTTTCTTTCCATTATATCTGGTTCTTAACTCACAGTTTAGCATCCTTTTCTAGAGTGTAGCTAAGTTTAATTAGCTATTTTTCTTTTAGTAGCATTCATGATTTGTCATATATGCATATGTTAGCACTTAGAATGAATCAGTTATCATTATCTGCTTTGGGAGGAAAGAAGGAAGAAAACAGCCTCTGACGTCATGCACATATGTTAATACATCTATCTATCTATCTATCTATCTATCTATCTATCTATCTATCTATCTATCTATCTATCTATCTACGTACCTAATCATCTAGTTAAAGGAAAGTTCACGAGCTTTTGTAGCTTGTATACAATTACTTAAATTTAGATTCCTGATCTATTTAACTGTTGTAAGGTATAGAGTATCTCTGATTTTTTCCAAATATCTATGTATTTGTCAAACACCATTTTTCTTAAAAGCTTATTTTTATTTTATGTTTTCATTTACTATGTAGCTCAGTCTTGATTTTGTGATCCACCTGCATTAGCCTAATGTGATATGCCCCAGCATTTGTCAGCAACCCAAACATAAAGGTTTATTATTACTCCAATGTAATAAGTTGACTTTTTAGTGTATTATATATAGAATTATTTTATCTACTTATTATATTCTAGTCATATGTGTAATTTTAAGCCATGTTTATATTATTTTAATCATAGATGCTCTGTAATCTACATTTATATCTGCTAGCACTAATAAGTCCATGTTCTTTTTCTTATTTTTATGTTTCTATAAGAGATTCTAAAATGTTTATTTTTCCATATAAAACTAGTATTTGTCTATTTTCACCAATTTAAATTTCAAATGGTGTGGAAGTATTTTTATTGGACTTGTATTTTTGTTGTTGTTGCTTTTGGTTTTGGTTTTCTCAGGACAGGGCTTCTCTGTGTAGCCTTGGTTGTCCTGGACTCACTTTGTAGAGCAGGCTGGCCTCTAACTCACAGAGATTTGCCTGTCTCTGCCTCCCTGAGTGCTGGGATTACAGGTGTGCACCACCACTGCCCAACATTGGAACTGTATTAAATTTAAAATTCTATATGGGAAGGTTTGACATTTTAAATACATTGAATATTCTTATCTAAAATTAAGAGTGTCTTTCTATTTGCTTAAATATCCATTTGTGGGTAAAGGTGCTTGAATCTAAGTTTAATCCCTGGGATCCACATGGTGGAAAGTGACCGCTGACTCTCAAAAGTTGTCCTCTGAACTCCATATATTGTCTGCCATGGCACACACATACCCTTGTACACATAATAAATAAAAGTGTGCTAAACATGTGTTTGTGCCTTTGAAGAAGGTTTTAAATACATCCTCTCATAAATTTTGCACACTATATAAACTGTGTTCTTAATTTTTGGGGTTGATTAGTTCCACTTTTTGTTTATTTCATCATTTTATTTTATTTTTAATTGAATCTCACTGTGTAGCCAGGCTAGTCCGGAACTTGCTCTGTATATCAAGATGGACTCAAACTAATGGCAAACTTCATGTTTCAGCCCCTCAAGTGCTAAGGTGATAGGGAGGAGCTATGATGCTCAGTTTATTTGTTCACTTTTATTGTGATCTGAACAATGCTAGAGAGTGCCTTGTGCACACCAGGCAAGTGCACTAATGCTTAGCGTCATCTCCACACCTACAATATTCTAATTACAGGCCCAATTTTGTAAAAGTATAACTATATGGGTTTTAGTGCTCTTGGGAATTATATTTTGTTATCATTTTGCTTTGTAATTGGTCATGATTGTATAGATTAATCTGATTTTTATGTTGATTTTATTGAATGTTCTTCTAAGGATTGGTTTTTGTTTATTTAAATTTATTTACTTTGTATCCCATCTGTAGCCCCCTCTTTCATCTCCTCCCAGTTGAACCCTCCCTCCCTCTTCTCCCCCTATGCCCTTTCCCTAGTCCACTGATAGAGGAGGATCTCTTTCCCTTCTATCTGACCCTAGACTAACAGGTCTCATCAGGGCTGGCTGCATCATCTTCCTCTGTGGCCTGGCAAGGCTGCACCCTACAGGGAGAAGTGATCAAAGAGCCGGCCACTGAATTCATGTCAGATACAGCCCTTGCCCCCTTACTAGGGAACCCACTTGGAAACTGAGCAGCCTATGGGCTTCTTCTGAACAGGATGTCCATTCATTGTCCTTGGTTGGAGTGTTGGTCTCTGCAGTCTGCCCTGGGCCCAGGTTTTTAATTTAGTAGTATTCTGTTGTGTAAATGTACCACAAATTCTGTATCCATTCCTTGGTTGAAGATATATAGGGTGTGCCTATAATTCCAGCACTGTGTGAGCACTGACAGGAGTCTGTATAGCATGCTGGCCAGGTAGGTTAGCCAAATCAGTGAGGTCCATCTTTCAAGCAGCTTTATCTCCAAAACGGAGGTAGAGAGTGACTGAAGAAGACACTTGATATAAATTTCTGGTTTCCATATTCTTGTACATGCCAAAACACCCATTTGTTTTTGGTGAAAAAAAACATAAGAGCACAAATCCACTTTGATTTATTTACTTTTCAATAGTTTAAATGTGGGAAGGGTGCACCATCACGTGGATTCTGTGTCCAATGGCCTTCACTGGAAGGTTGCTTCGGAATTTGGCGTTATTTATTTATTTATTTATTTATTTATTTATTTATTTATTTGCTTTATGGACATAAGCACATCTCTTGCCTAAGGAGAATTCAGGTTCACCTCGGGCACAAGCACCTTCAGTTTTAAGAAGAGCTTTGTGCTCTCTTTGGTTCTGGAGACCTCACTTGTACCCAGCAAAAATGGCCTTGCACCACAGCCTTAGAAGTCCTGTTCCCAGCAGGCCTCCACAGGCACCAAAATGGTGGAAAGACCAAAACACCCTTCTTATATGTGGTCTTTAATTTACTTGGCCATATAGTTATTTAAGAATTTGCATGAATAGCCATCAAAGTTATTGCTCTGTAATTTTTTCATAATAAATTACATGATTCTAGGAATTTATCCATTTTCTTCCAGGCTTTCATATTTGTTTTGTTGCTCTCCATTGCATTTACTTGTTACCACTTCTATTTTATTTTTTTATGTATAGTTTACTTTTCTTGAGTCCTCTCTCTTCTTTTTATTTTTATTTTTAGTAATTACAGTTTATTCACTTTTTATCCCCCTGTACCTCCCTTCCTCTTCCCCTCCCAATCCCATCCTCCCTCTTTCCCACCCCTGTCTCTCTCCCAGTCCACTGATAAGGGAGGCCCTCCTCCCCTTCCCTCTGATCCTAGTCTATCAGTTCTCATCAGGACTGGCTGCATTGTCTTCCTTTGTGGCCTGGTAAGGCTGCTACCCCTCAGGGGGAGGTGACCAAAGAGCAGACCAATCAGTTCCTGTCAGAGACAGTCCCTGTCCCCATTACTATGGAACCCACTTGGACACTAAACTGCAATAGGCTACATCTGTGCAGGGGTCCCAGGCCATCTCCGTGTGTGGTCCTTGGCTGGAGTATCAGTTTCAGAAAAGACCCCTGTGCCCAGACTTTTTGGTTCTGTTGCTCTCCTTGTGGAGCTCCTGTCCTCTGGATGTTAAGCATATAATATAGGATAAACATACTAAAATCTGTACATCTAAGGAAGGTAATCAGGAAGGAAGACTCTGGCTAAGATGCTCAATCCCCATTCAGAAAGGCAAAGAGGATGGACATCAAAGGAGGAGGGAGAAAAAAGGGAACAGGACAGGAAGCTACCACAGAGGGCCTCTGAAAGGCTCTACCTTGCAGAGTATCTAGGCAGATGCTGAGACTCACAGCCAAACTTTGGGCAGAATGCAGGGAATCTTATGAAAGAAGGAGGGGATAGTAAGACCTGGAGAGGACATGAGCTCCACAAGGACAGCAACAGACTCTTCTTTAGGTACAATTTGCAACAAAGTTTTAGCTATGTGGCCTATGCTGTCTCTGAAGTCACAATCTTTCTGCTTCAATTTTCTATGTGATGTTACATTCTGTGCTATCACATTTGACCTGAGGTGCCCCTCCCACCTGCTTTTCTTGCTTCTTGCCAAACATTGATCGATTTCCATTGTTTTTTTAAAAAAATATTATTTTCTATTTCAGTTGTTATTCTCTTGACTTTAGGTTCTGCATTGTTCTCAGTTTTCTAGCTTCTTGAGATGTAAAGCTTTTTCCTTACATAGGCATTTATTACTATGAGCTTCCTTTTTAAAACTGGTTTTATTATATCCTGTTTTGCATGCTGAGTCTTGACTTTTTTTTTTCAAGACAGGGTTTCTCTGTGCAGTCTAGGCTGTCCTGGACTCACTTTGAGACCAGGATGGCCTCGAACTCACAGCAATACACCTGCCTCTGCCTCCCTGAGTGCAGGAATGAAAGGTTTGCACCACCATGCCCAGCTGTATCTTTTCCTTTGTACAAAGATCTTTCTTCACCTTTGCACAAAGATCCTTTCAGGCTTTCTTTTTAATTTCTCCTTTGACCTATTGGTTCTTTACAAGTGGGTTGCTTCATTCCCATGTATTTGTGAATTTCCAAATTTTCTCAGTGTTGATCTTTAATGTTCTTCTATCACTGTAAGAAAAGGCAAGTGATGCTACTTCAATCTTTCTAAATTTGTTAAGAGTTATGACATCTCCTTTATATTACTCCTTGCTCCCTGCAATGCTGTATCTAACAACAACTAAAGAAAAAGAGGCCATGGATTGGAAAGAGAGCAAAGCAGCGGGATGCATGGGAGGGTTTCCAGGGAGGAAATGGAAAGTGGAAATAAATAATTATATTATGACCTTACTTTTCTGATTATTAAAAATAGATTTTTCTTATACAATATATCTTGATTACATTCTCTCCTCCATCTACTCCTCCAAGTACCTTCCCACTCCTTCCCCTCTGGATCCACTCCCTTTCTGTCTCTCATTAGAAAAAAAACCAGACTTCTAAGAGATAACAACCAAACATGGCAAAACAAAATATAACAAGATGAAGCAAAACTGTCATATCAAAGTTGGACCAGGCAACCCAAAAGAAATAAAAGAGCCCCAAGAAAGGGCTCAAGAATCAGAAGTCACTCATTCATGTGCTCAGTAATCCAGTAAAAACACTAAACTGGAAGCTATAATACAGACACAGAGGACCTGGTACAGAGCTGTGCAGGCGCTGTGCTTGCGGCTTCACTCTCTATGAGCTCATATGAGCTTTGCTCATGATGATTTAGAGAGCCTTGTTTTCTTGGTGTTCTTCATCCCCTGTAGCTCTTACAGTCCTTTCTGCCTCCTCTTCTCTAAGGTTCTCTGAGCTGTAAGGAGAAGGAATTGATGGAGGGGGGAAAAGGGAAAGAGGAAATAAAAGTTATATTATGACCTCAAATTATTTTAAAATATTTAAAAAACAAGAAAAAATGAGTTTTGACCTGCTATATCCTGGAGAATCATCCACATATATTTCAGAGGAATGTGTATACATGTACATATATACATACATACATATATGTGTAGACGCAGATCTGCGTATGTGTGTACATAAACAGAAACATATTTTATGTTGTATGAACATACACAAATTCCCTGAGAAAGCAATGTTATAGTAGCATTTTTAAGAATTCTGGAATTTTGGTTTCTTTAAAAAACACAGAAATACTCTAAGCCGGTACTCTTATGAAGCCATGTTCAGGTGGAGCACCAAAACTGTGAAGCCCAATGGTGAGAATCCAGCTGAGTTCAAGTCTCTCAGGCCCTGCTCAAGCTGGAGATGAACTCAGATCTGAAGGTGCTGGAACTCAACAACATCACAACAGCCAAGGAAATTGAAGTTGGTGGTGGCCAGAAAGCTATCATAATTTTTGTACCAGTTCCTCAGCTGAAATCTTTCTAGAAAATCAAAGTCACGGTAGTTCATGAGTTGCAGAAGAAATTCAATGGGAAGCACATTCTTCATTGCTCAGAGGAGGATTCTGCCCAAGCCAACCTGGAAAAACCGCAAGAAAAATAAGAAATGCCCCAGAAGCCGCACTCTGACAGCAGTGCATAACACCATCCTTGAGGACTTGGTCTTCCCAAGTGATATTGTGGCTAAGATGATCCGTGTGAAACTGGATGGCAGCCAGTTCATAAAGGTTCATTTAGACAAAGCACAGCAGAACAATGTGGAGCACAAGGTTTAAACTTTTTCTGGTGTATATAAGAAGTGGACATGGATGTTAATTTTGAATTCCCAGAATTTCAGTTATAAAGAAAATGACTGAATAAAGTGTCATTCACAGTAAAAAACAAACAAAAACAGAAATATTATAAGAATATGTTTTTTTGTTTTAATCCCAGGTGTGGGGATATGGGGATGCTTCAGACTGTCAGCAGCAGCTGACTATTATTTGCCTCATGCTCTAGCAAAAGCATGGTTTTTCCAGTTGCAGATGGTTTCTGGGATTGTGTGACATTTGGAATTCCTGGGACTTTTCAGAGGGTATGTAAATGCTAGGGTCCCGAAAGGAGGCAGGGTTGGTAGTTAATGGTCATTTGGAGAGGTTGGTTTAGCTTTGTTAGTAGCCATGGTCAAAGAAGAAACAAAAGTAAAGAAATTAAATTCAGGGATTTTCCTAATTCCTTTCTCCCCTCTATTCTTGTTTCTCTCCAATCTAGTGTTAGGAGGTTGAAAACAGGGTGGGAAAAAGAAGAACCACAAAGTAGCAAAGACCAGCTACACAAGGTTGTTGAATTTTCCCATGAATAGCCAGAGAAATGTGTATTGTTTGTCTTTACAACTGAAGGCAAGTGAGTTGAGAAGCTGTTAAAGTAAACAGTGAATGGAGCGTTAGGCAAATATTTAACAAAAAAAATATGAACCAGTTGCTGATTAAATAGAGTCAATCATTTTAATGGTTTTCTTATGGGGACCTTATTGTTCTGTGCCAATCCACCGTAAAGTACCAGTCACTTATTTTAAATTTACTAAGAGGTCAGATGGCACTGTTATATGAAGACACACCCATGATATCTAATTAGGTCTTATAAAATGCCTCAATCCGAGGGGGCCCCATTTTAACATACATATTAATTATTTTAGGAAGAAGGAGATTTGTGAGGTCCCATATTTTTATACCAAATTAATGCCAAAGATTTCATGTCAGCTTGCTACTCACTGAGCCACGGAATTCATGTGAATTACAGAATATTTCAGGCAATAGGTGGGTGGCATCTAAATAAATGGGTGACATGAAAATTAAACTACATGGGTAAATAAGCAAAGCTGTGATAATAATGCTGTTTTCTAATTTTTGTTCAGTAACTTTCCAAAAGATATGGCATGTGCTCGGTTTAAATTTAGAGGGATTCTCATGTAACTTGAGTCTCCATATTAATTAGGCCATGTAGACTTGCCAGTTCGTGCAATCAGCAGGCGTTATCTGTTAAATTTATGAAGAGTCCTATGTTGTAGGAAATATCTTTCCTAAAAATATTTTTCTTAAATTATTTTATTATTAATTATTATTATATTGTTATTAGTGGAATATAGGCATCCCATCAATCTCTGTAGGACCCCTTAGGCCCAGAATTTTTGGCTCTGTTGGTCTCTTTGTGGAGCTCTTGTCTATGTAACTCTTAAGCAGATTTGAAAATGGCTTGAGGGTGTAGCCAAGGTAACTGGTCATTAGGAAATTGGGTCAAGATTGTGCCTAAATAGAACATTCACCCCTATGATTGATAGTCTATGACATGGAAAGTTGCTCTACAGGCTACCTAAAGAGATACCTAATCACAAAACCTTTGCTCTACAATCTGCCCTGCCTGAAAAATATGATAGGGCAATGGTGGTATAAAATTTGTGGGAATAACCAAATTCCGATTTGACTTAAGGCCCACACAATAAGATGAAACCCACGCCTGAAACTGCTTCTGTGACCAAGATCCAGAGTCTAGATTGCCCAGAGACCTGGACAAAACCAAATACTAATGGCCTAAAATATTTTTAAAAGCAATAACAAAATGATTCCTAAATATATTGTTATACTCATAGATCCATTCCTTATTTGTCCATCATCAGAGATAATGCCAGGAGAACAAGGCCATCTAAAACAACTATTCGAAGCTTACATGAACTCACAGAGACTGATGCAGCAATCACAGGGTTGACTTGTGTCTGCACCATTTCCTCTGAATATATACTGTAGTGGTCAAATTATTACTTTTATGGCACTATTGAGTGTGGGAAAGAATGGGTCTCTGATTCTATTGCCTTCCTTGGGGCTCCTTTATTTTTGTGGTGACTTCTCTTTCCAACTTTGATATGATGATTTTCATTTTATCTTATATTTCATTTTCTTTTCTTTTGTTATTATCTCAGAAGCTTGTTTTTCTCTAATAAGAGACAAGAAGAGAATGGATCCAAGTGGGAGGGATAGTGGGGAAGAAATAGAATGAGTAGAGGAAAGAAAAAAATGCATTCAGATTATATTGTATGAGAAAATAATCTATGTTTAATGAAAGGAATTAAAAATAAAATAAAATTCAATACAGTAAAAAATTACCATGTATAGTCTGAATTTTCTTCTGTTTTCATATCCTTCTATTGTAAATAATAGCACAAAATTTAAAAGTGATAAAGGAACTAAATTTATTTTTGATTAATACTTCTAGGCCAAGGTGAAAAGGCCACATCTGTTTATTACTTGTCATGCTGTTTGCAGAGTTCCAAGGATGGAAAGAATCACACGGCAAGAGACACTAAGCATACATGAATATATGTCTTAGTAATATCCACTGTGTTAAATTTTAAGTTTGCTTTTTATTCCTATATGAATCCACTTTATTTTGGTTAAATATGGTTAAGTTCACCTTTTCTCCCTCCTGGATTCCCCTACACATACACCTTCTAACTTCCCTCTCAACTTTACACACACACACACACACACACACACACATACTTACTGAATCCAGTTAGTTGCCTACATGCAAGGCTATTGCTGTAGCAATATCAATCTATCAGAGGCACCACCTCTGAGTAACTTTCTCTTTCCTAAAAGCCAATGATTGCTTGTAGCTTCTTAACTATAAGTGTGACCTTATGAAATATCCTTGCCTTATGTATGGTGGAATATTGACAGGATGAATCTTCCTCAGATCCTGTGTAGTCAACCATAGATGTTGGGAATTCATGAGTACAACTTCCTTTAATGTCCAGAAAACAGTTTTTCAGCTTTCTTCCCTAACATCTAGCTCTTACAATCTTTCCTTCTTCCTTGAGCCATGGGGAAGAGGGTGTAATATAAATGTCCCACTTGGGGATGAGCACTCCACCCACAGTCAATTATTCCCTGCACTTTGATGATCTTTGGTTCTTTGTGTAAACCACTGCAAAAAGAAGCATCTCGAATGAGGAGTGTGAGCTAGACTGATCTATGGGTGTAAGGATAAATACTTGAAAGGTAGTTACAAAGTATATCAGTTTAGCAAAATATTATGTCCCCACTAAGGTCTATGACTTTTCTAACTATGAGTTCTTGGGCAGGTTTATTCAAACCATAATTGAGTTCCCACCTGAAGAGTGGGCCTTCAATCCAACCAGATGTCTCTTGGTTGCCCCCAAGACATTTGAAGCACTGGGCATATCTTGCTAGCTGAGTTGCTAAAGTCTTTCACAGGCATCAAAGCAAGGCAAGACTGTACCTTGTCTCTCTTGGGAGCCTGCCTAGAAATTGAAGCATTATGAAAGTTGGCCATTAGGGAGGAGGCTTCTAGTTCAATAACAGCTTAATTTCTCCCTGTCCAAAGTATTTGGTATCTTCAGCAAAAGAATCTTACCCTGAAGTCTATCCTCAAAGTGTAATGGCAATACTCTGTATTTTGGTGTGTGTGTGTGGGGGGGGGTGTCTATTGGAGCCCCTTGATAACAACTCAAAGGGAGGTATCTCATACATGGCACTGTGCTTTTTGTTTGATAGTCTAGGGTTTCTGGAAGGAACACTATCTACTCCCTCATGTACAGTAATTCCGATTAGACTATGTATATAGATAGGTATAGATATACATATATATTAGGAAGCTTATAAAGTGCTAGGTTTCAATGTAGCTTTTCCAAGCATTCTTAATGTTACTTAGCCTACTCTCACTCCCCTTTTGTTAAAAGTATGCAAATTGTAAAAAGAAAGTTAAGTAAGTTCTTACAAAGTAAGCAAACCGTGAACTATGGAATGCCTATATTCCAATAATAACAATGAATAATAAAATAAAAATAATTGTAAAAGAAAACATTTTTTAAAATTCAAACTGGGCTAGAGGACTGGCTGAGGTTAAAAGGACTGAGTGTTCTTCCAGAGCATCTGGGTTTAATCCCCAGCATCCAAATGGTGGTTTACAATGGGTTGTAACTCCAGTTCCAGGGCATCTGAAGTTTTCTTATGACCTTTAAGAGCACCTCACATATATGTGATAGACAGTATATATGAAGGCAAAACATCCATGCACGTAAAATAAAAATAAATTTGTAAAATTTTTTGAAGAGTAAAAATACATCTAAGAACATAAATGAAATTCATTAAAAAAACTAAAATAAAAATTTTAACTTTTATTTAGTTGGTCTGTGTGTGTGTGTGTGTGTGTGTGTGTGTGTGTGTGTGCACGTGTATGCCACAGTGTACTGGTAAGGTCAGAGTAGAATTTATAGGAATTGGTTCTCAAGACATGGGTCCTGGAGATGGGTCTTATCTCATCAGGCTTGGCAGCAAGTTCCCCTACACCCTGGGCAATATTTCCAGCCCAAAATGAAATTCTAAGACTGAAAAATTATAATAATTGAGCTTAAGTAAAAACTTGGTGGAATGAATGATAAAAGACAGAGCTTACACACAATGAATAGAAGTTGCCCAATCTTAATCTTAAAAGAAGAGATAAAACAAATTGAAAGGGTTTCATAGGCCTGTGGGACAACATAGTAGATAAACTCTGTCTCTTCTAGGTTCCAGAAAAAGAAGAGAAAAAAATTTAAACTGAATATTCAAGAAAGTAATTAATTGAAATATTTCAAATTTATGTAAGGCATACACATAATTAAGGAGTGGAATGCTATTCTTAAAGATAAATTAAAATAAATGCATGCTAAGGATCATTATAAACTTCTGAAATGAAAACAGAAAGTTTCTGGAGAGAAAATGATAAATTGTTTATACATCAGTATTCATCATGCATATGCATAGAACACTGTACCAAACTGAATAACAGTGTGTTTTCATTGGGAAACTTGTACACTAAAAGGCTGCACCACACATTTTAGGTGTTAAAATAAATGAATTCTTAACTATTGCTTCCATGTCTGCTGAAACACATTTCTCAAAAATCAGGATCAATCAAGACAGCTGCAGATGAAAAACAAAAACAAAAACAAAACAACAGTGAAAACATTTATTGTAGTATGCCTAACGTTGAAAATCTACTATAGAGGGCTAGGATGATAGCTCAGCAGTAATGATCATTTTTCTGCATTTCCAGATGATCTGAGTTCAGATCCCAGCACTCAGGTCAGATGGCTCACAATAACCTTTAACTACAGCCCAGGGGATCTAACAGCCTCTTCGAGACATCGCAGACAACTGTATGCACATGTGCAAACCCACAGAGAGAGACACATATATAGACACATAAAAATTAAATAAAAATCTTTAAAAATTGTATTATGGAAAAATGTTCAGAAAGATAGGAAGACAAATCACAAAGGAAGGAAGAAAAACTAGGAAGAGGAAAAATGTAAATATATTCTTTCACTTGTCAGTTTTGTTCATAATATGATGGAAGTGTTCCAAAGCATCTGTTGAGGTCCTTTTGTTTACATGGATGGAAATCATTGGTAGACAAAGAATATTTTGTTGCTGGCATAGTTTGTATTCCTTGACATCTGTCAGTATGAAGCAGAAGCAGCAGGCAGACAAGAGCTGAACAGATCGTTCACTCTGGCATTCCAGCTCTTCTGTGTCCTTAAGATGCTAGGACCCTCAGTCCCACAAGCATTCCAGCTCCTGTGTAGTCTAGGAACTCAGGATTCATCAGCTTTCTACAGTGGATGACAGCATTGCAGCTTCTGAGCCCAGGTTTCAGGATTCTTGATCTCTTGACAGTGACCACTGTTACCTGGGACACTTTGCACAGCCTTTTAAGGTAAGATGCACTTTGGAACACATTCAGTGCTCAGGACCTGTAACAGACTTTCTTTCCTTGGCTATTTAAGGTCTTCAATTCTGTATCCTCAGTTTTCTGCCCATTCTCTAGTTCCTCCTCCTAATGTACTGGTCACTCTCCTGACCTGCTTGTTGTGGCCCCAGCTGCTGTCAAGCAAGAAGCCACTTGGAGCATCAAGTATTCCTACTTCTTTTGTTTGCTGCTGCTGTTTCTACTGCTGTTACCACTACCTCTCTCCTACTCTGCCTTTGCTGTTAGAGTCATAGCTCTGACAGCTGTGACTAGCAATGCCACTGGTCACTCTTTCTTTATGTTACCCATTCAGCCAACTCTCCTAATGATAAATATGAAAAATAGCAAAGAAAATACAACTCTATAGATGCTGTCTTCCTAGGCTAACATTGCAAAACAGGGAGGCAGCACAGAAGGGTGTATCCTGGCTGGCCCACTCAAAGATCTAAATCGCTGCCTACATAGCTGTAAAGGGGGTGTTTGTACCAATCACTGCAGCCCTTCATGCTAACAAAGAATTACAGTCCTACCAAGTGTCTATTGTATCTTTTGCACCAGTACAAAAGTCCATGTTCTTCCGTGCAGCCTGAAGATAAAGGTTGCTGGCAAATACCTCAAAAGCTGTTTGCAACAGTCTCTGGCTAGGATACAACCAAGGAGCCAGAGTAAAGAGTTTCTGTAGCTTCCCCAAAATGCTTTCAAGGTGTGTTCAGAACTGGTTCATTCAACTGTTTGATAGTGCTTTTTGCACAAGGCAACTAGAGCAGCAAGGAAGAGGCCACTGGCTGTTAATTAAGGAAACACATCAGCCTGTCTCCCATCATTTTTGCTTATTTACAGGGAAAAATACAATCAGAAGAACTCCTTGCAATAAGAATACATTGTTTATATGTATTTTAACAGTGTTTAATTGTGCTTTTACTACTACTGAACACCTTCACAGAAGCCCACAGGCTGATCCCTCTCATATGTCTCAGAAATAAATGTCTCAGTGCTCATGCTAATGGTATTTTGAAGTGAATACCAGAGAGATAAAAGGGCATAAGTGGAAGAGAGATTTATGCATTATACTTAACATGGTCAAACATCTGTACAACTTGACCGGGGAAACCTCATGTATGCAAGCAAGAGGAAGACTGCATGTGATACAATCCAAAAAGTACCATGAGGAAAATATTTAAAGCTGCTTGAAATTACCAATGTTGAGGTAAATAAGAAATCTCAAAAGAATTAAAGTAAACCAAGAGAAAAGACAAACGGACCCAAGACAGGAGCTGCAGTAGTCATTCTAATATCTAATAAAATATAATTTCAACAAAAAATTAATCAAAAGAGATGGAAAAGAACACTTCATACTCATTAAAGGAAAAATATGCTAGGATGATGTCTCAATTCTGAACATCTATGCCCCAAATGCAAGGGTACCTGCATTTGTAACATTACTAAAGCTTAAATGACATATCAAACCCCATACATTAATAGGGGGAGACTTCAACACCTCGTTCTTAGCAATGGACAGATAATCAAGACAGAAACTAAACAGAGGAAAAAAAAAACCCGAAACTAACAGACATTATGAATGAAATGGGCATAACAGATATCTACACAACATTTCACCCAAACACAAAAGAATATACTTCATTATCAGTATGTCACAGAACCATCTCCAAAATTGACCAAAGCAATCCTCAACACAGATATGATAAAGTTTTAATTTCACTAAAATTATTTTAATTGAGCTACAAGCTTACAGAAAACAACTGAAAAGCCAAGTAGGCCAAAAGGAAATGCTTCTTCCATGTACTTTTACGGGGAATAAAACCAGAATATGTGTCACAGATTTAGGGTTGGTCTCCTGACTTCAAATATTCCATAATTAGAGTAGGCCTTCCCATCTCAAATGATCCAATCATGAAAATCTTTCACCAGCTTGTCCAGCTGATTGGATTATACCTGATTCCATTAGTAATCAGGTTGAAAACTTGGATTATACATAAAAAGAAAAGTCAATTTTTTTTTTGAGACAGGGTTTCTCTGAGTAGCCTTGGCTGTTCTGGATTTGCTGTTTATACCAGGCTGGCCTCAAATTCAGAGAACTGCCTACCTCTATTTCCCTGAGTGGCATGTTCCACCATACTCAGGTGTTAAAGCAATTTTTATTTAAAGAAATGTGATTTGTAGTGTAGCTTTAAAAAGGAGAAAAAGAAAGACACAAAGAAAGAAAGGCTGGGGAGATCCAAGATGGCTGCCAGGAGAGGACACCATGTCTGAGGAGTAGGACAGCAGAAACAACGCAGGGACCAGGAGACTGAACTCTGGTACCTAAAATGCCAGCATCCGTGATTGCCAGGTGAGCAGAACTCCTACGGCGAGGAAATCAAGTGGGAAAATCCTAGGGACACCCAGTTATTTCCCAGAAAATCTCTGGGTGACTGAAGGTGCACAGCTCTGATCTGAATGAGCAGCCGCACTGGGCGCCCACAGCTGCAGTACCAGACTGGGTCTCACAGCCTCTGGGCCAGATGGAGGAGGAACCAGATACCATTTTGACTGACCTGCACACTGCGGGTCCGCCAATAACCACCTCAGTCCATGTGTGAGTCCACGGGCCAGTCTGAGAAAGTCCCCGGTTCTGTTTCAACAAGCGGGCAAACAGCAGGCACACACCAATCGCGTCCCCCTGATACAACCTCATTCCCTGTGTGTGTGTGTGTGGGGGGGGGGTACACGAACCAGACTGAGAGGGCCTAGGAGACCGTTTTGACTGGCCTGCACACTGCGGGGCGCTTCAACCAGTGGGCCTTCAGCAGGTGCACACCAATCGCTTCCGCCGGAAACACCTCAGAATGAGAGGACCTAGGAGACTATTTTAACAGGCCTGCGCACACAGGTCCACCAGCGACCACCTCAGTCCATGTGTGTGTCCACGGGCCGGTCTGAGAAGGCCTTGGACACCATTTCAGACAGGCCTGCATACAGCAGATACACACTTCTCAGCAACGCCTGCAAGCAATCCAGACCCACTGTGTGTGCCCCAAATATCATCTCAGACCGTGGTGCACAGCCCCTGGCCCAGAAGGGTGCGCCAAGTCTCCAGTCCAGGGGCGAGCCCTTAGCAGCAAGCCCAGGGCAGAGCACAGAGACCCCAGCTGACATCTCAAAAAGGGATACTCAGCATCAAGCACAGAGTGAGGAGCAAAGGCTCCAGACCAGAAGGGTGACCAGCCTGCAGTGCTCACAGCTTCTAGCACAGAGCACTAAGCCAGGCACACAGAGCCACAACAGAGTTCAACTGAGACAACAACACACACAGTAACAAACCACCTGAACCCACTGATCTTCTTGAAGAATACTGCTGACACAAGAGATTGACAGTTCCAGTCTGAAGTTCAGCCTTAAAGCACAAACAGCTCCTTAATTATATATAAACAAATGTCCAGAAATTGGCGAAAGAACTCACCCAACAAAAATCAGGACACCATGGCCCCACCAGAAACACCCATAAGCAGTGGAGATTTTAATTCAGCGGAGACACAGGAAAATTATCTTAAAGCTATGATTATGCAGATATTGGAGGAACAAAAAGAGAGACAAAAAGAGGAAATGAACACGGCCCTCAAAGAAATGGAGAAGAATTTAACTGCCCACA
>CM053742.1:92812214-92835404 GCA_028658305.1 Pachyuromys duprasi | reverse complement strand
ACTCATTGTTGAACTGAAAACCCTAGTAAAGGAAACAGGGACTGTTTCAGTCTTGAACTTGATGGCTGGCTCTTTGACCCTCCCCCATACACGCCAGGGAGTAACAGCCTGGCTAGATCCAAGGGGAGGACATTGCAGTCAGCCCTGAGGAGACAAGATGATTAGATGGAAGGGGAGGAGATCCTCCCCCGTTGGTGGACTTGGAGGGGGTGGGGAGGAGATGAGGGAGTGTTGGGGAGGGTGGGAGGGAATGAGGGAGGAAGCTACGCATGGGATGCAAAAATCCTAACCTGTGATTGATATAAAAATAAATAAATTTATAAAAAAAAAAGAAAAAAAGGCGACCTAAAGGCTTCATTTTTCAGAACATCATGAAGATTTGATCAAGAATTTTTAGTACACGATAAAACAGGATGTTTTAAAAATGTGAAACAGGATGTTCAAATGTACAAATAAAAACAGTTACAACCTTAATCCAACCTTAGCATACTGACCAAGTGTGACCTGGAATTTGATGGAATAAAGAGGCTTCATGTACACTGAGAAGGGTAATGCCTTCTGTCACTGAGCTGCATGGCAGACAGCACCATGGAGGAGAGAAAGACTTGGGGGGTGAATGGACAGTTTGGCTTTGACAGCATGTTTTCACAGTTTCATGTTGTGCTTGCATACATTTTATTGAATAATAATTCATTATTTATCTCTATATACTTGTTTTATGTACTGATTAATAAAAGTGGCAAAGATGCGGGTGCAGACTGGTCTGAGAGCTGACAAACAGTAAGGACTTCCTAATGGCTGTATGAAGAAGGCACTTATTTCTGCCCATCACATGAAAGGGCTGGAAGCAGATCTCAGGTAAGATCCTAATATAGCTGACAACTCAGCTTCACCTTTTGGGGAACCTACCCTAACAGCTTCACCTTCCGGGAAACCTACCCTAAGAACTCAAGTGATCCATGGCAGACATTGGACATGTGGAACCCAGAAAGGAAATGTGAGCTATTTAAACCCCTAAGTTGGTTTTTCATGTAGTTCTAGAAAAGTAAGGCTTGGTCATATTGCTATATTGAAGATGCAATGGTTAAAATCATTCTGATTACTTTAACCCTATCTGTTGAAGGCAATGCAGATTTAATTTTTGGCTCAGGCATGACTATGTTCAACTCTCTAAGGTGTAAACTCACATGAGCACAGCCAGAAGCAGTGTGGGGCATTCTCCATATTGTGTGTGGAGATTAATTTCAATTTCTAGGACTGACTGGGAAGCATGAAGATGGGCCCCTGGTCAGTGGGAAGGACTGGGATGATAGAGATGACTCTAGGGCTCTATCCTTTAAAGCAGGTGGGAGTGGCAGTTCCATGGCCTCCTGTGGAGCAACAGCAGAGAAGCAAAGCCAGAGGAGTAGAAACTGCAAGGAGGGGCTTTGAGTTAAAGGGAACTTATTCGGAAGTAGGATCTGGTGTGAGAGATAACACACACACTATCACATTAATAAATGCTGGGCTAATCAAACAATTTACAAAGCTTTGAAGTCCAGTGGATTAAAGTCTGCACTGTGATGGGTTACATATAGCCTCAGTAGTCACAGCACAGCGGTTCAACTATGGAGCCTGCAACAGAACCCATAGAACAATGGCAACTTCTAACTTTGCATAATTCCAATATTTCAGCATCTTCTGCTGCCAGTTGTGGGATATTCACCAGAAAAGACTGCTCAGACATGGGTTTAAACCAATAGAATATCTTTATTAGCTAACCAATTAATACTGGGTGTTGAGGATTCCAGTGTGGCCCCAAACCTTTCTCAAAATGAGCTGTTTGTTTTTATCTTTATTTAATTATTTATTTTTGGTTGGTTGGTTGGTTTTTCGAGACAGTGTTTCTTTGTGTTTTCTGTGTAGGCTTGGCTGTGCTGAACTTTCTCTGTAGACTAGGAAAGCCTGGAACTCAGAGGTATGCCTGCCTCTGCCTCCTGAGTGCTGGGATTAAAGGCATTTGCCAAGCTTTTAAGAACAAAAACCATGTCCTGAGTTGACATATTTCAGTTAGTAAGAAGTTAGCCAGAAGCAGAATTATAGAAGCCAAAAAACAAAGCTTTTACAGAATTTCCCATTGCTGTGGACTTTGACAGATTAGGTCTTTCTTTTCATTTATGGCAGGCAGTCCTGTCTAATTGCTGGATTTCACACTCTAAATGGCATTTTCACCATGGAGTCAGCTGTGCTAAGGTCTGGCGGCTTACTAAGGTCTGGTGCCCTGTTGCTATATTCCCCACTGGTCTCAGCAAATGAGTCAAAATCCTGGGCTCACCATGTTTTAGTTTAAGATGCAGGGTCCTTCTGTTAATTCAATCAGAATGAGAATTAAAGGCCCAGTCAGTGCTGATAGCACAGTAGTTAGCTAGGGGGACCAAGAGAACAGAGACTGTTACCATTTATTTTCCCAACCACAGCAAGATTTTCTCTAATTACTTCTGATCAGTTTTCATAGAAACAACAGGTTTCTCCAAAAGCCATACACAGTTTTCTTTATCTCATGAGAAGTTTAAGCCTCTAATTTTGTAGGATCATTTTTGGAAAGGAATCTAACTGTTGTTTCAGTTTATAAACAGAAACTTTTAATACCTCTAGGTTCTGATCAGCCTGTCTACTTAGTTTGGAAAGTGTCAGAAGAGGCACATTTAGTCAAACCGACATTTAGTGCCTGCCCTCCAAGTAGTCTCAGAGACCCAGTAATAATGTTTTTACTCATATTAATTAACCCACAAGGTAGAATAGCTGGCATCAAAATAAGAGGAAGTGCCTAGCCTAAAGATTTTGGATAATAGACAAATTTCAGCTCCTTGTATGTCCTCTAACATTAATTTGGGCTGCTCTTGGTCACAGTGAGTTTTGTCAGTTAATAGGGTGACAGCCTGGTTTGTTCCTACCCCTGTATAGTATGGGTACTGGGTGTCTAAGCACTCCTGGATGATTTCTGGCTGGGAAGGATTAACTCTATCCCCAGGGTCTCTTCTTGTGGCATAGAGTATGATTCCCAGGGTTTTCCTCTTTCCCAAAGTCCAGAATCTTTTAAAGGAGATTTTTAGGAAGTCTGTTTTACAACCCCAATTTTTGAAATGAAAACTCACTTGATTCTGTTAAGTAGGGGTCTTAGATGCAAGGCATGCATAGAATTGTGAACTTTGTATTCCTGTCTCAAACGTAAATTTTCCTATCTTTTTTTCCTGTATATAACCAGACACTTATAGTGGGTGTCAGGAAGTAAAGGTCAATAAGGAATATGGGTTTCTGGTTTGTAGTCACACTAGCTAATACCTTCCCTTTATTTGTCGTCCTCAGTTTCCATTCTAGGCCTGTGGAGGGCAGTGGGGTTGGACAATTACCCTGTATTCATACCCATTCTGCAAAACACAAGACTCAGAAGGAGGGAGTGGAGCAGGGAGTGAAAGGATCGAATGAAAACTTAATTTCAATGGGACCATTTTCAACAGCATCTGTGGCTTGCACTTTCTTGATCTGGGTGTGGTAGATCCATGGTGTAATGCCAGCTACCTTCATTGCCATATGAGTGGAAGAATCGCCTTGTAGGGTCCTTTCCAGGTTAGTTCCAGCGCCCCCTTGGCTGTTTGCTTGACCCAGGCATTATCAGTGGACTCAACCAAGGGGTAATTGGTGGTGGGCTCATAGGTTGGCTGGATCTCTCAGATAGCTTAATGAATAACCTGTATGGAGAACTGGAGGGCCTGTAGTGACTTAAGAAAGAAATTACTAGAACATTCTTTCAACTGCTGGTTTCTGGGCCTGGGAAGCAGTTGGGAGGTCTTCCAAACATAATCTCATGGGGGCAAATCTCTCTGTATATAGGTTGTAGCAGGCTGAAAGCTAAGCAAAGGAAGGCAGGCTGGACTCTAACAAAAGTTGTGTTAGAATTTGTTTTAATGTCCTATTTATTTATTTTTAACATGGCCAGAATTCTGATGTCTAGATGCACAATGAAAATTTCCATCTATGTTTAATGCTTTAGGTATGAATTGAGAGATTTTGGATATAAAACCTGGGTCAGGTCTTATATACGAGAAAGCCACTGGTCAATACAGCTAAACAAAACTGACAGAAACACACACACACACACACACACACAGAGAGAGAGAGAGAGAGAGAGAGTAAAAAGTACCATCTATACACCTGAGCAGACATAAGGATCCAATAGCATCTCACATGGATTCCAGACACTGGATCAGCAGCCATGTACAACCTCTTCTATGTATCCAAACAGAAGGTGCCTTAATCAGACCTACCTCCTCTGGAGGTAGCAGAGAAGGTGACTTTCTTATTTGTTTCCTTTTGGACACCCTAACATAAGTAAAATTCAAGAAGATGACCTTACATCAATGCTTATGAAGAGGTTAATGGAGGAAACAAATAACATGTGTAAATAATTAAAGGAAGATAAAGTCAAGCAGATTATGGCCATCCGTAAAGGAATACAGGAAGATCCAGGCAAGTAGTTTGTGGCTTTCAGAGAGGAAATGATTAAATCACTGAAAGAAAGAAAAGAAACAGAGGAATGTTCAAACAAACAGGTGAAGGAATTGAAAGAAAATACAGTCAGAAAGGGGAAAAAAATCAACAAAACAATTCAAGATCTGAAGATAGAATTGGAAAAATTAAAAAAACACACAGAAATGGAGGAAATAATGAAGAGGGAAGAACTTAGGAAAGCAAACAGGAACTACAGAGGTAAGCATAACCAAGAGACTACAGAGATAGAAGAAAGAATCTCAGGTGTGGAATATACAAAGGAAAAAATTGATGTAACCATGAAAGAAAATAATAAATCTAAAATATTCCTGACACAAATCATCCGAGTAATCCAAGACAGTGTGAAAACACAAAACCTAAGAATAAAGGAATAGAGGAAAAAGAAGATTCCCTTGTCCAAGGCCCAGAAAATATTTTCACAAAATCATAAAATAAAATTTCCCCAACTTAAAGAAGAGGCCTACAGAACACCTAATTAGACCAGAAAAGAAAATCCTCCCGCTACATAATAATCAAACAGCAAGTATACTGAACAAAGAAAGATAGTAAAAGCTGCAAGGTAAAACGGTCAAGTAACATATAATGGCAAACCCATCAGAATCACACCTGATTTCTCAACAGATACTATGAGAGCCTGAAGGGCCTGGACAGATATCATGCAGACCCTAAGAGAACACAGATGTCAGCCCAGGCTACTATACCCAAGAAAGCTCTTAGTCCTCATAGACAGAGAAAACAAGATATTCAAAGACAAAAACAAATGTCAGCAATACCTACACACAAATCCAGCATTATAGAAGACACTAGAAGGAAAAATACAATCCCCACAAAAACCCAGCTACTTTCAAGAAAACACAGGAAATAAATAACCTCACTACAGTAAAACAAAAAGTAACCAAGCACACAAACACACTACCACAGCCAACATCAAAATCAAAGGATCTAATAGTTACTGGTCATTAATCTCTCTCAACATCAGTTGACTCAATTCTCCAATAAAAAGACACAGACTAACACAATGGATGTGTAAACAAGACCCAACAATATGTTACATACAAGAAACACACCTAAGTCACAAACATAGACATTAACTGAGAGTAAAAGGCAGGAAGAAAGCTTTCCAAGCAAATGGACCCAAGAAGCAAGCAGGAGTAGCCATTCTAATATCTAATAAAATAGACTTTCAACCAAAATTAATAAAAACAGATGGGGAAGGACACTTCATACTTATCAAGGGAAAATTCCACCAGGAAGATATCACAAACCTGAACATTTATGCCCCAAAACAAGGGCAGCCATATTTGTAAAAGAAACATTAATAAAATTGAAAACACACATAGATCCCCACACATTAATAGTGGGAGACTTCAACATCACACTCACAAAAAGGACAAGTGAACAAAAACAGAAATTAAACAAAGAAACAATAACTCTAACAGAGATCATGAATCAAATGGACCTAACAGACATCTACAGAACATTTCACCCAAACACAAAAGAATTTACCTTCTTCTCAGCAATTCATGGAACCTTCTCCAAAATAGGCCATATTGTTGGTCACCAAGCAAACCTCAACAGATACAAGAAGATTGAAATAATCCTGTGTATTCTATCTGATCACCATGGACTAAAGCTTGACCTTAACAACAACAGAAAGAGCAAAAGCCCACATACACATGGAAACTGAACCACTTGCTACTAAATGACATCTGGGTCAAGGAAGAAATAAAGAACTTAAAGTCTTCCTAAAATTAAATGAAAACAAAGGCACAACATACCCAAACTTATGGCACACAATGAAAGAGGAAAGTTCGTAGTATTAAGTGCCTTCAAGAAGAAATTGGGAACATCTCATTCAAGCAACTTAATGGCTCATCTAAAATCTCTAGGGAAAAAAAAAAGAAGCAGTCACACCAAAGAGGTGTAGATGCCTGGAAATAATCACACTCAGGGCTCAAATCAATAAATTAGAAACAAATAAAACAATTGAAAGAATCAATGAAACCAATAGCTGGTTCTTTGAGGAAAACAACATGATAGACAATCCCTTAGCCAAACTAACTAAAAGGCAGAGGGACACTATCCAAATTGACAAAATCAGAACTAAAAAGGGGGACACCATGACAGACACTGAAGAAATCCAAAAAATCATTAGGTCTTATTTCAAAAGCCTATAGGCCACAAAATATTAAAATATAAATGAAATGGACAATTTTCTTGATTGATTCCACTTACCAAAGCTGAATCAAGACCAGGTAAATCAGTTAAACAGTCCTATATCCTCTAAGGTAATAGAAGTGGTCATCAAAAGTCTCCCCTCCGAAACAAGCCCAGGGACAGATGGTTTTAGTGCAGAATTCTACCAGACTTTCAAATAAGAGCTAACTCTTCAAACTATTTCACAATATAGAAACAGAAGGAACACTACCAACCTCATTCTACGAAGCCACAGTCACCTTGGCACCTAAACCTCACAAAGACCCAACAAAGAAAGAGAGTTTCAGGCCAATCTCCCTTATGAACATTGATGCAAAAATACTCAACAAAATACTTGCAAAATGAATCCAAGAACACATGAAAGATATCATCAACTATGAAATAAGTAGGCTTCACGCCAGTCATGCAGGGGTGTTTCAATATACGGAAATCTGTCAATGTGATCCACCATATATAAAAAACTGAAGGAGAAAAACTGCATGATCATCTCCTTAGACGCTGAAAAAGCATTTGAGAAAATCCAACATCCATTTATGTTTAAAGTCTTGGAGAGATCAGGAATACAAGGCACATACCTAAACATAGTAAAGGCAATATACAGCAAGCCTATAGCAAACATCAAACTAAACAAATAGAAATTTAAAGCAATCCCACTGAAATCAGGGACAAGGCAAAGCTGCCCACTCTCTCTATCTCTTCAACATAGTTCTTGAAGTCCTAGTTAGAGCAATAAGACAATTAAAGGGGATATAAATTGGAAAGGAAGAAGTCAAAATATCATTATTCACAGATGATAGAATAGTATACCTGAGTGACCCCAAAAATTCTACGAGGGAACTCCTACAGTGGATAAAGACCTTCATCAAAGTGCCTGGATACAAAATTAATTTAAAAAAAATCAGCAGCCCTCCTGTGTACAAAAGACAAAAGGGCTGAGAAAGAAATTAGGGAAACAACACCCTTCACAATAGCCACAAAGGACATTAAGTAACTTGGTGTGACCCTAACCAAGCAACTCAAAGAGTTCTATGAAAAAAAACTTCAATTAGAAGAAGATATCAGAAGATGGAAAGATCTCCCATGGTCATGGCTTGGCAGGATTAACATAGTAAAAATGGCCATCTTACCAAAAGCAATCTACAGATTCAATGCAATTCCCATCAAAATACCAATACAATTCTTTACAGACCTTGAAAGAAAAATTCTCAACTTCATATGGAATAACAAGAAACCCAGAATTGCTAAAACAATCCTCTACAATAAAAGATCTTCGGGCACATCCCTGATCTCAAGCTGTACTATAGAGCAACAATACTAAAAACTGCAGGGTACTGGCATAGAAACTGACTAGTGGATCAATGGAACTGAATAGAAGACCCAGAAATAAATCCATACACTTATGGACACCTGATTTTTTACAAAGATCCCAGAAGCATTCAATGGAAAAAGGATAGCATCTTCAACAAATGGTGCTGGTCTAACTGGATGTCTACATGTAGAAAAATCCAAATAGATCCATACTTATCACCCTGCACAAAACTAAAGTCCAAGTGGATCAAAGACCTCATTATAAAACCAGATACACTAAACCTGTTAGAAGAAAAATTTGGGAAAAGCCTTGAACTCAATGGCCCAGAAGACAACTTCCTGAACAGAACACCAATAGCACAGGCTTTAAGATCAACAATAAATAAATGGGACCTCATGAAACTGAAAAGCTTCTGTAAAGCAAAGGACACTGTCATCAGAACAAAACGACAGCCTACAGACTGGTAAAGGATCTTCACCAACCCTATATCTGACAGAAGGCTAGTATCCTGAATACATAAAGACCTCAAAAAGTTAAACACGAACAAATCAAGGAAATTGAGAGCATTGTAAGGCAATACATAAAAACATATTTCATTGAGTTAAAAATCCAAAGAAATGGATCAATTTGTATATTTATTGGAACCAGGAAAGTTAAACTAAGAGGAGATGAACATGTTCAACAAATAAGGAGATTAAAACAATTAAAAAAAAACCCACATCCTTCTGACTAAATAATGCTCCAGCCCAGATGGTTTCACAGCAATATTATACCAGAGGTTCAAAGAAGATTTACAACCAACTTATGAAACATTTTAAAAACAGACACAAAAGGAGCGCTTACAAACTCATTCCAGGAAGCCAGTATTACCTTAACCACAAAACCATGTAAGGCATAACACAAAGCATAGTATAAGCCAATATGCTTGAGGAATATAGATTCAAATTTCAACAGAATAGTTACAAAGAGAACACAGGCATACATTAAGAAGATCATGCTCATGTGGGTCCCACAAGCCAACCAGGCTGGCTTGGCACACACTACCACATGTTTGCACAAGCACAGTAGACCTACCCTAGGATACACCACTGTGAAAACCAAAAAGGCAACAGAGATGTGAATAATGGAGGAATGTAGCTGTGCAGGCAGTATGTGTTCTGTTGGGAGAGGTGGAACTGCTGATGTGACAGCAGTGAGAGGGACGATGGT
Source organism: Pachyuromys duprasi (assembly GCA_028658305.1). Taxonomy (NCBI): domain Eukaryota; kingdom Metazoa; phylum Chordata; class Mammalia; order Rodentia; family Muridae; genus Pachyuromys; species Pachyuromys duprasi. The sequence goes on along the minus strand of CM053742.1, from coordinate 92,826,121 downwards.
GGATCAGGTCGTTGCCCACTGGTGTCAAAGGGATGTGATGCCACACCCTGGAGTTTAAGAAAATGCAGACTCAGCCCTGGAACAAGCTGCCTAGGCCTGAGGTCACCCTGGATCTTGGCAATGACAGAAGCCCAAGATAAGGAAAGGTCCACGTTTTGAATTGGATATACATGATGTTGCTGAGGGAGATGTATGGGTCAGCGGCCCTGACATGGCTGAGCTCCGCGTTGATGTCTGAGAACTGTGTTGTCACCTGACAACATGTGGCTATTCATGGCTTGTGCTATTGCCTGATTCATATCTATGGGCTGTGCTTCCCCTGGAAAACATGCTGATGTGAGTTGTCTGTTGCCACTTGAGACCACAGTGAGAACCAAGTTTGCATTGCTGCCAAGGGTCATGTCTAGGTCCATGGCCTTATAATGCTGCCCAAGCTGTGTTGATAGCTATGGCCTGAGACACCGTTGGAGTCCATATGGATATCTGTTGTCTGTGCTGAAGCCTGAAGCCATGTTGATGTCCCTGGGAAATGCTGGGGTTTGAGGAGAGACTTTGATGAGTGTGGTCTGTGTTGCCACTTGGGTCCATGGTGAGGTCTGGCCCGTGTTGCCACAGAGGGCCATGTCTGGATCAACGTGTTATTTATTACTGAAGCCTGGTCTGTGTTGATGTCCATGTCCTGTGTTTCCTCGGAGAGCCATGAAGAGTCCATGATCTGTGCTGCAGGATTGTCTTAGTTAGTGATTGATACGGGAGGGCCCAGGCCACTGTGGGTGATAGCATTCCTTGGCAGGTGATCCTGTGTTCTATAAAAAAGAAGACTGATCAGACCATGAGCTAGCAAGCCAGTAAGCAGTGTTCCATGGCCTCTGCTCAATTCCTGCCTCCAACTTCCTGGCTTGAGTTACTAGGTGATGGAGGAAGACAGGGGGAAAGGTATTAATAACACTTAGGATGTTTGAAAATGTTCCAGGAAACATTATTTTATAGTTCATTAAAATGCAATGTAGATATTAGTTTAAAACTATGAGATAAAATACATCATGTGTATATATGTATAAGATACATGTATATTTATATGCACACATTAATATACAGTTTTAAGAGAGTAGCTACATTTTGAGTGAAAATGCTCCCATCAACACCCTCAGGCTATCTATCAAAAATACCAGTTTCCCTTCTAGTTGCTGTTTAGGGGAGTTGAAAAGACAGCCAAATAATAAAGGTTATTGCCACCGTCTTTATCTGTCCCACAGGACTTGAAACTAAAATGGAATTGTTGAAGACTCCACACATTTCAGACACAGAACTGGGTCTAACCAGAAAGCATCCTCTTTCAGGACTAGCTGTCATAGAGCTGAAAAGAGCTCTTCAAGCTGCCAAGGGACAGCAATCAATACTCCTCTTTGGCTGTAACACTTATGGATAACAGCTATAGCCAAAGTGGCAAGCTATCCCAAAAGGTGCAATAGTAGACTTACATTCTTGATGTAAACAACAGCGCTCTAATTGGACCTAAAGACAAGTTCAGCAGGAAGGAACTAATGCCCATCTTGCCCCAGTACCTTTGACGGGTGGTCATGGAACCTAGAGTAGGAACCTACTACTACCAGTTTCCTAAAATGCATTAGAAACGCTTGTCCTTAAAACTCTCTAGGCATAAGTGTCATTCTTTCCCCTCATCAAAGAAGCTTCTTTTACAACAGAGAGGGACCATACAGAAATCCACAATCTGTAAAAATGCAGAGACAAAGGACTGCGGGATCCACAACCGTAACTGATCCCGTCTAGAATACAACTCTCACACTGAAGGCTCAGGTTACATTGCAGAAGCAAGGGAGGGAAGAGCCAGAGGACTAGCATGTCTGCTGGGAGATACTGTCATCTATACATGACAGGGGAGCTGCACATACATAACCTTAACAATAAAGGTACCTGAAAAAGACAAGCAAAATGACCCTATTAGTTGACCTGCCAACATAGCTTGGAGAACTCACACAAGGTGCTACCCCTAGATGAAGAGCTACAGAGAAGAACTACAACAGTATAATAGTTGCTGAGAGATGAATAATAAATCTTCAGAGCTGAGGATCCCTGACCTCACAGGGATCCTGACAGTCTATCTTAAGCACATACACCTATGAGAAATGCCAAATAGACTCACCAGTCTGTATTTATATAAAATATGTATGTATGTATGTATGTATGTATGTGATAATAATAACAATTAAAGAAGAGGAGGAGGCCTTGAGAGGGTCAATAGAGCATGAGTTGGAGTCAGTACAGCAGGAAGGGACTAGGACCTCAGCATATTTTATATCAAGTACTCTACATGAAACACAGTGGGATTCTGAGGAGGTTTGGGCAATCAACATATTTCATACTAAAACATGATTATACAAATTATAGGTGCCATCATCTGCCATACAAAATCAACAAGAAGTTAATAGGAGTTGGAGGATTTAGAAGTCTAGTTCCATGGACACAACCATCTACTATACATGCAGTCTTCAGGACCAATATGCTGGAGTCCAATTTACCATGCTTAAGTCATCATATGCACTCATGTGGTTCTTCCCAATGTGTCAGTCTTATGTTGTTATGAATTTAGCAGGATAACGGAAAAAATATCTTGTTTGAGTTAAATTGGGTTTGTGTATATATATATATATATATGTATATATACATATATATATATATATGTATTTGAATTTCTAAGTTTACATCCATGGCATACGAACACAGGAGCGTTATTTCATAAGATTAAATTAGGAATTTGTGGATCTAGGATTATATGTAATTTAATAAAGTGCTTGGCGTAGAAGTATGAGGACCGGAGTTCAATTCTGGAGGTCCTGGGTTTTTTTGTTGTTGTTGTTGTTTTGTTTTGTTTTGTTTTGTTTTGTTTTAGAGGCATGCATAGGGATACACAGTTTCTATCTCAATGCTGAGGAGAAAGACTCGGGAACATTCAAGTTCACATAGAAAGTTCCAGACCAATGAGAGACTCAGGGTCAAAAACTAAGAAAAAGAAAAGAAAAGCATCCAAGGGATAAATCTGAGGTTGTCTTCTGTCCTTGATACAAAAAGATAGACATGTGCCATACCCCCAACCATGCTACATGTACAGAAGAAAAAGAAAGGAACTTAAGGATTTGATGAAAGGTGTATGTAGTGGATTTTGTTAGCTGTCATCTTAGTCCCAGCCCTAGGACTTCAAGCTCTGTGGTAAGAAGGTATGCTCTCTAACCTCCCCAGCTTTTATTTAATAGTGTAGGAAAATGGAATGGAGATCACGGGGATCCTATGACAGTTGTCAGTGAAATATCAAATATGTCTGACCAGTGGTCAGTCCTCATATAAAGAACTGTAGAGTATCTGACAACACAATTAAAAGGAAAAAGGGCTGGTGAGCTGTCTCAGTAGGTAAAGACCACCAAGCCTGATGACCTGAATTTGATCACTGAGATCTATCCGAAAGTTATCTTCTGACGTCCCCACATGACCTAGGGCATATGTACCCATATCCCTGAAATAAAAAAAAAGTTAAACAAATTAAAATGAGGAAATGAAACAAACAGAACTTAGGGTCTTGTAAAGAATAGAATGTTTCTTGAAGTTCAGAAACCAATGTGTCCTTCTGGGATGTGGGCCATCAAAAAAAAAAAAAAAAAAAAAAGCTTTCAGTGGAAGTATAGGAAGGTATATGATTTCTCTCCCTAGAAGTTCTCATATTTTAGAAAACTGAGAATAAAGGCTGTGATGTCTTTTCAAATGTTTTCCTAACCTGAATGCTAGAACAAGGACAGTAAGTGCCTTTCTCCATCCAATCTCAAATTCCCAGGAAATAATGCTGGCTCAGAGCTCACAAACCGTCTGAACATAAGGCAGAGCTCTCCAGAGCAGGCTACTGTTGTGAGTGCCACATGAAACTTTTCTGAGGAACCAGGAGAACTACCACGTCATCATCTGTTTAAACTTCATATTCTATCCTCATGTTCATCAAATGAACTTGCACCTTTTTGAAACAGCTGCTGACTACCACAAGCCTAGTGGCCTCCAAGGGTGCTGGTGGGTTCACTGTAAGTGAGATTAGGGGTAGCAGGCTCATGGATAAATAGACTATATTCTGCCAGAGCTGGTTTGGGCTTTGGGGAAGCAAAAGTACTTTGTCTGACCTTATATCAGACAGAGACACCAACTCTGAGACAAAGGACCTGTGCTCTTAAAATGCAGGTAGGACATTTTGATGAGTATAGTAAAAAAAATCCCTTTTGACATGGAAAAATAGCTTAGTCAGGAGCCCCAATATACCCAAGGCTGCACCTGATAATCAGAACTCAGTGACATGACTTTTAAGAAAACCAAACACAGGCCTAGAACTCAATGATGCCCACTGCAAGTATAGCATCAGAAACTAAGAACAATGCTCTGTTCTGCAGAGCCAGATAAATGCCACTTTTATCTGTCCCATTGCTGGAGAGTTTCTCCCAGGATCCTGACTGTCATATCAGAGACTTCTGTTAGAGACTGGACATGTCCTTCAGCTAAGATACATTGTATTGGTGAGCAGCTTTGGGGAGATGGGCTTAGTACCATATTAGGAATATAGAGAGTGAAAGTTGTGGAATGACCCTCAGTATAATAAAATATAGCATTTGTTAGACTAACTATTATTATCTACTTTCTTCCTCAAGACAGACATTGATAGAACAAGAATTCCATGTTTTTAAATATTTTTATTTTAATTTTTATTAATTATACTTTATTCAATTTGTATCCCCCATGTAGCTCCCTTCCTCTCCTCTCAATCTCTGCTCCCCCTTCTCTATGCATGCCCCTCCCCCAGTCCACTGATAGGAGAGGTCTTCCTCCCCTTCCTTCTGATCCTAGTCTATTAGGTCCTCATGCAGGAGTGGCTGCATTGTCTTCCTCTGTGGCCTGGTAAGGCTGCTCCCCCCTAAGGGTGAAGTGACCAAAGAGCAGGCCAATCAGTTCATGTCAGAGACAGTCCCTGTTCCCATTACTAGGGAACCCACTTGGACACTGACCTGCCACGGGCTACATATGTGCAGGGATTCTAGGTTATCTCCATGAATGGTCCTTGGTTGGAGTATCAGTATCAGAAAAGACCCCTGTGGCCAGAATTTTTGGTTCTGTTGTTCTCCTTGTGGAACTCCTATCCTCTCCAATTGGTTAGCACTCGGTACAGAAATCCTGCACATAGTATTGGTATAGAAGCAGAAAGGTGGATCAATGGAACCGAATAGAAGACCTAGAAATAAACCCACACACCTATGAATACTTGATTTTTGACAAAGAAGCCAAAACCATTCAATGGAAAAAAGACAGCATCTTCAACAAATGGTGCTGGTTCAACTGGATGTCTACATGCAGAAAAATGAAAATAGATCCATATTTATCATCATGCACAAAAGTAAAGTCCAAGTGGATCAAAGGCTTCCACATAAAACTAAATTACACTAAATTGGTTAGAAGATAAAGTGGGGGAAGAGCCTTGAACTCAGTGGCCCAGGAGACAACCTTCTTAACAGAACACCAACAGCACAGGCTCTAAGAGCAACAATAATAAATGCAACCTCATGAAACTGAAAAGCTTCTGTAAAGCAAAGGAAACAGTTGTCAGAACAAAACCACATGCTACAGACTGGGAAAGGATCTTCACCAACCCTATATCTGACAGAGGGCTGATATCCAGAACATATAAAGAACTAAAGTAGTTAAAAGGCAATAAATCAAACAATCCAATTAAAAAATTGAGGTACAGAGCTAAACAGAGAATTCTCTGTAGAAGAATATAGAATGGCAGAGAAACGCTTGAAGAGATGCTCAATGTCCTTAGCCATCAGAGAAATGCAAATTAAAAGGACCCTGAGATTTCACCTTATACCCATCAGAATGGCTAAGATCAAAAACTCAATTGATAACACATGCTGGAGAGGTTGTGGAGAAAGGGGAACCCTCCTCCATTGCTGGTGGGAATGTACACTTGTACAACCACTTTGGAAATCAATTTGGTGCTTTCTCAGACAGTTAGGAATACTGCTTCCTCAAGATCCACCTATACCACTCCTAGGCATATATCTAAAAGATGCTCAAGTACACAACAAGGACATTTGTTCAACCATGTTTGTAGCAGCTTTATTTATAATAGCCAGAACCTGGAAACAACCCAGATGTCCATCAACGGAGGAATGGATACAGAAATTTGGTACTTTTATACAGTGGAATACTACTCAGCAATTAAAAACAAGGAAATCATGAAATTTGCAGGCAAATGGTGGCATCTAGAAAAGATTATCCTGAGTGAGGTGTCCCAAGAGCAGAAAGACACACATGACACTAGACCTGTAAGATAGGATAAACATACTAAAATCTGTACAGCAAAAGAAGATAACAAGAAAGAGGACCTGGGGTAAGATCCTCACTTAGAAAGACAAATGGGATGGGCATTGAAGTAGGAGAAAACAAGTAACAGGAAAGGAGCCTACCACAGAGGGCCTCTGAAAGACTCTGCCTAGTAGTGTATCAAAGCAGATGCTGAGACTCATAATCAAATATTTGGCAGAGGGTGGGTAATCAAATGAATGAAGGGGGAATTAGTATGACCTGGAGAGGACAGGCACACCACAAGGACCAATTATATTAGGGCACAGGGGTCTTTTCTGAGACTGTTTCTCCAACCAAGGACTATGTATGGATATAACCTAGAACCTCTGCTCAGATATAGCTCATGGTAGCTAAGTGTCCAGGGGGGTTCCCTACAAAGGGGAACAAAGACTGTTTCTGACATGAACTCAATAGTTGGTTCTTTGCATTCTCCCCTCACCCCCCGGGGGGGGGCAGCTTTGCTAGGCCACAGAGGAGAACATTGCAGCCAGTTCTGAAGATACCTGATAAGCTATGGTCAGATGGAAGGGGAGGAGGACCTCCCCTATTAGTGGACTTGGAAATGGGCAGGAAGGAGATGAGGGAGGGAGCATGGGATTGGGAGGGAATAAGAAAGGGAGGTATGGCTGGAATACAAAGTAAATAACCTGTGATTAATATAAAAAAAGTAAAGATTACGTATTTAAAAAAAAAGATTCCTGCACAGGCTAAGGAGCTAGAACAGCCAGAACAGGGCACAGAGCTGAGATAAGAGATGGTGGGGAAACTGAGGGGAACTTGCTGAGCTGGAGGCTTCCTGGGTAGTCCATTCTACCAACCCTGAATTTGATCTCATGCACCTATCTAAGAACTGCTAGATACCAACATGCTGCATAGGCTGCAAATCTTAATGTTATCCCCCACCTCATACGCAAAGGATGCTATCTTCTTCAAAGGGATTTAAAAAGATTGTACACATGAAAATGAATGCAACACTAATTGCAGAATACATGACAAGTACTGTCTCTAAATATTAGCGTCAGATTTATGCTGTCAATAATAACATGGCTTTTCTTTTGTGTTTGATTACTATTACAAACTGTTTTCCAGTCTGCAAGATATTGCATTATTCACAAAAGACATAGAAGAGTCTCTGAAAACACACCGTGATTCAAACAAAAACCACATCAGGATGCTGGGGTCTTTTGTCTCCCAGTAATTACATCCCTGGGGGAACATCTGCTGAATTACCTACTGGAGAGCCACTATAAAACTACTGCTGTCCCTCAGGGAAAGGGGGCAGGGAGTATGGATGTTGATGTCAAAGGAGCACAATCCTATCTTCCCTAGTGAAACACAAAGCAAAACAAAACAAAACACGTGGAGAGCTGCCTCAGATAAGGGGAGTTCATTTTAGGCAACTCACAGACTCAAGAGGAAGGATCACAATGATCCTTTGGCATTCACGGAACTTCATTCATTCTGTCAATGTTGTTTTGAGTCCTTGGTAGACACTAGATCTCAGGGACCATGTTGGCTCACAGGAAAAAGGGCAAGCACCAAGATTTACACTTCCTACCTTCATGTAGACAGAGTGCAGCAGGACCATTCCCTGGAGCTAGGATAGAAAAGATGTCAAAGGGAAGGTTCAAATCCAAAGCCAGAGGTCCAAAAAGTGCAAAGTGGGAGTGGGGACAAGATCCCAAAAGCCTCTTTGGAAGAGTTGGGCTTCATAAGGGATTTGCTACATTTCATGGATGACAACTATTAAAGGCAAGGGCTTTGAGCTTTCCTGAGGAAGAAGACCATGCATTAATCAAAATCCTGTTCTAGGCTGATGACAGACTCAGACATCTTTTGGGTAATGTTTTACTCCACTTTATCCTGCAAGGGCAACTGGCCCTTAAAATGGTGAAGTCACATGGCAAGGAGCCACAGGAATTATTGTTGGGAACCATGAAGACACTCAGAGGCTTTCAAAAAGAGAACAGGTGGCATGGGGATAAGGGAAAATGGGAAAGACCTTTCAGTGAAGTCAGGAATCCTTACTGAAGTGAACTCATCCCCACCAAAAGACAGAGATGAAGCTAAACCACAGCAGACTGCAGCTCTGTACAGAAGTCAGAAGTACTTTAGCAAGGGCTAGCTGATTTCAAGCCAGCTCAGGATTACCTTAGATGTGAGGAGGAGTCCCTCGAGCCCCTCAAACGTTTAAGGAAGGAATGAGAGTAACCTCAGAGAAAAGTTTTGTGTTAACCCTGGATTCAGGAGCACTGCTTCTCTAGCAAGAGGTCAGTGGGATCAAAGTACAGGGAACTTTGTAATCTCCAGGTGAAAACCTCTGGGCCAGAGCAACGGTTCCCTGGGTAAAGCAATGAGGACCTTGGTTCTGATCCCCACCACCCACTTAAAAGTCAGGCTGCAATCTCAGTGTTAGGGAGACTCTAGAAAAGGCGACTGAATTCCTGGTGCTTTCTAGTCTAGTACAGCCACATTGTGGAAAGCTGTTCTGAAAAGTCATATTGTCGGAGAGCAATGGAAGCAGTGGAAGAAGGTGCATTTGCCCACCTCGGACCTACATCTGTTCAGAGGTCCATGTAGACACACACAGGCATGTGCACTTGAGCACACACACACACACAATCAACAGTCACCTCTTCAGAGCTACACACACACACACACACACACACACAGAGAGAGAGAGAGAGAGAGAGAGAGAGAGAGAGAGAGAGAGAGAGAGAGAGAGATTCACATTAATTTTCAAGAATAACTAAAATCCCAACTTCCCTAGATGCTCTCATATTGAGCAGGCCAGCATAGGGTTCAGCCTGTGAAAATGGAGGCTGTTGGCCTGGAATCCAGGCTGTTGGGGGTGCTGCTCCAGAAACGTCTTGCCATGGGCTAGAAACAAAGGTTGTAACAAGTTCCCTAGGGTTCCCCATAGGGAAACAGGAACACACCGACTATGCAAACGTTGAACAGAGGTTGTGTGAAAGTGTTTAAGGCAAGCGCTGAGCCAAGATGGTTGACCCACTGCAAAAGAGAACCTGTTGAAGACAGGGAGCTGCATGTGACTCAGCAAAGATTATTCTGGCAAAACTCATTGGTCATTGTGGAGACACCAGGCCTTCTGCCTATAAATAAGACAATGCAGTCCATGATGGGGGCTGACTATGATAGGGTCCTAGACCCCTCTGCTTCTGCGTTTCTCAGGGCGGCCCTGGGCACCCCTGCTGCCAGGTCTGGCTGACATACATAAGTGGTGATGACCCTGTGCAAAGTCACAATGGGTGCGCTCCCCCAGCTCACTGGGAGCTAGACGCTTCCTAGTCACAGCAGTGCAGAGCGCCTGCGCAGTGGGCTGGCGGGAGACCCCCGCCTCCTCCCCTCTGCCCCTCCGCACCTCGACCTCCGCCGCGCGCGTACACGCCAGCCCGGCCACGCGCTCGCATGGGATTCACCTAGCTCAACCCCAGACTGCGCTGCCGAGCTAACCAGGGAGCGTGGGCGAGCGCGGGCGGCCCAGAGGGCGGGGACCGCTCGAGGTCCACTCGTGCGCTGTGCGGAGGCGAGCACTGCAGGCTCTGCGCCCCGGGCTCCTGGCGGCGGAAGCGGCGCCTCCAATCAGATAGCGGGCTCGCGACCCTCGGCGCGACCAGCCAGCACCGCCCGCCCCGCGGCCTGACTGACGCGCCCGCTCGCCTCCTCCCCCTCAGCTGTCTCCGCCTAGTCTCCCCGGGCTCGGCTCAGGCTCCGCTGCGCTTGGCTTGACTGCTGCGCTCGCCAGGCCCCTTCCCTGCCCACGGCAGCTCCTGCGACTGGCTTGCTCGCTAGGCAGCTGGAAGCGATTCCAAGGCGGCGCCAAGGATGAAGTGCAAGCCGAACCAGACTCGGACCTACGACCCCGAGGGCTTCAAGAAGCGCGCCGCGTGCCTGTGCTTCCGCAGCGAGCGCGAGGAGGAGGTGTTGCTGGTGAGCAGCAGCCGCTACCCCGACCGCTGGATCGTGCCGGGCGGGGGCATGGAGCCCGAGGAGGAGCCGGACGGCGCGGCGGTGCGCGAGGTGTACGAGGAGGCAGGAGTCAAGGGGAAGTTGGGCCGCCTCCTGGGCGTCTTCGAGCAGAACCAGGATCGCAAGCACCGGACCTACGTGTTCGTGCTCACCGTCACCGAGCTGCTGGAGGATTGGGAAGACTCGGTCAGCATCGGCAGGAAGCGGGAGTGGTTCAAGATCGAGGATGCCATCAAGGTCCTGCAGTGCCACAAGCCAGTGCATGCCGAGTACCTGGAGAGACTGAAGCTGGGCGGCTCCCCTACCAACGGGAACTCGGGCGCCGGGTCCCTGCCAGAGAGCGAGCCCTAGTATGTATGGCTCCTGCTCCTGCTGCCGCTCCCGCCAGGACTCTTGCCTACCAGGAGAGCACCTCTCCTGCCCTGTGTGCCTGCAAGGGCAGGAGGGAGGCTTCTTTTGTTTCCTTGGCAGGCAGACCTCTGAATCACGTTTGCAAACTGTCTAGGTTGCCAGGCGCTGTTTGCCGACACTTTGCACGTTTTTCAGATGCTTTTCCAATCGCTTCTTGGTGACACTGTAAAAATTTTGCGCTCAGCGGGAGCTGCATGGGATTTCGTGAAAGGTGCCTTTAACTGCTTGCCCTTCTCTTTATGGAGGGTGTGCCTGTGTGCCTGTGTGTGTGATCCTGCGTGCCTGCCTGTTTGCTCTGTGATGGTTTTGTTTGGGTGTTTTGTTTTGATTTTTTCTTTAAAGAGCCTTTACCTGTGTTTGTGTGTGAGCGTGCTTGCGCGCTTTGATGTCAGGCTTCTGGTTTCTTAGTGGAAGGGCCTTTAGAGTCCTACAAGCTGGTGTCCGGGCGAGCATTTCTGGATTTTAGGAGGACATCTTTTTATTTCTTATTTCCTCATTCACAGCCTTTTTTCTTGGCAGTGAGCCATTCTTGGTAGACATTTACTCAGATGATTTGTTTGAAAATAAAAGAAGTAGAAAAATTGGAGATCTTACACCTTTTCCTTTCTGCAGTACAGTACTTATAGCATCCATAATGTCATCTAATAGGCCAAGGGCAGGAACTCCGTGTTTATTCATATGACCAAAAAAAAATTGTAATTTTCAAGAAAATTTTACAGTTGATTTTTTATTACTGATTTAAATGTCCACATTCGTATGTGATTTTCAAGCCGTTACAGGAATAGAATGGGTATTTTTAGAGACTTTCTACTAAGATACTTCTTGTCATGGTAATTCTGTTTATATAGTTGTTTTAGCCTGCTCATCCAGCAGTTTCCAACTCCAAGTACCTTTCTGGATATTCCTTAAAATGTTTCTTTTCCCCCCTCAGTGTACATTTATTTGAAGGAAAGGGATTTATACTTGAATTTAGTGATATCCCAGTTCAAATTCCCTGAGCCTCAGTAACTGCAGATATGGAATATTTTATGGTTATTGCATATTTGCAATCATCATTTAAATAATTTGAATGAGTTTATGTTCTTGCTGCTTAGCTGGTAACATACTTCTATCTCATAGATCCAGAGTAAAGGTTTCATTTCTTAAACCTTTTGCTTGCTACATTGCTGTTGTTCTTACCTTGATACTCATTTGAAATGCAGAGTTACCTCTGTCATTCTCTCCTGAAACTCCTCAAGTCCCTTGGCATGTCTATTTAGATATATAGAAATGAGACAGTGTTAAAACTGGAAAGATCATTCTATATTTAAGAAGAGTGTTTTAATGAGACATCTTAGATGGGAATAATGAATATACTTGGGGACCTTGTAAAAGTCTTAAAATCACTTGAATTAGAGCTATTTACTTTTTATTATTAACTTATTTTGGGAAAAAATTCATAGAAGAATCTTTTGATCTACTCTTTCCCCTGCCCCAAACTTTCTCAGATTCTCTTCACCCCTTAACTTCATTCAGCTTTGTGTTCTTGCTTGCTTGCTCAAAGACAAAACCAAGGAAACAAACAAAAACCACAAAAGGACAAACACCAAATTGCAAGGAAATAAGCTCACAAAATAACATGGAGCCTGTTTTCTGTTAGTCAAATTCCTGAGGATAAGGCCTGCCCTGGAGTTAGTTTGATATACTTTGTATCACTCCATCAGAGAAAAAATGATTTTCTCTCTCCCAGCAAGTATCAATTGCAAATAGCTTCTTGGTTCGGGGTGGAACTTTGTACACACTTCGCCTTCTCCATGCTGGGATTTTGTCTGGCTTGAACTTGTGCAGGCCTTGTACATGCTGTCACAGGCTCTATGCACTTATATACATCAGTCCTGCTGTGTCTGGAAACTGCTGTTTATTTGGTGTCATACACCACTTCTGCCTCTAAAGTCTTTCCATGTAGTCGTTTTCCCCAGAGCTTCCTGAGCCTTGAGGAGGAGGAGTATTTGATAAAGGTATCATTTCATTACTCACAGATTACATTTTAAAAACATAATTATAGCTAAAACTTTAATGGGTCATGATCTTTATAAAAAATGGTTCCTCATTTCATTCATGTACAAATCAGTATGTAAATGGATTTGTACTTCATGAACACATGAAGAACATTAGTATCCACTTCCTGAAATTCACACTTTCTGTTTCTAGAACGAAAGCCATTGTGTTCTTCTGTCTTTTAATACCAAAGATAATTTTGGTTTTGAACTGTATGTATACTGGTTCTTCTCACCTGTTTGTGTGATTTACGTTCAGAGTATGCAAACGTTTTTCATTTCAAAATTAAGACTGTTTTAAGCTTCAAAAAGTGGAGTTCTTGCATTTTTCTTAAGAAATGGGGTTTCCCTTTATGAAATAATTTATTTCACATTTAAAATATAAACCCCAATTTCCAAAATGTATTTTGACCTCTCCCTAAAAGAGTGTATGACTAGTCTGAAGCATTTATTTTATTTCCAATCAAAATGACTTTTGCTAGTTAAAAAGTTTCTAATAAATTCTGCAACTTAATTCCCATTATCCTTAAGTTCTACATTGATATAGCAGAATAAATTTGGTTTTATGGATATTTCTTTTTATAAAACCTGTAGGAATGCTGTCAGAAATGCATTGGAGGCTTTACTTGTAATTGCCATTAGCTAGAGTCAGAATGTGTCATCTTTTAATATTATACTTATTTGTGCTTGTGCGCTCAAGTGTGCAAGCACCCCCTTCTGTATACACATGCATTTGCTTGTGTGGGTGGGAGAATTCCAATCTATAGCTGTGGAGGTAAGAATTGTGGCCTGTGAACATACTGTGACTTTTCTCCTTTTAAAAACTACTGGGTTTCTTTAGGGTTAGGTTTCTGTATTATTGCATTTTAAAATTTTAATTAATAGTAATAAATTAATATTAAATTGGTATTTAATTATTATGAAACAGATATGTCAGAGAAATTACACACTCCTAGGGAATTTTTTTTCTTTTTTCTTTTATTAATTTATTTATTTTTATATCAATCACAGGTTAGGTACTTTCCATCCCAGGCATACCCTCCTCCCTCAGTCCCTCCC
>CM053742.1:92795062-92811714 GCA_028658305.1 Pachyuromys duprasi | reverse complement strand
ATCCTTAATTTCTTGGATGTTTTGTGCTTAGGATTTTTCCTATTTTTTATTTTCCTTGAATGAGGAGTCCATTTCAGCCAGCGTATCCTCCTCTCCCGAGATTCTCTATTCCATCTCTTGTATTCTATTGTTGATGCTTACCTTTGTGGTTCCTGATCTTTTCTCTAAGTTCTCCAGTTCCAGGTTCTTCTGCCTTTGTGTCTTCTTTATAGATTCTAATTCTGTTTTCATGCTTTGTACTGTTTCCTTCAACTGATTGACTGTGTCTCCTATTTTGGTTGTTTCTTCTCTGTCTGTCTTTGATTGTTCCTCTATGCGGGCAGTTAAATTCTTCTCCATTTCTTTGAGGGCCTTGTTCATTTCCTCTTTTTGTCTCTCCCCTTGTTCCTCCAATATCTGCATAATCAACGCTTTAAGATAATTTTCCTGTGTCTCAGCTGAATTAAAATCTCCACTGCTTTTGGGTGTTTCTGGTGGGGCCATGGTGTCCTGATTTTTGTTGAGTGAGTTCTTTCGCCGATTTCTGGGCATTTGTTTATATATAATCAGGGAGCTGTTTGTGCTTTAAGGCTGTACTTCAGTCTGAAACTGTCAGTCTCTTGTGTCGGGAGTATTCTTCAAGAAGATCAGGGATTTTTGGTGGTTTGTTATTGTTTGTTGTTGTCTCAGTTGAAGTCTTTCGTGGGCTCTGTGTGCCTGGCTTAGTGCTCTGTGCTAGAAGGTGTGAGCACTGCAGGCTGGTCACCCCTCTGGTCTGGAGGTCTCGCTCCTCAGTCTTTTGAGATGTCAGCTGGGGTCTGTGCGCTCAGCCCTGGGTTTGTTGCTAAGGGCTCTCCCCTGGAATGGAGATTTGGCTCCCCCTTCTGGGCCAGGGGCTGTGCACCAAGGTCTGAGATGATATTTGGGGCACACACAATGGGTTTGGGTTGGTGTGCCTCCGCTGAATGCAGGCCTGTCTGAAATGGTGCCCGAGGTCTTCTCTGTCTGTCCTGTGGACACACATAGGGACTGAGGTTTTGGTCCTCAGTGTGCGGTCTGGTCAAGATGGTCCCAGGACTTTCTCAGTCTGGGGTGGCTCCTGCGATCCATGCATGCCCACCGCGCACCCGTGGGTTGAAGCAGAACTCAGGTCCCTCCCAGACTTGCCCGCAGACTGGCACACGGACTGAGGTTTTGCTGGCTGAAGCGTTCGGTGCTTGCCCACAAAGTGCAGACTGGTCAAAACAGTCCGCTGCCTTTCTCAGACTGGGGTGGTTCCGGAGATCGGTTCGTGCCTGCTGCACACCCGGTGGGTTGAAGCAGAACCCGGGTGCAGTGTGCGTTCGCAGGGTGCAGTTAGGTGAAAATGGTACCGGTTCCTCCTCAGACTGCCCGCGAGAATGTGTGATACATTCTATTATGGCTGGTGCGGGCGCCCAGTGCAGCTGCTTGCTCAGAGCTGTGCGCAGCTGGTCACCCGGAGGTTTTTCCGGGGAATAACTGGGTGTCCCTAGGGTTTTCCCACTTGATTTTCTCACCGTGGGAGTTCTGCTCACCTGGCAATCACGGATGCTGGCGTTTTAGGTCCCAGAGTTCAGTCTCCTGGTTGCTGCGTTTCTGCTTTCCTACTCCTCAGACACAGTGTCCTCTAGTGGCAGCCATCTTGGTTCTCCTTTTTTTTTATTTTCAAGATTTTGTAGTACCAGATTTAAATAGGTTACCAGAGATAGTGTATTAATTTCTACTAGTCTTCCAAAAACTGTTCAACACCTGGGTATTTTTTCCTTCTGATAGTGCTAAGTCATTTACATAGTATTTATAATTACACGAAGACATACGGCCAAATTTTTCATCCATCTTTTAGTTGAAAAGGGAGCAGTACTCCATCAGATAATTGGGATTTGTAGTTATGTATTAGAATTTTATTTTCCATATACTATATAAATAGCTTTCATTGTCCATTTTCATTTGTTCACATGTTTTATTGGTAACTAGGGAGTTTTATCCCTGGGCCTCATGCATGCTGAACATGTACTACTTAGGTCCACTCACAGCTCCATGATAAAATGTTTTGCATTTTCAGATGTTCAAAGAGGAAGCATGTTAACACAGGTTTATTTTTATGTAGGTTTATATGTATGCCAGAAACATATAGTCTTGTTTATACTTTAAAGAAACAAACTAAAAACGGGAAATTGAGTTTTAATATCCATGTGCTGTATTGCTTTGTATATATCGATTTTAGATTATTAATATAAAAGGTTTTTCATTGAACAGTATGGGTGCACTTACAAAGGTTTCTATAAGAATGCCTGATAGGATGTAGATGAGAATGTTCCCTGGCTAGAAATTTTATCTTCAGGCTTAAAATTCCCCTGGTAGCCATCTCATGATAATACATTGTATGTGATGTATTTAAACATTTTTGAGAAGACATATCTATGAGAATTCAGTATGTCCACGTGACATTTTTTTGAGAACAGGAGGTGATAAGAAAGTATACTGGGACTTGGAAGCCAGACCCAACAGTAGTTTTTAAATTGAAATATCATCCATGTTACCAAATCATGCATGTTCTCAGGTTTTCTCTTAAATCTGTCATTGTAAATGATACAAATAAATACTGCTTAAACTTCTTCAACGAGATACTCTTTTTGACTGGGTTAAGTCACACACTTTTGTTTAATGGTTAAAAGTTTACTGCATTACTGTGTGACCACTAGACTGAATTATTCCTATAAGTACGGTTTCTAGTCTAGAAAGTAGATTTTATAATTTTTTGCATCTGCATTGCTAATTCCCCTCTAGTATCACTGTTTTCACAATTTTTATAGGTAGGTATGTTTGCGTGTGTGTGTGTGTGTGTGTGTGTGTGTGTGTGTGTGTGTGTGTGTATTCGTGTTCACATTGCACTTGTTTTAAGAGCCTGCAAGGGCTTTAGAAAGTCCTCATGATTGGTGCACCTAGTCTATCACTAATAACTTTGCTTCTTGGAAGAATTGTAAATATATACCTTTTAAATGTATGTTTGTTTCTTTTTTCCAGATGAACAGAGAAACCATGTTCAAGATTACACCGAAATCATCATTGATGTGAATCCAGTATTTAGTGGTATTGTCAAATCATGGGAGCATTTTAAGGTTCCCAAGGAGACCACTCATCTGGTTTTCCTGCTACATCTTGGAACACTCCTCTGTCTAATTTACTGACATTTTTGCTCTGGTTGCTGTACTCTTGTATGTGAACGGACTTAATTCAACACCTATAGCCTTTTGTTGTGCATTTCTTATGTGTCTGCCTTCTTCCTTAGACTATAACCTTTGAGAGCAACGACTATTTTTCCTTACTCTGCATATTCTGCATCCAAGACACTACTTGAAATATGTTTGGCATCACTGGAGGTCTTTGATTCAATTAATATTTTGTAATCTTTTTGTGGCAAAACATTTCCTTTCCAATCTGGTGCTAGTAGAGTATCAGCTGTTTGAGCACCATGTGTGCGGCTCATGTGTAATAGGTGTTTCACAAGCATTTCAGGACAGTTGAAAGCATTCAAGGACAAGAATTAGTACTCATTTATATGTCACACCACACAATGGCTGGCACAGTTTTAATATTACGCCATCACTTAGGCTAACATTTGATAGACTTAGTCCTTCATGAAACAACTTTCGTGTTTTTGTACTGTTGTTAATTTGCTTAAAATTTTATTCAAAAATATCACTTGCTATGAAGGTAATTGTAAAAACACTACAATGAAAACCTATTATTGTGAGATTTTATAAAAAGTAAATTTTAAAATAATATACAAATAATACATTTAATTTTTTGCAATGCTCTACTTCTAAAATGTCATCTTTTAACATTTCCTTGCAGAAAATTCTCTGTATTTTCTTTACACAGATTCAATATTCTGTGTTATTTGATGGTGAGCACGAAGAAAACTTCTACTTAAGCAGTTTTCAGAGCTAATTATGCCGTTTATTTGCTTAAGTGTCTTTTGCCTCTCTTCACTATTTCAGTTGGCTGTGGTTTTCATTCCTTTCCTAGTACACTCAGCTGGCTTCTCAGTATCACAAGCTATCTGCATGTAAAAATGCAGAGTATTGAGAGTGCTAAATTGGTGTCACTTAGAAAGGCTTCAGGGAAAGAGACTGCTGTGAAGGGGAACACAAAATGGAGAATTGAAATGAGGGAGCTTGGTTCAACTCTTTCCAAAAGAATAACTTTATGACAAGGAAAAGGACATTTCACGGAGTTTTGCCACAGGGTGTATGATGTCACCACTCTCACTCAGCTCATTACAAGTGTTCCAAAGAGGTTCAAATACAGTTGTTGTATTTCACTTTTTCCTTATAAACCGTTATATTGGGAAAGGCTTGAATTCCAATTTAGTATTAACACCCTTCCTCATGGTACCAGTAAAATGTATTGTGTCCCATCTTACCAATATTAAAATAAAACCACATGTTGTAATTTACTGGAGTTTCTATTTGTGATATGTACTGTGATTTTGCTTTCTAAAGAAACCTTTATCTTTTAGAAAACTGTACTGAAAATTTACACGTATGCTACTGTTTTTTGCTTCGATATAATCAGGGTAGTAGAAGTTTGTACACAGATGAAACAAGATCGGCTCCGACTTGATAATTGTTGAAGCTCTGTGATAGATGTTTGAGAATTCATTCTCTCTACTTTTGTATATGTTTGAGATTTTCCATAATAAAAATTGCAAAAATGTATTCCTTACAGTTTACTTATATGGTACCTCTCTGTTTTTAGAATTTAAGTGTGGATGGCTGGTCAGAATAATAATTCCCATCACAGAAAAATAAGCCTATTCTTAAAAAGCAGCTTTTCTTCTTAAGCTAAGCCTGTTGCTAACTGCTTGATTCTTCCCAAGATTTTTTTTTCTTTGTATGCAGTATGCAATATGTAAGCAGGGGACATAAGCTAAAGTGCAAATGGAAGAATACTTTTTACAATATTTTACAATATCCTTTTTTTAAACCTGTTGTGTGTGTGTATGCATGTGCCCACTGCATGATGTCACCACATCCCCTGGAACTGTAGTTAAGGGTACTTATAAGCTGCCTTATGGGTGCTTGGAACCCAACCCAAGTCCTTTGCAAGAACAGCAAGTACTCTTAACTGCTGAACCATCTCTCTACCCCCACAATTTTCTTTGAAAATACCATGTTCTAATTCATAAGATTCTGAAAATGAAAAAAATGAATACAAATCATACATTATCCCCTTTCCCAAAGATAACCAAGCTTAAAAAAAAACAACTTAAGTTTGTCTTTTTTCTTTGCACATATATTACAAACATATAATATCTATATTATACACACGTCAGAATATTTCCCAAAAGTCCATGTTTTTACTTTAATCACATCCCACATAGGCACCTTAGACTTTTTTAGGCTACTGCTTAGGGTTGTTACCAAATTTGTGCTACTTCTGACATGCATAAGCACAGAAAGCAGAACATAAAACTTGGGACACAATTCATTTATCAAGTGCTGGTGCAAGACAAAATAGGTCTGTTTTGCTGTGTGTGTGAGTGTGTGTGTTTGTTTCCTAAAACCTTTACATACCAAGCTCTGAAGCCACGGATCTTGAAGTGATCAGTTTAGATGGTGTGACAGCTAATGTCACTTATCACTTTAGAATCATCTGGGAATTGGGCCTATGGACATGTCTGTGGGGATTTGCATTGCCTAGGTTAACTGAGGCAGGAAGACCTGCCCACTGTATGTGGCCATTCCTTGATTGAAATTGTGGCCTATGTAAGTGGACAAAGCTGAGCACCAGCAAGCATTCATTCCTATCTGGCTCTTGGTTTTGGGTGTCATATCACTAGCAGCTTCAAGCTCCTGCTGCCTTGATGCCTCCATTATGATGCAACTATACCCCTGAACTGTCAACTGAAATTAAAACTTTCTCCCTTGAGTTGCTTTTGCTGTTTTTTTTTTTAACTTAATTTTTTTTTATCTTGATGACAGGAAAAGAAACTAGGACAAGGATCTCTGAAGTAAAATAATTGAAGCATATTGGCCCTGAATAGGCCTCAGATACATGGCCTTATCTGTTTTACAAGATGTTCATGTTCTCTATTCATCTGTGATATTATTTTGTGGCCTAGGATCCTAATTTGGTTACTAATGTGACAGTTGTTTCTAATGGGTAAACAAGGCTACCTCCTACAGTGGACTAAGGGAAGCACTGTTCTCTGCCTTTTCCCTTTTAACTCCTAATGTGCCCTCGCTCTTACTTGATTTCCTATAGCACGTTAGATGCCACTCTGTGATCTTAATGAGATTTTTACCAAAGATGGCAAGATTATGTAAAGGAAATACAATTAAAACCTAGAGTTTACTGAGATGGTCTGGAGGGGAAGACACCACCAAACTTGCAACCTTAATTTGATCCCCACAATCTACATGATGGAAGTAGATGACTCCTTCATAACCTCTGGCCACCACACATTCCCTGTGGCACTAGCAAATACACACACCAGAGTAAGTGAATAATTTCTTTAAAATGTAATTTATGCTTAGCATATTAAAATATATGCTAGAAGGATAAATCAGGTCTTTTCTAGATCTAGGCCTGGACTTGTTTTTTAATACAAGCTGACTCCAAATGACTAGCAAAAGTTTTTTCCAACTGAAGCAGCAAGCCTAGAAAGCACATCAGTCTGCACTAGGTCCTTTGCACACATATTATGGCTTCCAGTTCAGTGTTTTTCTGGGATTACTGAGTGTGTGAATGAGTAGATTTCTGATTTTTGTGCCTTTTCTTGGACTCTTTTCTTTCTCTTTATCTTGTCTAACTCTGATGTGGTAGTCTATGTTTCTTCCTATATTTTGTTATGTATATTTTAAAACAAATGATTGAATGTAAACCTAGCCACTAGAGTAAAGGTTAACAACTGAACAGTTACTAATACCTGCTGTAAGACAAAAAAAAAATCAGTAGTACTGGCCAATATATAGTGGGCTCTACAGTTTTTAGTGCGGTTTTATTTGGTTACAATTTAGTGGGTTTTTTTGTTTTTTCCTTTTTGGGTATGGTTTTATTTTCTTTTCTTAGTTTGGTTTTTTTGGTTGCTGTATTGGGTTTTTGTTTGTTTTTTGAGAAAGAATTTAGTGTTAAGTGGATAGGGAAGAGAAGAGGATATGGAAAGACTTGGGGGAGAGAAGAATCTAATCAAAATATATTTAAATTCCCAATTATTTTAAATAAAAACATTGTTTGAAAAATAATTTTAAAATAAAATTGTTTGAATTAATAAAAATTAATTATAATAAACGTTTCTCCAATGTAAGATTTTAATAGAGTAAAGTGGGTAGAAGGTTCAAGGGATCTCTGTACTGCTTTCTTGATTTTTATGTGAATCAAAAACTTGTTCTAAAAAAAATAATAAAGTCCATTTAAAAGTTTCTAAGGGGGTAAAAGAAAAGATACGTTCCTCTAACATCTGTCACTACCAAAAATGGAGAGTCTGAAGTTTCATGTTATAGGCATGGTAGTTCTCATGACTTCAAAGTAGAGAAACCTGCTCCCTGAACTCCACTCTCTAGCACCTGGGCTAACTCAAACTTACAGCTTCTGAAAAGACTGTCCACCTGAAACCCATGAAGGGACTCGAAGGGCGAATTATGAGGATAGAAATCCAGTTTTATCTTACCTAAAAGTTTGTGCACTTTAGATGAAGATGATGAACAAGACTGACAAAATATGTTGAATTCAATGTTGCTCAACTTTCTGAGACAGTAAACATTGGGGGGGGGTGGCATCTATTTTCTAAGAAGACCGATGGAACACTGCCTAGCCATATCTACATGGCAATATGAAGAAGCATGCCAGAATGTCTGGGAGTTTAGAGTCATTTTGGACCAGTGCTGAGGCGACAAAGGAGGGCTGTGAGCAGAACTCATAAATAAAAAAAATGTTTCCTTTAGTCTACCCAGTCAAAGTTTCGTGGATGCCATAAAGAAAACATGGAAGACTGCAAAAGCCGTTCTGATAGGTGGCACTATTACATCATCATACCTTGTAAACATTTTAAAAATTACTTAGAAAATTTTATTAACTTGAAATCATTTTAGAGATTAATGAAATACAGTATAGTATGTCGCTACACAAATCCAGCATGTAATAATCAGATCAGGGCGATTAGAATTTCTTCCTCCATATAAGTTATTGTAGCTTAAAAGTTAGAAGTAAGCTGGGAGAGGTGGAGCATGGCTATAATCCCAGCACTCAGGGAGGCAGAAGCAGGTGTTTTGCTGTGAGTTCGAGGTCAGCCTGGTCTACAGGACAGCCAAGGCTACACAAAGAAACACATTAGTCAAGTGCAGATGACAAAAATGAGGCTCAATACGGTTAAGTAAAATGAGTCATTCTCAATAAGGAACAGAGGTGGAACTGAGTACCAGATATGACAATTGCTAATGCTGCTTTGTCACAACACAAAACCGACTGCTTTTGCTCAGTTTTTTAATTTGTTTTTTGAGACAAGGTTTCTCTTTGTAACCTTAGCTGTCCTAGACTCACTTTGTAGACAGAGCTGGCCTGGAACTCACAAAGATCCACCTGCCTCTGGCTCCCTGAGTGCTGGGATTATAAGCATGAGCAACTGAACCTTGTAATAGAAGTTTTGGTTTCTTTGTAAACTCACTTACGTTATGTAAATATGTTTTTATTTTAATCCCAAGTGTGGGATTTTAGTTGGGCTATAATTTGTCCACAGCTGTCAATTGTCGTATGCAGGGCATGGCTTTTGCCAGCTGATAATAGCCTTCCATGTGCAGCATGGGCAGGGGTGTTGTCTAAGACAGAGCCCAGAAAGAAAACATGTGGCATGCATCTTGGCGTGTAGTGAATAGCAGTTTAAAGAGACCAGAGACAGATGTTGTGGCTGTTTGGAGACAGAGAGAAACACTTGGGGGCACAGCAGCTCAGAGGGGACTGCTGGCTGTGTTTGCTGTCGGTGGAGATTGGTATACCCCCCCCAAAAAGACAATTGACCTTAAAGAGCTAGGTGTCTGTGAACCTTCTCCCCACTAACCTCTCTCTTACAAAGGGCTGAGAGGTTGGATGGGAGGGAGAGGCCTAAACACCCCAAATAAAGTAGAGTTTTAAAAATGAGTGCTACACCACCTGGCCTTTTGCTCATATTTTTTTTTTTTGTAAATTAGGAAACATGAGTTGATGGATATACTAATTTTTCCCTAAAGTATTTTATTATCTATATGTGTTCCATAACATCATGTTGTATATACTGAATACATACAATGAAATTTCTATTTAAAAAAGTATAAATTACCGAATATATCCTAAAGGAATCCTTGTAATGAAAGCAACTTAAAACCTATGAATTGTTTATTTCTATAATTTTCAACTTAATACGTTTGGACTGCAATTGATCACAAGTAACCGAAGGTACTAAGAGCAAAACAAAACTGTAAAGGGAAAAAAAAAAGTATGGACTATTATATGAAGAAAACACTACCTATTCATTCCCAGTGAAATGGTATTTACCTGTGAAAGGAGAAAGAGTGGAAAGTACTAATGGTATATGCTTTAATACTGATAATCTTTGCAAATAAGTTAATTCCAAGAATCCATATGCAATATGCAAAATACTGTGTACTATTTCACATATATGCAAATGACTGAATTAGAAAGGAGATTATAGTGGATACACATCTAGAGGAAAGGAAAATTTCACCCAAGTTCAAAATAGTGAACCAATGAACTTATTGAGTTTCCTTACAGGAAAATTAATAAGAGGTTATTTACAGGAGCATTGGTGTACCTTATCAGCCACATCACCAAAATTTCCCACTCCAGCATGAAAAATGACTTCCTCAAAACCACACAGAGAGTCTCCCCATTGATTGACTTTTCACACTATGTACTCTAGCAGCTCCAGGGACCACATACAGCTGGGGTGAATTACATAGAGAAGGGTTAACGGGTGAAGAAGGAAGTGGCTGGAATTTCAGACAAGTATCTAATGACTCTCCCCATCCTCTCCTTCTATAAGAGAAAGTCAACAGCCCAATCTTCAAGGCCTCTTGCAGGTAATCAGGCTGCTCTAATTAGATGGCAATAGCTGTGATGCTTACAGGATAGCTTCCACAACAGAGACTTGTATTTTGTGACCTATGTGGCTACATTTGTGTTCTGTTTTAGTTAATTAACATTTTGTAACTTGGCTTTCTGCTATATTCTCCCACTACTGAAGAAAAACAGAAATAACTACATGAAATTAACAATAATGCTCATATCTGTCAGTGCAAAGAGAGCTTTTCTTTTTCTTTAAAAACAAATTCCTGAGTATGAAACTCAGTAGTAGAACACATTGCCCTAGTTTCAATTGCTAGTCTCTCTCTCTCTCTCTCTCTCTCTCTCTCTCTCTCTCTCTCTATATATATATATATATATATATATATATATATGTATGTATATATATGTATATATATATGTATATGTGTGTGTCATATCTATACACAGAGACATAGATACAGAGATACCAAAGACAGAGAGGCAAAGACAGAGAGAAAAAAAGATAATTACATATGGCTTACAATGAATATATTTCAAATATAAAACAGTGATTAATATGGAATATCTCAGCCTATACTGACTGGTGTCATTTCTGAGCTGATGGTCCTGGGTCTGCATAAAAACAGGTTGGGCAAGCCATGGGGAGCAAGCCAGTTAGCAGCACTCCTCCATGGCTTCTGTTTCAGCCTCTGTTTACAAGAGTTCCTGCCCTATTTCTTCCTTTTAGACAGCAAGAGCAGAACTAACTTCATCTTCTTTTCCAAACTCCATTTTGAATGGCCCTGTCTGTTAAGTGACCCAAGTTTTCCCACCAGGAACTTGGCAAGTAAAAATACCCACAGAAGGAAACCAGCAGGTGAAAAATCACAGGAGAACATTGGCAAGAGCAAATAGGCTCACAGGAGAAATTTGGCAAAAACAATTAGGCCCTGCACCTGGAGCCAACCAAGAAAATAAAAGTACATACGTAGTTCTGAGTCTTGCCCAAGTCAAGGTGTTCCTTTTTTCAATAGTCTGTTTCCCCCTTTGGCCAAATGGCCCGAACCAATCAGCTTAGAGGTCAATCTACCTCAATCTACTCACTCCTCTCTTACCCTATTCTGTAAGGCCAAGGCTTGGAATTCCCTGCATTCTGTTTTTCCCTTTAAAAACTCTCCCCTTCCTAGGTTTGGGGACGCTCTTTCTAAACTGCTGCATCAGGGATGATTGACAGCCCAAGCTAGCTTGAATAAAGACCCTTGTGTGTTTACATTGGACTCATGTTCTTGTTGGTCTCTTGGGGCTATCGAGATCTAGGCATAACAGCTATAGTGATAGAATGTAATCTGATAGTTGTAAAAAGATATAATCCTTTTTGTCCCCAAGTTTCTTTTGGTCATGGTGATTTATCACAGCAAGAGAAACCCTGAAACATTAAGAGAACACACACACAAACATTATGAAAATAAAATGCACAAAAACCACTTTAGAGAATTTATAGAGTAGTCCTTTCTAAATAGAAGAATGTATCTTATGTCCAAATATACATAGAAAATATACCAAAATAGATCATACTGTGAATCATAAAACATCTTAATAACTTTAAGTATACACTATTGATAAATATTCAGTCTTTAAAATTATGATCTTTGTTTTCTGGCACTGGAGGTAGAAGCAAAGGTCTTGCACAAGCCAGTTGAGTACAGGCCAGGTGTGCTAGTGTACTCCCTTCATCCCAGTGCTCTAGGAGGCAGAGGCCGGTGGATCTCTGTGAGTTTGAGGTCAGCCTAGTCTACAAAGTGAGTTCAGGACAGCCAAGGCTACACAAAGAAACCCTGTCTCAAAAAAAACCCGAAAACAAAATAAAAAAAAACCGAAACAGTTAAAAAGATATGAGTGGATACAGGATATTATGAGGTTGGCTCAGTTCAACACTATAGCACCTGCCTGTAGCCAGGAGAGAAAGGCCCACTATTGTTTTAGGCTAAAAGACCAACGGTGGTTACATTTTTTATGTCTTTCCATCTGTTCTGAAGAAAAAGAGGTCACAAGACCCTTGTTTTATTGGAGTGTTCTCACAAGCATTCAGAATTCTCACAAGACTCCATTCTTAGAACTTGTTTTGACAGGAAAAAACTGGGAGAATGAGAGGGAGGGGAAACTTTAATCAGAATATACTATATGAGAAAAGAATCTATTTTCATTAAAAGGAGGAAGGGAAAAGGGGGGAGTGTTTCTTTTAAAAAAATTAGTCATTAGTCAGTTAAAATAAAATCAGTTGGCACAGCTCTGTTTAGAATTACCAAGAAATAATAAGGCTTCTAATAGCTTCCTTCTATTCTGTTCTTTCAAATTTCATAGGCATCAGTTAAGGATAGTTAATTTCTTCTATAATTAATGAATATATAATGATGATTAAGATATTTTGAGGGAGCTGGCAAGGTGGCACATGCCTGTAATCCCAGCATTCGGGGAGGCAGATGCAGGTAGATCTCCGTGAGTTCAAGGCCAGCCTTGTCCACAAAGGTACTGCAGGACAGCCAGAGCTACACAAAGAAATCCTGTCTTGGAAAACAAACAAACAGAAAATAAATAAAAAGGTATTCTGAAGGTTCTCCCTAGATTCACGGCCAATTCTTCCTGCTGCTTGAAAGCATTTAATTCAACGTTTTTGTTACTCTAATTCTGTAATTGAGGAGTATTGAACCAATAGTGATGTTAACATAAAATATTCCAAATAATAGCTAGATAATAGGCCAGGTAGGAGCTTTCTTTGGAGAATCACTTGTACTTGACAATTCCTGTGATTCTCTTCTTGACAAATTATGTTATATTACTTCAGTGCAGATGGGAAGCAACAAGATATAATGTGAATGGTTAAGGCATTAAATATATTCAGTGCTCTCACCAGGCATCCTCGTTAGAGTGACATTGTCTTTAAACCCTCCATGTCAATCCCTGATGCACTGCTGTGATGACCTGGGAAGACAGGGTGACCTGAAAGTCCAACTACTTCCGTAAGATCATCCAAATTTTGGATGATTACCCAAAATGCTTTATTGTGGGAGCAGAGAATGTGGGCTTCAAACAGATGCAGCAGATCCACATATCCCTCAGAGGGAAAGCCATGGTGCTGATGGGCAAGAACACCATGATGCACAGGATATCAGGGGCCACCTGGACAACAACCCAGCTCTGGAGAAACATCTGGGGGAATGTGGACTTTGTGTTCACCAAGGAGGACCTCACTGAGATTAGGGACATGCTGCTGGGCAATAAGGTGCTGGCTGCTGTTCGGGCTGGTGCCATTAATCCATGGAGGTCACTGTGCCAGCTCAGAACACTGGTCTGGGACCTGAGAAGACCTCATTCTTCCAGGCTTTGGGCATCACTACTAAAATCTACAGAGGTACCATTGACTTTCTGAGTGATGGAGCCAAACGGGACCCAGTGAGGCCACACTGCTGAACATGCTGAATTTCTACCCCTTCTAATCTGTTGCCTCAGTGCCACACTCTATCATCAATGGATACAAGTGGGTCCTAGCAACGCCTGTGGAGAGTGTCTACACCTTCCACTTGCTGAGAAGGCCTTCTTGGCTGATCCATCTGCATTTTGTGGCTGCTGCCCCATGTGGCTGCTGCTACTGCTGCTGTTCCTGCTGCCGCCGATGCAGTCCTAGCCAAGGCTGAGAAATCAGATGAGGATATGGGATTTGGTCTCTGACTAATCATCTCCCAAAGCAACCAATCCAGCCAGCTTACTTTGAAAAACATGGAAATAAAGGCTTACTTATCTTTAAAAAAAATTCAGCTACTTATTTACAATGGGAGTGAAGAACAATGATGGTGTGTTACTGTAGTACTTGATGAAGTTTGAGGAAAGTGGTTGCAAATGACTGAACAGCAGCATAGGGAACAAATGGAGACTTTACTTCATTTAAGAAGTTCCAAGTCCCTTAACATTGCTGTTTTACTCACGAACTCATTGCAGCTGTGATTTTCTGCATATATCCTGCACATGATGAGACCCGTGCTCCCTCTATTTGGATAGGGAGAAGCCCATAAAGTCCCACTCCTTTTTGTGACACGACTGGCAGATAATGGTAGAAAAGATGGGAAAGATTATTTTCTTCAGTATAGCCTATGATTAGTTGTCTTTGCTCTGAGCTATGCTTGGGAAAGTGTGCTGGCTAGTTTTATATCAACCTGACACAAGGTAGAGTCATCTAGGAAGAGGGAATTTTCATCGAGAAAATAACCTCCAGAGGATTGGCTTGTAGGCTAGTCTGTAAGGCATTGCCTTGATTGATGATTGATGTGGGAGGGCCCAGCCCATTTTGAGTAGTGACACTTTCAGTCAGGTGGTTCTGGGTTCTATAAGAAAGTAGGCTGAACAAGCCAGGGAAAAATAAGGCAGTAATCAGGGTAGTATGCAAGGTAGTAAGCCTCCATGGCTTCTGCTCAAGTTCCTGCCTCTACTTTCCCTCCCTGACTTCCTTCTGTGATGGAGTATGACCTTGTAAACTCTTCCTCTCCAAAAAAGATATTTTGTATCAATGTATGAAGTTTTCAAAGATTAAATGAAAATTATTATTAAAATATTGAGTTTATATGACATGTTCTTTTTGTCTTTTGTTTTTTTCAGAGCTGAAGGCCAAACCTGGTGCTAAGCGCTCTACCAGTGAGATAAATCCTAGATAACATGTTCTTGTATGCATATCATATGTGATTCTCATATATGTCCTGAACAACACAATTCCAAGCTATCATTGAACTTAAGACAAAATCAAATGAAACCAAGCATAGTGATGCAGGACTGTAAAGCCTAGTACTTTTGGAAGTTACAAACAGGAAGATCAGGTTCAAGACCAGCCCAGCTTCCAGGAAGAAACAAAAAGCAGCCTAGCTGCCTGGAGAGGGTTTCTACCAACCAATGCTGCTAGAAAGGACCCTCTCCAACCCGCTGAACTGCCTACAGGCTGTGCAGTTTGCTCCAGGTTCCCTGCTCTTGTGAGCTGTCACCTGTGTGGAGGTGGGCTTTGATGATGCAGCTTTCCGAGTTATTTCAAGACAGGCTATAGCCCAGGCTGTCTTGGAACTAGCTCTGTAGAGCAGAACGGCCTTGAACTCTTAGAAATCTGCTTGCCTCTGCCTCCTGATTGCTCAGATTAAAGACCACTACTGCCTGACTCAGATTATTTTTATATGGCCTCTCTTCCTCAAAATGGTATCACTGTGAATATATACTTTGTAAAGATGCCCTGCATATTAAATATTACATATGTATAAACATTAAAATAGTGCTTAGCCCATAAAAGCATGTTTTTTACCTGTTAGATCTACTTGTAATGAGCATTCAAAAATGTTAACTCGATATATGTTAATTCATTAAAATTGAAGCATTCAGTGAACCAAGAGGAAATTAATACCTAGAAAAAAAAAACTCCTACTAATCTCAGAATCACTACTCCTTGGAGACATAATACTTTATTTTCTACACTTTGTTCAGACATCTCCAATATCACAAAAATGTTTCTTAACAGCCATTGAAAAGGCCTTTATTCTTTTAAGGTAAATATCATAAAGAAATTTGATTCAATTTTAAAGTATTGTTATTAGGAAGACAAAAGGAAATGTTTAGGGTCGAGATGCTTCAGTATAAAAAAATAAATCTCAATATGCACGATTATAATCTTAGTAACAATGAAACCATCACTCACTCTATGCCAGACAGATACACAGTCCATTTTTAATCCTTACAAAAAAAATCCCTCAGGAGTGTTTATTGTTACTGTGGCCATTGGCTAAAGGAGCACTGACGTATATCAGATTAATCTACTTGTCGAATAACAGACAGTGAGACAAAGAGAAAACTAGAATTCAAACCTTAAAACAGATTGTAGAGCTAGACAATGTCAGCAATCCAATTTTGAAAATCATAGAATTGTCCCTTTCCTCATTTTCCACAACTGTAAAGTGGAAATGCTGTCTCTTAGTTAATTATAAGGTGTAAGACTTACTGCATTAGCTCATGGATTGGTAGGATTAACATAGTGAAAATGACCATATTGCCAAAAGCAATCTACAGATTAAATGTAATTCCCATCAAAATACCTTCACAATTCTTCACAGACCTTGAAAGAAAAATACTCAACTTCATATGGAGAAACAAAAAACCCAGAATCTCCAAAACAATCCTCTACAACAACAGATCATCTGGAGGTATCTTCATCCCTGACCTCAAGCTGTACTACAGAGCAATAGTAATAAAAACCGCATGGCATTGGAATAGAAACAGAAAAGTGGATCAATGGAATTGAATAGAAGACCCAGAAATGAACCCACACACCTCTGGAAACTTGATTTTTGACAAAGAAGCCAAAACCATTCAAAGGAAAAAAGACAGCATCTTCAACAAATGGTGCTGGTCCAACTGGATATCTGTATGCAGAAAAATGAAAATAGGTCCATATTTATCACCTTGCACAAAGCTAAAGTCCAAGTGGATCAAAGACATCAACATCAAACCAGACACACTAAACCGGTTAGAAGAAAAAGTGGGGAAGACCCTAGAACTCATTGGCACAGGAGACTACTTCCTGAATAGAA
>CM053742.1:92783063-92794962 GCA_028658305.1 Pachyuromys duprasi | reverse complement strand
GCTAATATGCAGTATAAATAAAGAACTCAAGAATTTAAAAAGCAAGAAATCAAGTAATCCAATTAAAAAATGGGGTATGGAGCTAAAAAGAGAACTGACTGTAGAAGATTATAGAATGGCAGAAAAACACTTAAAGAAATCCTCAAGATCCTTAGCCATCAGGGGGATGCAAATCAAAACGACCTTGAGATTTTACCTTACACCCACCAGAATGGCTAAAATCAAAAACTCTAGTGACAACGCATGCTGGAGAGGTTGTGGAGAAAGAGGAACCCTCCTCCATTGCTGGTGGAAATGCAAACTTGTACAACCACTCTGGAAATCAATTTCACGCTATCTTAGACAA
Source organism: Pachyuromys duprasi (assembly GCA_028658305.1). Taxonomy (NCBI): domain Eukaryota; kingdom Metazoa; phylum Chordata; class Mammalia; order Rodentia; family Muridae; genus Pachyuromys; species Pachyuromys duprasi. Next base: position 92,794,616 of record CM053742.1, on the reverse strand, counting down.
TTAGGAATAGTGATTCCTCAAGACCCAGCTATACCACTCTTAGGCATATATCCAAAAGATGCTCAAGTACACAACAAGGACATTTGCTCAACTATGTTCACAGTTGCTTTATTTGTAATAGCCAGAACCTGGAAACAACCCAGATGGCCCTCAGTTGAGGAACGGATACAGAAATTGTGGTACTTTTACACAATGGAATACTACTCAGCAATTTAAAAGGAGGAAACCATGAAATTTGCAGGCAAATGGTGAGACCTGGAAACGATCATCCTAAGTGAGGTATCCCAAAAGCAGAAATAAACATATGGTATATACTCACTTATATAGACTTATAGGATAGGAAGGTCATGCTGAAATCTACACACCTAGGGAAGATATACAAGATGGAGAACCCAGGTTGGTATGATCAATGCTCGTTTAGATGAACAAATGGGATGGACATTGAATGGAGGATAAGACAAGCAACAGGACAGGAGCATACCAAAGAGGGCCTCTGAAAAATCAATATAGCAAAGTATCAAAGCAGATATTAAGACTTACAACCAAGCCTTCGGCAGAGAGTGAGAAATAATAATAAAAATAGGAGAAGTTAGTAAGACTTGGGGAGAACAAGAGCCCCACAAAGACCAAACTGAGCAGGGCACAGGGGTCTTCTATGGGACAGTTTTTCCAACCAAGGACCATGTATGGATATGGCCTAGAACTCCAGCTCAGATGTGGCCCATGGTAGCTCAGTGTCCAACTGAAGACCCTAGTAAGGGGAACAGGGACTGTTTCAGTCATGAACTTGATGGCTGGCTCTTTGACCTTCCCCCATAAACGCCAGGGAGTAACAGCCTGGCTAGATCCCAGGGGAGGACATTACAGCCAACCCTGAGGAGACAAGATGATCTGGGGTTGGATGGAAGGGGAGGAGATCCTCCCCTGTCGGTGGACTTGGAGGGGGTGGGGAGGAGATGAGGGAGGGATGGGGAGAGTGGGAGGGAATGAAGGAGGGGGCTACTCCTGGGATGCAAAGTACCTAACCTGTGATTGATATAAAAATAAATAAATTACATTAAAAAAGGACTTACTGCATTAGATATTATCTGTCTCTAGAGCTTGGAGTGTGGTCCCGGGGTAGGGTGCTTGCTTAGCATTTTGTCAAGCTCTAGGTTTGATCTCTGGCAACGCATAAAAACAAATGAACAAATAAACGAACAATCAGTTTTCAGTCTGAGCCACTGAAAATTGTAAAGCCACTCAAGAAAAAGGAACAGAACAAAAGAACATATGTTCACAGGCTAATGAAGTATCTCAGTTGGGTAGAGTGCTTGCCTAGTATCCAGAAGCCCTGTGTTCCGTCCTATGTACCACAGAAATTAGGTACTGCTGTCACATGCTTATTGATTTGGTACTCTGCAGAGAGAGGCAGGAAGCTCAGCTGAAGGTCAGTTTTGGCTACATAGCAAATTTGAAGCCAACCTTGGCTATATGACACCTTATCTGAAAGCAAACAAACAAACAACAACACACCACTTTTTTCCTCAGTTTTTGTTTTAGTTTCAAAGATTTCCTTGCATGTACATCTAGCAGGTGTTTATTCTCATGTTTTAATTTAAATCTTATCTTTTCTCTACTTTATCTCATTAGTAAAGATAACGAATCCCGTCATATTATTTCTAGAAATATAAGCAGCCTGACATTTGGTAGTAGAGATTATGGGAGTTTGGTGACAGTAGTAGCTCTAGTACCCTCCCCCCAACTCTCACACCTACTTCTGGCCCCAAACCCTCATGAAAACAAGGGTAGAGAACAAAAACATAATGCAAGTTATCTAAGTTAGGGTTTCTATTTCTATGATAAAACTCCATAATGAAAAGCAACTGGGGGGGGGGGCTATTTGGTTTATATTTCTACATCACAAATCCATCATCAAAAGAAGTCAGGGCAGGAACTGAAGCAGAAGCCATGGAAGAATGCTGCTTACTGGCTTGCTCCTTATGACTTACACAGCCTCCTTTGTTATACAACCCAGGAATACCTGCTGAAGGGTGGTACACCTCTGTCCCCCCACCACATCTGACCTCTTGTAAGCATGAATCATTAATCAACAAATATATCCTATAGGCTTGCTAAAGGCCAACTTATATGGAGGCATTTTCTCAATTTTGTTAATTCTCAAATGACTCTACCTTGTGTCAAGCTGAAAAAAACAAAAAAAAAACAGGACACAGAATTTTTTTGGTAAATCTAGGTTTTTATGATACTATGAAATCCCTAAAGATTCAGGTGTATATGAAAAAAACACACTACTCACTACATTAAGTATACGATATTAGTATTGGAGGGAAGGATAAACTGTCAGCATTCTATGCTTGTGGGTTCTGCATTTACAGATCCAAACAACTGCATTATCAAAAATATTTAGGAGTAAAAAGATATCTTTTAAAAAATGTGTGCATTTTTCTCATTCTCTGAACAATATTGAAGTACAGCAAATGTACACAGGTTTAAAATAAATACTGTATACTCTTTCCTTCCTTTGGGATTGTGGACTCCTTCTGGTGCTCAAGCTGACCTCAGACTCCTGGGTTCAAGAAATCCCCTTGGGGTTCCTGTTGAGCAGCCAGGACTACAAGCATACACCACAGTGATTGCTTGCTGTCCCATCTGTAAAAGTTACTTGAGCATATACAGAGTTTTATAGCCAACAGGGTTCCTGGAATCAATTGTCTTAGCTTACTGAGAGGCAGATGAAGTGGAATCACATCTAAAAAGGAAAGAACCACAAACCAGCCTACTCATTAAAAGCTGAACCTGGATAGGCTTTGAGTTTTTGGTACCAGGAAAGTACAAGAGAGAAGTTAGTGTCAAGGGACACTAACGGTGCTGGAATAACATAGCACAGCAGAATTCTTGAAACGCTTGGTTTAAAGCTAAAAAAAAAACAAAACAGTTTACAAGCTGGCTGTGGTAGTGCAAGCCTATAATCTCAGCACTCAGGAGGCAGAGGCAGCTGGATCTCTGTGAGTTCAAGGCCAGCCTGGTCTACAAAGCAACTTCCAGGACAGCCAGGGCTAAATAATAATGATAGTAATAGTAATAATAATAAAAGTTTTTATACACACAGGCAAGCCACTAATCCTTTTGGCCTACAGAACAAAAGTACAAATAAATGTCCTGACCCATGTTTTAAATTTTCTCTCCCATTGTCCATGAGATGGCTCATACCTAAACCTGAGAATGTCTCAGCCTGAATATTAAAGGTTTTACTACTTTGGGGGCTTGAAAATGTGTATGTGCATATGTGCGTATGTGTGCGTGTTTTGTTTCTTAGAAAGAGCCCTGAGACTAGAAACTTGCAAGCTTGAAAGCCCTGGAAGCAGCTTTAGGAAATGAGGGTATCTGAAACTTTTTCTTCAAAAGTGGCAAGGTAAATGGACCTAGTAAATACTTCTTTCTGTGAAATGTGAGATCTTAAGAAGCATTAACAGGGCTTTTTAAGAATTACTTTCTAAAATATGAAGGGTCAGGACTAAGCCAGGGTCTTTGCCTGTATTGGCCATATACCAGAAAAGGAGAAATGTATGGGGGGGGGGTGTCCTGGCTTCATTTACATTATTAACTCTCCCTTTGATCTCCTGCTACATTTCCAGCTTAAGTTTTTGAGCTGCTGATTTCTATTCTAGTTGTTATGTGGAATTAAAGGCCTTATAAATGCTGGGTAGCTGGGCTGAGGGGGCCAAGGGGCTCCAAAACTTCACAGAATACTGGTGAATGGGTAAAAATCATAAAAACCTCACAGAAAATTACACAGCAAACTGTGGATAGGTGCTGAGTCCTTCTTGTGAGTCTGGGAGAACACTTATAAATAGTCACAGCATAGGTGGGAGTAGAGGAGCTAGGGGTAGCCACTACAATCTCTCCTCTGAGGTAGAGTGAAGGGCATCCTCTACTTCTTCCTCTGACTCTCTGGAAGTGGAAGAGTCCATATTATCTAGGTCAGGTATCAAGGCACGCCAAAGGGTATTTGGACTAGGAGCAGAAACAGATCTTAAGGCACCAAATGGAGGGAAGGAGCCCTGGCCAGGTGACCTTGAGGGGAATAATGGGGAGCTGAAACACTGAACTCCTCACAGGGGCAGAAGAGCAGGGATCTTCATCATACAGGATAGGAAAAGTGTAAAGCTTCTCAGGAGAGGAAAGGGAAGAGGCCTGCATACAGACTGGAGGAGATTTTAAAAATTGTTCTCAAGGATATCTCTGGAAATGCAGGTCTAGAGGTTGAAGTGTATGCTACTCTCGGGTTGCTAGGGCCAGGACCAGGGTCTGGGTTTGGCTATGCCAATGCTTTGTGGCGTCAGAGGTTAGAGGCAGGCCTGGATGCACTACGGCCTTTGCCTTTGTGTCAGGTGGCAGAGCTGTATCTATCAGGCCTGGACGTCGGCTTACTGCTGTGAGAGTCTGGCTCTGCCATTGTTGAATGGCGTCGGTGGTCAGAGGCCGGCTTGGATGCACTTCTGGCTTTGCTTTGGGTTACAGGGCTCCTTCAATCAGGTCTGAACCTCGGCGTATTGCTGTGAAGAACGGGAACCTGTGGAGTGGCTCAAGAGCCCAAACCTGTGGCACTGGGATGAACTGGGCTGGCCCTCAAGGCACTGGTATGAGGAACAGATGCTAAGACACGTGAACAGAAAACCCAGCCCATGAGGGTCACACTGTCCTTGGGATCAGGGCTGGACTCAGGTTCACCATGACAAAGGGCATCATAGGAACTTTCAGAGTGTCCTGTTGGCAAAGACTGCCTCCAGCAAAGATGGCATGGCTACTGCCATCAGAGCTGGATTCCGGTGCTCTACTGTCAAGAACACAGTCAGGCAGAATAGCTAAGTTGAGGGCCTATGGTGCCAGAGAAACCACAAGACCTGACTTGGCAGCCGTACACCTGAGGGCAGATCCTGGGGCTTCTTGACCCTTGCTGAGCATTCAGAATGGTGGCTTCAGTTTGGCTGAGCCATCAGAGAAGATGGTGGCTGAGGTGTACAGGACAGCTCTGGAGCTTCTGGAAGCTGAAGCCCACCTGGATTTTTTGTAGCTGGGTATCAGCTGGGCTGCTTCCTCTTTCTACTGCTCTTTCCCTGAGCCAGGGTCCCTGTTGCCTTTCAAGGGTTGGATGCCCGTATCAGACCTAACATGCCCCAATTCTATTCCTGGGCCACAGCTACCCTGGAGGTGGAGCCCAGAACATGGCCCCAGATTTTCACCGGCCAGAGATGGTGACTGATGTGGCCTAATGCCCAAGGCTCTGGAGTGTGTTATAGGCTGCAGAGACACCACTCAGGTTGTTAGGCCCAATTCACAAGACCCCCGAAAGACTACCGGGAGTCAAGTCCTTTGCAAAACACATGAGGATCTTTATTCGCAACTCAGGCTGGGACTCTCACAGACACAAAGGGACTGATATTTCGCTGAGAGTCCCAAGCTCCAGACTGTGGGTGATGTATAGTGAAGCAGTCCTTCCCAGCACGCCCAAAGCAGGGGATTCTAGCCTGGCAACCTTTTATTGGTTAAAATCTAAAAATTGGAGGTTACATTTCATAAACGGCTCCAGCTTTCTGTGTTCTCTCTTGAGGGAGAAACAGTTGGCCTTGGGTTTCAGTTGGAATGTCCTATCCTGGACTGATAGGCTGTTGTTATGGAAGAAGGGTGATTATCTCAGTCAGTGTTATTTCCAAGAGCAAGGCCAGCCAGGCCAGTTTCTTAGTAATGGTACCTCTAATGAGCAGACAGGAATGATTCAAGGTCAGCTCTTCCCTGCATCTGGCCAGATGTCTAGAAGCAGCAAGGCCAGCTTGGCCAGTTATGCCTTAAACTCTTTAGCTCCGTACCCCCAAAACTTAGTTTTCGATATTTTTTGTCTCTCAAGGTTTGAAGCAAGGGGATCTATAGGGATGGCTCCGGTGTCACCATTTCAGGCACAAGGCTCTGGAGAGCATTGTTGGCCACAGAGACACGACTGAGATATGAAGCAAGGAGATCTTTAGGGATGGCCCCAGGTGCCCCCATTTCAGGCGCGAGGCTGTAGAGAGCACGCCACTGAGGTCTGAAGCAAGGGGATCTTTACCTTGGCACCCAACGTGTCTCTATATCCCCTGACATATTGCCTTTCTGCTCCTTCTTTCAAGATGTAGAGGATGCCATATTGGCTTACCAGCTACAACTTCTCACTGATTGGAAGAAAGAATCTCTCAGCTTCCTCTAGGCTCAGAGAAATGGCAGCTGGCAACCTGAGAGGATGCTGGGTACCACGCTAATAGAGTGTGTAGAGCTAGTCAAACTCTAGCCTCTCACTGGTCAGCTGTAAGTAACCTGTTGCTACCCAATCCAACTGCTGGGAGTTTTTCCTGCTGAACCTCCCCCCACCTTTCAGCCCTGGAGGTCAGAGCAGTTTATAGTTGTCTGTGGTGTGTACATCCACTCCCATTCCACTTCCAATGTCCTTTTTCAGGGTCAATGGTCAAAATTTCACAGTCTTTCCACCCTGGCCCTAGAGTGCTTGGGGTGGGAGCATATACATGAATTATATGCAACATCCCAAATGAGTTTTGACTTTTTGTGGCTGACCAATAAGCTCTGTCTCCTAGGCCACACAAGATCTTACTGCTCTCCTTTAAGCAACAGGTGACCAGAGGTCTAAGTAGGTTTTAAGTTTGCTGAGAGGGCTAAGAATTTCAAAAAGTACTATAAGGCCCACATTGTCCCGAATTTAAAATGTTCAGCAAGGAATGTCAGGTCCCAAAGAGCAGACTCAGGTTTTCAATTTTCCAGCAAGAATCTTACTCTTGTCTTGCACAGAGGTACATGTCAGAATGCCTAAGATTAAGCTGATGAGTTAATTGTCTGAGCTCTTCTTCTAGTTTTTTTTTTTTTTAAGCCCTGGATGTCCTGGACTCACTTTGTAAACCAGGATGGCCTCAAACTCACAGAGATTTACCTGCCCCTGCCTCCCCGAGCACGCCATCACACCTGGCTTTTTTTTTCCTTCTTTTCTGCACAGACTTGTAAATTTTAATATTTATACACATTTTTGAGACAGGGTTTATCTGTGTAGCTTTGGCTGTCCTGAACTAGCTTTTAGACCAGGCTGGCCTTGAACCACAGAGATCTGCTTGCTTCTGCCTCCCCGAGGGCTGGGATTACAGGCATGATCCACAGCTCCTGGTCACATTTTTAATTATTAAAAAGGGCTGTTGGTTTTTTTTAGTAAACTAAAACAGAAAAGCAAATGTACCCAAACAGCACCTAAATTTTCTCATGCCTACAATCAAATACTGTGAAAATTATATTATATCCTCATAAAGCTGCCATTCATTCATTCTTATTTTTTGGTTTTATGAAAATAGAACTATTCTTGTTTGGGGGTATCCAGAAAAGGCATTTTCCATGTCAGTGATTACATACTGCCAGGGAGCTGGGTGTGGTGTCTTAGGAAACGGTGAGAAGAGGATTTGAGTTTGAAGGCCATCCTGGGCTGCACAGTGAGACCCTGTCTCAAAACAACAAAATATTTAGGGAGGAAACATGTTTCAAACATTCGTATACTGATCAATATTTGTGCTCTTTCTATTTTTTATATCAGTGTGAGATACATATTAGTGTGCTCACTAAAGATTGCTCACATATTCAAATGTGTCTTTATTGTGGATCAATTCTCAGAGGAAGACATTTTTGGTCTAAATCTATGTACATTTATAATTTTAGCAGAAATAAATAAGACACTGAACAGAATGGATAAGCAACTATATGGTAACTCAAAAATATTGTGTGTTAAATGAGATGGAATGGCAAATGGATTTGAAATAGAAAATAGAATGCAATGAAATGGAGACTGAGTGGAAAACAGAATGAAATAGAGAATGAAACACATACTTGAATAGTATTAAATGGACAATTGAATAGGTTACATATTGAATAGAATATAATGGACAAAAACAGAATGAAACAGAAAATGTCTAATGCATGAAAGAAAAATATATCACATGAAAAGAGTAAAATATAGTGTCAAGTAAAATATTAAGATAGCTAGAAATCAAATTAGAAAATGTATAATAGGACCAATTATGTCCTTGATTCATTTAGACAGCTTTTAAAATAATAGTCAATGATACTCCACATATATGGAAGTGTGTGTGTGTGTGTGTGTGTGTGTGTGTGTTGTTGTTGTTGTTGCACATGGGCTTGATGTCTTTAAGGAATGGCATTACTTAACAGAGATTAGGAAGTATGGCCTTGTTAAAGGAAGTGTGTCATTGGGGGTGGGTTTTTAGGTTTCAGAAACCCAAACCAGGCCGAGTGTCTCTCTCTTCCTGCTGCCTGGAAGAACTCTCAGCTCTTCTCCAGGACCATGTCTGCCTGCATGACTCCACCTTCCTGCCTTGCTAACAATGGATGAAACCTCTGAAACTGTAAGCCAGCCCTGATTCAATTAGGTGCTTTTCTCTAAAATAATAATAATAATAATAATAATTGCAATAGTCATGTTTTCTCTTTAAATCAATAGAACACTGACTAAAATATACATTTTTTCAGGTATTTGGAACAAGATTTGCCAACTTTAAAATAAATCTAATAAAGTATTTTGAAAAAAATGGAAATAATGCACATATCAAATATTACAATGAATTAAACATAGACACTAGCTGTAAAATCAATATTATAAAACTTAATTTTATTTCTCTATACAAGACCAGAAATTATTAAAAGGGAAATTTGAAATGTCATTGCCTGTAGCATGAGAAAGTATCAGGAACCAAACAATAAAATCTCACAAGACACTTGCTCAGAAATCACCATATCATTTTGGAAAGAAATTAAGTCTGAAAGAAATTAAAGAAAACTACCGCTAATCCAAGGTACAGCCTGGTTAACTGTGGGTTAGAACAAAGCTTCTTCAAACTTTCTCTGTTCATGGCTTCTGCTGAGACTCCCAAACTTTTATGCATCCCAGGGTATGAAGGTGTATAAAATGGGCATGCCAATAAAACAATTGCTAATACTAAATTATAAAGAAATTCACTTTTGAACAGTTCTCTAGTATACATATAATTCTGCCATTTCATAAAGATCATTTTAAGGTTTTACACTAATGGGATGGACGGCCCTACTAATTTTTGCACAAAGAATTAAATCTTGGCTGAATATTTGATATTTCAGGGCACAGAGCATCTTCAAAGATTTTCTTCATTTATCAATACTTTATAATTGTTAATTTCTAAACTGCTGCTGTATATAATAAAAATGTAGCATAAATATGTAATCATACAAAGAATTTGAAATGTGCTTAGAGACATTTCAGAAATTATTAGCAATTCTGTCACAATTCCAAGCAAATATTCATTGTGCATTTTTTTTGTCAAGACAGGGTTTCTCCGTGTAGCTTTGAGACTGACTTGGACTCATTCTGTAGATCAGGCTGGCCTCAAACTCACAGAGATCTGCCTGCACTGCCTCCCTGAGTGCTGGGATTACAAGCCTGTGCCATCATGCCTGGCTCACTGTACATTTTAGGAAACTCAAGTCAGCAACTCAAAAGGTAATTTTTAAAATCAAACATTCTATCTCTAAACAATCTAAAGAAAAGTCAACATGAGAGACACTGAAAAGTAATTATAAAAATATTAACGTTTAACTTTTCAAATAATTAGACCATCATGGTTCTCTTAGAGCAGAAGTCTTTGTGTGTATCCATAACAAACAGCAATCTCTGAGTTGAGGTGTTCCAGGTACCAGCAATGCCACTGTGTGATGAAAAGTTCATGAGTGCTTTGTGTTCAATGAACTTTTGAAATGAAGTTGTATGATGCTACACAGGTGAATTCTGTCCCAAACACCTCAGGCTCATTATGTGTTTGATACTGAATTAATTTTTGGTTACTGTGTAGTAGTCTATGCTTCCACAGTTTTCCCAAGCCCCACAATTCAGTTGAAAAACTCAAGATGGATCTGTCACCCACAGTTTATTTAGCTGATGATGAGAAAAATGATAATACCAAACTTAAAGAAAAATTCTCACCAGAATTATATACAAAGCTCAATGGAATCAAACACAATAAAAATGTCAAGAGATGGTTTGTCAGGAGAAACTGACAAGCTGATTCTAAAATACAAATGTTTATCAAGAACTCAAGATCAGCAAAAATCGTCCAGAATAAGGAATTTGAAGCACTTCTGGAATTTGTGTATGGAAATAATTTATTTTTACAGAAATGAAGATAGGTATATCTTTCTTCACACAAATGAGGAAATAGACAAATTGAGCAACAAAGGGGAAAAAACAGAATTCACAGAAAAGACATGTGTAAAGTATCAGCCCACAGCAAAACTAGCAGTCCAGTGCCTGGGAGGGAACAGGAGAAACGGTGTGAGTAAGCAGCAGAGCTAAACTGATTGCTCATCGAGCCATAGAGAAAACATAACTGCGGCCTCTAATCCAAGCCATACACAAAAATCAACTCCACAGGATAAGGCTTATACTTGAAACATTATATAGGTCACTAAATCACTAATGATTCAGGAAGGCTTTGACCAAACACACACAATAACCAAAAAGTGGAGAGGAATGTAATTAAACATTAGCATAATCATTTCAATAGATACGTCACAAAATATATGTCCAAAAATTCTGCTCCAAACTTTTGGTACAAATTAAAACTAGAGCCCGGCATGATGGTGCATGCCTGGAATCCCAGCACTCATGGAGGGAGAGGCAGAGGGATCTTTTTGAGTTTGAGGCCAGCCTGGTCTACAAAGGAAGTCCAGGACAGCTAAAGCTACACACAGAAACCCTGTCTCAAACAAACAAACAAAATCAAAATCAACACAAAAGTTAAAATTAAAGAGAGATAGTAATAAGCATAGTAAGCATCTATAAGGAAAATGAAAAAGATTGCTATCCTAAGGCATGAAAGAGGATGTAGGGAAACTGAAACTTTGAGCATAAGAGCTGGTACCTCAACTTTTAAAAGCTATTTGGCAGTATGTATTTAAGCAGAACTTAGGAATTTTCTACAACCCAGTGATTCCATGGGTGTTGGCTCTACTGCTACAGAACAACCACTAATGCAGTGACTTAATACAGTGGCCATTTATAAATTCAAAGTACTGTAGGTTCAATTGCCCATATTGGCCATGATGGGTGGCAGGGTGAAATCAGTTGCCCAAGCTTCAGAAACACGTTTCTAAACTTACTGAGTTTGGGGACAGAATTTGGTTCTAGTTGTATAGCCTAGAGGCCTTATGCAGATCCTCTGTTGGAAACGGGTAAAGCCTGGAGCAGAAGGCTCCCTTCCCTCGCTGGGAAACTGCTGACCCTTAGAAAGGCCCCCTCCCCTTGCTGAGAACTGCTGACCCCCAGAAGGTAACAGCCGTGCAGTTGGAGCCGGACATTTCCGAGATAAGGGACTCCCAGGCTGAATGACATTCCAAGATAACAGGACGCCCGGGCAGAACTGCTCCACCCGAAAGAATGTTACCTTCTCCTTCCCTACTCCCCCCTTTCTCCGCTTTTTTTTT
>CM053742.1:92730825-92776628 GCA_028658305.1 Pachyuromys duprasi | reverse complement strand
GAGCCCGTGACTGCTATAACACTCACCATTCTTTTGGGCCTTGGAGCTGTGGGTGCAGGGACCGGAATTGCCTCCCTAGTCACCTGTGGACAGTGATTCAGTGAGCTAGCCAGAGTTGTTGATGTAGTCATAATAAACCTAAAGGAAGGCATCAAAGACCTAACGGACTCCCTAGCTTCCCTTTCAGAAGTGGTTTTGCAAAATAGAAGAGGCCCAGACCTTGTCTTTCTCAAAGAAGGAGGTCTTTGTGCAGCATTAAAAGAAGAATGCTGTTTCTATACGGACAAGACAGGACTATTTAGAGACAGCATTAGATGGGTAGGAGAAAATCTTAAAGAGCAACAATTAGAGAGACAAAAAAGTGAGGCATGGTATCAAAATTGGTTTTCTACTTTCCCCCTTTTTATGACTCTCCTTCCCTCCATTCTCGGCCCCTTTGTTGGCCTTCTACTCCTCTCGTTTGGACCCTGGGCATTTAAAAGATTAACTGATTTTGTTAAAGGACAGGTCGAGTCAGCCACTAGGCGGCCGGTGGCGGTACACTACCATCAGCTTGATACAACTGAGGCTGGCCAAGAGCCTTGTGAGGAGCCCCTGAGCTCACCCTCATCTGCCCTTGATTTCTCTCAGCTGGCTCAGAGTTCCCCTCAGAGCCTGCTCCAAAAATGGCTGTGGAAACTCCAATGACAAAGTTAATATTAGAATATATAAAACAATACCAGCCTCTGACATATATACAGGAAAATGATGAAGTTATTATTGATAAATATATATGCACGGATATGGTAATTGGAACACCTTTGCAAAAAATAAAAAATGTGCTAAGGCCGATCAGATTTTACACCAAAAAATTCCCATGGTCACAAAAGAAATATTCGCTGTTTGAAAAAACAATATGGACCGTATATGAAGCCATAAGAACAGTGCAATCTCTGTTAAGACAGAACTCGGTGACAATCCGAACACTGATACCCTTACTAGATTGGGTAACGGCACCAGGAGAGGCATGGGCTGGTCTACCAATTTCCATTGGTAGGTGGAAAGGTACTACAATGGAAATGGGACCTGTCAGAATTCCTTCGGGTTGTACTTCTGTATGCAAAGGGGATGGTGTCAAAGATGTCGGAGTCAATACTGCAGACTGACAGCCCCATGACTCCAGAAGGCATGACCTTCCCAAACATCTCCCCTCCCTAAAAACAGATGCCAATGGGGCAACGGCGTACAGAGGAATACTCCCCCACTCTGGTTAATGCCTGGTTCACAGATGGTTCATCAACCACCATGAACAATAATATGCACTGGAAAGCAGCAGCCTACAGACCAGGGGATGGCATGGTGATATCCAAACAAATTACAGAAAAGTCAGCTCAACATACAAGAGTCATAGCAGCATTATTAGCTGCCAGACAATCTCTTAAAGAAAATCAAAAATACCTGTATATATTACAGACTCCTGGTGTGTAGCTAATGAAATAGCTATTTAATCAAAAAAATAAAAGATCTTTTTTGTTTGAGAGGGGGGGAGATGTTGGAAATAGGTAAAGCCTTGAGCAGAAGGCTCCCCTCCCTCGCTGGGAAATTGCTGACCCTTAGAAAGGCCCCTTCCCCTCGCTGAGAACTGCTGACCCTCAGAAGATAACAGCCGTGCAGTTGCAGCCGGACATTTCCGAAATAAGGGACCCCCAGGCGGAATGACATTCCAAGATAACAAGATGCCCAGGTGGAACCGCTCCACCCGCAGGAATGTTACCTTCTCCTTCCCTACTCCCCACTTTCTCCACTTTTAAACTGATACGTTTTCCCATTAAATCAGTCCTTGACAAGGCTCTGCTTGGTCTCATTCTTCTTTCTCGACTGTTTTTCTTTCAGGCTTAGTTCCCCTCGGACCCCACGAATAACTAGGTCCCGCAGGTTGGGGCAATCCTCTACACAATCACCCTCTACATTCCTTCCTATAAGTACAGTCTCTCAAGATAAGCACATTCTCATTTAAAACCTCACCTTCTTAGGCCTGGTCCACTCAGAATAACCTCCTTAAATGAGTGACCACTGATTGGAACTTGACATATTTGGGAAAAAAATATCTTTTCTTACACATAAAACTTTTCTTCATATTTACAGGCTCTTAAGAGAAGATGATACAAGCTCCTTAGGGACCACCTTAGAATTCTGCCTACCCAATTTATCTTTTGGGTCCTAGAATCCAGGCTGCTCCACTTATAAAAGCTGTTTAGTTCAGCCAACATGATACAAGTTTCTAATCATATTATACTAATACCTCTATTCTAAAACTCATTCAAATTACACACACACCCAAATCCAGACAATCCTCCATTCAGTACAACTTCTAGGATATAGTGCCTCATGAACTGTGGGTGAGTGTCACTTTAAAATGACAGTTTAGCTTTCCTAACATTTCAGCACACAATGATACAATTTTATCTATAAGCACTGTGGTTTAATATGAGACTAACTGAAGACAGGAAGGAGCTCACAGTTCCAAATCTGATTTCAATTTTCTGCACAAGACAAGAGGTTTTCCAATATGATTTAGGCTTTCTCTATTATCTCCAAAAAGCTTCCAGCATTTGCTTCCTACCTAGTTCTAAAGCCTTGCCCACCCTTTTCTTTTTTTTTTTTTTAAGTGTCTGCAGTGGCCAGCTTAAGATTTCACGTGATTCGTTCTGCTCCACTCAAATCCCTCCTGTAAGGCAACTGACTTGTGATTTTAATTACATTTTCAAAATCCTTTTTTCATAAGCCTAACATTCTCACAGGAGAGACTTCTTAGCCTATACATACATTCTGCTCTGTAAGAGATGATAACAAAGAGAAGTGTCACTCAGGACCATTGTAGAATTCTGCTTACCGCACAATCAAAGTGTATAGCCAATAGGCATTGCATAGTCTTCAAATGACATGAATAATGGTGGTATTGTTGGAAATAGTCACAAGTGACAATTAGGTATCCATCAATAATTTAATCCATAAACTGTGCCATAAACTATCTCTACATGTAAGACAATGGCTAGCTCTCACATTAACAGTGAGCAAAATAAATCAAACATAAAAACATTCATGAATTTTAATCATTTGTACGAAGTATAACAACAGCCCAAACAAATTTATACTGACATAGGTCATGATAGATGCTCACTTTCATGAGTAATAACTAATCAAGAAATAACATGGTTTCCTGAGTTGTTAAACATGTTTTAAACCTTTGTTTTGGTGGTTACATGCATATATTCACCTTGTAAGATGCCATTATAATTATGCATGCCCCTACTTAAAATGCTATCTTTAAGTGAAAGCAAAAAGCCACCAGAAAAAGACTATGAAAGGCAAGAAGAATTGGTAGAAGTATAGTTGAGACTCAGAACTTAATAGGCATATCTAAAATCAAAGATGCTTTGAAAACCAAATTGTTTTTGAATCATTTCTACATAAAATTTGATCTCAATTGACATGAATCTATTTATATTAAAGGGATATGCATGTTTTGTTGGATTCAGAAGTATCACTTCTGACTTTGCTATGGATATTACATAATTAATATACGGCATAAAATTTTTGAAACATTTGCTCCTGAGAATTTCAGACACAAAATTGTTGATTATGATCGTAAAAGACAGACCAAGAACTGAAGAATTATTACTTAAGAAAATTTATTAAGCTGGTTAAACCCATCAAAGATTAATCATAAGCTCCCCTTCAAATTCTTGCTACAATGAATACATTTCCTAATATTATACTATGTTCACATGACTAGGAAAAGACTAAGATATAACAGAATTATATCTACTGTTGAATTTTACTCGAGGTTTTACAGAATGGAAACCTCATGTTAATAAATCAGAATAACCCATGTATCTCTCTGTGTGTACTATCTAAAATTATGCTTTAGACTAATTATTGTACAAATTTGAAAATTTTAAATATAACTTCTAGTTTCCAAATTATTCTTTTACTGATTTAGGAACATATAAATGATTCTCTTTAAAACATGTGGATGATTGTATTCAAATCTCCTTGGATTTTCATCAGCAATTTAGATTTCTAATTCTAGTGAAATAACAACACCATTTTCTGATAAAGGTGTGGCTGGCTACCTAAAAACCTGCAGGAGACAGGTAGAGTATACAAAATATAGAGCTCAATCAGATGAACTTAGAAGACTCTCTTAATTCTAGTCCTTACTTAACACAAAACTTTCAGCAAATAACTTAGCCTTTTCAGCCCTGGCTTCCTTTTGTACAAAGTAGGAGTACAGTTCACTCTTTTGATTTGTTTTCTCCAAATTTGGCAAAATGCAATTTCCACGTTATTAAGTGAATTAATGTGCAAATACGATGGAGTTCAAGTAAAACATAGATTCTGTTTTACAAATTAACACCAGCAAATGAGGAGTGTTAACTGTATATATGTTGGGAATATTCATTTATTTTTATTAAGAATACCCTAAGTTGTGGAAAGCAGGTGCTAAGCCATTCCAGATTATACTGAACAGTGTGCTAAACCATTCCAGATTATACTGAACAGTAGCTTTTAGGTTGTCCCTTTCTCTGGGGAATTTAACTTTATAAAACAAGTTTGAACTCAACTTTGAGTTCAAATGTCAAAGAAGAGTGACTCTTTATCTCCTTTATGCAGGTAAACAATATTCATCTGCCCAGCACCAATTATGAATAACAGAATACTGTATAATGAATAACTTATTTGTAAGAATAAGCAATAACTCCCTATGAATTTATTAAGGATCACCTGGACAGATGGTCATAGCATAACCATATTAACAACACCAGGCTCCAGAACTTATCAAACACACCAGACCAACAAATAATAATGTCCATTCACCTTGACTATAGAAGAAGCATCCCAATGCAAGGTCATGGCACATGCACTGACTTATCACTTGGTCACTAGCCATGTGCCCCAGCTACGAAAACTGCCACAGCAAAGGACCTCCATCTCAGTCTCCAGCTCAAATGTAGTTTCTCCTGTTATGGACACATAGCCCATTTCTACTTGGCATTCAAACTGGCCTGCCACTGGAATCTGAGCAAGTCTGTGCCCAGAACAACATACTATCATGCCATCTGTTCCTAAAACTTCTTACCTAGCACCTAAAGATGCTTTTCCTTACCCTATAGTAATAAAGCTTTCTACCTGTCTCTTTAATACTGCCTCTTTGAACTCTGCAAGCTCCGTGACCTTTTCTTAGCATTTCTGTAACATATATATGTATGCATACATACATATACACCCACAATTTCATTGTGTGAATTATAACAGTTAGAACGTGTGGTCTGAGAATATGCCTAACTGTAGGTTGAAATCATTAATACTTAGTAAACCAAAGCCAGTTAATGTCAGGCTAAAATTTAATTGTTATCCATCAAATTTTGACATTATGGAAAGATAAATGTCCCCATCTATGTTTCTGACATAACATGCCCACGGTGTTTTTATTTGTGCATATTTTATGTAAAACGTTTACAGATTATTTCTACAGAAATTACACTTATCCTTTACTTTTCAAAATTACATGATTTTAAAAACTAATCAGTAACCAAAACCTTTAAGTTAAAGAACGAAATAATTTGGTTCTAAATCCATAACCTTTCCACAATCTCTGCAACTACTTTAAACTCTCCCACACCTCTCCTATTTCTCCGCTGTTTATGATGCATTTCCAAAACAGAGGTTTATACTGACTGTACCGTCCTGTGAAAATGGCCACTTCTCGTTTCAGCTCCCTCGAGGAAATAAGTTGAAAATCCACGCACGCGCGCACCAGCACACAAGCTCTGCCTTAAGAGACAACGCCGGACAAACGTGACAATTGGCCTAAGAGAAGAAAAGAAAAGAAAAGAAAAAGAAATGGCATCAAAGAACTGAGGTTGCAAGAGCAAACCACTTCCAAAGACCTAACGCTGAACATTTAAATGCTAAATGGGCGGAGGCTAAAAGTGGAAGATCAGGGGAGTGGGTCCACTCGTCCGTGGACTTTACCTTCTGGGAAATGTCCTGCGGTCCAGGCAGCTTGGCGGCGCAGTAAAGGGAGTGCGAACCGGAGCACCTGCCGCCAAAGCCAGCTATTGCGAAGTGATGCTCCCCTCGGGTTGCAAAGTGCAGGCGCAGGCGCAGGGGCTGCCCCTGCCTGCAGAATCCGCAGCTGTAACCAGGCACTAGCGAGGCTGCAGGGCCACAGTCCCCCAACCCTGAACCTCGCCTCAGCCCCAATGTCCCCTGAGGATGAGGCGAGGCGTTCCGCGGGAACTTGGCGGAGTAATCCCTAGGGCTGACGCCTGGCGCAGCCTGATGGCCCCTCAGAGCTTGCGTTGCGTGCAGGGGCTAGCTCATTGGTGAGAGCACCTCCAGCAAGGAAGGGGCTGTGCAGCCCCCTTGCCTGGCCTGTTGAGCTTCCCTCCCACAGGGGCTTTGCCTCTGCAGCTTTCAAAAGGCTCCAGACCTCAGCCAGGGCGCCAGGCTGCCGCGTTCCCCAGGGCCAGAGGCAAGGTAGCTGGAGGTGGGGGCGGGGAGAGCGCAAAGAATTCTCTCTTGCTTGTGTGCGGTTTGGTTGCGGTTGTCGTCCTTATTCTGCCCCACCTTACCCTCACTCACACCCGCAACCCCCCTGGCTTCCTCAGTCATAAAAGCCAAACGTACAGTCTTGACCCTGCAAGGATTTGAGGGGAGAGGGAAAGGGAAACTCAAGTCTTAAAAACTTACTAGATCACTGCTTCTTTGAACTGCAAAGATCAGTCACTTGTTGAAAATCTTTGGTGTTAAAATGACACTGGCTGGTGCAGTGTGTCCGAAGCCAGTCGCCCTTCCATAAATGTTCATAGATCTGTAGCTCAGAGATCCTGGTAAGCTTTTGTGTTGGCATAGAATGCCTACATTTTCTATTCTCATTCTGGTGAATCCTGCCTAATGCCCATGGGAACGATGACAGTTCCTCTAGTTCTTGGTAATTGTATATGTATACAATTGTATATAAATGTGTATGTAAAAGGAGAAAATACACTCGATCTCAGTGTTGCAGGACATAAAAACAGGAACATATTTGAAATATTTCATTCCAAAAGGAACTGGATTTATTTCATGTATTATTTCTGAACTAATTTCACAATGGTTTGATCATGTTAAAAGTTTTGTTGGGCTTATTTTTAGTTTTCTTATATACTAAAATTTAGGAAATGTTCTGGATGCCAGGGGGAGATAAGCTAAGATAATTAGTCTTTTTCTCAAGCGTTTCCTGGAATTTAAGTTGAGGAATTTGCATTTTATTAGTCTAAAGTATAGGTGCACCTCCCACACCCCCTAAAAGCTTCTGATAGGACACAGTAGGGATGAATGGCAAAACAAAACAGATAAACCAAAAAACAAAACCAGAAAACCTGAGAGAAGCAATTCCTTGTTAATGTGAAGGCTCATTGGTAGCCAAGAATTCCGATTTGGAGATTTACATTCTTAATTCTTTCATTTCAACATCTAATGACATCTATGTTGTTTTTTCTCTTCCAAATACGTTTTAGAATGTATTAATTATCCAAAATATGGGCTTCATTGTGACATCTTATATGTACATATAACATTTTAATTCCATTCATCCCTTGTAATTCTCTGTCTTTGCCCTCTCACATTGGTTGCTCTCTTCGAATTACCCCACATCCCACTGCCACATATTTTCTTTTTAGTATCGGTTCTGTAACTGGGAGAAATAATTTCTTAGTGTGTCTTATACCACTGAATAGGATTATCTCCAATTCCATCCATTTGCCTGAAAAGATATGATATCATTTTCCTATATGGCTAAAGAATAATATATGGCATATTTTGTGCCTTCATCCATCCATGACCATCTAGACTAGTTTCATAACTTGACTCTTATAAATAATACTATAGCAAACATGGGTGGGCAGATGTTTCTACTGTAGGATAGCTGGTACATACACACATATATATAAAACTCCATGCTGATATCTGTACTAACTGGACTAATTTACATTCCTGCTAACACTGTACAAATCCACCCCCAGTCCACAAATGCATTGGGGAGGGTTTTTTCTTTTAATTAATTAATTAATTAATTAAATGTGTGTGTGCGCATGGATTCTTAAGTTTGGAGATCAGAAAATAACTTGGCCTTTAGACTGAACTCATATCATGAGGCTTGACAGCAGGTGCATTTACTATCTAATCCATGCCCCATCCTGTTTTCTTGGTGATAACCATTCTGAGTAGCAAAGATGCAATTTCAATGTAGTTTTGATTTACATTTCTCTAATGACCAAAGATGTTGAACATTTTTTATGTTTTAAATGACTTTTTTTACTACTTTTCTTTTTATTCATATTTAGTTCATCTGTCCTTTTTTTATTGAGTCATTTATTTCTTTAGAGTTTTTTGTTTGTTTGATTTTGTTTATAGTTCTTTAGATATTCTGGATATTAATTCCTTGTCAAATGAACAGCTGAGAAAAACATTTTGCCCATTCTATAAAATGTCACTTCGTTATGTTAATTATTTCCTTGGCTGTGCAAAAGTATTTTTAAATGAATATACTTATTTATTTTTACATCTTTACATTCATATTTGTTAATTTTAATTAAAATCTAATTATATCTCTTCCCTTTTTCTTTTACTCCCTTCAGGGTCTCCCATGTTTCCCTCTGTCCAACCTCTCCTATAGTCTCATCATACTCAAATTCATAGCCTCTTTTTCTTTGGTTATTATTGTTTTTATACACATAAGTATATAAATACCACCTACTGATTCTGTGTTGTGTTGCTTCTGCATGTGATTTCAGTGCTGACTATTTTGTGCTGGATAACCAATTAGAGAACTCGTCCCTGGTAGAGACTAATTGTCTTTTTTCTCTCAACAATCATTATTTACCTGTAGATTTGGTCTAAGAGTGGGACTCCTTGAAATATCCCCCTTCCTTGTTGGCATGTGTATTGGTATTGTCATTGTCCATGCAATTATCTTGTTGAGTTATCATGGAATAGCTTTCCTGTCATTTCTAGGAGACAGTCTCACAGCAGGTGTTTTAATCCTGTGACTCTTACAATATTTCTGTTTCTTCTTCTGCTGTGAGCCTTAGGTACAATGATCTGTTGTAGGTGTACCCAGTGGTGCCAAACTCCCTCTGATTTCCCAAACTGGTCTGTGCATTGTGACCAGTTGTGGTTTTCTATAATGGTCTTTTTTGGCTGTTTTAATGTGGGGTGAAAACTACACTATTGGTAGGTATAAAGATAAATTTCAGAATGCAGTTAGGAATTATGTTTGTCTAGAAAACTGGTTGTAGTAGTTTGTTGTTTTTGTTTTTTAAGAAGATCCATGGCCTTGCTAGCCCTGAGTAGTTGGCTAGGTAGTTAGCTGGGTGGTTAGCATGAGTTCCCTTATGCAAAATGGATCTTATTATACAACTTTCAGTAGTAGTGTCAGTATTGCACCTTTAGGGATATCTTACCATGTTGGTCATTGTTGTGATTCATGGACATCACAGATGGAGAAGGCTACTAATTACTGCCCTTTCTTGGCATCTTGCATAGTATTTTCTAACACTGATAGCTATACCACAAGAAGGGGGCTTTCAAGCTAGATACAAAGCTATTTATCTGAGCCTGTATCCAAATTGTGAGCTGCCTTCAGCAACAGGGACTCACATCAATAGCCTATACTGTTTAGGGAGTCTCTTGGACTACCCTGACAAACAACTCAGATGAACATTTCTCATTCCAGACATTTGTAAAAGCTTTTGAACTTGATGGCATATTATTTATCAAATCCTAATATTATTTCCGAAGCTGTTGGAAAACTAGTCAAAAAACCTTTGAAATTCCCAGTATTTTGAAGGTCCTCCTATGTTTTCCACCAGGAGTTTCAAAGTTATTGGTCTTACATTAAGATTTTTCATCTATCTATAATTGATGTTTGTATAAGGTGAAAGGTGGGGACTTAGTTTCTTCTCAGTGTGCATATCAAGTTTTTTTCAAGCAATATGGATTAAATAGACTACTTTCCCCACTCTCTTTTTGGCACATTGGGAGAGTCCTCCCATCTTCTACTGTTATGTTCAATTCTTTGTACTTTGTTTTAAACTGTTCTTTACAGAGGTCTTTTACATCCTTGGTTAGATTTATTCATGGAAAATCTTTGAGTTTTTAATAGACATTTTATTTTTAGTAGTATAAACAAAAATTCAACATAATAAACAACATAATAAACATTACTTTAGTCAACTTTCTCCAAGATATCTGAATTATAAATTTACATTTTGCTTCAAGCTCCGTTCATAGCAACTTTGGAATTTTAATTCTGTCTGTCTGCTTCTTGTAAGGTCAATCAAATCAGTGACCAAATCTGAAAAATCAAGCACATACTTTTGTTGTGAGAAAAGTTCTGCCAATATACCAGCTCTTAAATCCTATGTGTTCACTACTAAGTTCTCTTAATGTAAATGCCTGTTGCCTGGCAGTTCTAAAAGATAACTGACATTGTGCTTTGGTCAAATATTTACTAGATAAAATCATGTTGAAAGATTTAAATATTTTACTGTCGATAGATAGATTTTGAATTTAACGATCCTAGACATAGTTCTTTTCAGTCTAAGGTGGGGGAGAGGTGGTTCAGTGACTCCAGTTTGTCTCTGCTGAGGAGGTAAGGCATTGTACTGATTTAAGAAAGTGGCTATGCTACATTGAAAACATTTTCAAGTTTTCTAACAACCTTCTCCACCTTTCTTTTTTTTTTCTTTTAAGTTTGACCATCTATTAAATGGAAATATGGGATCCATGTTTGATAATATTGGCAAGATACTACCATGATAATGCAAGTAAGTAATCTGAACTTTTGTTTGTTTATATTTTATTACAGCAGGGCCTTGTGTAGCCCAAGCTTTCTTAAACTTGCTTTATAGTCTAGGCTGACCTTGAACTCTTGATCATCTACCTCCAAGTAGTAACTTTACAAGTATGTATTCTGCCAGGTTAATTTGAGTTTGTAATTGAAGTTTTTGTGTTTTAATGGTATTTGTTTGTAGACATACTTAAGGGGCAGAAAGCCTGCTTGTCACACAGCAAGGCTCTAGACTGAATTTCAAATACTATGAAAAAATACAAAATTCCTTGATTTTAGAGATGGGCACTTTTGAAATACCTTTTTAATGTATCTTATAACCTAGAAAGACTGGCTTTTCTTTTAATCTTCCCCTATGGAGTGTATCTAGAATTAAAAACCATTTAGATCCCACACATCAAGTGGAAACTACCAAAATTGTTTTGATTTGTTCTTTTTTGCCTTTGAAAGAGAGCTCTTTTCTAAAAGTTTGAGTTGATTAAAAATCAGTTCTATATGCTTGAAGATGTTTTAATTATATCTGATATTAATAATTTTGGGTTTCTATTCTTTCTTTCATAAGTAAAACCACTAAGAAAAATATTTACAGGATATACTTCTTTTCTTTGATTTACAAAATACTACTCTTAGACAATAACTACAGGAGAGCAAGACACAGTGGGTTTCCACAGTGGGTGGGAAATCACAGGCCACACAGATGTGAAATTTCAATTATGCCCAGTGGGAAGTTCTAGAGTCCACAGTGTTAGAAATCATGCGGGGGGGGAGGGGGAGATTTACATGACAGGTTCACAAATCATGCCATGCGACCGGTTCCACGTGGGAGGTTTATTAAGGGAAGGGAAGGGAAGGGGTCGCAGAGACCATCTCCAGATGAGGCAGGAGAGAGAGGGGGAAGGAGCTCGAGTTCTCTTATAAGGTGACCCAGAGCATGTGCAGGTGGTTCCAGGTGACCAGCAGGTGGTCTTCTAGGTGGCCTCACAGATGCCAGATAACCAGTTTGTGAGGTCCCTTGGGGCTGACCGTAGAGATGCCTGCTTACAGATCCTAACACAAAGTGGGATAGACTCATCTTTTTTTCTTCCTTTAAAGGTTTCAAAAAGCTGAGATGAGAAGCTGAACATGATGACTGACCTTAATTTTTGCTATCCAATTATTTATCTTGATCTCACTCTTTGACTTCATACTTCCCAATATGGTCAAAGAATTTGTAATAAACTTCCAAAAGAAGGGGAAATTACTTGTCTATTATTTTATTATTTTTCTAAAATCTCAGCGCTAATTCATCTTCTTATACAAACAAACAAACAAAAATATTAGGTCCAAATCACCCACAGATTCAGATGCTAAAACACCTCTAAAGATCTTCCTTGTTTGTAGTTCTAGGATTCAGACCATCATATAAACAAGAATCACGTGCTGGGGTGGGGGAGAGTTGCCTTCCTCTATTCCTCTACATCACTGATAATCATCTAAGAAATCTTACTACAGAGATCTCAGGACTGGTTTTAGTATTTGAAGTTCAGGGGGTTCGCAGCGTGCATGACACATTTGCCTACAGCTAGTTCTGTAGCTTAAGGAATCTAAGCAAATTCGAAGGCCTGCACACGTAAACAGCCTATTCATAGCTATTTTCAAAGCTATTATGAATGAGATTTTTTCTCAGTTTCTTTCTCAGCAAGTTCATGATTTGTGTGTACAAAAAGCTACCAAGTATTCCGTGTTCAGTTTTGTATCTTGCTACTTTGCTGAAAGTCCTTATCAGAACCAACTCACTTTAAGTTTTTAGAGGCTTTTAAATATGGGAAGCAAATTATTTGTTTCATTGTTCCTTTGCATTTTTCTTTTTATTTCTATTTTGTCATATCCCTGGAACATAAAGATAATTTGAACTTTGCTTTCATATATGCATTCCTTTTATCTGTTTCTATTTTTCTTGCTAATACATAGATAAGATTGGAAAAAGTATGCTGGGAGGTGGTGGTACACACTTTAATCCCAGCACTAGAGAAGAGACAGATACAGGCAGATCTCTGAGTTCAAGGTCAGCCTGGTTTACAGAGAAAGTTCCAGGACATCTAAGGCTACCTAAAGAAAGCCTGTCTGAAAACCAAGATCAGTAAAATAGATCAGATAAAGTGGACAACAAATCTTAATCCTTCCTTTAGAGGAATTATGTTCAGATGTCAGGAGCCGGCAGTCTCCATTACAAGATGGCACCGGTTTCCGCATTCTTCGTGGACACGGCAGTGGTAAACAATTCGTGTGCGCATGTGCATAGCCCGCCAGGGGTTATGCTAATGAGGGTTTGAGATACGGACCAATCATGGAAGTACACGCCGTCTTAAGTCTATTTAAGCAGCGTCAGTCTGGAGCTCGGGGTCTTCCGCCTTTTACCACTAGCTGCGCAGCTGAATAGCATGATGTATCCCCAATAAAGTGTGCTTCAGAAGAATCCTGTTGTAGCGTCTTCCTTGCTGCAGAGGTGGGCACGACATTCAGATTTCCCCTGTTAGTATAATGTTGGTTTAGGTTTTCCATATATAGCCTTTATTATGTTGATATTTGATCCTTCTGTTTCTAGTTTCTTCAAGGCTGTTATCAAATTTTATCTTATTTGATGCTAACAAATTTTTCTGTGATGGAAGAATTACTACTAAATTTATCTTCTATATCAGGATACTGAAGCCCCCAAGAGTCAGAAATTTCCCATGGGTACACTGAACATTAGTTAGGAAGTTCATATGAACCAGGCTGCCTGGCTTGTGAGACAATTACGTGGTTTGTCAGGAGGCCCACAAAGGTCCAGGACCCTGAGCTATTAAGTTGGTAGGACAGACTCAAATCAAAGAATGTATGGATTGAAAATACCCTCAATTTAAGCGCGTAAGAGCCAGAGAGAATGGAGGACACCAAGAAAGCAAGGTCTTCTAAATCAATGTGAACAAAAATTGGATGAACTCAAAGAGATGGAGACAGTAAGCACAGGCCCAACAGGGCTCAACACCAGGTCTTCTATGTATATATCGGGGCTTCCAGTTGAAGGTTTTAATGGGGCTCCTGACTGTGAGAACAAGTGAGTGTCTGATTGTTGTGCCTGCTCTTGTGCTGTTTACTTCTCTTGGTGTGTCCTGTCCATCATGATGTGATAGTTTTTGTTTCATCTTACTATATTTTATTTTGTTATACTTTGTAATTAAAAACTGAAAATTGACTTAATTTTATTCTGCTTTTCGTTCCTTTTCCCCACTTGTACTCACTTACACTCTCTAATTATACCTCATTGACACTGTACATTGAACAAATATTTATTAAATACCTATTATGCAATGAACTAGGGAAAAATCATAAATAAAGCTTTTGTCCTCTAAATCCACATAGTATATGGGAGAGACAATCACATTAAGAACAAATTTACTATAGTGTGAATGTTATAATAAAGGCAGGCCTTCTGAATTGTTTTTCCAGCTATCTGTTCATGGATAAGTAGAAGGTACGTATGGGAAAGGATTGGGGAGGTAGTTCGGTCAAAAACTGAATTTTTGAACAGTGGCTCAGAGTTTCAAATAAGATTATATGGTAGAAAGGGAAATGTGACTTTTCAGTAATTCAAACGGAAAAATTAATGGGAGAAATGATTTAAGAGAAGTTACCATGAGTGCTCTTGAGTGCCATGGTAAGCATACACCTGGGCTTTAACGTTTCTTCCAAACCTTGATACTTGTCACATTGCTTTTGTAAAATACCCTGACAAAAGTAACTTAAAGGAGAGTTATTTGTGCTCCCAGATCCAGGATCTGGTCATGAGTGGGCCATAATGGCAGCAAGAGTTTCAGGCAGCAACTTTCATTGTATTAGCAGTCAGGAAGCAGAGTCAGATGAATGCTTGTGATCAGTTCACGTTTTCATTAATTTTTTAATTTTTATTTTTTTCACAATTTATTTATTATATATTCCAGTTAAAGCCCCCTCCCTCTAGTCCTCCAAGTCCCACCCTCCCTTCCTCTTCTTCCCTATCCTCTTCCTCTAGTCCACTGAAAGGAGGAGTTCTCCTCCTCTACCATCTGCCCATAGCTTCTTAAGTCTCCTCAGGACTGCCTGGATCCTCTTCCTCTGTGGCCTGGTAAGGAAACATCACGAGGGGAAAGTGAGTAAAGAGCAGGCAATCTAGTTCATGACAGAGGTAGCACCTCTGTCCCTTTACACGGGAACCCACATGGAGACTGAGCTGCCAACTGGCTACATCTGAGCAGGGGGTCTAGGTCCTCTCCATGTATGATCCTTGGTTGGTGCATCAGTCTCTGCAGGACCCCCTGGGCTCAGATATTTTTTGGCTTTATTGGTCTTGTGGGGCTTCTGTCTCCTCCATGCCCTTCTCTCCTCACCTTCTTCCATAAAACTCCCTGTTCTCTGCCCAAGGTTTGGCTGTAAGTCTCAGAATCTGCTTCAATGCCCTAATGGGTGGAGCCTTCAGAGGACCCTCCATAGTAGGCTCCCATCCTGTTTGCTTGCTTCCACCGCTTCTGGGGTCTATTCTGTTTGCCATTCTGAATGAGACTGAAGCACCCTCCCTAGGGTCCTCCTTAGTTTTAGCTTCTTTAGATCTGTAGATTTTAGTATGACTATCCTATATTATACTGCTAATATCCACTTATACGTGAGTATATACCATGCCTGTCTTTCTGTTTCTGGGTTACCTCACTCAGGATGAGCTTTTATAGTCCCATCTATTTGCCTGTACAAGTTTTCACTCCACCAATAATGGAGGAGAGTTCCCCTTTCTCCACATCCTCTCCAGAATGTTTTGTCATTTGAGGTATTTGTTTAGTTTTTTATTTAATTTTTTAAAATTTATACACTTTGTATACCAGCTGTGGCCCCCTCCCTCCTCCACTTCCCTTTCCCACTCTTCCTGCATTGTCTCCTCCCATTTCCCTCCACCAGTCCACTGATAGGGGATGTCCGTCTCCCTTCCAAATTACTAGCGGCATTGTCTTCTTCTGTGGTCTGTAAGGCTGTCTCCCCAGGGGTGTGGGTGATCAAAAAGCCAGCCACTGAGTTCATGTCAGAGGTTCACCTTACTAGGGAAACCACTTGAGGACTTAGGTGATAAGGGATACAACTGTGCAAGGATTCTAGGTTATCTCCATGCATGGCTCTTAGCTGGTGTATGAGTTGGACCCTTGGCCATTCCAGAGGTCCCAGAAAAGACCTCTGAGCTTCTTCTGGAGCTCCTGTCCCCTCCAGGACTTTCTCTCTACCCATTCTTTCATAAAATTCCCTGCACTCTGCCAAAAGTTTAGCTGTGAGTCTCGGCATCTTCTTAGATATCCTGATGGGTAGAGTCTTTCAGAGGCCCTCTGTGGTAGGCTCCTCACCTGGGCACAGTTTTCTCCCTCTTCTGATATCTATCCTGTCTGCCTTTCTGAATGACGACTGAGCATCTTACCTAGGCTCATCCTTCTTGCTAAGCTTCATTAGGTGTACAGATTTTAGTATGTTTATCCTATATTATATGTTTAATATCCACTTATAAGTAAGTGTATACCATGTGTGTCTTTTGGCTTCTGGGATACCCCACTCAGAATGATCTTTCCTAGTACCATCCATTTGCCTGCAAATTTCATGATTTCCTTGTTTTCAATTGCAGCATGGTATTCCATTTTGTAAATGTACCACGATTTTTGAATCCACTACTCAGTTGACGGAGTTGTTTCCAGGTCCTGGCTATTACGAATAAAGCTACTACAAACAGGGTTTAGCAAATGTCCTTGTCGTATACTTCTGCATATTATGGATATATGCTTAGGAATGGTATAGCTGGATCTGAGAAAGCACCAAGTTTCATTTCCAAAGTGGTTGTGCAAGTTTACATTCCCACCAGAAAAGGAGGAAGGTTTTTCTGTTTCTCCACATACTCTCCAGCATGTGTTGTCACTTGAGTTTTTGATCTTAGCTATTCTGATCAGTGTAAGGTGAAATCTCAGGGTCATTTTTATTTGCATTTCCCTGATGACTAAGAACTATGAGCATTTCTGTAAGTATTTCTCTGCTATTTGATATTCTTCTGTTGTAAATTCTCTGTTTAGCTCCATACCCCATTTTTAATTGGATTACTTGATTTGTTGCTGTTTAACTTCTCGAGGTCTTTATATATTCTAGATATTAGCCCTCTGTCACATATAGTATTGGTGAAGATACTTTCCCAGTCTGTAAGCTGTCATATTGTTCTCATGACACTGTCCTTTGCTTTACAGAAGCTTTTCAATGAGGTCCCATTTCTTAGAGCCTGTGCTGTTGGTGTTCTGTTCAGGAAATTATCTACTGTGCCAATGAGTTCGTGGCTTTTCCTCACTTTTTCTTCTAACAGATTTAGTGTGTCTGGTTTTATATTGAGTTTTTTGATCCACTTGGACTTTAGTTTTGTGCAGGGTGATAAGTATGGATCTATTTGCACTTTTCTACATATAGACATCCTGTTATTCCAACAGCATTTGTTGAACATACTATCTTTTTTTCCTTGTATGGTTTTGGCTTCTTGCCAAAAATCAAGTATCTGTAGGTGTGGTGTTTTATTTCTGGGTCTTCTATTTGATTCTATTGATCTGCCATTCTGTTTTTCTGCCACTACCATGCAGATTTTATTACTATTGCTCTGTAGTACAGCCTGATATTAGGGATGGAGATACCTTCAGATGATCTGTTGTTGTACAGGATCGTTTTAGCAACGCTGAGTTTTTTGTTTTTCCACATGAAATTGAAAATTGTTCTTTCAAGTTCTGTAAACAATTGTGTTGGTTTCCATAATTTCTTTCTCAGCCCTTTAGCCCTTTGTATACAGGAGCACTACTGATTTTTTTTTTTTGAGTTAATGTTGTATCCAGCCACTTTGTTGAAGGCTTTATCAGTTGCAGGAGTTCCCTGGTAGAATTTTTGGGATTACTCATGTATACTATCATATCATCTTCAAATAGTGTTTCTTTGACTTTTTCCTTTCTGATTGAAATCCCCTTGATCTCCTTCAATTGTCTTATTGCTCTAGCAAGGAGTTCCAGAAGTATATTGAAGAGATATGGAGAGAGTGGGCAGCCTTGCCTTCTCCCTGATTTCAGTGGGATTGTTTTAAGTTTCTCTCTGTTTAGTTTGATGTTGGCTATCGGCTTGCTGTATATTGCCTTTACTATGTTTAGGTATGTGCCTTGTATCCCTGATCTCTCCAAGACTTTAAACATGAATGAGTATTGGATTTTGTCAAATGCTTTTTCGATATCTGAGGAGATGATTGTGTGGATTTTCTCCTTCAGTTTCTTTATATGGTGGGTTACATTGATGGATCTCCATAAATTCAACTATCCCTGCATGACTGGAATTATTCCTATTTGGTCATGTTGGATGATATCTTTTATGTGTTCTTGGATTCAGTATGTGAGTGTTTTATTGAGTGTTCTTTTGCATCAATGTTCATAAGAGAAATAGGTCTGAAGTTCTTTTTTTTTGTTGTTGGGTATTTGTGTGGTTTAGGTATCAAAGTGACTGTGGCCTCATAGAATGAGTTTGGTAATGTTCCTTCTGTTTCTATTTTGTGGAATAATTAGAAGATTATTGGAGTTAGCTCTTCTTTGAAAGTCTGGTAGAATTCTGTGCTGAAACCATCTGGCCCTGGGCTTTTTTTTTTTCCCAACAGGGGACTTTTGATGACTGCTTCTGTTTCCTTGAGGAATATAGGATTACTTGATCTTTATTCAATTTTTGTAAATGCTATCTATCAAGAAAATTGTCCATTTCGTTTAGATACAAAAGCATATATGCTTTTGTAGTATGACCTAATGATTGATTGGATTTCCCCAGTGTCTGTTTTTATGTCCCCCTTTTTGTTTCTGATTTTGCTGATTTGGATAATTTCTCTCTGCCTTTCAGTTAGGTTGGGTAAGGGTTTGCCTACCTTGTTGATTTTCTCAAAGAAGAAGCTCTTGGTTTCATTGATTCTTTGAATTGTTTTATTTGTTTCTAATTTATTGATTTCTGCTCTGAGTTTGATTATTTCCAATTGTGTACCTCTCTTGGTTGTGTCTGCTTATTTTTTCCCCCCGAGGGCTTTTAGGTGTGCTATTAAATTGCTTGTGTGAAATGTTTTTAATTTCTTCTTGAATGCCTTTAGTGCTATGATCTTAATCTTAGCACTGATTTCATTGTATCCCATATATTTGACTATGTTTCACATTCATTTTCTTTGAATTCTAGGAAGTCTTTATTTATTTATTTCATCACTGACCTAGCTGTCATTGAGTAGAGAGTTTTTCCATGCCATGTGTGTATTTAGGCTTTTTGCTGTTTCTGTTGTTGTTGAGGTCCAGCTTTAGTCCATGGGGATCAGATAGGGTACAAGGGATGATTTCAGTCTTTTTGAATCTGTTGAGGATTGCTTTCTGACCAACTATATTGGTCTGTTTTGGAGAAGGTACATGTGGTGTTGAGAAGAAAGTAAATTCTTCGTGTTTGGGTGAAAATTCTGCAGATTTCTGTTAGTTCCATTTGATTCATGACATCTTTTAGAGTCAGTGTTTCTTTGTTTAATTTCTGTTTTTTTTATATCTCTCCTTATTTATTTTGAAAATAATGACATGTAACTTATTTCATACATAAAGCGTCTCTTACTAGGGATTCTGTGCATTGAAATGCTTAAATGAAATGCAAGTAAAACCAATTTCACTCACAAACTATCTAAATCCTAATTTATTATTATTCATGCTTAGTGAACTTGAATTCTTAATGACTGAAATAAATCCATATGATGAATTAATGGCCACATTTCTAATTAACTGGATAAATGACTTTAAGAACTATTATTTCAGTTTTGTTACTAAAGTCTTGGAATTGTCATGGAATTAAACTATCAACCTTGTAACAAACCATTGAGCATCGGATTTCAAAGAGGGAGAAGTTAATGATTTACAGAAATATAAAAGAAATTGTGTGTTTTTCTTTAAATAACTATGAATTGAATAAGCACAACTATAATTCAGAATTTATAAGCATTAGAATTAAAATCACCAAGATAAAAATATATATATATTAAATAGAGTATGAAATTAAAGGAACACATTTAAAACACTTGACGCTCACAATAGGAAGAAAAATTTACATAGGTTTTGAAGAATGCACAAGTTGAATGAACAGTTAGCATCTAGTGATTCTGTAAAATTCAAAAGTTGTAGATTAACAGCTAAATTATACTGGGTTATCTTTAATTTCCTTTAATTATATTTTTACTTTTTATATTTTTAAAATTTATTTATTTTTATATCAATCACAGGTTAGGTATTTTGCATCCCAGGCATAGCCCCTCTCCTTCCTTCCCTCCCTCCCTCATCTCCCTCCTCCCCACCCCCTCTAAGTCCACCAACAGGGGAGGACCTCCTCCCCTTCCATCCAACCCCAGCTCATCCTGTCTCCTTAGGGCTGGCTGCAATGTCCTCCCCTAGGATCTAGCCAGTCTGTCGCTCCCCGGCTTGAATGCGGGAGGGTCAAAGAGTCAGCCATCAAGTTCATGACTGAAACAGTCCCTGTTTCCCTCACTAGGGTCTTCACTCTGACACCGAGCTATCATGGGCCCCATCTGAGCAGGGGTTTAATTTCTGTTTTGTTGATCTGTTCTTTGTTGGGAGTGGGGTGTTAAAGACTCCCACTACTGATATGTGGTGATCTATGTGCGGTTTACTTTTTTTTTATTATTTCTTTTAAAATGGGTGAGCCCTTGAATTTGGGGCATAGAGGGTCAGAATTTTGATGTCTTCTTGGTGAAATTTTCCTTTGATGAATATGAAGTGACATTCCCCATCTCTTTTGATTAATTGTGGTTGAAAGCCTATTTATTAGATATTAGAATAGCTACTCCTACTTGCTTCTTGTGTCCATTTGCTTGCAAATCCATCTTCCAGCTCTTCATTCTCAGGTAATGTCTATCTTTGTGACTTAGGTGTATTTCTTGTATGCAACAGATTGTTGGGTCTTGTTTATGCATCCATTATGTTAGTCTCTGTCTTTTTATTGGGGAGTCAAGTCCATTGGTGTTGACAGAGATTGTTGACCAGTGGTGTTTAGATCCTTTGATTTTGGTGTTGTTTGTGGTAGTGTGTTTGTGTGCTTGGCTACCCCCTAGTTTTGCTGTAGTGAGGTTGTTTCCTGTCTTTTCCTGAAATGAGTTAGTATTCTTGCATTGTATTTTTCCTTCTAGTATCTTCTGTAATACTGGATTTGTGGGTAGGTATTGTTTAAATTTGTTTTTGTCATTGAATATCTTGTTTTCTCCATCTATGATGACTGAGAGTTTTGCTGGTTATAGTAGCCTGGGCTAACCTTTCTGTTCTCTTAGGGTCTGCATGATATCTGTCCAGGCCCTTCTGGCTTTCATAGTCTCTGTTGAGAAGTCAGGTGTGATTCTGATGGGTTTGTCATTATATGTTACTTGGCCTTTTTCCCTTGCAGCTTTTAGTATTTTTTGTTTGATCTGTATACTTACTCTTTTGATTATTACGTGGCAAGAGTAGTTTTCTTTTCTGGTCTAATCTATTGGATGTTCTGTAGGCCTCATGGACTCTCCTTTAAATTGGGGAAATTTTCTTTGTATGATTTTGAAAATATTTCCTGGGTCTTGAAGACGAGAATCTTCTTTTTCCTCTATTCTTATTAATTTTTGCATTTGTCTTTTCATGTTGCCTTGAATTTCTTGGATGGGTTGTATAAGGTGTCTTTTAGAGTTACCATTCTCTTTGACAAGTACATTGATTTGTTCCATTGTATCTTTTACACCTGAGAGTCTTTCTTCCATCTCTTATAGTCTGTTGGTTACGCTTATCTCTGTAGTTCCTGGTTTTTTTCCCTACGTTTTGTCGCTCCATGATTTCATGTTTCTGTTTTCTTTAATTTTTCCAGTTCTGTCTTTAGATCTTGAACTGTTTTGCTGATTTCCTTCACCTGTCTGTATTTTCCTGCTTTTCCTTACTTTCCTTCACTTGTTTGTTTGAACTTTTCTCTATTTCTTTTTGTGATTTAATTATTTCCTCTCTAAAGGCCACAAACTCTTTGCCTGCATCTTCCTCTGTCTCTTTACAGATGACCATAATCTGTTTGACTTTATCTTCTTCTATTTCTTTACACATTTTATTTGTTTCCTCCATTGTCTGCTTCAGAAACACAGATGTAACTTAATCTTCGTGAATTTCACTTCTGTTAGTATGTCCAGGGCTACTCACCCCTGGATATCTGAGTTCTGGAGATGCCATATTGCTTTGGCTTTTCTTGGTTGTGTTTTCTGCTGGCCTCTACCTATCTGGCTCTCTCAGGTGTTGGCTATTAGTTTCTGTTGCCTGCTGGAATTCTGGTATGGGGAAAATCCCCTTGACAAGATGATGTTTTTTTTTTCTTTTTCGTGAAGGAAGTCTCCTCAGCCTTTTGGGTTTGGTCATCGAATGACCTGTGCTTCTCAGGGAATTGTCACAGTTCACCTTAGGTGTATGGTCCTGTCAGGTAAATGGAGTTGTTAGTCAGGGGGGCCTCCTCTCATTAAGAGAAGTCTTGAGAGACAGCTGCCCTGCCACTGGATTTTGTGCTCTGAGTTTAGTGAGCTGCTGCTACTGCTCTTAAGTTGTGTTTGCTGGTTGTGGCCCTCTTAAAGAACCATGGAGCCTGTGGTTTGGTCAGTTTGGCTAGGGAGACAGGTTGCACCTTGGAGTAATGTCTGGGGGCTGATTCAGTGGATCCCAGGCTCCTGTAGGTCTGAGGTTGGAGCTCTGTTCCCCAATACACAAGTGGTAATCAGTGGCAGGTGGGTGGAGCACTCAGGCTTGTGGCAGGGTGCTAGATCCCAGGAGCCTGTGGGAATCCAGGAACTTTTTCATGGATTAGCTGGGTAACCTGAGGCTTGATGTGATATTTCCCTCACCGTGGGAGACCTAGTCTGTGGTGTTTTGAGGTCCACAGCTTAGTCTGGGATCATGAGTAGAGCATGCAGGAGAGTGGCTCTGGGCTGTAGGCTGAGTGTTTGCAGGAACCTGGGAACTTCTCCCTGGGTGGTGGCATTCAGGGGGTGTTGGTTTCGCTGGATGCCCTGAGGTCAGACCTGATGTTTCCTTCAATGTGGGGTTTCCTCCCAACAGCGAAACCCAGTCTCTGGTGCTTTGGGGCCCACAGTTCAGTCTGGGCGGTGGTCAGAGCAAGCAGATGTGTGATTCTGCACTGGCAATCTAGTGCTGGTTGGGACCCAGGAACTTTTCTGGGGTTTAGCTGGGAGATCTGAGAATGGAACTAATAGCTTCCCACACTGTGGGCTTCCCTTTTACCTGGGAAACACACTCACTGGTGTTTGAAGGCCCACAATTCCATCTGTTGATCACTGTGCAGTCACTGCTTTTCTGCTCCTCAGAAACAATGTCCTTTAGGCACTGGCATCTTGGATCCCTCTCTGTCACTTGAGATTTTGTTTCCTTTCTCTGTCTTATTCAGTCTGGGACTCTAGCCCATGAAATAATGTCCCCACAGTTAACCTAATATAGAAAATGTTGCATTGGTATGGCCAGAGGCAAAATGATTTAGATAATAAGAGTCACAGTCGTGCCTAGAGACTTGTGATGTCAGTTCTTTCAAGCTGATGACTATTATAAACAATCACATTCAGTTTCTTGTCACCTTAACAGCCAAAACATTACTTTGAAGCTACAACCTTCCAGACCTTGTCCCTTAAGACTAATAGCCATCTCATGATATGAAATGCATTCAGTTTAACTTCAAAAGTCTCCATAGTCTTTAATACTTCTAACAGTTGAGAAGTCTATACCTTGGAGCTGGTGAGATTGTTTTGGGGATAAAGGCCCCTGTTTTGAGGCCTGACAAGCTGAATTTGAATCCAAGGAACCACATAGTGGAAAGAGAGAATTCTGATGAGTTGTTCTTTGACCTTCACCCACATGGTTTGTGGACATCCACACATGCACACAGAAGAAGTATCATCAACATTAATGAAAGTCCAAGTCTCTGCAGAGCTCCTGTCCTCTCCAGGTCTTACTATCTCCCCCTTCCTTCATATGATTCTCTGCTCTCTGTCTAAGGTTTGGTTATGAGGCATCTGCTTTGGTACACTGCTAGGTAGAGTCTTTCAGAGGCCCTCTGTGGTAGGCTCCTGTCTTGTTGCTTGTTTTCTCCTACATTCAATGTCTGTCCCATTTGTCTTTCTAAGTGAGGATTGATCATCTTACCCCGGGTCCTCTTTCTTGTTTATCTTCTTTAGGTGTACAGATTTTGGTATCTGTATTTAGTACAGATTTTAGACCTATCTTATAGGTGTAGCAACCACTTATAAGTGAGTATATACCATGTGTATTGTTCTGCTCCTGGGATACCTCACTCAGGATGATCTTTTCTAGTTCACACCGTTTGCCTGCAAATTTCATGACTTCCTTGTTTATTAATTGCTGAGTAGTATTCCATTGTGTAAAAGTACCACGATTTCTATATCCATTCCTCGACTGAGGGACGTCTGGGTTGTTTCCAGGTTCTGGCTATTACGAATAAAGCTGCTACAAACATGGTTGAGCAAATGTCCTTGTTGTGTACTTGAACATCTTTTGGATATATGCCTAGGAGTGGTATAGCTGGATTTTGAGGGAGCACTATTCCTAATTGTCTGAGAAAGCACCAGATTGATTTCCAAAGTGGTTGTACAAGTTTACATTCCCACCAGCAATCGAGGATGGTTCCTCTTTCTCCACATCCTCTCTAGCACATGTTGTCACTTGAGTTTTTGATCTTAGCCATTCTGATGGGTGTAAGGTGAAATCTCAGGGCTGTTTTGATTTGCATATCTCTGATGACTAAGGACATTGAGCATCTCTTCAAGTGTTTCACCGCCATTCTATATTCCTCTCCAGAGAATTCTCTGTTTAGCTCCATACCCCATTTTTAATTGGATTGTTTGATTTATTGCCTTTTAACTTCTTCAGTTCTTTATATATTCTGGATATCAGCCCTCTGTCAGATATAGGGTTGGTGAAGATCCCAAATATATCAGGGCACAGGGGTTTTCTATGAGACTGTTTCTCCAACCATGGACCATGTATGGATGTAACCTAGAACCCCTGCTCAGATATAGCCTATGGTAGCTCAGTATCCAAGTGGGTTCCCTAATAAGGGGAACAGGGACTATTTCTGACATGAACCCAATGGCTGGCTCTTTGACCTCCCTCCACCCCACTGGGAGGAAGAAGCAGCCTTGATAGGCCACAGAGGAGGACATTGCAGCCAGTTCTGAAGAAACCTGATAAGCTAGGGTCAGATGGAATGGGAGGAGGTCCTCCCCTATCAATGGACCTGGAGTAGATGAGGGGCAAGGAGTAGATGACGGAGGGAGAGTGGATTGGGAGGGAGTGAGAGAGGATGCTATGGCTGGGATACAAAGTAAATAACCTGTGATTAATATAAAAAATAAAAGTTATATAAAAAAGAACATTAGGTCATAGGTCACCAATTCCAGGAAGAAGACCATATATTCTCCGACCCAAGAAACAGCCTGGATATAACCACAAGAATGGGAAGGTACCTTATCTCAGGGTGGGCATCTGTTCTAGCAACCTTATTTTATCTTGTAGTAGAACTTTCATGATAAAGGAAAATACCTAGCATTCCTAAGGTCTATAGATATCTTGCTCAATATGAGTTATGTTATCAGCCAATCACTTTGTAACAAGCTTGCCCTTGCTAAATGTCACCCAGTTGTGTAAATGCTAAGCTGGAAATTCCCTGTACTTGTTCAAACCCCAATAAAAACCCTGCCTTGCAGTTGCTCAGGGCTCTCTCCTCTCCATCCACTGCGTTGGTGATGGTTGAGAGCAGAAGCTCAAGCCTGAATAAAGTTCTTTGCTCTTTCAAAAAAAAAGTTCAAGTTTCACCAATTCTCATCTGAAACTCAAGGCAATCTCTTAACTCTTAGAAAATTAAAACAAAACATGTTATATGTAACAATATTTGACAGCACAGAATAAACATTCCCATACCCAAAGGGAAGGACTAGAACATAGCAAGGAATAGAGTAAAAAACAGATTTTTCAGATCCATTTCTGGCATCTCAGAGCCATAATAGAGTCATCTGTGTTACAAAAGATATGGGTAGCCTCTCCTCCCCCCAACCAGCAAGTTCTGCTACCTGTGGCATATATCTCTCCTGAGCTGACTTAACTTGATGCCTGCAGTTTTATTCAGGAGATGTCCATTAGCAATGACACTTCTAATATCCTGGGATCTTCATTACAATTTAGCATTCACATCCATACACCCCCCCCTCCCACAGTGTCCTCTTAAGGCTCCTTGCAGGAACTCTAACCTTGTCCCGTATTGCCTGGTTTCAATAGCTCTATGGTGCTAGTACAATACTCCATCCATGACCCTTTAACGCTTACATCTTTTATAGCTACAAAATTCTGCTTCTGGTACTAGATAGTGTGTGCCCATTCCACCTTGAAAAACAAACAAAACAATCAAACAAAAAAACAAGAGACCACAGTCACCTTGATACCTAAACCACACAAACACCTAACAAAAAAAGAGAACTTCAGACCTATCTCTCTTATGAACATTGACGCAAAAAATAAAACTCAACAAAATGCATGCAAACCGAATCCAAAAACATATAAATTATATCATCCACTATGACGGAGTAGGTTTCATCCCAGGCATGCAGGGGTGTTCCAGTATACGAAATCCATCAATGTAATCTACTACATAAACAAAAAGAAGGGGGGAAAAAAACACATGACCTTCTCCTTAGACGCCGAAAAGAACATTTGAAAAAATCCAACACCCACTGAGGTTTAAAGTTTTGGAGAGATCAGGGATACAAAGCACATATCTACACATAGTAAAGAGAATATACAGCACGCCTATAGCCAGCTTCAAACTAAATGAAGAGAAACATAAATCAATCCCACTGAAATCAGGGACAGGCAAGGCTGCCCATTGTCTCTATATCTCTTCAACATAGTATTTGAAGTTCTAGTTAGAGCAATAAAATAACTAAATGAGAACAAGGGAATACAGATTAGAAAGGAAGAAGTCAAGTATCACTTTTCACAGATGATATGATAGTATGCATGAGTGACACAAAAAATTCTACCAAAGATCTCCTGCAGCAGATAAATGCTTTCAGCAAAGTGGATGGATACAAAATTAACTAAAAAAGAAAAAAATCAGTAGCCTTTCTGTATAGAAAAGTCAAGAGGGCTGAGAAACAAATTAGGGAAACAAAACCTTTTACAATAATCACAAATAACCTAAAGTACCTTGGTATGACTCTAACCAATCAAGTGAAAGACCTGTATGGAAACAAAACAAAACAAAACCTTCAAGTCTCCGAAGAAAGGAATTGAAGAACATATCAGTAGATGGAAAGATCGCCCGTCCTCATGGATTGGTAGGATTAACAGTGAAAATGGGTATCCTACCAAAAGCAATCTACAGATTCAATGCAATTCCCATCAAAATGCCAACACAATTCTTTACAGAATTTAAAAGAACAATTCTCAATTTTATATGGAAAAACAAAAACAAAAAAATCCAGACATGCTAAAACAAACCTGTACATTAACAGATCATCTGGTGGTATCTCCATTCCTCATCTCAATCTGTATTATAGAGCCGAAGTAGAAAAAACTGCATGATACTGGCAGAAAAACAGTCTGGAGGATCAAGGGAATTGAATAGAAGACCCAGAAATAAAGCCATACACCTATGGATACATGATTTTTGACAAAGAAACCCAAACAATACAATAGAAAAAAAGCATTTTTCAACAAATGGTGCTGGTTTAACTGGATTCTACATGTAGACAAATGCAAATAGATACATATTTATCACCCTGCACAAAATTAAAATCCAAGTGGATCAAAGACCTCAATATCAAATCAGCCACATTATAACTATTAGAATGAAAAGTGGAGAAGAGTCTGGAACTCATTGGCACAGGAGACAACTTCCTGAACAGAACACCAAAAGCACAGGCTCTAAGATCAACAATCAATAAATGGGGCCTCATGAAACTGAAAAGCTTCTGTAAAGCAAAGGACACTGTCTTCAGAACAAAATGATATCCTACAGATTGGGAAAGTGTCTTCACCTATCTTATATCTGACAGAGGGCTAAATTCCAGAATATATAAAGAACTTAAGAAGTTAAACATCAACAAACCAAATAATCAAATTTAAAAATACTGTTCAGAGCTAAACAGAGAATTCTCAACAGAGGAATATCAAATGTCAGAGAAACACATAAAGAAATGCTCAATGTCCTTAGTCATCAGGGAAATTCAAACTTCGAGCAGAGTGCAGGGAATATTATGAAAGAAAGGGGAGACAGAAAGACCTGGAGGGGACTGGAGCTCCAAAAGGAGACCAACAGAGCTAAAAAAAAAAAAAAAAAAAAAAACAAACAAAAAAACAAAACCAAAAAACCTTGGACCCTGGTGGCCCTGCAGAGACTGATAGCACAACCAAGGACAATGCATGGAGAGGACCTAAAAACCCCTGCTCAGATGTAGCCCATAGACTCAGTCTCCAAGTGGAGTCCCCAGTAAGGGGAGCAGGAGCTATCTCTGGCATGAGCTCAGTGGTCAGCTGTCTGGTCAACTTCCCCTGCGGGGGCGGGGGGCGGGAAGGTGGTAGGTGCAGCCTTGCCAGACCACAGAGGAAGACAATGCAACCAATCCTGATGAGACCTGATAGACTAAGGTCAGATAGAAGGGGAGGTCCTTTATCGGTGGACTAGGGAAGGGGCATAGGAGGAGAAGACAGATGGAGGGATTGGGAGGGGGCCACAGCCAGGATAAAAAATGAATAACTTGTAATAAGTAATAAAAAATCAAATGAAAAATGTCTGATAATCAGACTGTGAACATTTTAGAACAGATCTCTATTATCCTATATCATGATGCCAGAAATTTTAGTGTCATATGCTGAAACGTATTAACTGCATTAAAATGTGTTCAACAGGGAAATCATAGAATTGCTTCCCATTACTAACTAAATATAATAATGATTCCTTCCCGAAGTTTTGTATTTCTGCATTGTATACTTAATTCTGATATATTTTCAGTTATTTTTAAATATTTCTTTTTTATGATTGTTTATTCACTTTATATCCCAGCTGTAGCCCTGTCCCTCGTCTCCTCCCAAACCCACCCACCTTTCCCCTTCTACTCACATGCGCCTACCTCACATTCCATTTGACCATAGCCTATCAGGTCTCATCAGGATGGGATATATTGTCTTCTGTGGCCTGGTACAGATGCACTCCACCTGGGGGGGGGGGGTGATCAAAGAGCCAGCCACTGAGTTCATGTCAGAGACAGCCCATGCTGAACTAACTAGGGAACCCACTTGGAGACTGAGCTGCCATGGGGTATATCTCAGCAAGGAGTCTAGGTTGCCTACGTGCATGGTTCCTCATTGTAGTATCCACCTTTTCAAATACCCTTGGGCCCAGATTTTGTGGTTCTGTTGGTCTCCTTCTGGTGCTCCTGTCCCCTCCAGGTCTTTCTATCTCCCCTTCTTTCATAAGATTTCCTGCACCATGCCTAAAGTTTGGCTATGAGTCTCAGCATCTGCTTCGATAGATATTTCACAGGCCCTCTGTGGTAGGCTCCTTTCCTAGTCCCTGTTTTCTGTACTTTTGCTTTCTGAGTGAGAATTGAGCAGTTTCCCTAGGGTCCTCCTTCTTCTTTAGCTTTTTAGGAGTATAGATTTTAGTATGTTTATCTTATATGATATGACTAGTGTCTGCTTCTAGGATACCACTACTCTTTTCTAGTTCCGTCCATTTGCCTGCAAATTTCATGATTTCTTTTTTTAATAGCCAAGTAGTGTTCCATTGTGTAAATGTACCAACATTTCTGTATCCATTCCTCAGCTGAGGGACATATGGATTGTTTCCAGGTTCTGGCTATTACAAAGAAAGCTGCTACAAACAGGGCTGAGCAAATCATGTTGCATACCTGTACAAGGTTTGGATATATGCCTAGGAGTGCTATAGCTGGATCTTGAGGAAGCATTATTTCTAATTTTCTAAGAAAGTGCCAGATTGATTTCCAAAGTGGTTGTACAAGATTACATTCCCACCAGCATTGGAGGAGGGTCCCCATTTCTCCTCAACCTCTCCAGCATGTGTTGTCACTT
The DNA here is from genome assembly GCA_028658305.1 of Pachyuromys duprasi. Taxonomy (NCBI): domain Eukaryota; kingdom Metazoa; phylum Chordata; class Mammalia; order Rodentia; family Muridae; genus Pachyuromys; species Pachyuromys duprasi. Next base: position 92,746,538 of record CM053742.1, on the reverse strand, counting down.
GACATTTTTTACCTTAGCCATTCTGAAGGGTGTGAGGTGAAATCTCAGGGTCATTTTAATGTGCATTTCCTTGATGACTAAGGACATTGAGCATTTCAGTATTTCTCTGCCATTTGACATTCCCCTATTGAGAATTCTCTGTTTAGCTCTGTACCCCATTTTTTAAATTGGATTACTTGATTTGTTGGTGTTTAACTTTTTGAGGTCTTTATGTATTCAGGATATTAGCCTTCTGTCAGATACAGGATTGGTGAAGATCTTCTCCAAGTCTGTAGGCTATTGTATTGTTCTGATGACAGTGTCCTTTGCTTTACAGAAACTAATCAGTTTCATGAGATCTTTTGTTGTTTGTTGATCTTAAATCTTGTGGTATTGTTGTTGTGTTAAGGAAGTTTTTTCCTGTGCCCATGAGTTCCAGGCTCTTCCCCACTTTTAATTCCAACAGTTTTAGTGTGGCTAGTTTTATGTTGAGGTCTTTGATCCAGTAGGACTTTAGTTTTGTGCAGGGTAATAAATATGGATCTATTTGCATTTGTCTACATGTAGACATCCAGTTATACAGCACCATTTGTTGAAGATGTTGTCGTTTTTCCATTGTATGGTTTTGGCTTCTTTGTCAAAAATCCAGTATTTGTATGTGTGTGGTGTTATTTCTAGTTCTTTTGTTTGATTCCATTGATCCACCATTCTGTTTCTATGTTAGTACCATGCTACTTCATACTATATCACTACTATTGCTATTTACTACAGGTTGAGATCAAGGATGGAGATACCTCCAGACGATTTTTTGTTGTACAGGTTTGTTTTAGCAATTATGGGTTTTGTTTTGTTTTTCCTTATGAAATAAAGAATTTTTTAAAAAATTCTGTCAAGAATTGTATTGGTATTTTGATGGGAATAGCACTGACTCTGTAGATTGCTTTTTGCAAGATGGCCATTTTCAGTATGTTAATCCTACTGATCCATGAGCATGGGAGATCTTTCCATCTTCCGATATTTTCTTCAATTTCTTTATTCAGATACTTGAAGTTTTATTCAAACATGTCTTTCACTTGCTTGGTTAAAGTCACACCAAGGTACTTTATGTTATTTGTTATGTGGTTATTGTGAATGTTGTTGTTTCTCTAATTTCTTTCTGAGCCATCTTGTCTTTTGTATAGGAGGGCTACTGATTGTTTTGGGTTAGTTTTGTATCTAGTCACTTTGATGAAGGCGTTTAACAGCTGCAAGTGTTCTCTGGTAGAATTTTGGGGGTAACACATGCATAGTATCATATCAGTTGCAAATAGTGATATTTTGATTTCTTTCTTTCCAATATGTATTCCCTTCATCTCCTTTAGTTGTCTTACTGCTCTAGCTAAGACTTCAAGTACTATGTTGAAGAGATATGGAGAGAGTGGGCAGCCTTGCCTTGTTCCTGATTTCAGTTCTATTGATTTTTCTCCATTTAATTTGACATTGTCTATAGACTTGCTATATATTGTCCTTAATATGTTTAGGTCTGTGCCTTTTATATCTGATCTCTCCAAGACTATAAACATGAGCAAGTGTTGGATTTTGTCAAATGTTTTTTTGGCATCTAAGGAGATGATAATGTTTTTCTCCTTTAGTATGTTTATATGGTGGATTACATTGATGGATTTCTGCATATGAGTCCACCCTTTATGCCTGAGATCAAACCTATTTGGTCATGTTGGATGATATCTTTTATGTGTTCTTGGATTCCGTTGACCAGTAATTTATTGAGTATTTTTGCATCAATGTTCATAAGAGAGATAGGTCTGAAGTTCTCTTTTTTTTTGTTGCGTGTTTGTGTGGTTTAGGTATCAAGGTGACTATGGCCTCATAGATGAGTTTGATAGCGTTCCTTCTGTTTCTATTTTATGGAATAATTTGCAGAGTATTGTAGTTAGTTCTTCTTCAAAAGTGTGGTAGAATTCTATGCTGTAACCATGTGTCCCTAGGCTTTTATTAGTGTGGAGACTTTTGGTAACTGCTTTTATTTCCTTGGGGGATATATGACTATTTAATCTATTTACCTGATCTTTGCTTAATTTTGGAAAGGGAATATATCAAGAAAATTGTCCATTTCATCTAGATTTTCAAATTTTGTGGCATATAAGCTTTTGGAGAAAGACCTAATGATTGTTTGGATTTCCTCAGCGGCTGTTTTTATGTCCCCCATTTCATTTCTGATTTAGCAAATTTGGATAGTTTCTCTACCTTTTAGTTAGTTTGGGTAAGGATTTGTCTATCTTGTTGATTTTCTTAAATAACCAGCTCTTGGTTTCATTGATTCTTTGAGTTGTTTTCTTTGTTTTTAATTTATTGAGTTCAGCTCTGATTTTGGTTATTTCCAATTTTCTACACCTCCTCTGTGAATCTACTTCTTCTTTTACAATCTGGTTTTTAAGTGTGCCATTAAGTTGCTTATATGAGATGTCTCCAACTTCTTTCTGGAGGCGCTTAGTGCTATAAACTTTCCACTTAGCACTGCTTTCACTTTGTCCCATAAGTTTGGGGAAGTTGTGCCTTCATTGAATTTTAGGAAGTCTCTAATTTCTTTTTTTTATTTCTTCCCTCTTTTAAGTAACTATTAATATTTACTATTGATATATCTTCTGGTAAAACTGCTGTTAGTTCTAAACAGCTATATAACCAAATCACCACACAGAGACTGGCTTTATTTAGTTAACCTAGAACACAATGCTGGGCAATAGTTACTCCCTCCTAAACCACCAAGCCCTTATAGTTTCCTAACATTTAGATTTTACATATTATACTTGCTTTTTGTGATATATTTGGTCCAGTCCATCTCTCCACCTCGTTCCATGATCTCTCCTCCTGCTCCCTCTCCTCTCTCCCTGCCTTCAAACTCTCCTTGCCCTTTCTCTTCCCACTCATTTCCTGCCCTCTGGCTCCTCCCATTGCTCAACATTGTGTCTAATTTCTTTATTTTGGCCTGTTTACAGAGAGCTGAGACAGGATGCTTAGAATAAATTTCACAATACAATATCCAGATTGAAAACAGAGGGTGTGTGTGTGGGTGGGGGGGGGGAATCAGCATTTGAATGAACAAGGGTAAGGTTGTTCATTTCAAAAGAACATTATACCAAAACTTTCCTGATCCAGCTGTCATTGAATAGAGAGTTGTTTAGTTTCCATGTGAGTGTAGGCCTTTTGCTATTTCTGTTATTGTTGAAGTCTAGCTTTAGGCTCTGGTTATCTGATAGGATACAAGGGATTATTTCAATCTCTTTGTATCAGTTGAGGTTTGCTTGGTGCCCGACTATTTGGTCAATTTTTGAGAAGGTTCTGTGAGGTGTTGAGAAGAAGGTATACTCTTTTTAGTTTGGGTGAAGTATTCTATAGGCATCTATTATGTCCATGTGATTTAGAACCTCTGTATATGTCATTGGTTCCCTATTTAGTTTCTGTTGAGATGGTCAGTCCCTTGATAAGAGTGGAGTGTTGAAGTCTCCCACTATTAAGGTGTTGGGATTCTTGTGTGATTTAAGCTTTAATAGTGTTTCATTTACAAATTCAGGTGCTCTTGTATTTGGGACACAGATGTTCAGGACTGTAATGTCTTCCTGGTGGATCTTTCTTTTGATGAGAATGAAGTGTCCAACCTCATCTTTTTTTTAAAATTAATTTTGGTTGAAAGTTCGTTTCATTACATAGTGGTATGGCTACTCCAGATCTTTTCTGTGTCTGTTTGCCTGAAAAGCCCTTTCCCAGCCCTTTACTCTGAGGTAGTGTTTATCTTTGTTGCAGAGGTGTGTTTCTTGGATGCAGCAGAATGTTGGATCCTCTTTCTGCCTCCATTCTGTTAGTCTGTGTCTTTTTATTGGAGAGTTGAATGCATTGATGTTGATAGGTAATAGTGACCAATGAACGTTAGTTCCTTTTATGGTGGTGTTGATGGTGATAATGTGGTTTTGCCCTAGGTTTTTTTTTTAATTTTTTGTTGTGAAGTTATCAACATCTTGTATTTTCTTCGTTGTATTTTATTTCATTAGATTGGTGTTTTCTCTCTACTATCTTCTTTAGGGCTGTGTGGCTGTGTAGGTATTGTTTATGTTTAGTTTTGTCATGGAATATTTTTTGTATCCATCTATGTTGATTGAAATCTTCGCTGGGGATAGCAGTCTTTATTACCATCTGTGGTCTCTTAGTGTCTGCATGACAGCTGCCCAGACCCTTCTGGCTTTCATAGATTCTGTTGAGATGTCTGGTGTGATTATGATAGGCCTACCTTTACATGTAACTTGGCCTTTTCCCCTTGCTACTTTTATGTCTTTTTCTTTGTTCTGTAAATTTAGGTTTTTGACTATTATGTGACATGAGCAATTTCTTTTCTGGTTTAGTCTATTTGGTGTTCTGTAGGCCTCTTGTATGTTTATGGACATCTCTTTCTTTAAGTTGAGAGTATTTCCTTCTATGATTTTCTTGAAAATATGTTCTGGACCTTGGAGCCTGGAATCTTCTTTTCCGTCTGTTCCTACTATTCTTAAATTTCATCTTTTCATAATGTCCTTGACTTCTTGGATGTTTTTTCTTTGGAACTTTTCCAATTTTACTTTTTCTTTGGGAGATGTATCAATTTCTGCAATTGTATCTTCAGTGCCTGAGATTCTTTCTTCCATGTCTTGTATTCTGTTGGTGATGCTTACCTTTGTGGTTCCTGATCTTTTCTCTAAGTTCTTTAGCTCCAGGGTTTTCTCTGTTTGTGTTTTTTATAATTGATTTTAATTCTGTTTTCATGTCTTGCACCATTTCCTTCATCTGTTTGAATCTATGTTCCTGTCTTTCCATGATCGCCTCTATTTTTTTGTTTGTTTGTTTCTTCTCTCTATGCTTCTACTTGTGCCTCTACACGTGCCTCTCTTTGTTTGGCTATATTTAGCTGCATTATTTTGAGAACTTTGTTCATTTCATCTTTATGTGCCTCTAATAACTGGATATGCATAGATTTGGGGTGATTTTCCTGTGTTTCCAATGAATTAAAATATCCATTGATTTGGGGCATTGCTGGTGAATCCATGATTTTCTGATTTTTGTTGGATGTGTCCTCAAGCTGACCTCTAGTCATCTGCTTCTCTGTAACCTTAGCTGTTTATTCCTAGAGTCTGCACTTCAAACTGGGCCCATCTGTCTCAGGAGTCTGGAATAGTCTTCAGAAAGATGACAGAGGTCCACCATTTCAAGAGTGGATATTGGTGTTTTAGCTGTAGCTTAGGGAGAAATTTTGTATGTGCATGTGTGCAAGCTAAGGAGTGTGGGTGGAAGAAGTGTGCCTTGAAAGACAGGGTACTAGAGCCTGGAAGGGTGGAGCATAAGTTCAGGTTGGGGTGCTGGTGTATTTTTGAGGGTGCAGTTCCCATGTACAGGTGCCCTGAATGGGTCAGTGGCCCAGAAGCCTGTGGTGGTTTTGTGCTCCAAGTGTTCAGATTTATCTGAGTTGCACCCTCTTGGCTCCAGGAATTGTTTGCTTGGACTCTGCTAGGAGACCTACAGAACAGGAGCTTCAATGTTGAGAACACTGTCCTAAGGATCCTTATGTTACCCACAATGGTTGTGTGGATGAAAGGGATCCGATGTCTGGCTGCTAGCATTGAGGGACCCTGGTTCTGGGGCTCTGCATGCACTAGGTTGCTCACTCACTCACTCACTCACTTGCAGGTCTATGCAGAAAGGACGGGCGTCTCCCTGGTTCTCTACTCTCAGATTTGGACCCCGTAGGAGCAAATGAAAGTGTAGGAGCTCTGTCAATGTTGTCTGTCATTTGGCCACCGTGCAGGGAGACCCATCTTAGTCATGGAGCACTGAGGCTCTTGTTTGTGGTATTGGCTGCAGCAGTGTAGCAGCAGCAGCCTAGCAGGGATTCCCAGACTTGGGTCTGCCTCCACTGCCTCAGTCACTGAGATGCGAGACTCCCACTGCTGCCATCTCTGCCTTCTCATTCACAGAGCAGGGAGGCTCATGCTTAGGGCAGCAGCAGCTACTGCAGTAGCAGTGGAGGATAGTGGCCTTGATCTAAACTGTCCAGGCTCACGGGCTGTTTCCTCTAGGCCAGGAAGCCTCAATATCGATATTCTGGCTTCAGCGGCTCTCTACTCAACAGTTTCAGAGTTTGGGATTTTCTTCCCGTCAGAAAAAGGTGCAAGTGGTGGCTGCCATCTTGGAGGCCCTTGTGAAAAGTTTTTAAGCTGTGTGTGTATAAATTCTTCTTTTAATGTAAATGTCATATTGGTTCAGCACAATGTTTTAAAAATCCTATGCATTCTTTACTTGTTTTTTGTGTGTGAAAGATCGGGTTACTATATTTGTTTATGTTTATTCTTATCTAATGTCCTATATTTTAATAATGCCACACCCTCTCGATTAGTGCTCGAGATGGTTTGTGATGGTTTGTGCATAGTTTCTTATGTTAGTAGTTTGTGTCGACTTTTGTGGATTTTTTGGTTTTATTAGATACTTCTCAGTTTTACTGAATGTTCTGTGAACCATAGCTAGCTTCACTTTTTAAAAAATTGAGCTTCTTGTTTTTAATTTCATTGTCTTGGTTTGTGTGTTATTCTTTATTTAGTTTCTGAAAATGGAAGCTTAGGTTACTGATTTTTGTTTTCTCTCATCTTTTGGTTGCTTTGGTCCTGTGTATGGTTACTGAGTGGTATAAATTTCCTTTGAAGCACTGCTTTCACTGAATCCTAAACAACTGCTATTACATCATTTAATTTAGCATATGTTTTATTTTTCTTAACATTGACTTGTGTTATTTCAGAAATCTTTTGTTTTATTTTGCATGCATCTGCGTGTGCCTATGTACTTGTGTGCCTTTGCCTGTGTTTGTGAGTACATGCATGTGTGTGTATGTCTGTGTTTGTGTATGTGTCTGTGTTTGTACATCAGAGGTCAGCTTTGAGTGTTCTTTTCCAAGAACCATCTAACAGGTTTCATTGAGACAGGGTCTCTTTCACCAATTCAGCTGGACGGTCTGGTCAGTAAAGCCCAGCAATCCACTGTTTCTCTTTGCTAGCACTGGGATTCTAAGGGTGCACCACTACACTCAGCTTTCACTTGGGTGCTGGACACCAAACTTAAGACTTCCTGCGTGTGTAACAAGTGTTCTCCTGATTCAATTATCTCCTCATCCCCTCATGGTGTTTTGTTTAGTCTTGTTATAGTAAAATGCTTCTCATTTAAATCACTACAGGCTATCTATACTTAGGAAGTTGATATCATTTTGCATATTTTAATTTTTAAAAACTTTCATATATTTTGATCATGTTTTATCTGATCTAAATATTGTGAGATTATTTAAGTTTCTATTGTTGATTTCTGTATTAATTTAGCTATGGCCTGAGAACATGCTTTGCATGATTTGTATTCTTTTCACTGTTGGACTATGTTTTGTAGTGAAAGCTGACATCGTAGTCATATTTTATATGAGAAAGTAACTATCTCACTATTTTTGGATAAAGGAAATTATAAGTAGTAATTCAAAGCTGAGTACAGTGACTTACCCTTAGAATTACAGCTCAGGAGGCAGAAGCAAGAAAGGACTGCCGTGAGTTTAAGGCTTAATGTGTAATGAGATACACAGTAAGCTGCAAGCAAGCCTGTGCTACAGAGTGAGGCCCCTATGTCAAACAAACAAAAAAGAGCAGTGAAGTTCACTTGATTGCCGGTGCTAATGGTTTACCTGTACACTTTTTTTGCTTTTTGTATGCTGGATGTACCAATTATTGATAAAAGAGTACTGAAGTATCTAACTGCACAGTTGATTTGTTTGTTTCTCTTTGCTTTTGCTTCTCATAGTTTGATACCAGTGTTAGGCACCTACATATCAAGTATTGTTAATCTTCAGTGGGAATCAGTCTCTTTATCATTATGCAATTCTGATCTTTATTTTAATGATTTTCCTTGTTCCAAAATTTGCTTTGAAACAGCTATTCAAACTGTCTTTTGGGTTGTACTAGACATTTGGTTCTTTCTATAAATTATTATTTTTATTTAGTATTATGTTATTGTATTGTTAAGTATGGGAAATTTAAAAAAATGAACTAATTTCAGCATTTGATATGGACTATTTTTAAAATTTGATTTCTTTTATGTATATGAGTGTTTTCCCTGTATGTATGCCTGTATACCATATGGGTGATTGGTGCTTGAGGAGGCCAGAAGAGGGTATTGGATTCCCTAGAACCAGAGTTGTAAATGGTTGTGAGCTACCATGTGGGTGCTTGGAATCAAACCTGGGTCCTCAAGAACAGCAACCAGTGATCTTAACTTCTGAGCCATCTCTCCAGGCCCCCAGGTTTTATTTGGTTGTTTGTTTTAAATCAGATAAGTCCTTCTATTGGTACCACTGTATAATAGACACACACACACACACACACACACATACGAGCATACACAGATATACACATAAGTGCACACCTATGTGACAGTACAGTGACTAAAAATAAAGCTGTTGTATCAGTTTTTCCAATATAAACCATACACCTTGGAGGTCAACTCATTAAGACACAAGGATGTTCCAAAGGGGGGATGATAAAGTGAGGTAAAATAGTCCATCTTGCAAGGGAACTCAATAGACTCAGGAAGTAAACGACTCAAAGATTTCAGGAAGTCCTTTAAACTGAGGAGATTCATTATGCCTTTGTCTTCCCAAGCATATATAAGCAGTAAGTACTGCTGAGAAATACTCACAGACCATCAAAAGGACTTGAAATACATATTCTCCAGTCTGTTGAGTTATGGCAAGTTTTGCAGCTTTTTGAGCTGTTACCCATGGTGGACTAATTTTCGGTGATGCAGCTGTGTCTAAGTCATTCTTGCTGTCATAAGTAACCCCAGTAAAATTCACTGGTTCCCCAAGTTAGAATTCAATGATAGCCTTTACTTTTTTTTTCTGGTTCCCTGGGGTGAATAGACATTTGTTGATATCTCTCTAGGACTTATGTCACATAACAGAAGTATCTAGAAATTGGTGGCCGAGCATCATGGTGGAAAGGGCATAGGCGGAGCAGAGGTAATTGCCAAATTTGTGTCCAGGAAGTAGAAGCAGACAGGCTAGTGTTCAGTGGGTAACATTACAAAGGCATATACATCCAGCTAGCTACTTCCTTCAATCACAGCCTACCTCCTAGTAGTCTACTTGGCTTTGAATTCATCAAAACACTAATACATTGATAGAGTTAGCACCCTCATGATTCAATCACTGTTTAGTATTGCCACCAGTTGAAGACCAAGCTTTTTAACATAGAGCCTTTAACTCATTCACATGGTGTGTGTTTGTTGGGGCGAGGTAATACACTACAACAGATTGTAAGTAGCTTAGCTACGATTACAAACTGAATGAATATTTGAGCTATTATTACATACACCACACAGGAAATGGAAATGGTCAACAGTTAAATAAACTGTCTGGTAAAAAGTAAGTAAATAAAATATGATTATGTAAATGTGCTGAATTATCACAATTTTGAATGTGTTTATAATTTGAGAAGTGGAGATAGGAATATGACAAGGGAAAGAGGGTTTGTGAGAACAATAAGTAGGCCACTGATCTAGGACTTAGGTTGGTATGTAGTAAAGGTTTCCTAGAAGATGTTATGTGTTAGCCTAGACTTGATGAATAAGAGTATACTACAATAAAATAGATGCCTAGAAAAGAGATAGTAGTACTCCCCACTCATAAGGAACTGTTTCTGAGGTGTTGTTACTTTGCAGTCTGTCTATTGGCAGGGCAGCATTATTTTGTATTATGTGGATAGGAATAGCTCACTCCCCTCATGCAACCCAGACTGTCTGGCTTATATCACATAGGTAATCTACCCAGTCTCCACATTTTACATCAGTCCCCATGGATCATGTTTTGTTTGTGGACAGATGAGATAGAGAGAAGCCTGATTTCAGTCTACATTAGACTAATGGAAATATTGAAAAGAGTATTTCTCTGTGTAGCCTTGGGTGTCTTGTCATTTGTTCTGTAGACCAGATTGGCCTCAAACTCACAGAGATTCACCTGCTTTGGCCTCCTACATGCTGGGATTAAAGGCATGCACCACCACTGCTCAGTCCAATGGAACTATTTCAAAAGGGACCTTGCAGATGTGATTAACTTAATTATTGTGATGTGGCAGCATTGTCTTTTGTTATTGAGATAGGTAAGATATAACAATAATAAGTATCTTATGAAAATATTGTACACAGTCAGTGGTGAAAAGGAAATATGACAATTGAAAGAAGAGGTTGCTTTGAAGGTAAAGAGTTATAAACCCAAGCTTTTGCAAAACCTCTAGAAACTAAATTAAAAAAATGGAAGAAAGATTCTCCCTTAAAATTTCTGAAAAGAACTGAGCCCTATGGATCCATGTGATAGCTACCTCCAGAACTATCAAATAGCATTGTTTTGATATTTCCAGCCACCAAGATAATAGGAAGCTAGTACAGAACCTTAGTGCCATCAGTGACCATAGAACCCAAGTCAGCCTTTAATACCGTTATGGGGCTTTATAAAACAGACAGAGAAAAGATGCTCACTTGAGGGAAACTAATCTTGTAACCGTGGACAGAGTTGAACTGTATGTCCTGCCAAACCCTTCAGAATAGCATAATAGTTCTTTCTGTTCTGCCTTTTGGAAGACAACTGACATCAAGGGGCAGATGCTGGAGGAGAGGTATATACATGCACATATACACCTAGAAGTGTATATGTATATATTCCAGCTCGTCCATCCTTTTCTCCCTTGATTTTCCTCTCCTCTTTATTAAGACCTGTAACCTCTAAAGTATATACTTTATGTACTTTAAGTATAGACTTATGTGGACTTTGTCACTTTACCTTATTTGACATGAATGACTGTATAGGATTCTATATAATCATGAGTTCTTCAGAAGAACCTTTTGAGTCATAAGTAAGAAAAAATGCACAAAACCTGAAATCTCAGTTAATACGAATATTTCTTTCATTCCTAAACAAAGGAGATACAGATAACTTTGGAATTATAAAGACAACAGAATTATTTGTATTTGTCTTTCACTTTAGTCTTTGGCATGCTAAATGCTTTTATTTAATAGTTTTTGGCTTCTGATTAACATCAAAAACAAAACAAGAAAAACCTTCTTTTCCTATTATGCCATAATAGAGTTATTCTTAATGGGAGATGTCTTTAAATTCTTTGAAATTTCTCATTTTAGTATTTGCAGTCTAGATAGTATGAAATGCTAAAGGGATTCTTATGTCAGTAGTTATATATCTCAGAAGCAGAAAGGAATCCAGAGGAAGAATAGTCTTTTGAGAAGGGACATATAAGGGACAAGCATGAGGCACTCCAGGATAATTTAAAAAGAAAGAAATTCAGTGTCTGAGGAGATGGCTCATTGGGAAAGAGTACTTGCTGTGAAATCATGAAGATCTCCGTTCAGATCCCAGGTACCCATGTTAAAAATATCAATAAATAAAAGCTAGACATGACCACCCATGCCTATAACCACAGTACTGGATCAGGGAGGTGACAGAGGGGTCGTGGGGTTGCTGAATACCAATCTATCCCTAAAACAATGAGATGCAGGCTCAGTGACAGAATCTGTCTCATGAAAATTAGGTAGTGAGTGATCAAGAAAGATACCCAGCATTCTGCTTGCATCTCCATTTATGACCCCCCACGTGTTTACATATTCACGCCCCCACACACAAAATAGAAAAATGTGGCCATTTTCTGAGGTTTATCTATAACATTAACACAAAATGCTAAATTGTCCTTAAATTCTAAGGTAATATGCTTCCATTTATATAGAGCCAGGAAGACAAATTGTGATGACTCAGAATTCATACATTCAATTGGTTACAGACATATGGGGTAGACCTGTGATCTTTATATTATTTTATTTTGTGCAATGACTACAAGTGCATTTTACTATGTGTTTGTTAATCCAAGCAAAAGTTTTACATTTCTCTCTCTCTTTGAGGTAGGAGATTATGTATCTGAGGCTGGCCCCTAAGTAGTTATGTAGCCAAGGTTAACCTTAAGCTTCTTATTGTCCTATCTCCCTAGTTCTGGGACTGTAAGTGTGTACCGCAAGGCCTGGTTTATGTGGTGCTGAGGATTGAACCCAGGACTTCCTGCATTGTAGACAAACACCCTAACAACTGAGCTAGATCCCTGGCTACTAAGTTTAGTTTTTGATAATATTTTTACTTACTTATAACGTATGGCATTATAATTTGATAAATGTACACAATATATCATGACCAAATCAGGGCATTAGAATTAGTCTGTTGGTTGACAAACTATAGACTGTCTAGTAATACCGAAATGAGTAATTAACTGTTATAGACTACAGTTATGCCACTATGCTGTGGAACATTGGAACCCAACCTCTGTATTTTGCTATGCCTTATCTGAGTTCTCTGTATCCGCCTCCACTACAAAGGAGTACTACACAGCCTCTAATATCTATAGTTGTACTCTCTACTTTGTCATCAACTTTGTGTATATGTGCACATGTGTGTATGTGTAGGCAAAGGACAACTTTCGGTGTTTTTCCTCAAAAACACCACCTACCTTTCGCTGAGACAGGGTCTCATTGGCCTGATGCTCACCAGTAGGCCTTTTAACTAGCTATCTGGACATGACCATCGAGTCCTAGGGCTCTGTCCATCTTTACTTCCCCATTTCTGGGATTACAAGAGTGCACCACCAGACCTGACTTTTTTCTTTTAAAAATTATTATTATTTATTACAATTTATTCACTTAGTATTCTGGCTGTAGCCCCCTCCATTGTCTCCTCCAAGTCCCACCCTCCCTACCTCTTCTCCCCCTATACATCACCCCCAGTCCACTGACTGGGGAGGACCTCCTCCCCTTCCATCTGACCCTATCAGGTATCATCAGGACTGACTGCATCATCTTCCTAGACTGTATGAACTGGAGTTTGGCAAATTGGGGGTATTTCCTGCTGTCATTTTAGAAAGACAGAAATACAGTATGTGGGTTAGGACTAGCATAACAAGATATTACAGAGTTTGCATAAACATCAGAGATTTATATGCTCACAGATTTTGTAACCTGAAATTCCAAGATTGAATTACTTGCAGGATTTAATTTTCCTGTGGACTCTCTCCTTGACTTTTAGGTAGTCTTCTGCATTCTTCCCTTTCCTATGCATGTGTACATCATTGGTATCTTTTAATGTTTAAAAAAATCTCCTCTTCTTATAAGTTCATTAATTAGATTAGATTAATTCAGTCCTTAACCCATGTAAATAGTTTTTAAAATGTTCTCTTTTCCTGAAGTTAAGATGATGTTAGCAGCCTGGTGCAGTAGCACACGCCTGTAATTTTAGCCCATATAGAGGAAGGTGGATCTCTGTGAGTTTGAGGCCAGCCTGGTCTATAAAGCAAGTCCAAGACAGCCTCTCCTCCTCTTTTTTTCTTTCTGAGATAGACTGTTACTATGTATCTCAGGCATTCTTCCAACTCTTGACCCTATGTCTTCTCAAATGCTGGGATTATAGGGGTATAATGCCTTGATATACATACATATTGTTAAATGTTTCCTATAGTCAGGTCAGTTAATATTAGCTGTCATGTCTTTTATATCTGTGTTAACACCAAATATCTACTCCCAGAAAATTTCCATTATACAGTGCCACATGATTAACTATAGTTACCAGATTGAACATTAGATTTCTGGACTTACTTTTTCTGTGTGACTGCAATCCTGTTGTTCTTGAACTATATCTTTTGCATCTTTCCTGGCTGCCTCCTAAACAGTATTTATACTACATTTTGTTTCTATGCATTTGACTATGTGTGTTTGTGTGTTTAATATACATAGAACCATAATATATATGATTCCATGTATGGGGGAATAATTATCCTGCTTTAAATTCTTTGTACTTATGACTAGATTAGAATGTCATATGATAAAAAAAGAATTTTATATGAGAATTCTCTTTTTTAATTTTTGTGGAACTGGGGAATCAAAGGACCACATATATGCTAGGAAAATAATCTACCACAGAGCTACAATAACTAATCTTAAGTTAATTCACTACTTTGCTATTTTCCATATTTTTCTTGTTTCACCATTTGATATTCCCATCAAAAATACACAAGGTTTTAGATTTCTTTTATTTTTGTTTTGGTTTGTTTATGTGTGTATGCACAACCACATGTGTAAATATAAGTCAGAACTCCACTTTGGGTATTGTTTCTCAAGAACAACCTACATTATTTTCAGACACAATCTCTCACTGGCGTGGAATTCACTGAATTGTCTAAGCATGGGAGCCAGTGAGGCCCAGAAAATTCCATCTAAGAGTTCATCCACACTGGTTATTCTAACATCTAACAGTGTCTAATATCACTTTAATTTTAGCATTATGGTTCCCTTAAAGTTCTTTTAGTTTATTTTCCATTTTCTTTCTTCTTCCCTCTCACTTTCCCACTGGTAACTAAACCTAGGACTTCTGCCTGTTATGCATGAACTCTACCATCTGGCTGTACCCAAACCCCATCTGTCACCTAAAGATTCCAGTATTTTGTTTCTTTGCAATATCACTTGTACATCTCCAGGTTGTTCACAGATTCCTTATTTGTAGTTGCTGGCCTATGATCAGGGGTTTCAGGATTTGTCCTGACTCTGAGACACAGGCTGCCATGGTATATCACACCTTTAGCATGCTGAGACAAAAATCAGCACTGTGCAGAATCAAAGCCTACACTAAACTGAGGTACTGAGGAGTGAAGTACACCGTTTGCACTGCTCCAATCAGCCACAGGCAATTTTGGCTGAAATGCATGTCTGATAGACTGGAGAGGGCACATTTCTTCCTTGAATACCGTTTAAGAGCGTCCATCATGCAGATGAGAGCTGTTATACCAGCATATCATTAGATCTCTGTGCAAACTCCTTTGCTTAATCTTCTGACCTGGCTCTGTGACTGTTGTTTTTGCCCCCAGTTTTTCCTAAGTTTGTCAAAGTGTTAACTACAGGATTTGATTTTTGCCCTGCTAGGGCTCAGTCCAGTATTTCCTCACTGTGATCATATCCCTCTATTTTGCTGTGGGAATATATACTCTGTGTCATTTCATATCGATAGTATAGAATTTGCTTTTTATTTTACAAGTGTCACAGTTAATGTACTACCTTAAGTCTCAGAAGAGCCTGAACTTTTGAACAATGTTGAGCCTGTAAGAGACAACAGAGTCTTTTGGAGTTGACTAAATACATACAAGATGGCTATGAGCCTGTGTGAGTCAGGAAGAAGAATGTAGTCATTTGAATGAGAAATATCTCATGAAGGCTCTATATTTGAACATTTGGTCCTCAGTTGGTGGCACTGTTGGAAGAGCTTATGGTATTTTTAGGAGGTATAGACTTGCTGGAGGAAATATGTCACTGGGGGTAGGATTCGAGAATTTATAGCCTCTCCCCAATTTAGTTTGCTCTCTCTCCTCTGTTTGCAGTTCATGGTATGCAATTTTAGCTTTCTGTTTCAGCCTTCTGCTGCCATGCCTCCCTAGCCATTATGCATCTGGAACAATAAGCCAAAACTATGCTCTTCCCCCAAACACTCCAACATTAAGTTGCTTTCGGTCATGGTATTTTATCACAAGAAAAAAAGTAAACAAATACGATTTCTTTTGTCAAGTTATGCCATGAACTACTAGTGCTATCTTTTCTTTTTTTTT
>CM053742.1:92703277-92730325 GCA_028658305.1 Pachyuromys duprasi | reverse complement strand
AGGGCCTTGTTCATTTCTTCTTTTTGTCTCTCTTTTTTTCCCTCCAATATCTGCATAATAAAAGCTTTAATATAATTTTCCTGTTTCTCCGCTGAATTAAAATCTCCCCTGCTTTTGGGTGTTTCTGATGGGGCCATGGTGTCCTGATTTTTGTTGGGTGAATTCTTTCGCCGATTTCTGGGCATTTGTTTATATATAATCAAGGAGCTGTTTGTGCTTTAAGGCTGTGCTTCAGTCTGGAACTGTCAATCTCTTGTGTCAGGAGTATTCTTCAAGAAGATCAGGGATTTCCAGGGGTTTGTTATTGTGTGTTGTTGTCACAGTTGAACTCTGTTGTGGCTCTGTGTGCCTGGCTTCATGCTCAGTGCTAGAAGCTGTGAGTACTGCAGGCTGGTCACCCCTCTGTCTGGAGGTTTAGCTCCTCAGTCTTTTGGGATGTCACCTGGGTGCTTTGTGCTCTGTCCTGGGCTTGCTGCTAAGGGCTCTCCCCTGGACTGGCGACTTGGCGCCCCCTTCTGGGCCAGGGCTGTGAACTACGGTCTGAGAGGATATTTGGGGCACACACAGTAAGTCTGGTTTGGTTGCAGGTGTTGCCAAGCGTTGTGTACCCGCTGTATGTAGACCTGTTTGAAGTGGTGCCGAGGCCTTCTCCTGCCTGTGGACACACACACGGACCAAGGTGGTTGCTGGTGCCCCGAGCAGTGTGTGACCGCAGTGTGCAGTCTGGTCAAAATGGTTCTCCAGTCCCTCTCAGTCTGAGGTGGTTCCAGCAGTGATTGGCGTGCACCTGCAGTACACCCGCTGGTTGAAGCAGAACCCGCATCCTTTCCAGACTGGCCCGCAGACTCACATAGGGACTGAGGGTTTTGCTGGCGGCCCCGAGCGGAGTGCACCTGTAGTGTGCAGTCTGGTCAAAATGGTCCCCCCATCCCTCTCAGTCTGAGGTGGTTCCAGCAGCTATCGGAGTGCGCTTGCTGTACACCTGCTGGGTGAAGCAGATCCCTGAACCTTTCCAGACTGGCCCTTGGACTCACACACTGACTGAGGTTTTTGCTGGTGGATTTGAGCAGCGTGTGCCTGCAGTGTGCAGGTCAGACAAAACGGTGCCCGGGTCGTCCTCAGTCTGCCCCAGAGACTATGTGGTCCAGTTTAGTATGGTGTCTGCTGGCGCCCTTCGCAGCTACTCGCTCTGATCAGAGCTGTGCGCTGCCGGTCACCCAGAGATTTTTCCGGGGAATAACTGTGTGTCCCTAGGGGTTTTCCCACTTGATTTTCTCACCGTAGGCGTTCTGCTCACCTGGCAATCACAAATGCTGGCGTTTTAGGTCCCAGAGTTCAGTCTCCTAGTCGCTGTGTTGTTTCTGCTGACCTAGTCCTCAGACACAGTGTCCTCTCGTGGCACCCATCTTCTAGTGCTATCTTTTCTACAGTATATAGTTGTTAGCATATTTAAATTTAATAATGAGGAGGATCCTGTGAAGAGATGAATATAAAAACTTGGTTCAGATTGACTTTGTCAAACTCGATCAAGACATTGGGGAGTCTGAGGCAAGATGGTTTATTCCAAATAAATTTCAGCAATTAAAAACAAGGAAATCATGAAATTTGCAGGCAAATGGTGGATCTAGTAAAGATCATCCTGAGTGAGGTATCCCAGAAGCAGAAAGACACACATGGTATAGACTCACTTATATAGACCTATAAGATAGGATAAACATACTAATATATGTGCCCCTAAGGAAGATAAACAAGAAAGAGGACCCAGAGTAAGATGATCAATCCTCACTTAGACAAATGGGATGGACAGGGGAAGTAGGAGAAAACAGGACAGAAGCCTACTGCAGAGGGCCTCTGAAAGACTATACCTAGCAGTGTATCAAAGCAGATTCTAAGACTCATAACCAAACCTTGGGAAGAGTGCAGGGAATCATATGAAAGAAGGGGGAGATAGTATGACCTAGATAGGACAGGACCTCCACAAGAACAAAATATATCTGGGCACTGGGGTCCTCTATGAGACTGTTTCTCCAACCAAGGACCATGTATGGATATAACCTAGAACCCCTACTCAGATGTAGCCCATGGTAGTTCAGTATCCAAGTGGGTACCCTAGTAAGGGAAACAGGAACTATTTCTGACATGAACTCAATGGCTGGCTCATTTACCTTCCCCCCCCCTCCCTGAGGGAGGAACAGTCTTGCTAGGCGACAGAGGAGGATATGACAGCCAGTTCTGAAGATAGCTGATAAGCTAAGGTCAGATGGAAGGGAGGAGCTCCCCTAGCAGTGGACTTGGAAAGGGGCAGGGTGGAGAAGAGGGAGGGAGGATGAGATTGGGAGGGAATGAGGGAGGGGGTTATGGCTGGGATACAATGTAAATAACCTGTGATTAATATAAAAAAACAAAATGAGTAAACTGTAATTAACGAAAAAACAAAAGATTAACTGAAAATAAAGAGTTGGGGGAAAATCATCCTGGTTTCTTCTAATTCCCAGTGCACAGGGAAGCATAATTACATCGAAACTCAACTCAGGGTGCATGTCATTTCTTCTAAGAAGATGGGTTCTGGAAATAGACTACCTGTACTAACTTAAGAGTCTAGGGAAGGATCTGGCCTGATCTCAGTCATGTAGATATTGTAAAGGTCATTTAGACTATCAGTCATCTCCAGTCCTGGCTATGGGAGCTTGCAGTGGGGCGGGCAGGGGGGGTTCCTCTGGCTATACAGATACTGTAAGGTCATTTAAACTATTGGATATCTCTAGTCTTGAATGTAGGAGCTTGGGGAGCCCCTGACTGTAAGGATCATTTAGAACACTACCAACTCTGGTCCTGGTTTAGGAGCCTGATATGTCCTGGACCAAAAGAAAACACAGATCACCAGACTGTTAATTATCTCAATTCCCAGACTTTTGGGTGGAAGAACAGGTTTTACATCTATTCCTTTAAGGGGACACTCATCTGTGCTTAACATTCCTGGTTTCTCTGGAGAACTGGGAGCACAAGAACCTTCACGCTGCACTCCCAACATAATAACATTATGAATACCCATGCACTAATTCAAAAAACTTCTCCTTAGCAGTGTCTTGGTCCCCAGACCTCTATTTCTTAGGGTTATCTAGAGAAAAGGAACGCAGAGAGGATATTCATAGTTTCTTAAAAGGAATTGACTCATGTCATTATGAAGGATGAGAAATTCCTCCATCTGCCCTCTGTAACTTGGTCATCTATGGAAACTGGTTATGTTCTGTAAAGCGAAAGATCAGTGATATAAGCACCAGTAAAGGTGTCGTGGGCCAAGTCATAGCTGCTTTGGCTGCTATTTGTAATGCTAGTCTCAGCACAGGAAGACAGGTTTTTTCCAGGCCTTCCCTTGGAGACAGGGAAGGATTTGCAAGTCCATTCGCCTTTTGTTTAGTGACAGCAGGTGGGAGAGCTTGTTTGAAATCTCAGCTCTGCCTCACTTCCTTGTAAAAATTAACCCCTTGTGTAAACTGTTTGTATAAATAAACAAGGCTGGCTGTTCTCCTGGCTTTTTCGGATGCAGAGCGTATTGACGCTATAGGGCTCATTGGAGCCACAAGCAAGCGGCCAGAAGCCTCTTGGAACATAATATGTGTAGTGTACATTATTAATTTCAATCCTCACTCCCTACTCAGAACCCTGTTCTGCTCTGCTGGTGGGCTCCGGCAGAGTACAATATGGCAGCAAACAATGCACATCTTTTCTGAAGAACACAGGATCTGAAACTCTCAAATTGGTGAATGGGGGTGGGAGTGCAGCTGAAGCCAGAATACCAACATTGAGGATTCCTGGGTGAAATGGGACATCCCATGAGCTGGGCCAAGTTGGATACATGTCACCCGTGGATGTTTCCAGGGACCAAGAGTGGTGAGTATTTGACTCCTCTGCACTTCCCATTTCCACAAGCACGGGCCTCCCTGCTGCAGAGGCAGCAGTGGCTGTCCCAAGCTGGAACCTCTGTGCTTGGTGACTGAGACAGGAGGGGCAGCTGCCCCAAGTACAGGTCTCCCTGCCCAGCAGACAAACAGTGGACAATAATAAGCTCACAGATCTCCTACACATTCATTTGCCCCTGTAGGCCCAAATCTGAGAGTAGAGAACACAGGGAGCCCCCATGCTTTCTGATTAGGCCTGCAAGTATATGAATGCACCTTCAAGTGAGTGCATTCAGAGCCCCAGATCCAGGGTCCCTCAACACTAGTAACTAGGCAGCAGATCCCTCCCACCAATATCCCCACTGTGGGTAACATAGGGATCCTTGGAACAGTGTTCTCAAACCGAGTCCCCTGTTCTGTGGGTTTCCCAGTGGAGTCCAGGCAAACAATTCCTGGAGCCCAGATGGTGCAACTCAGACAGATATCAATACCTGGAGGACAGTACCACAGGCCATTGGGCCACTAAGGCATTCAGGGCACCTGCACATGTGCATTGTGCCCATGAATTGAACCAGCACATCCACCCATGTTTATGCTCCCTCATTCCAGACAACTACATGCTCTAACACCCTGCACTTCAAGACACACTTCCACACACATGCCTGCTCTTGCACACATGCGCCTGCAACCTTCCACCCTTAGCTACAGCTGAACCACCAACATCCACTATCGAACCAGTGGACCTCTCTCATCTTCCTGAAGAATACTCCAGACACCAAAGACAGTTGGAAACAGGCTGAAGTACAGGCTCCAGGAACAAACAGCAAAGGCTACTGACCCTCAGATGGCTAGAGGCAGGCATAAGAACATATCCAACAAATTTAGAACATCATGGCTTCACCAACAACCCCAAAAATCAATGGATATTTTAATTCTTTGGAAACATAGGAAAATGATCTCAAACCTATACTTATCCAGTTACTAGAGACACATAAAGAGGAAACAAACAAAGCTCTCAAAGAAATACAGGCAAATACAGCCAAACATATAGAAGCACATGAAAAGGCACAAGTAGAGGCAAAAGTAGAGAAGAAAGAAACAAACAAAAAGAATAGAGTCCATCATGGGAAGACAGGAATCCACATTCAGACAGATGAAGGAAATGGTGCAAGACAGGAAAACAGAATTAGAATCAATAAATAAAACAAAAACAGAGAAAACTGTGGAGCTGGAGAACTTGGAGAAAAGTTTGGGAACCACAAAGGTAAGCATCACCAATGAATACAAGAAATGGAAGAGCACATCTCAGGCTCTGAAGATACACTTGCAGAAACTGATAAATCTCTCAAAGAAAAGGTAAAATGGGAAAAGTTCCAAACACAAAACATCCAAGAAATCAAGTATTCCATAAAACCCCAAAACCTAAGAAAAAAAGGAATAGGAGAAAACAAAGATTTCAGGCTCCAAGGTCCAGAAAATATTTTCAAGAATATCATAGATGATCATTTCCACAACTTAAAGAAAGAGATGACTATAAACATACAAGAGGCTTACGAAACACCAAATGGTCTGGGATCAGAAAAGAAACTCCTCACATCACATAATAATCAAAATACTAAACCTACAAAACGAATAAAAAATATTAAAATCAGCAAGAAGGCCAAGTAACATATAAAGGTAGACTTAGAATCACATCAGACTTCTCGACAGAAACTATGAAAGCCAGAAGGGTCTGTGCAGGTGTCATGCAGACTCTAAGGGACTACAGAAGCCAAGCCAGATTACTATACCCCAAAAAGCTTTCAATCAATATAGATGGAGAAAACAAAATATTCCATGACAAAACTAAACTTAAAACATATCTACACAGCAACCCAACAAGATACTAGATGGTAAACTACAATTCACTGAAATCAACTACACCCAAGAAAACACAAGACATAGATAACTTCACAAGAAAAAAATTAAAATAAAACAAGCATAGAAACACAGTAACACCACCAACTCCACAATAAAAAGAACTAACATTCATTGTTCACGATATCTTTCAATATCAATGGACTCAACCCTCCAATAAAAAGACACAGACTAACAGAATGGTCTTGGAAGCAGAATCCAAAATTCTGCTGCATCCAAGAAAGACACCTCTGCAACAAAGATAAACACTACCTCAGAGTAAAGGGCTGGAAAAATGTTTTTCAAGCAAATGAACCAAGAAAACAGGCTAGGGTAGCGATCCTAGTATCTAATAAAATAGACTTTCAACCAAAACTAATCAAAAAAGATGAGGAGGGACACTTCCTTCTCATCAAAAGAAAATTCCAACAGGAGGACATCACAATTTTGAACATCTATGCTCTGAATACAAGACCACCTACATTTGTGAATGAAACATTATGCTGAAATCACACATTGATCCCAACATCTTAATAGTGGGAGACTTCAACACTCTACTCTCACCAAGGGACAGATCATCCGGTCAGAAGCAAAACAGGGAAAGAAGGGCACTTACAGAGACCCTAAATCAAATGGACCTAATAGATATCTACAGAACTTTTTGCCCAAAATCAAAAGAGAATACCTTCTTTTCAGCTGCTGTTAGTCCTAAGCAGCTGTATAAACAAATCACCACATAGAGACTGGGTTTATTTAGTTAACCTAGAACACAATGCTGGGCAATAGCTATTCCCTCCTAAACCTCCAAGCCCTCATAGTTTTCTAACCTTTAGATTTTATCCATTATACTTGCTTTTTGTGAAATCTTAGGTCTTTTTCATTCTCTTCACGCTGTTCCAAGATCTCTCTGTTCTGCTTTAAGGTTAAAGTTAGGGTTAGGTTTACGATTAGCATTGTGCTACTGTTAGCGTTAGGGTTGTGTTATGGTTAGGGTTGTTTTTCAAAGTTATTGTTAGGGTTAGGGTTTGGGTTGTGTTAGGGTTAGGTTTTCTTTTAAAGTTAGCTTTAGTGTTGGGGTTAGTGTTGTGCTTTGTTTAGGTTTAGGGTTAGGGTTATGTTAGGGTTAGGTTTAGGGTTAGGGTTAGATTTAGGGTTCTCTTAGGATTACGGTTAGGGGTAAGGTTGTGTTAATATTAGAGTTAGTTTTAGGGTTAAGGTTGTGTTTTAAAATAAGGGTTAGAGTTAGGGTTGTGCTAGGGTTAGGGTTTGGGTGACGGTAAGGGTTGTTAGGGTTATGTTTAGAGTTAGGGTTCTCTAATGGTTTGGTTTAGGTTAGGCTTGTGTTTTAAAGTAAGAGTTAGAGTTGGTGTGCTGTGGTTAGATTTATAGGTAGGGATGTCTTAGGGTTAGTGTTAGGTTAGGATTAGATTTAGGGTTCTTGTAGGGTTAGGGTAAGCATTATGGTTAGGGTTATGTTAGGGATAGGGTTGTGTTTTAAAGTTAGGGTTAGGGTTAGGGTTATGAATAGTGTTAGGGTTACGGTTAGTGTAAGGGTTCTGGATGTGTTTTAAAGTTAACTTTAGAGTTAGTGTTGTGCTATGTTTAGGTTTAGGGTCAGGGTTATGTTAGAGTTAGAGTTAGGCTTCCCTTATGGTTAAGGTAAGGGTTAGGGTTGTTTTAGAGTAATGGTTAGGGTTAGGGTTTTGTTTTAAAGTTAGGATTAGTGTTAGTGTTACAGTAGGGTTATGTTAGGGTTAAGGTTGTGTCTTAAAGTTAGGATTAGGGTTGGGGTTATGGATAGTGTTAGGGTTAGGGATAGAGTTTTTTAAAGTTAGGGTTAGCGTTAGGGTTAAGGAATGTGTTAGGGTTTGGGCTAGTATTAGAGTTGTGTTAGGGTTAAATTTAGGGTTACTGTTAAGCTTAGGAATGTGTTTTATAGTTAGCTTTAGGGTTTGGGTTAGGGATGTGCTAGGGTTAGGGTTGTTTTATGGTTAGGGTTAGGTTAAAGTTCTCTTAGGGTTAGTGTTAGGGTTCGGGTTATATTAGGATTAGGTTTAGGTATAGTGTTAGTGTTTTGATAGGGTTAGGGTTGTGCTAGGGTCAGGATTACTGTTTGGGTTAGGGTTGTGCTAGGGTTAGGGTTAGGGTAAGGGTTAGGGTTTTGTTAGGGCTAGGGTTAGGGATGTTTTTCAATGTAAGGGTTAGGGTTGTGCTAGGGTTAGTGTTAGAGTTAGGGTTATGGTTGTGTGAGGATTAATGTCCTAGGTTGAGTGTTAGGGCTAGGGGTAGGTTTAGAGTTGTGGTAGGGTTAGGATTAGTGATAGGGTTCAGGTTGTGCTAGGGTTAGGGTTAGAATTGTGCTGGGGTGAGGGTTAGGGTGACATTTATGCTAGGGTTAGGGTTAGGCTTGTGCTAGGTTTAAGGTTAGGGTTAAGGTTATGGTTAGTGTTTTGCTAGGGTTAGGGTTAGGTTTAGTGTTGTGCTAGGGTTATGGTTAGGATTAGAACTAGGGTTAGGGTTGTGCTAGGGTTAGGGTTAAGTTTAGGGTTGTGTTAGGGTCAGGGTTAGGGTTATGCTAGCTTTAGGGTATGGATTAGGATTATGGTTGTTCTAGGTTTAGGGTTATAGTTGTGCTAGGGTTAGTGTTACGGTTAGAGTTGTGCCAGGGTTAGGGTTAGGGTTAGAGTTGTGCTAAGGTTAGGGTTATGGTAGGGTTGTGCTATTGTTATGGTTAGGGTTAAGTTTAGAGTTAGTGTTGTGTTAGGGTTAGGGTTGTGCTATAGTTAGGGTTATGATTAGGTTTATGGTTATAATTTTGGTAGGGTTAGGGTTACATTTATGCTAATGTTAGG
The DNA here is from genome assembly GCA_028658305.1 of Pachyuromys duprasi. Classification (NCBI taxonomy): domain Eukaryota; kingdom Metazoa; phylum Chordata; class Mammalia; order Rodentia; family Muridae; genus Pachyuromys; species Pachyuromys duprasi. The sequence continues at coordinate 92,721,678 of CM053742.1, read as the reverse complement.
GTTAGGGTTAGAGCTTTGCTAGGGTTAGTGTTAGGGTTCTGCTAGGGTTAGGGTTAGTGTTAGAATTGGGCAAGGGTTAGGGTTGGGGTTGTGCTAGGGTTTGGGCTAGGGTTAGGGTTGTGCTAGGGTTAAGTTTAGGGTTGTGCCAGGTTTGGGGTTAGGATTAGGGTTAGAGTTGTTTTAGTGTTAGGGTTAGGTTTGGTGTTATGGTTAGGTTTTGGGTTTTGCTAGAGTTAAAGTTGTGTTAGAGTTAGGTTTAGGGTTAGGATTGTGCTAGGGTTAGGGTTACAGTTGTGGTAGGGTTAGTTTTATGTTTATGTTTAGGGTTGTGCTAAGGTTAAGGCTAGGGTTAAGTTTAGGGTTGTGCTAGTGTTATTGTTAGGGTTAGGGTTTTGTTGGGTATGGGTTTAGGGTCTGGATTAGGTTGTTTTAAGGTTAGGGTTAAGGTTAGGATTTTGCTAGGGATATAGTTAGAGTTATGGTTGTGCATATTAGGGTTTTTCTAGGGTATAGATTTAGGGTTAGAATTAGGGTTAGAGTTGTGCTAGGGTTAGGTTTATGGTAGGTTTAATATTAGGATTAGTGTTGTGCTAGGGTTAGGGTTAAGTTTAGGGTTGTGCTAGGGTTTTGTTTAGGGTTGGAGTTAGGGTTAGGGTTAAGATTGTGCTAGGGTTAGGGTTACAGTTGTGGTAAGGTTATGGTTATGTTTAGGGTTGTGCTAAGGTTAGGGCTAGGGTTAGGGTTGGGATTAGGGTTACGCTGGTGTTATTGATAATGTTAGGGTTTTGCTAGGGTGTGCGTTTAGGGTTTGGATTAGGTTGTGCTAGGGTTAGCATTAGGATTTTGCTAAGGATATAGTAAGGGTTAGGGTTGTACTTATTAGGGTTAGGATTTTTCTAGGGCTTAGATTTAGGGTTAGAGTTAGGGCTAGAGTTGTGCTAGGGTTAGGTTTATGGTAGGTTTAATGTTAGGGTTAGGGTTATGCTTAGAATTAGTGTTAGTGCTATGGTTGTGCTACGGTTAGTGTTAGAGTTGTGCTAGAGTTAGGTATAGGGTTAGGGTTGTGCTAGGATTAAGGTTAGAGTTACAGTTAGAGTTGTGTTACGGTTAGGTTTACGGTTAGGAATGGTTGTGCTAGGGTTAGGTTTAGGGTTATTGTTAGGGTTTTGCTAGGGCTGGGGTTAGAGTTGTGAAAGGGTTAGGGTTAGTGTTAGGCATGTGCTAGGGTTAGTGTTAGGGTTAGAGATAGGGTTAGGGTTATGGTTGTGCTAGGATTAATGTCCTATGTTGAGAGTTAGGGGTAGGGTTAGGGTTAGAATTAGGGATAGGGTTCGGGTTGTGCAAGGATTAGGGTTAGGGTTAGAGTTGTGCTAGGGTTAGGGTTAGATTTATGCTAGGGCTAGGGTTAGGGTTGTTGTTAGGCTTAGGTTTGATGTTGGGGTTAGGGTTAGTTTTAGGTTTAGGGTTACGTTTAGGGTTATGCTAGGTTTAAGGTTAGGGTTAAGGTTAGGGTTAGAGTTGTGCTAGGGTTAGAGTTAGGGTTAATGTTGTGCTAGGGTAATGGTTAGGATTAGAACTAAGGTTAAGATTACTGTTAGAGTTAGGGCTAGGGTTAGGGTTGTGCTAGGGTTAGAGTTAAAGTTAGGGTTGTGTTAGGGTTAGGATTAGGGTTAGAATCATGCTAGGGTTAGGGTTAATGTTAGGTTTATGCTAGGTTTAATGTTAGAGTTAGGAATATGGTTAGGGTTAGGGTTTTGCTGGGATTAGGGTTAAGGTTATGGTCAGGGTTACAGTGAGGGTTATGCTAGCTTTAGCGTTAGGGTTAGGATTATGGTTGTTCTAGGGTTAGGGTTATAATTGTGCTGGGGTTAGTGTTATGGTTAGGGTTGTGCTAGTGTTAGGGTTAGGGTTAGAATTGTGCTAAGGTTAGGGTTATGGGTATGGTAGGGTTGTGCTATTGTTATGGTTAGGGTTAAGTTTAGGGTTATTGTTTTGCTAGGGTTAGGGTTGTGCTATGGTTAGTGTTATGATTAGGTTTAGGGTTAGAGTTGTGACAGGGTTAGGTTTATGCTAGTCTTAGGGTTGGGTTAGAGTTGTACTAGGGTTAGTGTTAGGGTTGTGCTAGGGTTTGTGTAATAGTTAATGTTAGAGTTTAGCTAGGGTTAGGGTTAGAGTTGTGCTATGGTTAAGGTTAGGGTTGAGCTAGGTTTGGGGTTAGGATTACGTTTAGAGTTTTATCATTAGGTTTTGGGTCATGCTAGGGTTAGGATTAGTGTTGTACTAGGGTTAGGTTTAGGTTGTGCTAGGGTTTTGGTTAGGGTTAGGATTTGCTAGGGTTAAGGTTAGTGTTAGGCTTACAGTTGTGGTATGGTTGTGCTAAGTTTAGGGCTAGGGTTAAGGTTAGGGTTCTGGTTAGGGATGTGTTATTGTTAGTGTTAGGATTTTGCTGGGGATATGGTTAGGGTTACGGTTGTGCATATTAAGGTTAGGGTTTTGCTAGGGTATAGATTTAGCATTAGAGTTAGGGTTAGAATTGTGCCTAACCGGTTTAGTTTGTAGTTTTAAAGTTAGGGTTAGGGTTATGCTTAGAGTTAGTGTTGTGCTAGGGTTAGGGTTGTGCTAGGGTTAGAGCTTTGGTTAGAGTTGTGCTACAGTTAGGATTAGGGTTTTGCTAGGGATAGTGTTAGGGTTAAGGTTTGGGTTATGCTAAAGTTAGGGTTAGGATTTTAGTTTTGCTGGGGTTAGGGTTAGTGTTAGAATAGTGCTAGGGTTAGGATTGTGCTAGAGTTAGGATTTGTGTTAATGTTAGGGTTTGGTTTGTGCTATGGTTAGTGTTACATTGAGGGTTAGGTTTAGGTATAGAGTTAGGGTTTTGCTTGGGTTATGGTTAGGGTTATGGTAAGAGTTATGCTAGAGTTAGGGTTAGGGTTAGAGTTGTGCTAGATTTAGTGTTAGGGTTAATTTTAAGATTGTGCTAGGGATAGGGTTAGGGTTAGGGATAGAATTGTATTAATGTTAGGTTCATGGTTTAGATTAAGTTTGTGCTAGTGTTAAGGCTTAATGTTAGGGTTAGGGTTACATTTAGGGATGTGCTAGGGTTAGAGTTAGGGTTGTGCTAGAGTTATAGTTAAGGTTAGGGTTAGGGCTGTACTAGTGTTATGGTTAGGGTTAAAGTTGTTGTAGGGTTAGTGATACGGTTAAGTTTTAGAATAGGGTTAGGGTTAAGGTTGTGGTATGGATAGTGTTATGGTTCATGTTAAGATATTGCTATGTTTATGGTTAGTGTTAGGGTTGGGGTTGTCCTAGGGTTAAGGTTATGGTTGTGCTAGTGTTGGGGTTAGGGTTAGAGTTGTGCTAGGGTTAAGGTTAGGGTTAGGGTTGTTCTAGGATTAAGGTTAGGGTTGTGTTAAGGTTAGGGTTAGAGTTGTGCTATAGTTAGGGTTAGGGTTAGTGTTAAGGTTATGATTCAAGGTTAGTGGTGTCCTAATGTTAGTGTTAGAGTTAGGGTTATGGTTAGGGTTGTGTGAGGTTAAGGTTGGGGATATAGTTGTGCTATGGTTATGGTTAGGATTATGGTTAGAGTTGTTCTAGGGTTAGCTTTAGCTTTAGCATTCAGGTTAGGATTGTGCTAGTTTTAGGGTAGGGTTATGGTTAAGGTTGTGCTAGGGTTAGGGCTAAGTTTAGGTTTAGGGTTGTGTTAGGGAAGGCATTTGGTTAGGGGTAGGATTGTTCTAGGGTTATAGTTAGGGTTGTGCTAGGGCTAGCATTCATGTTAGTGTTAGAGTTGTTCTAGTGTTAGGGTTAGGGTTATGCTCAGGCTAGGGTTAGGGTTAGGCTTTTGGTCAGGTTTATGGTTGTGCTAGGGTTATGGTTAGGGTATGGTTAGAGGTGTTTTAGGGTTAGGGTTAGTGTTAGCATTCCGGTTAGGATTGTGCTAGTTTTAGGGTTAAGGTTATGGTTAGGGTTAGAGTTGTGTTAGGGTTAGTGTTAGGGTTAGAGTTATGCTAGGGTAATAGTTAGTGTTAGGGTTAGGGTTAGGGTTTGGGTTGTGCTAGGGTTATGGTTAGGGTTAAGGGTAGGATTTTGCTAGGGTTAGGGTTGTGCTAGTGTTAAGGTTGTTCTAGGGTTGTAGTTTCGTTTAGGTTTAGGAACAGATTTGTGCTAGGTTTAGTGTAAAGCTTAGGTTTATGCTAGGGTTAGGGTTAGTGTCAGTGTTAGAGTTGTGCTAGGGTTGGAGTTAAGGTTAGGGTTGTGCTAGGTTTAGGGTTAAGGCTAGTGTGAGGGTTAGGGTTAGGGTTAGAGTTGTGTTAGGGTTTGGATTAGGGTATGGGTTAGGGTAAGGGTTAGGATAAGGTTAGGGTTGTCCTAAGGTTAGGGTTAGGATTAGAGTTGTGCTATGGTTAGTGTTAGGGTTAGAGTTAGGGCTGTGCAAGGATTAGGTTTAGTGTTGTGCTAGAGATAGGGTTAAGGTTAGGGTTAGGATTGTGCTAGCGTTAGGGTTAGGGTTGTGCTAGGTTTAGGGTTAAGGTTAGGGTTAGATTTTTGCTATGGTTAGGGTTTGAGTTAGGATTGTGCTAGATTTAAGGTTAGGGTTAGCAAGGTGTAGTGTAAGCATTAGGGATAGGGTTAGAATTGTGCTAAGAGTAGGGTTGGGGTTAGGGTTAGGGTAATTGTTAGGATTGTGCTAATGTTGGGGTTAGTGTTAGAGTTATGGTAGGGTTAGTGTTAGGGTTAGAATTAGGTATAGTGTCTGGATTGTGCTAGGATTATGGTTATGGTTATGGTTGTCCTAAGGGTTAGGTTTAGGGTTAGTCTTCTGCTAGGGTCAGAATTAGGGTTAGGTATAGGGTTGAGCTAGGGTTAGGGTTATGGCTAGGGTTGTCCTAAGGGTTAGGGTTAGGCTTCTGTTAAGGTTAGTGTTTAGGTTAGAGTTTGGGTTAGGGATAGTGTCAGGTTTTTGCGATGTTAGTGTTAAGGTTAGAATTTGCTAGGGTTAGGATTAGGGTTTATTATAGTGTTAGAGTTGTGTTAGGGTTAGGGTTAAAGTTGTGCTAGGGTTAGGTTTAGATTTACGCTAGGGTTAGGGTTAGGGTAGTGCTACGGTAAGGGTTAGCGTCAGGTTTAGGGTTAGGGTTGTGCTAGGGTTAGACTTTGGTTAAGGTTAGGGTTGTGTGTTGGTTAGGTTTATGGTAAAGGTAAGGGTTAAAGTTGTGCTCAGGTCAGGGTTGGGTTATGTTTGCAATAAGGTTTGCATTAGGGTTATGGTGAGGCCTAGTGTTGTGCAAGGGTTAGTGTTAGGGTTAGGTTAGGGTTGTGCTTGGGTTAGGGTTTTGGTTAGTGTTGTGCTGAGGTTAAGGTTAGGGTTAGTTTAAGGGATTTGTTAGGATAAGGGTTAGGATTCTACTAGGGTTAGGGATAAATTTAAACTATAAGCACTGCTATTTTTGTTTTGTACTTAGTTCCCAATGCTGTAGACTGAGTTTCTGTTCTTAGATTGGAAAAAATTTCCAGTGTTCTTGTGTTCCTTGCTACATATCACTTTTCTGTTTTCTGCTCAACTTTGTTCAGAAACAGTTATGTGCTTTTCTGTAGTTAGTTCACAACTCAGATTTTTATTTTGTGTGTGTTTCTGTTCTTACCTTGGAAACACATATATGTCCAAAGGCCCTAGACTAGTTAGTTAGCATCCTGTGCAAAGGGTCCTGTAGTAGTTAGTTACCATCCTGTGCAGAGGCCAGAGACTAGTTAGTTAGAATCCTGTACAAAGGCCTGGGATTAGTTAGTTAGGATCCCATGTTAAGTCCCTGGACTAGTTAGTTGGCATTCTCAGAAAAGGGCACTGAACTAGTTATTTGGCATCCTGTGTAAAGGGCCCTTGAATAGTTAGTATCCTGTGAAACGGGTCCTGGACTAGCTAGTTAACATCTTAAGAAAAGGGCCCTGAACTAGTTAGTTAGCATCCTGTGCAAAGGGCCCAGGACTAGTTACTTATCATACTGTGCAGAAGGGCCCTGGAGTAGTTAGTTAGCATCCTGAGCAAAGAGCCCTGGAAAAGTTAGGTAGCACCTGTCCTAAGGCTCTGGACAAGTTAATTAGCATCCTGTGCAAAGGGTCCTGGACTAGTTAGTTAGAATCATGTGCAAAAGGCCTGGACTAGTTAGTTAGCATCCTGTGCAAAGGGCCTTAGATTAGTTAGCATCCTGAGCTAAGGCCCTGGACTAGTTAGTTAGCATCCTGTGCAAAGGACCCAGGACTAGTTAGTTAGAATCCTGTGCAGAGGGCAGGACTATTTGGTTAGCATTCCATGTTAAGGCCCTGGAGTAGTTGGTTAGCAACCCATGTTAAGGCCCTGGACTAGTTATTTAGCCTTGCTACCTAAGACCCTGTACTAGTTAGTTAGCATTCTGTACAAAGGGCCCTGGACTAGTTCGTTAGAATCCTGTGCAAAGGGCCCTGGACTATTTAGTTAGTATCCTGTGGAAGATCATGGATTAGTTAGTTATCATCCTGGGCTAAGACCGTGGACTAGTTAGTTAGCATACTGTGCAAAAGTCCCAGAACAATTTAGTTAGCAGCCTCTCCTAATACCCATGACTAGTTAGTTATCATCCTGTGAAGAAGGGTCCCGGACTAGTTAGCATTCTGTGCAAAATGCCCTGGACTATTTACTTAACATCCTGTGCTAAGGGCACTGACCTAGTTATTTACCATACTGTGCAAAGAACCCTTGACTACATAGTTAGTATCCTGTGCAACGAGGTCTGGACTAGTTATTTAGCATCAAGTGCAAAGGGCCCTGGAGAGTTAGTTAGCATCCTGTTGTAAGGACCTGATCTACTTAGTTATCATCATTTGCAAAGGGCCCTAGACTAGTTAGTTAGCATGCTGTGCCAAGGGTGCTGGACCTGTTAGTTATCATCCTGTGCAGAAGGGTCCTGGACTACTTAGTTAGCATCATGAACAAAGAGCCCTGGACAAGTTAGTTAGCATCCCGTACAAAGTGTACTGGACTAGTTAGTTACCATCCCGTCCTAAGGCCCTGGACTAGTTAGTTAGCATCCTGTGCAAAGCAAACAGGACTAGTTAGTTAGCATCCAGTGCTGAAGGCTAGGACTACTTAGTTAGCATCCCATGTCAAGGCCCTGGACTAGTTAGTTAGCATCCTGAGCTAAGACAATGGACTAGTTGGTTAGCATCCTGTATAAAGGCCCAGAACTAGTTAGTTTGCATCTTGTGTTAATGCCATGGACTAGTTAGTTAGTATCTTGGGCAAAGGGTCCTGGACTAGTTAGTTAGCTTCCTGTACAAAGGGCCCTGGATGAGTTAGTTAACATCCTGTGCTAAGGGCTCAGGACTATATGGAATCCTCTGCAAAGTACCTGTGCCAGAGCCCGCCAGCAGAGTAGAACGGGTTCCTGAGTCGGGAGTGAGGATTGAAATTAATAAAATACACTACACATATTATGTTCCGAGAGGCTTTTGGCAGTCTGCTCTTAGCGCCAATGCACCCTGCACCCGAAAAGCGGCACAGCCAGGTAGCCTTGGTTTATTTGAAGAACACAGTTTACACAATGGGTTGACTTCACAAGGAGGTAAGGTAGAGTTGTGATTTTAACAAGCTCTCCCACCTGCTATCACAAAACAAAAGGCGAATGGACTTGCAAATTCTTCCCTGACTCCAGGGGAAAGGCCTGGTAGAGGAGCCTGTCTTCCGTGCTGAGACTTGAATTTCAAAGCAGCTGCCAAAAGCAGCTGTTGACCCAGCCCCCGGCATGCCTGTACTATTTAGTTAGCATCCTGTGCAAAGGGCACCGAGCTAGTTATTTAGTATCCTATGCAAAGGGTCCTTGAATAGTTAGTTAGCATCCTGTGCAACGGAGCCTGGACTAGTTAGTTACCATCCTGTGCAAAGGGCCCTGGACTAGTTACTTAGCATCCTGTCCTAAGGCTCTGAACTATTTAGTCATCATCATGTGCAAAGGGCCTTAGACTAGTTAGTTACCATGCTTTGCCGAGGGTCCTCGACTAGTTACTTAGTGTTCTGTCCTAATGTCCTTGAATAGTTAGTGAGCATCCTGTGCAGAAGGGCCCTGGACTAGTTAGTTAGCATCCTGAGCAAAGATCCCTGGACTAGGTAGGTAGCATACTGTCTTAAGGACCTGAACAAGTTAGTTAGCATCCTCTGCTAAGGGCCCTGGACTAGTTAGTTAGCATCCTGTGCAGTGGTCCAGGATTAGTTAGTTAGCATACTGTGCAAAGGGCCCTGGAAGATTTAGTTAGCATCCCCTGTTAAGGCCCTGTACTAGTAAGTTAGAATCCTGCCCTAAGTCCCTAGACTAGTTAGTTAGCATTCTATGCAAAGGGCTTGGAAGGTATTTGGTTAGTGTCCTGCGCAAAGGGAACAAGGCTAGTTAGTTAGCATCCTGTGCAAAGGGCCCTGCGATAGTTAGTTAGCATCTTGTGCAAAGGCCCCAGGACTAGTTAGTTACCATCCGTGCTAAGGCCCTGGAGTAGTTAGTTATTATCCCGGGTTAAAGCCATGGACTAGTTAGTAAGTATCCTGTACAAAGGACCGGTTCTATTTAGTTAGCATCCTGTGCAAAGGCCCTGGACTAGTTAGTTAGCATCCCGTGTCAAGGCCCTGGACTAGTTAGTTAGCATCCTGCGCAAAGACCCTGGAATAGTTAGTTAGCATCCTGTGCAAAAGGCCCTGCTCTAGTTAGTTAACATCTTGTGCAAAGGGCCCAGGACTAGTTAGTTAACATCCCATGCTAAGGTCCTAGAGTAGCTAGTTAGCATCCTGTGTTAAGGCTCTGGACTAGTTAGTTAGCATCTGAACTAAGGCCTTGGATTGGTTAGTTAGCATCCTGCACAAAGACCCGGGACTATTTAGTTAGCATCCTGTGTTAAGGCCCTGGACTAGTTAGTTAGCATCCTAATCTAAGCCCTGAACTAGTTAGTTAGCATCCCTATGTTAAGGATCAGGAGTAGTTACTTACCATCTTATGCAAAGGTCCCTGCACTAGTTATTTAGCATCCTGAGCTAAGGCCCTGGAGTAGTTAGTTAGCATCCTGTGCAAAGGTGCCTGGACTAGATAGTTAGCATCCTGACCTAAGGCCCTAGAACAGTTAGTTAATACCCTGTGAAAAGGTCACTGGACTGGTTAGTTAGCATCCTGTGCAAAGGGCCCTCGACTAGTTAGCTAGTATCCTGGGAGGAGATCGTGGATTAGTTAGTTAGCATCCTTGGCTAAGATCCGGGACTAGTTAGCATCCTGTGCAAAGGGCCCTGGCCTAGTTAGTTAGTATCCTGGGAGGAGATCATGGATCAGTTAGTTAGCATCCTTGGCTAAGACCCGGGACTAGTTAGCATCCTGTGCAAAGGGCCCTGGCCTAGTTAGTTAGCACCCTAAGCAAAGAGCCCTGGACAAGTTAGGTAGCATCTTGTCTTAAGGCCCTGGATTAGTTAGTTAGAATCCTGTGAAAAGTCCTAGAGTAGTTATTTATCATCCTGTGCTAAGTCCCTAGACTAGTTAGTTAGCATCCTGTGCAAAGGGCCCTACACTAGTTAGTTAACATTTGATGCTAAGTCCTGGACTAGTTAGTTAGCATCCTATGCAAAGGGCCCAGGACTAGTTAGTTAGCATCGGGTCCTAAGGCCCTGGAATAGATAGTTAACATCCTGTGCAGAAGGGCCCTGGATTAGCTAGTTAGCATCCTGAGCAAAGGGCCCTGGACTAGTTACTTAGTATCCTGTAGGAAGATCACGGAATAGTTAGTTAACATCCTGGGCTAAGATCCTGCATGAGTTAGTTAGCATCATGGGCTAAGACCCTGGGCTAGTTAGTTAGCATCATGTACAAAGGCCTGGGACTAGTTAGTGAGCATCCTGTAGAAAAGGGCCTGGAGTAGTTAGTCAGCATCCTGTGCAAAGTGCTCTGGATAAGTTAGGTAGCATCCTGTCTGAAGGCCCTAGAAAAAGCAGTTAGCATCCTGTGCAAAGAGCCCTGGACTAGTTAGTTAGAATCCTGTGCAATGGTACCAGGACTAGTTAGTTAGCATCGTGTCCTAAGGCCCTGGAATATTAACATACTGTGCAGAAGGGCCATGGATTAGGTAGTTGGTATCCTGTGGGAAGATCATGGAATAGTTAGTTAATATCCTGGGCTAAGATACTGGACGAGTTAGTTAGCATCATGGGCTAAGATGCTGGACTAGTAAGTTAGCATCATGTACAAAGGCCTGAGACTAGTTAGTGAGTATCTTGTAGAAAATGGGCCTGGACTAGTTAGTTAGTATCCTGTGCAAAGGGCCATGGACTAGTTGGGATCCTGTGGGAAGATCATGGAATTGTTAGTTAGCATCCTGTGGAAAGGGTCCTGGACTAATTAGTTAGCATCCTGTACAAAGGGCCCTGGACTAGTTAGTTAACATCCTGTTCAAAGGGCCCTGGACAAGTTAGTTAGAATCTTGTGCAAAGGGCCCTATTAATAATTTAGAATCCTGTGCAAAGGGCCTCGACTAATTAGTTAGCATCCTGTGGTAAAGCTCTGAACTACTTAGTTAGTATCCCGTGCTAAGACCATGGACTATTTTGTTATCACCGTGTGCAAAGTGCCCTGGCCTACTTAGTTAGCATCGTATGCAAAGGACACCAACAAAGTTATTGAGCATCCTGTGCAAGGGCACTTGGCTCCTTAATTAGCATCTTGTGTAAAGGGCGATGGACTAGTTAGTTAGCATCCCATTCTAAGGTCCTGGATTAGTTAGTTAGCATCCCATGTTAAGGAACTGGAGTAGTTAGTTATCATCCTGTGCAAAGGGCCCTGCACTAGTTAGTTAGCATCCTGTGCTAAAACCTTGGACTAGTTAGTAAGCATCCTGTCCTAAGGCCCTGGACTAGTTAGTTAACATCCTGTTAAGAGAGCCCTGGACAAGTTACTTAGTATCCTGTCCTAAGGCCCTGGACAAGTTAGTTAGTATCCTGTGCTATGTACCTAGACTAGTTAGGTAGCATGCTGTGCAAAGGGCTCCAGACTAGTTAGTTATCATCCTGTTCTAAGGACAATGGACTGTTTAGTTAGCATCCTGTGCTAAGGTCCTTTTGTAGTTAGTTAGCATCCTGTACAAAGACCTGGGACTATTTAGTTAGTACCACATGTTAAGGCTGTGGACTACTTAGTTAGTATCCCAGGTTAAGGCCCTGGACTAGTTAACATCATGTGTTAAGGCCCTAGAATCGTTAGTTAATATCCTGTGAAAAGATCCCTGGACTGGTTAGTTAGCATCCTGTGCAAAGGGCACTCAACCTGTTAGTTAGTATCCTGGGAGGAGATTGTGGATTAGTTAGTTAGCATCCTTGGCTAAGACCCGGGACTATTTAGTTAGCATCCTGTGCAAAGGACCCTGGCCTAGTTAGTTAGCATCCTAAGCAAAGAGCCCTGGACAAGTTAGATAGCATCTTGTCTTAAGGCCCTGGATTAGTTAGTTAGGATCCTGTGCAAAGTCCTAGAGTAGTTAGTTATCATCCTGTGCTAAGACCCTAGACTAGTTAGTTAGCATCCTGTGCAAAGGGCCCTGCACTAGTTAGTTAGCATCACATGCTAAGCCCTGGACTATTTAGGTAGCATCCTATGCAATGGGCCCAAGACTAGTTAGATAGCATCGGGTCCTAAGGTCCTGGAATAGTAAGTTAACATCCTGTGAAAAGGGACCTTGATTAGTTAGTTAGCATCCTGTGCAGAAGAATCCTGGATTAGTTATTTAGCATCATTTTTAAAAGGCCCTGGACTAATTAGTTAGCATGCCGTGCAAAGGTCCATGGACCAGTTAGTTAGTATCCTGCAGAAGATCATGGATTAGTTAGTTATCATCCTGTGCAGAAAGTTCCTTGACTACTTAGCATCCTGTGCAAAATGCCCTGGACTACTTACTTAGCATCCTGGGCCAAGAGCCCTTGACTCATTAGTTAGCATTCTCTGCAATGGGACCTGAACTAGTTAGTTAGGATCCTGTGCAAAAGACCCTGGACTAGTTAGTTAACGTCTTGTGAAAAGGGCCCAGGACTAGGGAGTTAGCATCCTGGGCTAAGGCCCTGGAATAGTTAGTTAGCATTATGTACCAAGACCCGGGACTAGTTAGTTAGTATCCTGTGTTAAGGACCTGGAGTAGTTATTTAGCATCCTGTGTTAAGGAACTGGAGTAGTTAGTTAGTGTCCTGTGCAAAGGGCCGTGCACTAGTTACTTAGCATACTGTGCAAAGTGCCCTGGATTAGTTAGCGTCCTGTGCCAAAACTCTGGACTAGTTAGTGAGCATCCTGTCCTAAGGCCCTGGAATAATTAGCATCTAGGCCTAAGGCCCTGGACTAGTTAGTTAACATCCTGTTAAAAGAGCCCTGGACAAGTTAGTTAGCATCCTTTGCAAATTTCCTAGACTATTTATTTAGCATCCTGTGCTAAGTCCCTAGACTAGTTAGTTATCATGCTGTACAAATGGCCCTAGATTAGTTAGTTATCAGCATCCCATGTTAAGGTCCTGAACTAGTTAGTTAGTGTCCCGAGCTAAGGCCCTGGACTAGTTAGTTAGCATTCCATGTTAAGGACCTTGAGTAGTTAGTTAGAATCCTGTGCAAAGGGCTCTTGACTAGTTAGTTAGCATCCTGTATTAAGGCCCTAGAACAGTTAGTTAGCATCATGTGCAAAGAACCCTAGACTAGTTAGATAGCATACCGTGATAAGGCCCTGGACTAGGTAGTTAGCATCCTGTGAAAAATGCCCAGGAGTAGTTAGTCAGCATGCTGTGCAAAGGACCCTGAACTCATGAGTTAGCATCCCGTGGTAAGGTCCTGGCCTAGTTAGTTAGCATCTTGTGCTAAGGCCATGGACTAGTCAGTTAGCATACTGTGCAGAGGCCTGGGACTAGTTAGTTAGCATCCAGTATAAAAGACCCTGGACTATTTAGTTAGCATTCCATGTTAAGGCCCTGTACTAGTTAGTTAGCATAAAGAACTAAGGCCCTGGACTAGTTAGTTAGCATCCTGTACAAAGAGGCCTGCACTAGTTAGCATCCTGTCCTAAGGCCCTGGAATTGTTAGCATCTTGTCCTAAGGCCCTGGAATTGTTAGCATCTTGTCCTAAGGCCTTGGACTAGTCAGTTAACATTCTGTGAAAAGGGCCCTGGACTATTAAGTTAGCATCCTGTAAATAGGGCCCTGGACTAGTTAGTTAGTATCCTGTGGGAAGATCATACAATAGTTAGTTAGCATTCTGGGCTAAGACCCTGGACTAGTTAGTTAGCATCCTGGTCAAAGAGCCTGGACTCATTAGCATCAAGTACAAAGGCCTGGGACTAGTTAGTTAGCATCCTGTACAAAGGGGCCTGGACTAGTTAGTTAGCATCCTGTGTAAAGGGCCCAGGACTAATTAGTTAGCATCTCATGCTAGAACCCTGGAGTAGTTAGTTAGCATCCTGTAAAAAAGACCTGGACTAGTTAGTTATTATCCTGTGGGAAGATTATGGAATGGTTAGTTAACATCCTAGGCTAAGATCCTGGACTAGTTAGTTAGCATCCTGGGCTATGACCCTGGACTAATTAGTTAGCATCATGTACAAGGGCCCAGGACTAGTTTGTTAGTATCCTGTATAAAGGGGCCTATACTGGTTAGTTAGCATCCTGTGCTAAGGTCCCTGGACTATATAGTTAGCATCCTGTCCTAATGCCCTTAAACAGTTAATGATCATCCAGTGCAGAACAGTCCTGGACTAGTTATTTAGCATCCAGTGGAAAGGGCCCTTGACTAATTAGCATCCTGTGCACAAGGCCCTGGACTAGTTAGTTAGCATCCTGTACAAAGGGCCCTAGACTAGTTAGTTAGCATCCTATGCAAATGGCACAGACCTAGTTATTTAGCACCCTGTGCAAAGTGCCCTTGACTACTTAGTTAACATCCTGTGCAACAGTGACTGGAGTAGTTAGTTTGCATCCTGTCCTAAGGCCCTGATCTACTTAGTTATCATCATGTTCAAAGGGCCCTGGACAAGTTAGTTAGTATCCTGTGCAAAGTGCCCTGGACTAGTTAGTTAGCATCCTGTGCTAAGGGCCCAGGACTAATTAGTTAGCATCCTGTGTAGAGCCCCGGGACTAGTTAGTTAGCATCCCATGCTAAGGCCCTAGAGTACTTAGTTACCATCCGGTGTTAAGGCCCTTGACTACTTAGTTAGCATCCTAAGCTAAGGCCCTGGATTAGTTGGTTAGCATTATGTGAAAAGGGTCCTGGAAGATAGTTATTCCTGGGCTAAGAGCCTAGACTAGTTAGTTAGCATCATGTACAATGACCTGAGACTAGTTATTTAGTATCCTGTGTAAAGGGCCCTGGAATAGTTAGTTAGCATCCAGTGCAAAAGGCCATGGACTAGTTAGTTAGTATCCTGTGGGAAGATCATGGAATAGTTAGTTAGCATCCTGTGCTAAAACCGTGGACTATTTAGTTAGCATACTGTTCAAAGGTTCCTGGACAAGTTAGTTAGCATCCTGTCCTAATGCCCTTAACTAGTTAGTTATCATCCTTGCAGAAGGGTCCTGGACTAGTTGTTTAGCATCTTGTGGAAAGAGCCCTGGACTAATTAGTTAGTATCCTGTTCAAAGGTCCCTGGACTAGTTAGTTAGCATCCTGTGCAAAGGGCTCTACTAATTATTTAGAATCCTGTGCAAAGGCCCCTGGACTAGTTAGTTAGCATCCTGAGGGAAGATCATGAAATATTTAGTTAGCATCCTGGGCTAAGACCCTGGACTAATTAATTAGTGCACTAACTAATTAGAAGCAGTCATAGACTGTCTGGCTCATTTAAATATTGTATTGGAGATCTGAGACCACAAACTGAAGTAAGCAAAAAGAACAAAAGACATGCGGATTTTTAAGATAGAAACAAAGCTGCTTTAAAGGCAAAAGGACTTAACTATCTACATAGAAAATCAGAATAAATAAAACCTAAGTTCCAGGAACAATAAGTGAAATAGGAATACTCCAAGATTCAGGTTGATATTTGAAAATCAGTTTTATTTTTACATATAATAAAAAGTTCAAACATGGGAACTAAAATGAGATATGTAACAGCATAAGAACTTTAATGAGGGAAACTACATGATAATTAAACAGAAAAATCCATTACTGTTCGTGGACCGGGAGATCCAACATCACAACACTAATTTTCTCTTGGAACATGTTGCCTTAATATTCGTTGTTATCTTTTGTAGCTGTGGAATTTATATTTTGAGGGTAACCAACAACTATCTAATTGGACTTAAGGCCCAATTCTATAGGTGAGTGTCTATGCCTGGTACTGTAAACCTAGTCCACTATTCATGGCTGGTGGGGCCAAGCCCACTGGAGAACTTACTACTAACACTTTCCTGAATCTGTATGGTTTCTAGTGCATTCTAAATAATTATCCTTATAACCACAGTTAAGTGTAGTTCTTACTTTCATCAAAGAAACTTCGCTTTGCAACAGACAGAACTCATTACAGAAATTTACAAAGTCTCAAAATCCAGAGAACAATTGACTTTGGGAAAGCCCAACACAAATTTATGACACATCTAATATACCAATAAATCTAAGGCTCAGGGAATATCACCAAGAAGTGGTCACAAAGAGTATAAGAGCCAGAAGACTAAGATGGCTACTGAAAGATTGTGTCTTCTATATTGGACAGGGAAGTTGTTGTCATGAAAACTCAACAATATTTTTGCCTAAATAAGACTCAGACAAGGGCAACACCAGTTGGCAGGCCAATGTGCATGTGGTAAATAGCATAAAGTCTCACCCCCTAAATGAAGAGTTACAGGTAGTTAACGGCTTTTGAGAGGGATAATCAATCTGCTCCAGGGATGAGTCCTTTGATAGGTGATCTAATCCCATGTGGCCAGTTCTAAATACATACTCATCGGAGCAACATTAAATGAGCTCATCAGGTTGTTATTTACAAATATATATACACATACACACACACACACTCTCACACACCAATGGTAATTAGGCAGATCATGAATTTATGAAGAGATAGGTGCATGGGCACAGGAAGGATTGAAGAACAGGATGGAGAGAGAGGAGTAAATTATGAAATATAGTATTTGTGTTATAAATCCTCAAGTAATGTCAAATCTCTCTCCAAATTTTATTTGACGTAATGTTTCCTTTTTCTTCTTCTTTATTTTTTTGTTTTTATTAATTGCAGTTTATTCACTTTGTATACCATCTGAAGATCCCTCCCTCTTACTCTTCCGATCCCACCCTCCCTCCCTCTTTTCCATCCATGCCCCTCCCCCAGTCCACTGATAGGGGATGTCCTCCTCCCCTTCCTTCTGATATTGCTGTAATGTTTTTAAAGAAAAGCAAACAATGCAGAATAAGCAAAACAATATTTAAAAGAAAGAATGCTAAAGTAATAATACTAACTGATTTTGAAACTTATTGCAAAATGACAGCAGTTGAGAAAATGAGAAATTAATGTGATAATGGATAAATTTACTAATTCAAATAGGAGCAGTTTTTAAAATCTTTCACAGGAAAAAATGTATAAACTCCAAGTTCTAACTTGAGGTTATATGACTCATTTATTCATTAATGTTTCCTATGCACATTCTTCCTTTCAGTTTCTGAGATACAGATTGTGTTCACCAAATATTTGTTGAACAAATGAACATCTTTAACATTCACACTGTCAGTCACTGATTTGTCAGTTCTTTCTGATATTTTGTGATAAATAATGTCATGTAATAACTTCACAATTGTTTCATTGACCTAAAGTTATGTTATTTATGTAACCTGTATACATATCTCAGAAAGCTGAGCTTACTGAAACATTTAAGTATCTCAGATAAATATATTTATTATAGCTGACTAAAGAAATAATTAATCCAAATGAATTTCACTGTGGTAAGTTAAACTTTGGTCTGCAAGATACATGTGTACAAAATGAGATATTTCCAATACTTTCATGAGGTACCCCAGTGTTTTCTCCACTTGTCATCTTCAAGAAAAAAATGTATTCAGTATAGCTCATTGTAGGCACCTCAAACCAAAAATTCATATAAGTTGATTTTGTATTTATTTTATGTGCAAGATAACCTTAATTCAAATCATAGCTAATTAATCTAATTTCACAGTACCATGCATTTTATTAGGCTTAACCATTTTTCTTTGCCTAAGAGGGCTTGAGGTTTTGCTCCAAAGAATCAACAAATCTAATACAAAGCTAAGGAAAGATCACAATTGCACAACACAAAGAGGGTGTCTTTTGAGACTTCCATATTACCACCTTTCCCCAACCCAAAGCCCAGATTAGCACTCCCTTATCCTCAAGAGTCATTCTTTTTTGCCTCAAAGGATTACATCTACAAAATTGCTGTATTAAAATGCAAATAAGCTATGTAGGTGTGTTGACCCATTAACATACAGTAATTATCTACTGCTATCATCCTATCATGATTAATTTATCAATTGTACAGCAGAAATAAAGCCTAGAAGGTGTCTAACATAGGATATTATATTATATTATATTATATTATATTATATTATATTATATTATATTATATTATATTATATTATGGCAGTGACTAGGGATGAGCTCACATTTTCATGGCTAGATAACACACCATGACCGGGGGGTTGTAGCAACTTTTACTCACCCCACCAGCAAACATCCTGAGTATCTGAGTATGTTTGATAAAGTAGGCACCATGATACTCACTAAAGGTCAGGGCAAGTAAACTAAGTTTTAAATTTTCTTATAGAGAAAGTTTAGATAATGCAAGGTGGGAAACAGACATAGAAGACATACAGAGAAGGGGGGCTCAGAATCACATAACTGAGATGTCTTATTTTTAGAATGGAAAAACTAGTAATAACCCCTTCACAGAATTCATAAGTCTCAATATAAATAGCATGTAAAGTTTCATACATTGCCTCAGATAAAACTTATGTCAGAGGTAGGTCTGATACTTACTTGCAGAATAAATTCTGCTACTGGTTTTGATTTATGTGTGTTTTACCTGGATATTGGGTTTCTAGTTTACTGTTTACCTTCCTAAGAACAATTACATTCTATACTTTGTACTGACAAGACTTTCTGTCTTCATGGCTTCTAAATTTTGTCCACTTTTACTCTGAGCTTTGTCATGGTTTCTGTCAAGTGATTTTTACACAATGTTTCTGCCTTGCCAAAAATGGAGCCAGTGAAATAATAAAATTATGAACTAAAAGAAACCTTACCCCCCTTTTAAGGGTATTAAGTGATTTTCTTGGTTATTTCATCATAGTAATGGGAAGTTGACTAACAAATGGTATTCTTCTTCTGGCTTTGTTCTAGTCATATAGTGTAGGACTAGTAGCTTTAACCCAGC
>CM053742.1:92634711-92703177 GCA_028658305.1 Pachyuromys duprasi | reverse complement strand
CCATCTTCAGGCCACCCAGATAATACTGGGGAAAATTCCTGGGCTCCTTCCAACACTTCCTCAGCTCTAGGCCATCTGCTCAAATCCACCATCTGCAGATATCCTCCTGGCACCAGTGTCTCCAAACTTGGGTGCTCACTCTCATTGCCTGTGAAGTGAATACCTTCCTGTACTAAAAATGAGGTTCAAAACCCAGGTGCCCACTCTCTTACTCCTGTGGACATCTTCTGGGTACTAGAAGCTCCTGGTTCCAAATCAGGGAGACCACGCTCAACATTCTGTGTACACCTTCCTGCTCTCAGAAATTAGTGGTGCTCACTCTCGTGGCTATGTTGAAGGGATACTTTCTGATACTGCGGGGAAAGCACAGTTCCATTCTGCCTGCTGCCCACCTGCCTGGCTCACCCAGGTCAGAACTGGCCAGCAAGCAAACACAGTGAACACAGTGGAGCTGAGCTAGGCATGGGACCCAGATTCCATTCTCCACCATCTTAAGGAACTTTGTGGGGCACTGGAGCAGGCACAGAAATCTATATGCCTGAGCCCAAGCAGCCTGACTAACCTACGCCAGTTATAGCTAGACCACCACAGACAGAACCCAGAGGAGCTGAGCCAGGCATGAGACTCACACCCCATCCTCCACCACCTTAGGGAAGCCTGTGGGACACTGGAGCAGCTCTAGGCTCAGAGATCTTTCTGTCTGTGCCCCAGCTACCTGGTATAACTGGCTCAGAAACAGTGAGCCAGCAGAGACAGTAATCCAGGGGAGACTACTCAAGACCCCAGAGACAGGTAGACCCAGTCTGCATGGTTGAAGGGCAGCATAAAAATACAGGCAAAAAACACCAGGATATCATGACTTCACCAGAATCTCCAAAAATCAATGGATATTCTACTGCAGCTGAAACACAGGAAAATGATATTAATCTATAATTCTGCAGTTATTCGAGGCACATAAGAAGAAACAAATTTTAAAAATAGAGGCACACAAAGAGGAAATGAACAAAAAGATAGAGGCCATCATGGACAGACAGGAATCCACAGTTAAAACAGATGGAGAAAGTGGTGCAACATGAAAACAGAATTAGAATCAATAAAGAAAACACAAACAGAGAAAACTCTAAAGTTGGAGAACTTAGGGAAGAAATCAGGAATCAAAAAGGTAAGCATCTCTAACAATACAAGAGGATGGAAGAGAAGACCTCAGGTGCTGAAGATACAATTGCGGAAATTGATACATCTCTCAAAGAAAAAAAATTGGAAAAGTTTTAAACACAAAACACCAAAGAAATCAAGGACACCATGAAAAGATGAAACCTAAGAATAATAAGAATAGATCAAAAGAATAGATCCAGCCTCCACGGCCCAGAAATTTTTTTTGAGAAAATCATAGAAGAAAATTTCCCCAATCTTAAAAAAGCTATGCCCATACACACGCATGAGGCCTATAGAACACCAAATAGACTAGACCAGAAAAGAAACTCCTTCGTCACATAATAGATAAAACACTAAATTTACAGAACAAAGAAAAATATTAAAAGTGGCAAGGGAAAAGGGCCAAGTAACATATAAAGCAAACCTATCAACATCACATCAGACTTCTCAACAGAGACTATGAAAGCCAGAATGGCCTTGGCGGATAGCATGCAGACACTGTGAGATCACTGATGCCAACCCAGACTACTATATCCAACAAAACTTTCAATCAACATAGATGGAGAAAACAAACTTTACACAACTAAATTTAAACAATATATACTCAGCAATCCAGCCTAACAGAAGATACTAGAAGGAATTCTCCAACCCAATGAGATCAACTACATCCATGAAAACACCAGATAAAGACACCATCACAACAAAAATACAAAAGAAAACAAGGACACAAACACATGATCACCACCAATTCTACAATAAAAGGAACTAACAATCATTGGTAACCAATTCTATTAATATCAGTGCTCTCAAATCTACAATAAAAAGACACAGACGAACAGAATGGTTGTGGAAATAGAATCCAACATTCTTCTGCACACCTCTGCAACAAAGATAGACACAACCTCAGAGTAAAGGGCTGTAAAATGGTTTTCCAAGCAAATTGACACAAGAGGGAAGCTGGAGTAGCCATCCTAATTTCCAATAAAATAGATGTTCAACCTAAATTAATCAAAAGAGATGGAGAGGAACGTTTCATTCTCACCAAAGGAGAAATCCACCAGGAAGACATCACAATCCTGAACATCTATGCTCCAAACACAAAGAAACATTATTAAAGCTTAAATCACACATTGATCCCACCATCTTAATAGTGGGAGACTTTAACACCCGACTCTCGCGAAGGGACAGATCATTGAGACAGAAACGAAACAACAAAATAATGATACTTACAGAGGTCTTCAATCAAATGGTACTAATAGATGTGTACAGAACTTTTAACCCAAACACAAAAGAGTACATCTTCTTCTCAGCACCCCATGGAACTTTCTCCAAAATTAACCATATAATCAGGCACAAAACAAGCCTCAACAGATAAAAGAAGATTGAAATGATCCCTTGTATCATATCAGATCACCATGGTCTAAAACTAGACTGCAGAAATAACAGAAATAACCAAAAGCCTACACAAACATGGAAACTGAACAACTCTACTCAATGACAACTGAATCAGGGAGGAAATAAAGAAAGAAAATAAAAACTTCCTAGAATTCAATGAAAATGAAGCTAAAACTTAACCCTAACTTATGGGACACAATGAAAGCAGTGCTAAGGAAAGTTGATAGCACTGAGTGCCTTCATAAAGAAATTTGAAGCATCACATAGAAGCAACTTAGTGACCCACCTGAAAGCACAAGAAAAAAAGGAAGCAGACACATAGTAGAAGAGTAGATGAGTAGATGACTGGAAATAATAAAACTCATGGCTGAAGTCAATACATTAGAAACAAAGAAAACAATTCAAAGAATCAATAGAACCAAAGGTGGGTTCTTTGAGAAAATCAACAAGGTAGACAAACTAGTTTAAGTTGACTAGGGGAAGGGGATGATGAGGAAGAAGGTGGGAGGAGTTGAAGGAGGAGGCTTTAATCTGGATATATAATAAATAAATTGTGAAAATTAAAATAAGTAAAAATTAAATGACTCCTAATGATATGCTACACTCATAGATCAGTGCCTTGCTCAGCTATCATCAGAGAAGCTTCCTCTTGCAGCAGATAGGAACAAATACAGAGACCTACAGCTAGACATTTCACAGAAAGTGCAAGACCTTGGAAAACTCAGTGCTAAATAGGATGTCCCCAACAAATCCCTCCTCTCAGACCTCAGTAAACTCTGAATAAGAGGAAACTAAGAGTGTTAAGAGCCAGAAGGAAAGGGACACACAAAGGAAACAAGACCTTCTAAATATAGCAACACTTACAAACTCATAGAGACTGTGGTAACATGCACAAGGCCTGTATGGGTCCAAGCTAAATGGAAAGCCAACACTGGGAGGGGAAGTGAACCCCCTTAAGACCTCTTCCCTAAGTGAGAAGCTATCTCCAATCAATAATTGCTTGTAAAGGAAAAAATAGTTTTCTACAATGGAGTCTCACTGGGTATACAAATGACTCTTGAGTTCAGGCGTCAAGCCTAGCAGAAGTTGGCCAGCAAAACTGGCTCAGTGATATTTCAGAGTGTTCTTTTGTCCTTATAATAAGGGTTTTAATTACAAGTTGATGGATCCCTTCTTTGGGGCCATTATGAAAAATGCTTGTAAAAGGGAACAGGAGCTCCATAAGAATAGCAACAGAACCAACTAACCTGGTCTCTTGGGTGCTTGCAGAGAGTAACATACCGACCAAGGATCATGCAAGGACTGGAAACAAGCCCTCCACAATATGTAGGGCAGCTTGGTCTTCATGTAGGTTCCCTAGTAAGGGGAGTAGGGATGGGGAGCAGGGACATTTTCTGATATTGACTCTGTTGCATGTTTTTTGATTACTTCCCCCTAGCAGGACTGCCTTGCCAGGCCACCATGGAAGAGAAAGTGTTCAGTCCTGATGTGACCTGATGTGCTGAGGTGGGTTAGTCGGGTGGGGGTGCTCTCCTTTTCTGAGAGGGAGGGCATAGGGGCCAGGAGGAAGAGGGAGGGAGGTGAAACCCGGTGAGGAGGGAGGTATCTATGACTGGGATGTAAAGTGAATAACTAAATAAATAAAATTTAAAAGAAAAAAAAAGAAAAAAATTTTTTGATTAATTGCATTTTATTCACTTTGTATCCCAGCTGTAGCCTCCTCACTCATTCCCTCTTTATCCCACCCTCCCTCTATCATCTCCTCCCATGCTCCTCTCCAAGTCCACTGATAGGGGAGGTCCTCCTCCCCTTCCTTCTGACCCTAGCCTATGAGGTCTCATCAAGACTAGCTGCATTGTCTTCCTCTGTAGCCTGGCAAGGCTGCTCCCTCATCAGGGGAAGGTGATCAAAGAGCCAACCACTGAGTTCTGGGTATTTATTTTATACCCTACAAATCTTTTGCTTATATGTTATAGTCTCTGATTTTGTGTACTTAGGGGATTTCTGAGTGTGAAAATGTATTTGTCTCAGTTCCTATTTGTTTCTTGTGCCTTTCTTTGGTTCTTTATTGTGAGTGTGTTCTTTTGTTTGTTTGTTTTGGCTTATTGAGATTTGTTTGTTTATTGTAGATGCTTGATTGTTTTCTAATGAGAGAGATAAAGAAATAATGGGTTTGGATGGTAAGAAGATGGGGAGGACCTGGGAGGAGTTGAGAGAGGAGAAACCATAGGCTTTGAGAAAAGATATTGGACATGAACAGATACATCCAAAGAATTAAAGACATCATTAAGAACAATGATACAGGGTGTAAATCAATGAAAACTATGCCTGTATGGAAAACCTACTGGTACGTATATATGTATATAAATTAGCTTGTATAGCATCATTTGAGATAGGCGTTATTATAATGATTTGATTTATGAGAAAAGTGAAGCAAAGAAAAAGCATTGAAAGGTAATTTCTATAATGTGTATGAGTGCACTAATTAGTTAGTGCCAGGGACTAGATAGGTATCATCCCATGCTAAGGCCCCGGAGTAGTGAGTTAGCATCCTGTACAAAGAGACCTGTGCTAGTTAGTTAGCATCGGGTCCTAAATCCCTGGAATAGGTAGTTAACATCCTGTGAAAAGGGCCCTGGATTAGTTAGTTAGCATCCTGTGCAAAGGGCCCTGGACTAGTTAGTTATTATCCAGTGGGAAGATCAAGGAATAGTTAGTTAGCATCCTGGGCTAAGACCCTGTGCAAAGGTCCATGGACTAGTTAGTTAGCATCCTACACAAAGGCTCGGGACTAGCTAGTTAGCATCTTTTGTTAAGGCCCTGGACTAGTTAGTTATCATCCTGAGCCAAGGCCCTGGATGAGGTAATTAGCATCCGGTGGTAAGGCCCTGGACTAGTTACATAGCATCCTGTGTAAAAGGCCCTGGACTAGTTAGTTAGCATCCTGTACAAAGGTCCCTGCACTAGTTATTTAGCATGCTGTGAAAAGGGCCCTGGACTAGTTTGTTAGAATCCCATTCTAAGGTCCTGAACTAGTTAGTTAGCATCCTGTGCAGAGTACCAGGACTAGTTAGTTAGCAACCCATTTTAAGGCCCTGGAGTAGTTAGTATCCTCTGTTAAGGTCCTGGACAAGTTAGTTAGCATCCCAAGCTAAGGCCCTGGACTAGTTACTTAGTATCCTGTACAATGGCCCAGGATTAGTTAGTTAGCATCCCATGTAAAGTGCCCAGACTAAATAGTTAGCAACCCGTGTTAAGGCCCTGGACCAGTTAGTTAGCATCCTCTCCTAAGGCCTCGATTTACTTAGTTATCATCATGTGCAAAGGGCCATGGACTAGTTAGTTAGCATGCTGTGTAACAGGCCATACACTAGTTAGTTAGCATCCTGTGTAGAGGCCTGGGACTAGTTAGTTAGCATCCCATGGGATGCTAGGGCCCTGGAGTAGTAAGTTAGCATCTGGTGTTACAGCTGTTGAAACTAGTTAGCTTCTTGAGCTAAGGACCTGGACTAGTTAGTTAGCATTATGTACAAACAGGCCTGGACTAGTTAGGTAACATCAGGTCCTAAGGCCTTGGAATAGTTAGTTAGCATCCTGTGCAAAGAGCCCTGGACTAGTTAGTATCCTGTAGGAAGATCATCGATTAGTTAGTTAGCATGATGTGCAAAGGACCTTGGACTAGTTAGTTAGCATCCTGTACAAAGGGGTCTGGACTAGTTAGTTAGCGTCATGTCCTAAGGCCTTGGAATAGTTAGTTAATGTCCTGTGGAAAAGACCCTGGACTAGTTAGTTAGCATCCATTGTTCAGGTCCTGGACTAGTTAGTTAGCATGGTGTGTAAAGGACTCTGGACTAGTAAGTTAGCATCCTGTGCAGAAGAGTCCTGGGCTAGTTATTTAGCATCCTTTGGAAAGGGCCCTGGGCTAATCAGTTATCATCCTGTGCTAAGGCTCTGGACTAGTTACTTAGCATCCCGTGCTAAGGCCATGGACTATTTAGTAGGCACCCTGTGCAACGGGCCCTGGACTAGTTAGTTAGCATCCTGTGCTTACGGTTCAGGACTAGTTAGCATCCTATGCAGAAGGCCCTGGACTAATTAGATAACATACTGTGGAAAGGCCCTGTAGTAGTTAGTTAGAATCCTATGCAAAGGGCCCTGGACTAGTTAGCATCTTGTATAAAAGGCCCTGGACTATTTCTTTAGCATCTCCTGCAAAGGGCCCTAAAATAGTTAGAATCCTATACAAAGGTCTCTGGACTACTTAGTTACGATCCTGTCTTAATGCTCCGGACTATTTAGTTAGCATCCTGTGCAAAGGGCAGAGGACTAGTTAGTAAGAATCCTGTGAAAAGGGCCTGGTCTAGTTAGTTAGCATCCTGTGTTAAGGCCCTAGACTAGTTAGTTAGCATCAAGTGCAAAGAGCCCTAGACCAGTTAATTAGCATCCCATGCTAAGGCCCTGGACTAGTTAGTAAGCAGCCTGTGCAAATGGTCCAGGAATAGTTAGTTAGCCTGCTGTGCAAAGGACCCTGGACTAGTTAGATAGCATCATGTACAAAGGCCTGGTACTAGTTAGTTCGCATCCTGTGTTAAGGACCTGGAGTAGTTAGTCAGTATCCTGTGCAAAGGGCTCTGGACTAGATAGTTAGCATCCTGTTCAAACTGCCCTGGACTAGTTAGTTATCATTCCATGCTAAGTCCCTGGACTAGTTATTTAGCATTTTGTGCAAAGAACCCTGGACTAGTTAGTCAGCATCCTGTGATAAGGCCCTGGAGAAGTTAATTAGCATCCTGTGCAAAGTGCACTGTATTTGTTAGTTAGCACCCTGTGCAAAGGGTCCTGGTCTAGTTAGTTAGAATCCAGTGCTAAGTCCCTGGACTAGTTAGTTAGCATCCTGTAATGAGGCATGGACCAGTTAGTTAGCATCCTGTCCTAAGGCCCTGGTATAGTTACCATCATGTCCTAAGGCCCTAGACTAGTTAGTTAGCCTCCCATCTTAAGGAGCTGGAGTAATTAGTTAGCATCCTGTGCAAAGGGCCCTGCACTAGGTAGTTAACATCTCAAGCTAAGGTCTTGGAGTAGTTAGTTAGCATGATGTGCAAAGGACCCTGGACTAGTTAGTTAGCATCCAGTTCTAAAGCCCTGGACTTGATAGTTATCATTCTGTGTAAAAGGCCCCAGACTGTTTCTTTAGCATCTCAAGCAAAGGGTCCTAGAGTAGTTAGAATCCTATGTAAAGGTTCCTGGACTAGTTAGTTAGGATCCTGTCCTAAGGCCCTGGATTAGTTAGTTAACATCCTGTACATGAGGCCTGGACTAGTTATTTAACATCCTGTAAAAAGGGCCATGGACTAGTTACTTACAATCCTGTGCAAAGGGTTCTGGACTAGTTAGTGAGTATCCTTTGTAAAGGGTCCGGGATAAGTTAGTTAGTCTCCTGTTCTAAAGCCCTGGACTTGATAGTTATCATCCTGTGCAGAAAGACTCTGGACTAATTAGTTAGTTAGCATGATGTGCAAAGGACCCTGGACTAGTTAGTTAGCATCCTGTGCAACGGGGCTTGGACTAGTTAGTTAGCATGCTTTGCCAAGGAACCTGGACTAGTTAGTTAGCATTCTGTGCAAATGGCTCTGGACTAGTTAGTTATCAACCTATGCAGAAGGACCTTGGGTATTTTAGTAAGCATACTGTGCAAATAGCCCTGCACTACTTAGAATCCAGTGCAAAGGGGATAGACTGGTTAGTTAGCATCCTGTGCTTGTTCGCTAGGCTAGTTAGTTAGCATCCTGTGCAAAGAGCCTGGACTAGTTAGTTAGCATACTCTGTAAAAGGCCCTGGACTATTTAATTAGGATATTGTCCTAAGGCCCTGGACTAGTTAGTTAGCATCCTGTGCAAAGGGCTCCGTACTAGTTAGTTCCAATCCTGTGCAAAGGGCCTGGACTAGTTAGTTAGCATCCTCTGTGAAGGCTTTAAACCAGTTAGTTAACACCATGTGCCAAGAGACCTAGACTAGTTAGTTAGCATCCCGTGCTAAGGCCCTGGACTAGTTAGTTATCATGCTGTGCAAAAGGCCCTGGGCTCGTTAGTTAGCATCCCATGCTAAGGCCTAGGAGAAGTTAGTTAGTATCCCATGTTAAGGCCTTGGAATAGTTAGCATCCTGAGCTATGTGCCAGGATTAGTTAGTTAGCATCCTGTGCAAAGGGCCCTGGACTAGTTAGTTAGCATTATGTATTAAGCCTCTGGACTAGTCAGTTAGCATCCTGTGCAAAGGACCTGGTCTAGTTAGTTAGCATCCTGTACAAGGCCCGGGACTAATTAGTTAACATCCCGTGTTAAAGCCCTGGACTAGTCAGTTAACATCCTGTCCTAAGTTCCTGAACTACTTAGTTATCATCATGTTCAAAGGGCCTAGGACTAGTTAGTTAGCATCCTGTGCAAAGGGATGTGGACTAATTAGTTAGTATCCTGTACAAAGGGCTCTACTAATTATTTAGAATACTGTGTAATTGTCCTGGACTAGTTAGATAGCATCCTGTGCTAAGGCTCTGGTCTAGTTAGTTAGCATCCCCTGCTAAATCCATGAACTATTTAGTTAGCACCCTGTGCAAAGTCCACTGGACTAGTTAGCATCATGTGCTAATGGGTCAGGACTAGTTAGCATCTTATGCAGAAGCCCTGGACCAATTAGATAGCATACTGTGCAAAGAGCCCGGGACTAGTTAGTTAGCATCCTGTGTAAAGGGTCCTGGAGTAGTTAATTATCATACTGTGCAAGGGGTCCTGGACTAGTTAGTAAGTATCCTGTGCAAAGCGCCGTGGACAAGTTACTTAGCATCCTGTTTTATAGCTCTGGACTTGAGAGTTATCATCCTGTGCAGAAAGGCCCTGGACTTGTTAATTAGAATCCTTTGCAAATGGCCATGGAGTAGGTAGTTATCATCCTGACCAAAGGGTTCTGGACTAGGTAGTTAGCATCCTGTGTAAAAGGCCCTGACTAATTAGTTAGCATCACGTGCTAAGGCCCTGCACTAGTTAGTTAGCATCCTGAGTTATGTCCCTGGACTAGTTAGTTAGCATCCTGTGCAAAGGGCCCTGGACTTGAGAGTTATCATCCAGTGCAGAAAGGCCCTGGACTAGTTAGGTAGAATCCTTTGCAAAGGGCCTTGGAATAGTTAGTTAGCATCCTGTGGTAAGGCCCTGGACTAGTTACTTAGCATTCTGTGTAAAAGGCCCTGGACTACTTAATTAGCATCTCGTGCAAAGGACCCTGAAGTACTTACAATTCTATGCAATGGGCCCTGGACTAATTAGTTAGGATCCTGTCCTAAGGCCATGGACTAGTTAGTTGGCATCCTGTGCAAAGATCACTGGGCTTGTTAGTTATAATTCTGTGCAAAGGGCCTGGACTAGTTAGTTAGCATCCTGTGCTAAGGCCCTAGACTATTTAGTTAGCATCATATGCAAAGAGCCCTAGACTAGTTAGTTAGCATCCATTGTTCAGGTCCTGGACTAGTTAGTTAGCATTCCCTGCTAAGGCCATGGACTATGTAGTTAGCAACCTGTGCAAAGGGCCCTGGACTAGATAGTTAGCATCCTGTGCTAAGGGGTCAGGACTAGTTAGCATCCCATGCAGAGGACCTGGACTAATCAGATAGCATACTGTTCAAAGGGTCTTTGACTAGTTACTTAGCATCCCATGTTATGGACCTGGAGTAGTTAATTAGCATCTTGTGGCAAAGGCCCTGGACTAGTTATTTAGCATCCTGTGGTAAGGCCCTGGACTAGTTAGTAAGCATCCTGTGCTAAGGGTTCAAGACTAGTTAGCATCCTATGAAGAAGACCCTGGACTAATTAGATAGCATCCTATGCAAAGGGCCCTGGACAAGTTAGTTAGCATCCTATGGTAAGGCACTGGACTACTTAATTAGCATCCTGTGTAAAAGAGCCTGGACTGTTTAGTTAGCATCTTGTGCAAAGAGCCCTGGTGTAGGTAGAATCATATGTAAGGGGCCCTGGACTACTTAGTTAGGATCCTGTCCTAAGGCCCTGATCTACTTAGTTATCATCATGTGCAAAGGGCCCTGGACTAGTTAGTTAGCATCCTGTGCAGAGGCCCGGGACTAGTTAGTTAGCATCATATATAAAGGCTCAGGACTAGTTAGTTAGCTCATGTGCCAAGACCCTGGACTACTTAGTTAGAATGCTGTGCAAAGGACCTTGGACTAGTCAGTTAGAATCCTTTGCAAAGTGCCCTGAACCAGTTAGTTAGCATTCTGTGCAAAGGGCCCTAGACTAGTTAGTTAGCATCCAGAGCTAAGGCCCTAGACTAGTTAGTTAGCATCCTGCACAAAGGCCCAGGACTAGTTAGATAGCATCCCATGTCAAGACCCTGGACTACTGACTTAGCTTTCTGTGTTAAGGCTCTGGACTAGTTAGTTAGCATCCTGCCCTAAGGCCCTGTTGTAGTTAGTTAGCATCCTGTGCAAAGGGCCCTGGACTATTTAGTCAGCATCATGTACAAAAATCTGGGATTAGTTAGTTAGCATCCCATGCAAAGGGCCCTGGAGTAGTTAGTTATAATCATGTACAATGGCCTGGGACCAGTTAGTTATCATCCCATGTTAAGGACCTGGAGTAGTTAGTTGGAATCGCGTGCAAATGGCCCTCCACTAGTTACTTAGTTTGTATCCCTTGCAATGTGCCCTGAAGTAGTTAGTTAGCATCATGTACAAAGGCCTGGGAGTAGTTAGTTAGCATCCTGTGCTAAGGCCCTGGACTAGTTAGTAAGCATGCTGCACAGAGGACCTTGGACTAATTAGTCAGCATCCTTTGCAAAGTGCCCTGGACCAGTTAGTTAGCATCCTGTGCAAAGGACCCTAGACTAGTTAGTTCGCATCCCGTGCTAAGGCCCTGGACTAGTGAGTTAGCTTCCTGTGTTAAGGATCTGGATGAATTAGTATCATGTGCAAAGGGCTCTGTACTATTAGGTAGTTAGTATCCCTTGCAAAGGGCCCTGGACCAGTTATTTACCATGTTGTGCAAATGACCCTGGGCTAATTATTTAGCATCTTTTGCAAAGTGCCCTGGACTACTTAGTTAGCATCCTGTGCAAAGGGCTCTAGACTAGTTAGTAAGCATCCTGTGCTAAGGCCCTCACTAGTTAGTTACCGTCATGATCTAAGG
Source organism: Pachyuromys duprasi (assembly GCA_028658305.1). Taxonomy (NCBI): domain Eukaryota; kingdom Metazoa; phylum Chordata; class Mammalia; order Rodentia; family Muridae; genus Pachyuromys; species Pachyuromys duprasi. The sequence continues at coordinate 92,691,441 of CM053742.1, read as the reverse complement.
CCCTGGATTAGTTAGTTATCACCCTTAGCAAAGGGCCATGGACTAGTTAGTTATCCTCATGTAAAATCCTGGAACTAGTTAGTTAGCATCTCGTGCTAATGTCCTGGACTACTTAGTTAGCATCATGTGTTAAGGCCCTGGACTAGTTAGTTAGCATAGTGTTCAATGGGACCTGGAATCCTGTGTAAAAGTCCCAGACTGGTTAGTTAACATCCCTTGCTAAGTCAGGGAGTAGTTAGGTAGCATCCTGTACAAAGGCCCGGGACTAGTTAGTTAGCATCCTGTGGAAAGAGCTTAGGACTAGTTAGTTAGCATCCTGTGTAAAGGGCCCTGTACTAGTGAGTTAGAATCCTGTGCTCAGGGGTCAGGACTGGTTAGAATTCTGTGCAAAGGGCCTGGAATATTTAGTTAGCATTCTCTGCAAATGGCACTGAACTAGTTATTTAGCATCTTGTGCAAAGGTCCCTTGAACAGTTAGTTAGCATCCTATGCAAAGGGGCCTGGACTAGTTAGTTAGCATCCTGTGTAGAGGCCATGGACTAGTTAGTTAGCATCCTGTACAGATGCCCTGGACTAGTTAGTTAGCATCCCTTGCTAAGGACCTGGAGTTGTTGGTTAGCATTTTGTGTTAAGGCTCTGGTCTAGTTAGTTAGAATCCTGTACTAACTCCATAGACTAGTTAGCCACTTGTGCAAAGGGCCACAGACTAGTTAGTTAGCATCCTTTACAGAGTCCCGGGATTCCTTAGTTAGCATCCTGTGCTAAGGCCCTGGAGTAGTTATTTAGCATATTGTGCAAAGTGCCCTGGACTAGTTAGTTACCATATTGCAGAAATACTCTTAACTAGTTAGTTATCCTGTGAAAAACAGTCCTGAACTAGTTATTTAGCATCCTGTGGAAAGGGCCCTGGACTAGTTAGTTAGCATCCTGTATAGAGGCCCGGGAATAGTTAGTTAGCATCCTGTGTAAAGGGCCCTGGATTTCTTAGTTAGAATCTTGTGCTAAGGGGTCAGGGCTAGTTAGAATCATATGCAAGGGGCCTGAAATATTTAGTTAGCATCTTGTGCAAAGGGCCCTGGAGTAACCTACTGCTCGTAACAAGTTAGTTGTCATCCTGTGCAGAAGAGTCCTGAAGTAGTTATTTAGCATCCTGTGCAAAGGGCGCTGGACTACTTCGTTATCATCCTATGCAGACGAGTCCTGGACTAGTTATTTAGCATCCTGTGGAAATGGCCCTGGAGTAGTTAGTTAGAATCCTGTGATAAGGGGTCAGGATTAGTTAGAATCCAGTGCAAAGGGCCTGGACTATTTAGTTAGCATTCTGTGTAAAGGGCACTGAACTAGTTATTTAGCAACCCATGCAAAGGGCCCTTGACTAGTTAGTAGGCATCCTGTGCAAAGGAGCCTGTTTAGCATCCTGTCCTAAGGCTCTGAACTACTTAATTATCAACATTTCAAAGGCCGCTGGACTAGTTAGTTAGCAAGGTGTACCAAGGTCCCTGGACTAGTTACTTAGCATCCTGTGTAAAGGTCCCCAGACTAGTTTGTTAGTATCCTGTGTAGAAGGGCTCTGGGCTAGTTAGAATCCTGATCAAAGAGCCCTGTACAATTTAAGTAGAATACTGTCCTAAAGCCCTGGATAAGTTAGTAAGCATCCTGTGCAGAGTCCCAGGAATATTTAGTTAGCGTCCCATGCTAAGGCCCTGGAGTACTTAGTTAGCATCCCGTGTTAATGCCCTGGACTAGTTAGTTAGCATATCGAGCTAAGGCCCTGGATTAGTTATTTAACATCCCGTGTTGAGGACCTGGAGTAGTTAGTTAGCATTCTGTGGAAAAGACCCTGGACTAGTCAGTTAGCATCCTGTACTATGGCCCTGGACTAGTTAGTTAGTATCCTGTGGAAGATCATGGATTACTTAGTTAGCATCCTGGGCTACGGTCCTGGAATTGTTAAAATTGTGTGCAAAGTGCCCAGGACAACATAGTTAGCATCCAGTCCTAATACCCTTGACTAGTTAGCATCCTGTGAAACAGAGCCAGGACTAGTGTGTTAGCATCCTCTGCAAAGGGTCCTGGACTAGTTAGTTAGCATCCTCTCTTACAGCCATGGACTAGTTAGTTATCATCATGTGCAAAGGGCCCTGGACTAGTTAGATAGCATGTTGTGAAAAGGGCCTGGACTATTTAGTTAGCATGCTGTGACAAGGGGCATGGATTAGTTAGTTAGCATTCTGTGCAAAGGATCCTGGGTTAGTTAGTTAGCATCCTGAGCTAAGGGCCTGGAGTAGTTATTTAGCATCACATGTTAAGGCCCTGGAGTGGTTAGTTAGCATCCTGAGCAAAGTGCCCTGGAAAAGTTAGTTAGCATCCTGTACAAAGGCCTTGGACTACTTAGTTAGTATACTGTGCTAAGGGCTCTTGACTAGTTAGCTAGTATCCTGTGGAAGATTATGGATTAGTTAGTTAGCATCATGGGCTAAGGCCCTGGACTCGTTATTTAGCATCCTGTGTAAAAAGGCCCTAGACTAGTTAGTTAGCATCCAGTCCTAATACCATTGAGTAGTTAGTTATCATCCTGTGCAAAGGGCCCTGAACTAGATAGTTAGCATGCTGTGCCAAGGGCCCTGGACTAGTTAGTTAGCACCCCATTCAAAGGTCCCTGAACTAGTTAGTTAGTATCCTGTGTAGAAGGGCCCTTGACTAGTTAGTTAGCATCCAGAGCAAAGAGCCCTGGACAAGTTAGCATCCTGTACTAAGGCCCTGGACTAGTTAATTAGTATCCTGTGGAAGATCATGGATTACTTAGTTAGCATTCTGGGCTCGGGCCCTGGAATTGTTAGTTAGAATCGTGTGCAAAGGGCCCAGGACTAGGTAGTTAGCATCCAGTCCTAATACCCTTGATCAGTTAGTTATCATCCTGTGCAGAAGGGTCCTGGACTAGTTAGTTAGCATCCTGTGCAAAGGGCCCTGGACTAGTTATTTAGCATCCTGTTCAAAGGGCCATAGACTATGTCATTAGCATCCTGTGAAATGGGGCCTGGAGTAGTGTGTTAGCATCCTGTGCAAAGGTCCCCAGAGTAGTTAGTCAGCATCCTCTCCTAAGGCCCTGGACTAGTTAGTTATCATTATGTCAAAGGGCTCTGGGCTAGTTAGTTAGCATGCTGTGAAAAGAGCCCTGGAATAGTTAGTTATCATCCTGTGCAAAGGGCCCTGGACTAGTTAGTTATCATCCTGTGCAGAAGAGCCCTGGACTAGTTAGTTAGCATCCTGTGCAAAGGGCCATGGATTAGTTAGTTAGTATATTGTGTGAAGATCGTGGGTTAGTTACTTAGCATCCTGTGCAAAGGGCTCTGGACTAGTTAGATAGCATCGTGTGCAGAAGGGCCCTGGACTACTTAGTTAGAATCCACAGCAAAGAGCATTCTACAATTTAAGTAGTATACTGTCCTAAAGCCGTGGTCAAGTTAGTAAGCATCCTATGTAACGGGCCCTACTAATCATTTAGAATCCAGTGCAAAGGGCTTGGACTAGTTATTTAGCATCCTGTTCAAATGGCCCAGGACTAGTTACTTAACATACTGTTCAGAGTTTGGGAATAGTTAGTTACCATTCCATGCTAAGGCCCTGGACTAGTTAGATAGCATCCTGAGCAAAGAGCCCTGGACAATTTGTTAGCATCCTGTACTAAGGCCCTGGGATAGTTAGTGTCCTGTGGAAGATCATGGATTGGTTAGTTAGCATCCTGGGCTAAGGCCCTGGACTTGTTAGTTAGAATAGTGTCCAAAGGGTGCAGGACTAGTTAGTATCCTGTGCAAAGGACCCTTGACTACTTCATTAGCACCCTGCAAAATGGGGCCTGGACTAGTGTGCTAGCATCTTGTGCAAAGGGCCCTTGACTAGTTAGTTAGCATCCTGTCCTGAGGCCCTGCACTAGTTAGTTAGCATGCTGTGACAAGGGCCCTAGACTAGTTAGTTAGCATCCTGGACAGAAGGGCCTTGGACTAGTTAGTTAGCATCATGTGCAAAGAACACGGGACAAGTTAGGTAGCATCCTGTTCTAAGGCCTTGGACAAGTTAGTTAGCATAGTGTGCAAAGGGCACTGGACTACTTAGTTAGAATCCTTTGCAAAAGGCCTACACTGGTTAGTTAGTAACCAGAGCTAAGTCCCTACAATAGTTAGTTAGCAACCTTTGCAAAGGGCCCTGGACTAGTTAGTTAGCAACCTGTGCTAAGGCCCTGGATTAATTAGTTAGCATCCTGTGCAGAGGCCCTGGACTAGTTAGTTAGCAATCTGTACAAAGGGCTGGGAATAGATAGCTATCATCAACTGTTAAGGCCCTGGACTATTTAGTTAGCATCCACTGTTAAGGCCCTGGACTAGTTAGCATCCCGTGCTAAGTCTGTGGACTAGTTAGTTAGCATGATGTACAAAAGACCCTGGTCTAGTTAGTTAGCATCCTGTCCTAAGGTCTTTTAATAGTTAGCACCATGTCCTAACGCCCAGGACTTGTTAGTTAACATCCTGGGAAAATGGCCCTGGACTAGTTATTTAGCATCCACTGCAAAGGGCCCTTGACTACGTAGTTAGCATCTCATGCTAAGTCCCTGGACTAGTTAGTTAGAATCCTGTGTAATGGGTCCAGGACTAGTTAGGTAGTATCTTGTCCCGAGGCCCAGGACTAGTTAGTTAGCATCCTGTGCAGAAGAGTCCTGAACTAGTTAGTTAGCATACTGTGCCAATGCCCTGGACTAGTTAGTTAGCATTGTGTGTAAAAGGCCCAGAACTAGTTACTTACCATCTTGTGCAGAGGCCCAGGACTAGTTACTTAGCATCCTTTGCAGAGGCTGTGGAATAGATAGTAAGCATCGCCTCTAAAGGCCCTGGACTAGTTAGGGAACTTCCCATGTTAATGCCCTGAACTAGTTATTTAGCATCCAGAGCTAAGGCATTGAAGTAGTTAGTTTGCATCCTGTGAAAATGGCCATGGACTACTTAATTAACTTCATGTTCAAAGGGCTATGTACTAGTTAGTTAGCATCCCATCCTAATGCCCTGGACTAGTTAGTTAGCATCCTTTGTTAAAAACCTGGAGTAGTTAGTTAGCATTGTGTGCAAAGGGCTCAGGACTAGTTAGTTAGCATCCTGTGCAGAGACCCTGGACTAGTTAGTTAGCATCCTGTGCTAAGGCCCTGGATTAGTTAGTTAGCATTTTGTGTTGAGGTCCTGGACTAGTTAGTTAGCATCCTGTGCTAACCCCTGAATTAGTTATTTAGCATCCTGTACACAGGGCTATAGGTTAGTTAGTAAGCATCTCGTGCTAAGGATCTGGGCTAGTTAGTTAGCATTACGTGCAAAGGACCCAGGACTAGTTAGGTAGCATCCTGTGCACAGGCCTGTGAATAGTTAGTTAGGATCCTGTGCAAATGGCCCAGGACTAGTTAGTTAGTCTCATATTATAGCCCTGTGAATAGTTAGTTAGCATCCTGGTCTAAGGCCCTGGAGAAGTTAGTTAGCATCTTTTGAAAAGTGCCCTGGACTAGTTAGTTAGCATCCTGGGGAAAGGGCTCTTTACTAGTTAGTTAGCATCCTGTGTTAAGGACCTGCAGTAGTTAGTTAGCGTCCTTTGCCAAAGGCCTTGGACTAATTAGGTTGTATCCTGGGCAAAGTGCCCTTGGGCAAGTCTGTTAGCATCTTGTGCAAAGGGCCCTGGACTAGCTAGTTAGCATCCTATGCTAATAGGTCAGGAGTAGATAGCATTCTATAAGAAGGTCCTGGATTAATTAGCTAGCATCCTGTGAAAGGGTCCTGGACTAGTTAGTTATTATCCTCTCAATAGGGCCCTGGACTAGTTAGTTAGCATCCTGTGTTAAGGCCCTGGATAGTTAGTTAGCATATTGTTTAGAGCCCTGTGAATAGTTAGTTAACATCCTAGTCTAAGGCCCTGGAGTAGTTAGTTAGAATCCCATGTTAAGGCTCTGGAGTAGTGAGTTACCATCGTGAGATAAGGCCCTGGACTAGTTAGTTAGCATCCTGTACAAAGGCACAGGACTTGTTAGTTAAGATTCCGTGTTAAGGCCCTGGACTATTACTGAGTATTCCATGCAAAGTGTCCTGGATTAGTAAGTTAACATCCTGTACAAAGGGCCCAAGAATAGTTAGTTAGGATCATGTGCTAAGTCATTGAACTAGTTAGTTAGGATCCTGTGCAAAGGTCCAGTTTTAGTTAGTTAGCATCCTGTGTAGAGTCCTGTGACTAGTTAGTTATCATCCCATGTTAAGGCCCTGGACTAGTTAGTTAACTTCCCATGTTAATGCCCCGGACTAGTTATTTAGCATCCAGAGCTAAGGCATTGGAGTAGTTAGTTTGCATTCTGTGAAAAGGGTCATGGACTACTTAATTAACTCCATGTACAAAGGCCTGGGACTAGTTAGTTAGCATCCCTCCCTAATGCCGTGGACTAGTTAGTTAGCATTCCATGTTAAAGACCTAGAGTAGTTAGCTAGCATCATATGCAAAGTACCCAGGACTACTTAGTTAGCATCCTGTGCAGAGGCCCTGGATTAGTTAGCTAGCATTGTGTGTTAAGGACCTGGACTAGTTAGTTAGAATCCTGTGCTAAGGCACTAGTCTAGTTAGTTAGCATCCTGTACACAAGGCCATAGACTAGTTAGTTAGCATCTCATGCTAAAGCTCTGGACTAGTTAGTTAGCATCCCATGCAAAGGGCCCAGGACAAGTTAGGTAGCATCATGTTTAGAGGCCCATGAATAGTTATTTAGCATCCCAGTCTAAGGCACTGGAGTTGTTAGCATCCTGTGCAATGGACCCTAGATCATTTAGTTAGCATCCTGTTAAAATGCACGTGAGTAGTTAGTTAGCATCCTGTTCAAAGGCACTGGACTACTTAGTAAGCATCTTGTGCAAAGGGCTGGACTAGTTAGCATCCTGTTTAAAGGGCCCTGGAATGTTTAGAATCCTGGATAAAGTGCCTGGAATATTTAGTTAACATCCTGTGCTAAGGCCCTAAACTAGTTATCATCCCTGTGGAAAGGGCCCTAAGGTAGTAACTTGGCATCCTGTACTAAGGCCCTGGACTAGTTAGTTAGCATCCTGTGGAAAGGGCTCTAGACTACTTAGTTAACATCCTGGGCAAATGGACCTGGACTACTTAGTTAGCAGCCTGTGCAAAGGGCCATGGACTAGATAGTTAGCATGCTGTACAAAGGACCACAGAAGAGTTAATTAGCATCCTGTTCAAAGGCACGTGAGTAGTTAGTTAGCATCTTGTGCAAAGCTCCGTACTAGTTAGTTACATTCCAGTGCTAAGTCCCAGGACTATTTAGCATCCTGTGCAAAAGCCTGGGACTAGTTAGTTAGAATCCCTTAATAAAGCCATGGGCCAGTAGTTTTCATCCCGTGTTAAGGCCAGGGACTTCTTAGTTAGCATCCTCTGCAAAGGGCCCTGGACTAGGAAGTTAGTTATCATCCTGTGCAAAAAGCCCCAGACTAGTTAGTTAGTAACTAGTCCAAAGGCCCCGGAGTAGTTACTTAGGGTCCTGTGCAAAGTGACCAGGAGTAGCTAGTTAGCATCCTCTGCAAAGACATTGGAATAGTTGGTTAGCATCCCGTACTAAGGCCTGGAGTAGTTAGTTAGCATCCTGTGTTAAAGCCAAAGACTAGTTAGTTATCATCCTGAGCTAAGGCCCTGGAAGAGTTGGTTAGCATTCTGTGCGAAGCACCCTGGACTAGTTAGATAGAATCCTGTGAAAGGCCCAGGACTAGTTAGTTCGAATCTTGTGGTAATGGTCTGGACTAGTTAGTTAGAATCCTGTGCATATGGCCCTGGACTAGTTTGGTAGCATCCTGTGCAAAGGCCTGGGTCTATTTAGTTAGCATCTGGTCAAAGGCCCAGGAGTAGTTAGTTAGTAACCCTTCTTAAGGCCCTGAATGGGTTAGGTAGCATCCTGTGCAAGTTGACCAGGACTAGTTAGGTAGTATCTTGTGTTAAGGCCAAAGACTAATTAGTTACCATCTGGAGCTAAGGACCTGTACAAGTTAGTTAGCATCCTGTGGAAAGATCCCTGGACTAGGTCATTAGCATCGCTGGCAAGGGCTTGGGAGAGGTTAGTCAGCATCGTCTACAAAGGACCGGGACTAGTTAGTTAGTAACCCGTCCTGAAGCCTTGGACTAGTGGGTTAGCATCCTGTGCAAAGTGCCCAGGACTAGTTAGTTAGCATCCTCTACAAGTCCCTAGAATAGTTAGTTAGCATCTTGTACTAAGGACCTGGAACTAGTTAGTTAGCATCCTGTGTTAAGGCCAAATACTACTTAGTTTGAATCCCTAGCTAAAGCCCTGGACTAGTTAGTTAGAATCCTGTGCAAATGATCCTGGACTAGTTAGTGAGCATACTGTTCAAGGCATGTGAGTAATTTGATAGCATCCTGTGCAAAGACCCGGACTAGTTAGTTACATTCCTGTGGAAAGGATTGGGACTAGTAGCATCCTGTGCAAAGGCCTGGGACTAGGTAGTTAGCATCCCTTGCTAAGGCCGTGGACTAGGTAGGTAGCATCGTGTGCAAAGGGCCCAGGACTAGTTAGTTAGCATCCTGTGCAAAGGGACTTGGACTAGTTAGTTAGCACACTATGCAAAGGGCCCTGGACTTGTTAGTTATCATCCTTTGCAGAAGGGTTCTGCACTAGGTACTTAGCATTTTGTACAAAAGCACATGAGTAGTTAGTTAGCGTCTTGTGCAAAGCCCCAGACAAGATAGTTATATTCTAGTGCAAAGACCCTGGAGTAGTTGGGATGCTAACTAACTAATCCAGGGCCCTTTGCACAGGATGTTAACTAAAGAATCCAGGGCAATTTGCACAGGATGCTAACTTACTAGTCCTGGACCTGAACACCAGATGTTAACTAACTTGTCCAGGGCTCTTAAAACAGAATGCTAACTAACTAGTCCAGGAACCCTTTGCATAGGACACTAACTAACTAGTCCATAGCCCTTTGCACAGGATGCTAACTAACTAGTCCATGCTTCTTTGCACAAGATGCTAACTAACTAGTAGAGAGCCCTTTGCAGAGGCTGCAAACGAACTAGTCCTAGCCCCTTGCACAGGGTGCTAACTAACTAGTCCAGAGCCCTTTGCACAGGATGCTAACTAACTAGTCCAGGGCCTTAGTCTTGATGCTAACTAACTATTCCAGGGCCCTTTGCACACTATGCTAATTAGTACAGAGCCCTTTGCAGAGGATGGTAACTAACTAGTACAGAGCCCTTTGCAGAGGATGGTAACTAACTAGTACAGAGCCCTTTGCACAGGATGCTAACTAAATAGTACAGAGCTCTTTGCATAGGATACTAACTAACTAGTTCTTTGTCCTGTGCACAGGATGCTAGCTAACTATTCCAGGGCCCTTTGCACACTATGCTAACTAGTACAAAGCCCTTTTCACAGGTTGATAACTAACTAGTACAGAGTCCTTTTCACAGGAAACTAACTAATTAGTACAGGGGGTCTTTGCAGAGGCTGCTAACTAACTAGTCCAGAACCCTTTGCACCGAATGCTAATAACTAGTCCAGAGCCCTCTGCAAAGGATGCTAACTAACAACTCCATGATATTCTGCACAGGATACAACGTAAATGATCCAGGACCTTATTACGGGATGTTAACTAACTAATCCAGGGACCTTTGCACAGGATGTTAACTAAAGAATCCAGGGAAATTTGCACAGGATGCTAACTTACTAGTCCTGGACCTGAACACCAGATGCTAACTAACTTGTCCAGGGCTCTTAAAACAGAATGCAGATGCTAACTAACTTGTCCAAGGCTCTTACAACAGAATGCTAACTAACTAGTCCAGGAACCCTTTGCACAGGACACTAACTAGTCCAGAGCCCTTTGCACAGGATGCTAACTAACTAGTCCATGCTTCTTTGCACAAGATGCTAACTAACTAGTAGAGAGCCCTTTGCAGAGTCTGCAAACGAACTAGTCCTAGCCCCTTGCACAGGGTGCTAACTAACTAGTCCTGGACCCTTTGCACAGTATACTAACTAACCAGTCCTGGGCCCTTTGTACATGATGTTAGCTAACTAGTACAGAGCCCTTTGCAGAGGATGGTAACTAACTAGTACAGAGCCTTTTGCACAGGATACTAACTAGTACAGTGCACTTTGCACAGGATGCTAACTAAATAGTACAGAGCCCTTTGCATAGGATACTAACTAACTAGTTCTTTGCCATGTGCACAGGATGCTAACTAACTATTCCAGGGCCCTTTGCACACTATGCTAATTAGTACAGAGCCCTTTGCAGAGGATGGTAACTAACTAGTACAGAGCCCTTTTCACAGGAAACTAACTAATTAGTACAGGGGTCTTTGCAGAGGCTGCTAACTAACTAGTCCAGAACCCTTTGCACCGGATGCTAACTAACTAGTCCAGAGCCCTCTGCACAGGATGCTAACTAACAACTCCATGATATTCTGCACAGGATTCAACCTAATTGATCCAGGACCTTATTACGGGATGTTAACTAACTAATTCAGGGACCTTTGCATAGGATGTTAACTAAAGAATCCAGGGCATTTTGCATAGGATGCTAACCAACCAGTCCAGAGCCCTTTGCACAGGCTGCTAACTAACTAGTCCTGGGTATTCTGCACAGGATACAACCTAATTGGTCCTGGGCGTTATTACAGGATGCAAACTAACTAATTCAGGGCCCTTGCACAGGATGTTAACTAAAGAATCCAGGGAAATTTGCACAGGATGCAAACTAACTAGTCCAATACCTGGACACCGGATGCTAACTAACTAGTCTACGGCCCTTAGCACAAGATGCTAACTAACTAGTTCAGGACCCTTTGCACAGGACACTAAGTAACTAGTCCAGGACTGTTTTCACAGGATGCTAACTAACTAGTGTAGAGCCCTTTGCACAGGATACTAACTAACTAGTACAGGGGTCTTTGCACAGGCTGCTAACTAACTAGTCCTAACCCCTTGCATAGGATACTAACTAACTTGTCCAGGGCCCTTTGTACAGGATACTAACTAAATAGTCCAGGGCCCGTTGCACAGGCTGCTAACTAACTAGTAGAGAGCCCTTTGCATAGGTTGGTAACTAACTAGTAGAGAGCCCTTTGCACAGAATGCTAAGTAACTAGTCCAGGACCCTTTACACACGATACTAACTAACTAGTACAGGGCTCTTTGCAAAGGTAACTAACTACGTAGTTCCAGCCATTTGTATAGGATGCAAACTAACTAGTCCAAAGCCCTTTTCACATGATGCTAACTAACTAGTTCTGGGTCTTCTGCACAGGATACAACCTAATTGGTCCAGGGCCTTATTAAGGGTAGCTAACTAACTAATCCAGGGCCCTTTGCAAAGGATGCTAAATAACTTGTCCAGGACCCTTTGCACAGGATACTAACTAGCTAGTACAGGGGTCTTTGCACAGGCTGCTAACTAAATAGTCCTAGCTTCTTGCACAAAATGCTAACTAACAAGTACAGTTCCCTTTCCAGAGAATACTAACTAACTAGTTCTTTGCCCTTGACACAGGATGCTAACTAAGTAGTACAGAGCCCCTTGCACAGGATGCTAAGTAACTAATCCAGGACCCCTGGAACCAGATATTAACTAACAAGTCCAGGGCCCTTTGTACACGATTCTAAGTAACTAGTCCAGGTCTGAGGAGAGGAGTGAATCCCCAATCCAAGGAGGGGACAGCGGCCTCCAAGACCCAGGAGGTGCCCAGGGTCAGATGCCCTGGAGCCAGGATCTGGGGAGCCAGGAACTGGGGAGCTGGGATCTGGGGATCTGGGATCTGGGGATCTGGGATCTGGGGAGCCAGGATCTGGGGAGCCAGGATCTGGGGATCTGTGGTGCTGGGGAGCCGGGATCTGGGGATCTGGGGAGACGGTATCTGGGGAGTGTGAGTGTGCATGGCTGTGAGTGTGCCAGGGTGTGAGTGTGTCCAGGTATGAGTGTACATGGGTGTGAGTGTCTTCAAGTAAGAGTGTGCTCTGGGGAGTGACTGAGTCTGGGTGTGAGTGTGCCTGTGTGTGAGTGTTTCCCTGGGGTGTGAGTCTGTCTGGGTGTCAGTGTGCCTGTGTGTGAGTGTGTCCATTTGTGAATGTTCCCCAAGGGTGTGAGTGTCCCAGGGTGTGAGTGTGCATGGTTGTCAGTGTGTCCCCGTGTGAACGTGTTGAGTTGTGACTGTGTTCTGGTATGATTGTGTCCCGGTATGACTGTGCATGTGTGTTTGTATATAAAGCTGTGAGAGTGTCCAGGTATGAGTGTATCCGGGTGTGAGTGTGCCCATGTGTGAGTGTCTGGGAGTGAGTGTGTCCCAGTGTGAGTGTGCCCCGGTGTGAGTGTAGCTGGCTGTGAGTGTTTCCCTGGTGTGTGAGTACGCCCACGTGTGAGTGTGCCCAAGTGTGAGTGTGCCTCAGTGTGAGTGTTCCCCTGGGGTTTGAGTGTGCCCCTTGGGTATGAATGTACCCAGATGTCAGTGTTCCCCTGGGGCGTGAGTGTTCCCCTGGGGTGTGAATGTTTCCCTGGGGTGTGAGTGTCCCCCTGGGGTGTGAGTGTTCCCCTGGGGTGTGAGTGTTTCCCTGGGGTGTGAGTGTCCCCCTGGGGTGTGAGTGTTCCCGTGCTATCTGAGAGTTGTCCAGGGTTGTGAGTATGGCCCAGTGTGAGTGTTCCCCTAGAGTGTGAGTATTCCCGGTGTGAGTGTTCCCCTGGGCTGTGAGTGTTCCCACTTGTGTGTGTATACAGCTATGAGTATTCGGCTGTGTGCCTGGGTGTGAGTGTGCATGGCTGTGAGTTTGCCCTGGTCTGAGTGTGTCCAGGTGTGAGTGTGCATGCCTGTGAGTGTATCCTGGTTTAAGCGTGCCCGGCTGTGTGTCCAGTTATGAGTATGCCAGAGAGTGAGTGTGTCTAGGTATGAGTGTGCATGAGTGTGAGTCTGGGTGTGAGTGTGTCCCAGTGAGAGTGTGTCCAGGTGTGAGTGTGTATGGTGTGACTCTGATGGGGTATGATTGTGTCCAGGAGTGTGTGTGTCTGGGTGTGAGTGTGTCCAGCTATGGGTATTTCTGGGGCAGAGTGTTTCCGTGTGTGAGTGTGTCCACGTGTGAATGTGTTGGGGTGTGAGTGTGCATGGGTTTGAGTGTGTCTGAGTGTGAGTGTGAATGGTTGTGTGTGTGTCCATGTGTGTATCCAGATATGAGTGTGCCCGGTTGTAAGTGTGTCCAGGTGTGAGTGTGGATGGCTATGAGTGTGTCCTGATTTGAGTCTGCCCGGCTGTGAGTGTGTCCAGGTGTGCAAAAGGCCCTGGACTAATTAGTTAGTATCCTGTGGAAGATCATGGATTAGTTAGTTAACATCTTGGGATAAGGCCCTGGACTTGTTAGAAAGAATCATGTGCAAAAGGCTCAAGACTAGTTAGTTATCATCTAGTCCTAATACCCTTGACCAGTTAGTTAGCATCCTGTGCAGAAGGGTCCTGAACTAGTTAGTTAGCATCCTGTCTAAAGGGCCCTGGAGTTAGTACCCTGTGGAAGATCATGGATTAGTTATTTAACTTCCTGAGCTAAGGCCCTGGACTGGATAGTTAGCATCCTGTGCAAAGTTCCCTGGACTAGTTAGTTAGCATCCTGTCCTAAGAACTTGGAATAGTTAGCAATGTGCCCTAAGGCCCTGTACTAGTTAGTTGACATCCTGTGAAAAGGGCCCTAGACTAGTTAGTTAGCATCCAGTGCAAGGGGCCTTGGATGAGTTAGTATCCTGTGTGAAGATCGTGGATTAGTTAGGTAGCATCCTGGGCTAAGACCCGGGACTAGTTAGTTAGCATCCTGTGCCAAGTGACCTTGACTAGTTAGTTAGGATCCTGTCTCACGCCAAAGACTAGTTAGTTGGCATCTCAAGCTAAGGTCCTCAGTGAGTTATTTAGCATCCTATGCAATTGGCCCTGGACTACTTAGAATCCTGTGCAAAGGGCCCTGGACTAGTTAGTTAGCATCCCAGCTAAGGCCCTGGACCAGTTATTTAGCAGCCTGTGCAAAGCATTCTGAGTTAAGGCCCTGGAGTAGTTAGTTAGCATCCTGTGTTAAGGACCTGGAGTATTTAGTTGGCATCCTGTGCAAAGGGCCCTGCACTATTTAGTTAACATCCTGTGCAAAAGGCCCTTGACTATTTAGTTATCATCCCATGCTAAGGCCCTGGACGAGTTAGTTAGCATCATTTGCAAAGTGCCCTGGACCAGTTAGTTTGCATCCTGCACAGAGCCATAAACTAGTTAGCATCTCGTGCTAAGGCCCTGAAGTAATTAGTTAGCATCCCGTGTTAAGGTCCTGGACTAGTTTGTTAGCATCCTGTACAGAGGCCCTGGACTAGTTAGTTAGCATTCTATACAAAGGCTCAGGACTAGTTAGCATCTCCTGTTAAGGCCTTGGACTTGTTAGTTAGCATTGTGTGAAAAGGGCCCAGGAATAGTTAGTTACCATCCAGAAAAAAGGACTTGGAGTAGTTAATTAGCATCCTGTTCAAAGGGCCATGGACTAGTTAATTAAAATCATCTACAAAGGCTCAGGTCTATTTAGTTAGCATCCCATGCTAAGGCACTGGACTAGTTAGTATCCTTTCCAAAGGGCTCTGGACTAGTTAGTTAGGATCCTGTGGCAATACCATGGATTAGTTAGTTAGCATACTGTGTTAAGGCCCTGGACACCTTAGTTAGCATTCTGAGTTAAGGCCCTGGAGTAGTTATTTAGCATCCCGTGTTAAGGACCTGGAGTCCTGGGTTTTTAGTTAGCATCCTGTGCAAAGGGCCCTACACTAGTTAGTTAACATACTGTGCAAAGGGCCCTTGACTATTTAGTTATCCTGTGCTAAGACCCTGGACTAGTTAGTTACCATCCAATGCAAAGGGCTCTGGAATAGTTAGTTATCATTCCTGTCCTAAGGCACTGGAATAGTTAGCAACCTGTCCTTAGGCCCTGGAATAGTTAGTTAACATCCTGTGCAAAGGGCCCTCGACTAGTTAGTTATCATCCTATGCAAAGATCGTTGTTTTGTTAGTTACTGTCCTGAGCTAAGACCCTGGACTAGTTAGTTAGTATCCTCTGCAAATGGACATGGTCTTCTAGCTTAGTATCGTGTGAGAAGATCGTGAATTAGTTAGTTAGCATCCCCTGTTAAAGCCCTGGACTAGTTAATTAGCATCATGAGTTAAGGCCCTGGACTAGTTGTTTAACAGCCCGTCTTAAGGCCCTGGAGTAGTTATTTAGCATCCCGTGTTAAGGACCTGGAGTCCTGGAGTTTTTAGTTAGCATCCTGTGCAAAGGGCCCTACACTAGTTAGTTAACATACTGTGCAAAGGGCCCTTGACTATTTAGTTATCATCCTGTGCTAAGACCCTGGACTAGTTAGTTACCATCCAATGCAAAGGGCCCTGGAATAGTTAGTTATCATTCCTGTCCTAAGGCACTGGAATAGTTAGCAACCTGTCCTTAGGCCCTGGAATAGTTAGTTAACATCCTGTGCAAAGGGCCCTCGACTAGTTAGTTATCATCCTGTGCAAAGATCGTTGTTTTGTTAGTTACTGTCCTGAGCTAAGACCCTGGACTAGTTAGTTAGTATCCTCTGCAAATGGACATGGTCTTCTAGCTTAGTATCATGTGAGAAGATCGTGAATTAGTTAGTTAGCATCCCCTGTTAAAGCCCTGGACTAGTTAATTAGCATCATGAGTTAAGGCCCTGGACTAGTTGTTTAACAGCCCATCTTAAGGACCTCGAGTAGTTAGTTGGCATCCTGTGAAAAGGGCCCTGTACTAGTTAGTTAGCATCCCATGCTATGGCCCCGGACTAGATAGTTAGCATGCTGTGTAAAGGATCCTGGACTAGATAGTTAGTATCGTTTGCAAAGTGCCCTGGACAATTTATTTAACATCATGGGCAAAGGGCCATTGACGAGTTAGTTAGCATCCTGTGCCATGGCACTGAACTAGTTAGTTAGCATCATGTGCAAAGGTCCCAGGACTAGATAGCATCCTTTCAGAGGGCCTGGACTAGGTAGTTAGAATCCTGTTCAAAGATCCAGTACTAGTAATTTAGCAACCTGTATTAAGGACATGGAATAGTTAGCATCCTGTGCAAAGGGCTTTGAACTAGTTATTTAGCATCTCGTGCTAAGGCCCTGGACTTGTTTGTTAGCATACTCTGCAAAGGACCCTGGACTAGTCAGTTAGCATCATTTGCAAAGTGCCCTGGACCAGTTAGTTAGAATCCTATGCTGAAGGGCCCTGGACAAGTTAGTTAGCATACTGAGCAAATAGCCCTGTATAAGTTAGGTAGAATACTGTCCTAAGGCTCTGGTAAAGTTAGTTAGCATCCTGAGCAAAAGGCTCTGCATTGGTTAGTTAGCATCATGTGCTAAGGCCCTGGAGTAGTTTGTTAGCATCCCGTGTTAAGGACTTGGAATAGTTACTTAGAATCCTGTGCAATGGTCCAGAACTAGTTAATTAGCATCCTTTGCAGAAGAGCCCTAGACTAGTTAGTTAGCATTGTGTGCAAAGTCCCAGTATTACTTAGTTAGCATCATGTGCAGAGGCCCAGGACTAGTTAGTTAGCATCCTTTTCTGAGGCCCTGGGCTAGTTAGTTAGCATCCCCTGTTAAGGACCTAGACTAGTTAGTTAACATCCCATGTTTAGGCCCTGGACTAGTTGTTTAGCATCCATAGCTAAGGCTTTGGTGTAGTTAGTTAGCATCATGTGCAAAGGGAAATCGACTACTTAGTTAACTTCATGTACAAAGGCCTGGGATTAGTTAGTTAGCGTCCTGTGCCAAGGCCCTCAACCAGTTAGTTAGGGTCCTGTGCAAATGGCCCAGGACTAGTTAGTTAGCACTCTGTGTAGATGCCTGTGATTAGTTCAGTATCATCCTGTGCTAAGGCCCTGGAGTAGTTCATTAGCATTTTGTGTTAAGGCTCTGGACTACTTAGTTAGCATTCTGATATGAGTCCCTGGACTAGTTAGTTAACATCCTGTACAAAGACCTGGGACCAGTTAGTTAACATCCCGTGTTAAAGCCCTGAAGTAGTTAGTTAGCATCCTATGCAATGTGAATTGGACTAGTTAGTTAACATGTTGTGCCAAGGGCCCTGGACTAGTTAGTTAATGTCCTGTGCAAAAGTACCTGGACTAGTTAGTTAGCATCCAGTCCTAATACTTTTGACTAGTTAGTAATCATCCTGTACAGAAGGGTCCTGGACTTGTTAGCATCCAGTGCAAAGGGCACTGACCTAGTTATTTAGTATCCTGAGCAAAGAGGCTGGGACCAGTTAGGTAGCATCCTGTCCTAAGGCCTTGGACAAGTTACTAAGCATAGTGTGCAAAGGGCCCTGGACTAGTTAGTTACATCTTGAGCAAAGAGCCCTGGACTAGTTAGTTATCATCCTTTGCAAAAAGCCCTAGAATAGTTAGTTAGGCTCTTGTGCTAAGGTACTGGAGTAGTTACTTAGGATCTTGTGCAAATGGCCAAGAAGTAGTTAGTTAGCATCCTACGTAGAATTCCATGACTAGTTAGTTAGCATCCTGTGCTAAGGCCCTGGAGAAGTTATTTAGCATCCTGTGTTAAGGCCCTGGACTAGTTAGTTAACATCCTAAGCAACAGAGCTGTAGATTTGTTAGTTAGAATCCTGTCCTAAGGTGTCAGGAATAGTTAGAATTCTGTGCAAATGTCCTAGACTATTTAGTTAGCATTCCGTGCCAAGCTCCCTGGACTAGTTAGTTAGCATCCTGTGCAACGGCTCCTGGAGAAGTTAGTTGCACTATTGTGAATAAGCACTCTGGTCTAATTAGTTAGCATCCTGAGCACAGAGCCCAGGACAAGTTAGGTAGCATCCTGTCCTAAGGTCCTGGACTAGTTAGTGAGCATTGTGTGCAAATGGCCCAGGAATAGCTAGTTTGCATCCTGTGAAGAGGCCTGTAACTAGTTAGTTAACATCCTGTGCTAATGCCCTGGAGTAGTTAGTTAGCATCCCATGTTAATTCTCTGGACTACCTGGTTAGCATTCCGAGATAAGGGCCTGGACTTGTTGGTTAGCAACCTGTGCAAAGTGCCCTGGACTAGTTAGTTGACATCCTGTGCAGAGTCCTGTAAGTAGTTAGTTAGCATCCTGTGCTAAGGCTCTGGAGTGGTGAGATAGCATCCCATGTTAAGGCCTTAGTGTAGTTAATTAGCATCCTGAGATAAGGCCTTGGACTAGTTAGTTAGCATCATGTAAAAAAGCCCAGGACTAGTTAGTTACCATCCTGAGTTAAGGTCCTGGAATAGTTAGTTAGCATCCCGTGCTAAGGCCCTGAAAGTTAGTTAGCATGCTGTGCAATGGACCCTGGGCTAGTTAGTTAGCATCCTGTTCAAAAAGCCCTAGAAGAGTTAGTTAGGATCTCGTGCTAAGGTACTGGAGTAGTTACTTAGGATCTTGTGCAAATGGCCCAGAAGTAGTTAGTTAGCATCCTGTGTAGAGTCCAGTGATTAGTTAGTTAGCATCCTGTGCTAAGGCCCTGGAGAAGTTAGTTAGCATCCTGTGTTAAGACCCTGGACTAGTTAGTTAGCATCCTGAGATAAGGTACTAGACAAGTTTGTTAGAATCTTGTGCAAAGGGCCCTGGACTTGTTAGTTCATATCCTGTGGAAGATCATCGGTTAGTTAGTTAGCATCCTGGACTAGTTATCCAGCTTGCTGTGCAAAGGGGCCTGTTCTAGTTTGTTAGCATCCTGTGTAATGGACCCTGGACCTGTACAAATATCTTTGAGTAGTTACTTATTATCCTGTGCAGAAACGTCCTGGACTAGTTAATTAGCATCCTGTGCAAAGGGCCCTAGACTAGGTAGTTAGCATCGTGTGCAAAGGGTAAAGGACTAGCTAGTTAGCATTCTGTGTAGAAGCCCTGGGCTAGTCAGTTAGCATCAGTGCTAAGGCTCTGTATTAATTAGTTAGAATCCTGTGTGAAGGCTGTGGACTAGTTAGTTTGCTTCCCATACTAAGGTTCTGTATTAGTTAGAATCCCGTGTGAAGGCCCTGGACTACTTAGTTTGCATCCTGAGCTAAGGCTATGGACTATTTAGTTAGTATCCAGAGCTAAGGCCCTAGAGTAGTTAGTTAGCATCCTGTGCAAAGGGTCCTGGACTATTTGGTTAGCATCATGTACAAAGTTCCAAGACTACTTAGTTAGCATCCTGTGCTAAGGCCCTGGAGTAGTTAGTTAGCATAGCATGTTACAGAGTTAGACTAGTTAGTTATCATGATTTGCAAAGGACCCTGGTCTGTTTAGTAAGCATCCTATGCAATGGGCCCTGGAATATTTAGTTAGCATCCTGTGCTAAGGACCTGGACAAGTTAGTTAGCATAATGTGCAAAGGACCCTGGTCTAGTTCATTAGGATCCTGTGCAAAGGGCCCTGGACTTGTTAGTTTGCATCTTGTCCTAAGGCCCTGGAATAGTTAGCAACCTGTCCTAAGACCTTGGATTTGTTAGTTAACATCCTGTGAAATTTGCCCCCGACTAGTTAGTTAGCATCCTGTGCAAAGGATCCTAGACTGATTAGTTAGCATCCTGTGGAAAGGGTCCTGGGTTAGTTTAGTTAGCATCCTGTGTAAAGGGTCCTGGACTAGTTAGTTAGAATCCTCTGCAAATTGCACTGGACTAGTTAGTTAGCATCTTGTGCAAAGGGCACTATATTATTTAGTTAGCATCCCGTGCAAATGGACCTGGACTACTTAGTTAGCACCCTGTGCAGAGGGCCATGGAATAGTTAGTTAGCATCTTATGCAAAGAGTCTTGGAATAGTTAGTTAGAATCCTACGCAAAGGGCCGTGGTATAGTTAGTTAGCATCCTAGGGAAAGAGCTTTGGACTAGGTCATTAGCATCCTGTGCCAAGGCCAAGGATTAGTTAGTTAACATCTGTACAAAGGCCTAAGAGTAGTTAGTTAGTATTCTGGAATAGTAGTTAACATCCCTTGTTAAGACCATGGACTAGTTAGTTAGCATTCCTAGCTAAGGCCCTGGACTAGTTAGTTAGCATCCTGTTGTCAGGCCCTGGACTAGATAGCATACTGTGCATAATGCCCTGGACTAGTTAGTTAGCATTCTGTGCAAATGGGCACTGAACTAGTTGGTTAGCATCCTGTACAAAGGGTCCAGGACTAGCTAGTTAGCATCTTTTACAAATGGGAGCTGGATTAGTTTATTAGCATTCCTGTGCCGAAGCCCTAGACTAGTTATTTAGCATCCTGTGCAAAAGGGCCATGGACTAGTTAGTCAGCATCCTGGCGTAAGGCCCTTGACTATTTAGTTATCATCCTGTGCAGAATGGTCCACTACTAGTTACTCAGCATACTGTGCAGAGCCCTGGAATAGATAGTTACCATCCTATGTAAAAGCCTTGGACTATTTAGTTAGCATCCTGTACAAAGGGCCCTGGACTAAGTAGTTGGCATCCTGGGAAAGGGCCCTGGACTAGTTAGTTAGAATCCTGTGCAAATGAGCGTTGAACTAGTTTGTTGGCATCCTATGTTAAAGCCCTGGACTAGTTAGTTAGCCTCATGTGCAGAAGGGCCCTGGACTAGTTAGTTAGAACCCTATGCAAAGGGCCCTGAACTAGTTAGCATCCTGCGGAAAGGGCCTGGAGTAGTTAGCATTCTGTGCAAATGACACTGGACTACTTAGTTAGCATCTTGTGCAAAGGGCATTGGACTAGTTAGTTAGAATCCTGTGTTAAGACTGAAGACTAGTTAGTGAGCATCCTGAGCTAAGGCCCTGGATGGGTTGTTTATCGTCCTGTACAAAGTGCCCTTGAATAGTTAGTTAGAGTCCTGTACAAAGGCCCGGGACTAGTTAGTTAGAATCCTCTGCTAATGCTCTGTACTAGTTAGTTAGCATCGTGTGCAAAGGGCCTTGGAGTAGTTAGTTAGGATCCTGTGCAGAGGAAACTGGACTAGTTAGTTAGCATCCTGTGGAAAGGGCCCTGGACTAGTTAGCATCCTATATAAATGGCCTGGGACTAGTTAGTTAGCATTCCTTGCTAAGTAAGGCCCTGGACTAGTTTGTTAGCATCCTGGGCAAAGGGCTCAGGACTAGTTAGTTAGCATCCCTTAATAAGGCCATGGGCTAGTAGTTAGCATCCTGTGTTAAGGCCATGGACTGCTTAGTTATCATCCTCTGCAAAGGGCTCTGGACTAGGTAGTTAGTATCCTCTGCAAAGACCGGGGACAAGTTATATAGTCCTATGCAAAAAGCTCCGGAATAGTTACTTAGTATTCCGTCCTAAGGCTGGACTAGTTACTTATTTTCCTGTGCAAAGTAACCAGGAGTAGCTAGTTAGAATCCTCTGCAAAGTCCCTAGAATAGTTGGTTAGCATCTAGTTCTAAGGCCCTGGACTAGTTAGTTAGCATCCTGTGTTAAGGCTGAAGACTAGCTAGTTAGCATCCTGAACTAAGGCCCTGGATGAGTTGGTTAGCATCCTGTACAAAGTGCCTTGGACTAAATAGTTAGAATCCTGCACAAAGGCCTGGGACTAGTTAATTAGAATCCTGTGCTAATGCTCTGGACTAGTTAGTTAGTATCCCACTCAAACGTCCCTTGACTAGTTTGTTAGCTTCACGTGCTAAGGCTGTGAACAAGTAAGTTAGCACCCTGTCCTAAGGCCCTGGATTAGTTAGTTAGAATCTTGTGCAAAAGGCCTTCGAATAGTTAGTTAGCATCCTGTAAAAAGGGCCTTGGACTAGGTAGTTAGCTTCCTGTGCAAAGGCCCAGGACTAGTTAGTTAGTAACCCATCCAATGGCTCTGAACTGGTTAGTTAGCATCCTGTGCAGTTCGACCAGCACTATTTAGTTAGCATCCTCTGCAAATTCCCTGGAATAGTTAGATAGCAACCCATAGTAAAGTCCGGGACTACTTGGTTATCATCCCGTACTAAGGCCCTGGACTAGTTAGTTAATATCCTGTTTTAAGGTCAAAGACTAGTTAGTCACCATCCAGAGCTAAGGACCTCAACGAGTTAGTTAGCATCCTGTGAAAAGATCTCTGGACTAGGAAGTTCACATCATTTGTATAGCCCAGGAACAGGTTAGTTAGTATACTCTGGGAAGGAAGGGGACTAGTTAGTTAGTATCACATTCTGAAGCCTTGAACTAGTTGGTTAGCATCCTGTGCAAAGTGCTCAGGACTAGGTAGCTAGCATGCTCTGCAAATTCCCTAGAATAGTTAGTAAGCATCCCATACTAAGGCCCTGGAGAAGTTAGTTAGCATCCATTTCAAAGGGCCGGGACTTGTTAGATAAGATCCCATACTAAGGCCCTGGAATAGTAGTTAGCATCCCTTCTTAAGGCCATGGACTAGTTAATTATCCTGTGTAAAGGGCCCTGGACTAGTCAGTTAGCATCTTGTGCAAAGGGCCGTACACTAGTTAGTTAGCATCCTGTGCAAATGGCCCTGGACTACTTAGTTAGCATCCTCTGCAAAGGGCCATGGAATAGTTAGTTAGCGTCCTGTGCAAAGAGCCTTGGACTAGCTAGTTAACATTCTGTGCCAAGGCCCTGGACTAGTTAGTTAGCATCTGTGAAAAGGCCCAGGACTAGTTAGATAGTATCCTGTCCTAAAGCCCTGGACAAGTTAGCATCTTGTGCAAATGCCTGGGACTAGTTAGTTAGCATCCCATACTAAGGCCCTGGAATAGTAGTTAGCATCGCTTGTTAAGACCATGTTAGTTAGCATCCTGTGCAAAGAGTCCTGGACTAGTTAGTTAGAATCCTGTGAAAATGGCCCCGAACTACTTAGCATCTTGTGCAAATGGCCATGGGATAGTTAGTTACCATCTTGTGCAAAGGGCCTAGAGAAGGTAGTTAGAATCCTATGCAAAGGGCCCTGGACTAGTTAGTTAGCATCCTCTGCAAAGAGCCTTGGACTATGTAGTTAGCATCCTGTGCCAAGGCTAGGGACTAGTTATTTAGTATTTCATCCTAAGCCGCTGGTTTGCTTAGTTAGCATCCTATGCAAATTGGCCAGGACTAGTTAGTTAGCATCCTCTGCAAAGTCCCTGGAATAGTTAGTTAGCATCTCGTACTAAAGCCTGGGAATAGTTAGTTATTATCCTGTACTAATGCCCTGGAATAGTTAGTTAGTATCTTCTGTCAAGGTCAAATACTAGTTGGTTACCATCGGGAGCTAAGGACCTCGACGAGTTAGTTAGCATCCTGTGAAAAGGTCTCTGGACTAGATAGTTAGCATCATTTGCAAAGGCTCAGGACAGGTTAGTTAGGATCCTCTGCAAAGGAATGAGACTAGTTAGTTAGGATTGCGTCCTAAAGCCTTGGACTAGTTGGTTAGCATCCTGTGCAAAGTCCCCAGGACTAGTTAGTTAACAGCCTCTGAAATGTCCCTAGAATAGTTAATAAGCATCCTGTACTAAGGCCCTGGACTAGTTAGTATTCTGTATTAAGGCCAAAATATACTTAGTTAGCATCATGAATAGGTAGTTGGCATCTTGTGCAGAAGGGCCCTGGACTAGTTAGTTATAATCCGGTGCAAAGGCCCTGGACTAGTTAGTTAGCATCCTGTATTAAGGCCAAAGATTATTTATTTAGCATCCCAAGCTAAAGCCCTGGAATAGTTAGTTATCATTCTGTGCAGAAAGACCCTAGACTAGTTAGTTAGCATCCTGTGCAGAGTGCCCAGGTCTCATTAGTTAGCATCCTCTCAAAAGGTCCATGAGAATAGTTAGTTAACATCCTGTATTAAGGCTCTAGAATAGTTAGTTAGCACCATCTGTTAAGGCCAAAGACTAGTTAATTAGCATCCCTAGCTAAGGCCCTGGATGAGTTAGTTAACATCCTGTGGTCAGGCCCTGGGCTAATTAGCATCATTTGTAAAGCACTTTGGACTAGTTGTTAGCATCATGTGCAAATGGACACTGGACTACTTGGTTAGCATCCTTTGCAAAGGGCCCAGGACTAATTAGTTAGCATCTTTTGCAAATGGGCACAGGATTAGTTTGTTAGCATTCCTGTGCTGAAGCCCTGTACTAGTTATTTAGCATTCTGTGTAAAGAGCCATGGAGTAGTTAGTTAGAATCCTCTCATAAGGCCCTTGACTATTTACTTAATATCCTGTGTAGAACGGTCCAGTACTAGGTATTCACCATCCTGTGAAAAGCGCCCTTGACTAGTTAGTTAGCATCATGTGCAAAGGGACTGGAGGAGTTAGTTAGCATCCTGTGCAAAGCCCGGGACTAGTTAGTTAGCATCATGTGTTAATGCCAAAGTTTGTTAGTTAACATTCCAAACTAAGGCCCAGGACTAGTTAGTTAGAATCCTGTGATAATGCTCTGTGCTAGTTAATTAGAATCCTGTGCAAATAGCCCTGGACTAGTTAGTTAGCATCCTGCTCAAGGTGTGTGAGTAATTTGATAGTATCCTGTGCAAAATCCCAGACTAGTTAGTTTCATTCCTGTGTAAAGGCCCGGGACTAGTTAGCATCCTGTGCAAAGGCCATGGACTAGTTATTTAGTATCCCTTGCTAAGGGCTTGGACTAGGTAGTTAGCACAATGTGCAAAGGACCCAGGACTAGTTAGTTAGCATCTTGTGCAAAGGTTCGGGAATGGTTAGTTAGCATCCCTTAATAAGGCCCTGGGCTAGTAGTAACCATCCTGTGTTAAGGCCATGGACTGGTTAGTTTACATCGTAAGCAAAGTTATATTCCTGTGCAAAGGCCCAGGAATAGTTAGCATCCTGTGCAAAGGCCTGGGACTAGTTACTTAGCATCCCTTGTTTAGGGGATGGACTAGGTATTTACCATCATTTGCAAAGGCCCCAGGACTAGTTAGTTATCATCCCTTGCTAAGGGCCCAGACTAGGTAGTTAGCATTGTGTGCAAAGGACAAAGGACTAATTAGTTAGCATCCTGTGCAAAGGCCCAGGAATAGTTATTTAGTATCCTGTGCAAAGGGTCCTGGATAAGGTAGTTAGCATCCTGTGCAAAGTTACTGAGACTAGTTAATTAGCATCCTCTGAAAAGTCCCTGTACTAGTTAGTTAGCATCCAGTGCACATGACCAGGGCTAGTTAGAATCCTGTGCAAATCCTCAGGACTAGTTAGTTAGTATCTGTTGGTAAGGTCTTGGGCTAGATGTCATCATTATGTACTAAGGCCCTGGACTAGTTAGTTAGCATCCTGCACGAAGAATCAGGGCTAGTTAGTTAGAATCCTGTGCAAAGCCTCGGGACAAGTTAGTTCCTGAAACTAGGTAGTTAGAAACATTTGCAAAGGCCCATGACAGCTTAATTAGCATCCTCTGCAAAAGAACTGGACTAGTTAGTTAGTATCCATTCCTGAAGCCTTGGAGTAGTTGGTTAGCATCTTGTGCAAAGTGCCCAGGACTAGTTAAATAGCATCATCTGCAAAGTTCCTTGACTAGTTAGTTAGCATCTGGTACTAAGACCCTGGACTAGTTAAGATCCTGTGTTAAGGCCAACTTAGCATCCCGAGCTAGAGCCCTGGACTAGTTAATTATCATCCTGTGCAGAAGGGCTCTGGGCTAGTTAGTTAAAAACCTGTGCAAAGGGCCCTGGACTAGTTAGTTTGCATCCTGTACAGAGGCCCAGGACAAGTTAGTTAGCATCGTGTGTAAAGGGCCCTGAACAAGTTAGAATATTGTGCAAAGGACCCTGGACTAGTTAGTTAGAATCCTTTTCAAGAGGCCTGGACTAGCTACTTAGAACACCAACTAAGGCCTTACAGTGGCTAGTTATCATACTGTGCAAAGGGCCATGGACTAGTTAGTTAGAATCCTTTTCAAGAGGCCTGGACTAGCTACTTAGAACACCAACTAAGGCCTTACAGTGGCTAGTTATCATACTGTGCAAAGGGCCATGGACTAGTTAGTTAGAATCCTGGCAAAGAACATTGACTATTTAGTTAGCTGCCTGTACTAAGGACCTTGACTAGTTAGTTAGCATTCTGTACAGAAGGATCCTGGACAAGTTAGTTAGAATATTGTGCAAAGGGCCTTGGAATAGTTAGCATCCTGTGCAAATGTCCCTGTACTACTTACTTAGTATCTTGTTCAAAGGCCATGGACTAGTTAGTTAGCATCCCATACAAAGGCCCTGGACTAGTTAGTTTACCTCCTGTACAAAGGGCCTGGACTCTTTAGTTAGCAGCCTGAACTAATGCCCTTGAATAGTTATTTAGCATCCCGTGCTAAGACCCCGGACTAGTTATTTAGCATCATGTGCAAAGTTTCCTGGGCTAGCTAGTTAGCATCTTGTGTAAAGGGTTCTGGAATAGTCAATTTGCTTCCTGTTCAAAGTCACCTGGACTAGTTAGTTAGCATCCTGTGCAAAGGACCCTGGACTAGTTAGTAAGCATCCTGTTCAAAGGATCCAAGACTAGTTAGTTAGTCTCCTGTGCAAAGGGCCTTGAACTACATAGTTAGCGTCCCACTCCAAGGTCCTGGACTACTTAGTTAACATCCCTTGAGAATGCCCTAGATGAGTAAGTTAACATACTGTGCAAAGCGACCTTGGCTAGTTAGTTATAATCATGTACAAAGGCCCTAAACTAGTTAGTTAGAAACCTTTGCACAGGATGCTAACGAACTACTCCAGGGCCCATTGCACAGAATGCTAACTGCCTAGTCCAAGGCCCTTTGCACATGATAGTACCTAACTAATTCAAGGCCCTTTGTACAAGATGCTACCTAACTAGTCTAAGGCATGTTGCACAGGATGCTAAATAACTAGTCCACAGCCCTTTTGAACATGTTGCTAACCAACTAGTCAGGGCTTTTTGCAAAGGATGTTAACTAAACAGTCCAGGGCATTCTGCATGGGATGATAACTAGTAATGGGTCCTTAGCACTGGATGCTAAATTACTAGTCCAGTGCCCTTTACACAAGATGCTAACTAGAACAGGACCTTCCTAAGGATGCTAACTAAATAGTCCAGGGACCTTAACACCGGATACTAACTAACTAGTCCAGGGCCTTATCACAGGATGCAAACTAACTAGTCCAGGGCCCTTCTGCACAGGATGATAACTAAATAACCATGGGCCTTAGGCCAGGATGCTAACTAACCAATCCAGAGTACTTTGAAACAGATGCTAACTAACTGCTACAGGGCCCTTAACAAGGGATGCTAACTAACTAATTGAGGGCCCTTCTGCCCTGGATGATAACTAACTATTTATTCATGGCCCTTAGAACAATATGCTAATAAAGTAGTACCAGGCCTTAGTACAGGATCATATCTACATAGTCCATGGCCCTTTGCATAGGATAACTAAGTAGTCGAGGGCCTGAGGACAGGATGCTAAGTAACTAGTTTAGGGCCCTTTGCACAGAATGCTTACTAACTAGTGCACAGCCCTTTGCGCAGGTTACTAACAATTTAGTCCAGGGACTTCTACATGGGATAGAAAATAGTCCTGGGTCCTTAGCTCAGGATGCTGACTAACTAGAATGGAGCCCTTTGCACAGGATTCTAACTAGTCCAGATACATACCACAGGATGCTAACTAACTAGTCTATGGCCCTTTGCATGTGATGCTAATTATTCCAGGGTAATTTTCACAGGTTACTAACTGACTAGTCTAAGGCCCTTTGCCCAGGACACTAAATAACTTTCAGAAACTTTTGCACAGGATGCTACCTAACTAATGCAGGGCCCTTTGCCAGGATACTAATTAACTAGTCCAGGGCCTTAGCACAGGATGCTACCTAACTAATGCAGGGCCCTTTGCCAGGATACTAATTAACTAGTCCAGAGACCTTTGCACAGGATGCTAAGTAACTAGTCCAGGGCCTTAGCACAGGATGCTAACTAACTAGTTCAGGGCCTTGTGCACAGGATGCTAACTAGTCCAGGGCCATTTTCACAGGATGCTAACTAACTAGTTTAGGGACATCTGCACTGGATGCTAACAAACTAGTCCAGAGCACTTTGCACACGATGTTAATTAACTAGCCTAGATCCTGAACCCCGGATGATAACTAACTAGTCCAGGGCCTTAGCATGGGATGGCAACTAAGTAGTGCTCAACTTTGCACAGAATGCTAACTAATTAATCCATGGCCCTTCTGAACAGAATGATAACTAACTAATCAAGGGCCTTACGAGAGGATGTTAACTAATTAGTCCAGAGTATGATGAAACAGATGTTAACAAACTTGTCCAGAGTCTTTTGCACAGAATGCTTACTAGCTAGTCCAGGGCCTTCTGCATGGGATGCTAACTAGAGCTGGGCCCTTAGCACAGGATGCTAACTAACAAGTCCAATGACCTCTGAACAAGATTCTAACCTAATAGTCCAGAGCCGTTTGCACAGGATGCTAACTAACTATTCCAGGGTCCTTTGTACGGGATGCTAACTAACTAGTACAGGGCCCTTTACACAGGATGCTAACTAATGATTCCAGGGACCTTTGCACAGGATGCTAACAAACTAGTCCAGGACACTTTATACAGGATACTTACTAACTAGTCCAAGGCCCTTTGCACAGGATGCTAACCAAAGAGTCTAGAGACTTTTGCATGAGATGCTAACTACTCCTGGGCCCTTAAGACAGGATGCTAACTAAATAGTCCAGGGCCCTTTAGACTGGATGCTAACTAGTCCAGGGCCTTACCAGAAAATGTTAACTAACCAGTCTTGTGCCTTTGCACAGGATGCTAACAAACTAGTCCATGGCCCTGTTCACGGGATGCTAACTAATTAATCCAGGGCCCTTTGCACAGGATGCTAACTACTCCAGGGTCTTAGTGCAGGATGCTACCTAACTGCTCCAAGTGCCTTTGCACATGATACTAATTAACTAGTCCAGGGCCCTTGGCACAGGATGGTAACTAACAAGTCCTGGATCCTTCTTTACAGGTTGAAAACTAACTAGTCCATGGCCCTTCTGCAGAGGATGCTAACTAACTAGTTGAGGGCCCTTTGCAAAGGATTCTAACTAACTAGACCAGGGACCTACTGCACAGGATGCTAACTAAGTAGTCCAGCGCCCTTTGCACTGGATGCTAACCTACTAGTCCTGGGTCTTTGCACCAGATGCTAACTAACTAGTACAAGGGCCTTCTGAGCAGCATGTTAACTAACTAATCAAGGGCCTTAGGAGAGGATGCTAACTAACTAACTAGACTTGGGCCTTAGCATGGGATGCTAACTAACCAGTCCAGAACCCTTTATACAGGATGCTAACTATTTCCAGGCCTTTTGCACAGGATGCTAACTAATTAGTTCAGGGGCTTTTGCATGGGATGCTAACTAATCTTGGGTCCTTAGCACAGGATGCTCACTAACTAATCCAGAGCCTTTTGCACAGGATAATAATTAACTTGTCCAAGGCCTTACTATGGGATGCTCACGAAGTAATTCAGGGCCCTTTACACAGGATGTTAACTCATTAGTCCAGTGCCCTTGGCACAGGATTATAACTAACTAGTCCAGGACTTGAACAACAGAGTCTAACTAGTCCAGGGCCTTAGCACAGGATGCTAACTAACTAGTCCAGGAACCTTTGCACAGGATGCTAATTAACTAATCCAAGGCCTTTTGTACAGGATGCTAACTAACTAGTCAAAGACTTGAACACCAGATGCTAACTAACTAGTGCAGGGCCTTAGCATGGTATGCTAACTAACTAGTCCATTCGCTCATTGTATAGGATGTTAACTAACTAGTCCTGAGCCTGTCACATAGGATGCTAACTAACCAGTCCAGGGCCCTTTGCAAGGGATGTTAGCCATTTATTCCAGGGCCCATTGCACATGATGCTAGCTAACTACTCCAAGGCCTTAGCACAGGATGCTAACTAACTAGTCCTATGCCTTTGCCCCCGATGCTAACTAACTAGTCCAGGTTCCTTCTGTGCAGGATGATAACTAAGTAATCAAAGGCCTTAGGTTACGATGCTAACTTACAAGACTGGGGCCTTAGCATGGGATGGAAACTAACTAGTCCATTCACTCTTAGCATAGGATACTAACTACCTAGTCCTGGGCCTGTCACACGGGATGCTAACTAACCAGTCCAGGGCCCTTTGCACAGGACACTAATTAATGAATCCAGGGCCGTAATCAAGGGAGGCTAACTAACCAGTCCAGAGCCCTTTATACAGGATGCTGTCTAAATAGTCCCAGACCATTTGCACAGGATGCTAACTAATTAGTTCAGGGCCTTTTGGATGGGATGCTAATTAATCCTGGGAACTTAGCATAGGATGATTACTAACTAATCCAGTGCCTTTTGTACAGGATGCTAACTAACTAGTCCAGGACTTGAACACCAGATACTAACTAACTATTCCAGTGTCTTGGCACAGGATGCTAACTACCTAGTCCAGACTACTTTGAAACAAATGCTAACTAACTAGTCCAGAGCACTTAGCATGGGATGCTAACTAACTAGTCCAGGGCCCTTTGCAAAGGATAGTATCTAACTAGTCCAAGGCCTTAGCACAGGATGCTAACTAAGTAGTCCAGGGCCCTTTTCACAGAATGCTAACTAACTAGTTCAGTGCCCTTTGCACAGGATGCTAACTAACTTGTTTAGGGACCTTTACACAGGATGCCATCTAACTAGTCCTGGGCCTTTGCCCCGGATGCTAACCAACTAGACCAAGGTCCTTCTGCACAGGATGTTAACTAACTAATCAAGAGCCTTAGGACAGAATGCAAACTAACTAGACCTGGGCCTTAGCACAGGATGCTAACTAACAAGTCCAGGGCCCTTGTCACAGGATGCTAACTAATGAATCCAGGGCCCTAAGCACGGGAGGCTAACTAACCAGTCCAGAGCCCTTTATACAGGATGCTAGCTAACTAATCCCAGGCCCTTTGCACAGGATGCTAACTAACTAATCCAGAGCCTTTTGCACAGGATACTAATTAACTTGTCCAAGGCCTTACTATGGGATGCTCACGAAGTAATCCAGGGCCCTTTACACAGGATGTTAACTCACTAGTCCAAGGCCCTTGGCACAGGATTATAACTAACTAGTCCAGGACTTGAACAATGGATGCTAACTTACTAGTCCAGGGCCTTATGCTAACTAACTAGTCCAGCTACTTTGAAACAGAACTTAGCACGGGATGCTAATTAACTAGTCCAGGAACCTTTGCACAGGATGCTAATTAACTAATCCAAGGCCTTTTGTACAGGATGCTAACTAACTAGTCCAGGACTTGAACACCAGATGCTAACTAACTAGTGCAGGGCCTTAGCATGGTATGCTAACTAACTAGTCCATTCGCTCATTGTATAGGATGTTAACTAACTAGTCCTGAGCCTGTCACATGGGATGCTAACTAACCAGTCCAGGGCCCTTTGCAAGGGATGTTAGCCATTTATTCCATGGCCCATTGCACATGATGCTAACTTACTACTCCAAGGCCTTAGCACAGGATGCTAACAAACTAGTCCAGAGACCTTTGCACAGGATGATAACTAACTAATCCAAGGCCTTTTGTACAGGATGCTAACTAACTAGTCAGGGCTTGAACACCGGATGCTAACTAACTAGTCCAGAGCCTTAGCACAGAATGCTAACTAACTATTTCATGGCCTTAGCACACGATGCTAACTAAAGTGTCTAGGGCCCTTTGCAAGGGAAGCTAACTACGTAGTTCAGGGCCTTCTGCATGTGATGCTAACTAGACCTGGGCCCTTAACACAGGATGGTAACTAACTGGTCCAGGACCTTTGTACAGAATCTATAGAACTAGTCTAGGGCCCTTTGCATAATATTCTAACTAACTAGTACTTTGCCCTTCTGCACAGGATGATACCTAACTGGTCCCGGGCCCTTGGCACAGGATGTTATCTAACTAGCCTGGGGCCCTTGGCACAGGATGTTAACAAATGTGGCCAGGGCCCTAGCATAGGATTCTTACTAACTAGCCCAGTGCCCTTCTGCACAGGATGATAACTAAATAGTATAGGGCCCTTGGCACAAAATACTAACTAACTGGTCCAGGGCGCTTTTCAAAGGATTGTAATTCCAGGGTCCTTTGCACTGGATGCTAACAAACTAGTCCAGGGTCCTTTGCACAGGATACTGACTAACCATCCCAGGGCCCTTGCACAGGATGCTAGGTACCTAGTCCAGGACCTTAGACAATGGACCTTTGCACAGGATGGAAACCAACTAGTCCTGGACCCTTCTTTACAGGTTAAAAACTAACTAGTCAAGGGCCCTTAGCACAGGATTCTAACTAACTAGTCCAGGGCCATTTGCATGGGAAACTAACTAACTGGTCCAGGGCCTGAGCACCGTATACTAACTAAATAGTTCAGGGCCTTAGCAAGGGATGCTAACTAACTAATCCAGGGCCCTTTGCACAGGACAGTAAGTAACTACTCCTGGACCATTCTTTACAGGTTGATAACTAACAAATCCAAGGCCCTTTGCACAGGATGGTAAGTAACTACTCCTGGACCATTCTTTACATGTTGATAACTAACTAGTCTAAGGCCCTTTGCACAGGCTGCTAAACTATTAGTCATGGACATGAACACTGGACGCCTCCTAAATTTTTAAGGGCCTTAGCATGGGATGATAACTAACTATTCCTTGCCTTTGTGGATGATGCTAATTAACTTGTCCAAGGCCCTTCTGCACAGGTTGATAACTAACTAATAAAGGGCCTTAGCACAGGATATTTACTACCTAGTCCAAAGTACTTTAAAACAGATGATAACTAACTAGACCAGGGCCCTTAGCACGGGATGCTACCTAACTAGTCCAGGGAACTCTGCATAGAATTCTACCTAACTAATCCAGGTCGCTTTGCAAAGGATGGTAACTAACTAATCCAGGGCCCTTTGCACAGGGTATTAAATGACTAACCAGGGCCCTTGGCACTAGATGCTAATGAAGTACTCCAGGGCCTTAGCACAGAATGCTAACTAACTAGTCCAAGGCCCTTTGCACAGGATACTAACTAACTAGTCCAGAACCCTCTGCACAGGATGATAACTAACTAATCAAGGGCCTTAGAGCAGTATGCTGATGAACTAGTACCGGGCCTTAGTACAGGATCCTAACTACCTAGTCCAGGGCCCTTTGCATAGGATGCTAACTAACTAGTCCAGAACCTTTTGCACTGGATGCTAACTAACTAGTTCCAGGCACTTTGCATAGGATTCTAACTAACTAGTCCAGGGCTTTATCACAGGATGCTAGCTAACTAGTACAGGGGCCTTTGCATAGGATACTAAATAACTAGTCCAGGGCCTGAGTATGGGATGCTAACTAACTTGTCCAGAGCCCTTCTGCACAAGATGATAAAAAACTAATCAAGGTCTTTAGAGCAGTATGCTAAGGAACTAATACCGGGACTTAGTATGGGATCCTAAATAACTAGTCCAGGGCCCTTTGTACATGATGCTAACTAACTAGTTTGGGGCCCTTTGCAAACTATGCCAATTAACAAGTGTAGGGTCCTTTGCACACGATGGTAACTAACTTCTTCAGGGCCCTTTGCACAGGATGGTAACTAACTAGTCCAGTGTCTTCTGCATGGGATGCTAAATATACCTGGGCCCTTAGTAAAGGATGCTAACTAACTGTTACAGGGCTTTTGCACAGGATGCTATCCAACTAGTCTGGGGCCCTTCACATAGGATTCTAACTAACTAGTCCTGTGCCCTTCTGCACAGGATGATAACTAAGTAGTCCAGCACATTCACACAGGATGCTAACTTACTTGTCCTCGGCCCTTTGCACAGGATGCTAAGTAACATATCCAGGGCCCTTCTGCACAGGATGCTAACTAACTAATCCAGGGCCCTTTGAACAAGTTGCTAAAAAACTAGTCCAGAGCCCTTAGCCAAGGATGCTAACTATCTAATCCAGGTTTTTTTTGCACAGGATACTAACTAAATAGTCCGAAGCCATAGTACAGGATGCCAACTAACTAGTCCAGGTCCCTTTGCACAGGATGTAAACTACTCCCTGGCCTTTTGCACAGGATGCTAACTAATAGTCCATTACCTGAACACTGGACACTAGCAAATTAGTCCAGGGACTTTCTGCACATGATGATAACTATCTAGTCCAGGGCCCTTTGCACAGCATGCTAACTAACTAGTCCAGGGCCCTTTAAAGATCATGCTAACTAACTAATCCAAGGTTCTTTGCACAGGATGCCTACTAATTAGACCAGGTCCTTTTGCACGGGATGCTAACTAGTCCTGGGTTCTTAGTACAGGATGCTAACTAAATAATCTAGGGCTCTTTGAATAGAATGCTAACTAACTAGTATCAGACTTGAACACCGGATGCTAACTAACAATTCTCGGGCCTTTGCACAAGATGCTAACTAACTTGTCCAGAGCCCTTTGCAAAGCATGCTAACTAACTAGTCCAGGGCCTTAGAACTAGATGCTAACATACTAGTCCAAGGCCCACTGCGCAGGATGTTAACTAACAAGTCCAGAGCCCTGTGAACAAAATGCTAACTAACTTGTCCAGGACTTGAACACCAGATGGTCCTAAATACTCTAGGGCCTAAGCATGGGATGCTTACTACCTGGGTCAGAGTACTTTGAAACAGATGCTAACTAACTAGTCCAGTGCCCTTAGCATGGGATGCTAACTAACTAGTCCTGGGCACTTCTCACAGGATGATAACTAATTAATCAAGGACCTTAGAATAGTATGCTAACGAACTAGTACTGGGCCTTAGTACAGGATCTTAACTAACTAGTCCAGGTCCTTTGCATAAGTTGTTAACAAACAAGTCAAGGGCCATAACAAAGAATGCTAGGCAACTAGTCCATATCCCTTCTGCACAGGATGCTATCTAACTAGTTCAGGGCCTTTTGCACAGGATGGTAACTAGCTAGATATGGACCCTTCTTTATAGGTTGATAACTAACTAGTCCAGATCCCTTCTGCACAGGATGCTAACCCACTAGTCCAGGGGCCTTTTCACAGGTTGCTAACTAATTAGTCCCAGCCCTTTGGACAGGATGCTAACTAACTAGTCCAGAGCCCTTTGCACAGGATGCTAACTAACTAGTCCACAGTTTTCTGCAAAGGATACTACCTAACTAGTCCAGGGTCTTTATACAGGATGATAACTAACTAATACAGGTCCCTTTGCACAGGATGTTAATTAACTAGTCCAGGGCCCTTTACACTGGATGCAAACTAACTGGTCCAGGATCAGAACACCGGATGCTAAAGAGCTAGCCCAGGGTCTTAGCATGGGATGCTAACTAACTAGTCCAGGGCCCTTTGCACATTATGCTAACTAACTAGTCTAGGGTTATTCTGCACAGAATGATAAATCACTAATCAAGGGCCTTAGAGCAGTATGCAAGTGAACTATTACCGTGCCTTAGTACAGGATCCTAACTACCTAGTCCAGGGCCCTGTGCATAGGACGCTAACTAACTAGTCCAGGGACTTACCACAAGATGCTAAGTAGCCAGTCCAGGGCCCCTTCACAGGATGCTAACTAACTTGTCCAGGGCCCTTTGCACAGGATTCTAACTAACTATTCCAGGGTCTTAGCACAGGATGCTAACTAACTTGTCCTGGGCCCTTGGCACAAGATGATAAATACATAATCAAGGGCCTTAGTAAACAATGTTTACTACCTAGTCCAGTGTACCTTGAAATGGATGCTAACTAACTAGTCCAGGGCCCTTAGCACAGGGTGCTAACTAACTAGTCCAGGGCTTTTGCACAGAATGCTTACTAACTAGTCCTGGGCGCTTCTGCACATGATGATAAGTAACATATCAAGGGCCTTAGAATAGTATGCGAACAATACGAACTACTATGGGGCCTTAGCATGGGATCTT
Source organism: Pachyuromys duprasi (assembly GCA_028658305.1). NCBI lineage: Eukaryota > Metazoa > Chordata > Mammalia > Rodentia > Muridae > Pachyuromys > Pachyuromys duprasi. Next base: position 92,655,542 of record CM053742.1, on the reverse strand, counting down.
AACTAACTAGTCCAGGGCTGTTTGCATAGGATCCTAACTAAATAGTCCAGGGCCTTACTACAGGATGCCAAGTAACTAGTCCAAGGCCCTTTGCACAGGATGCTAACTAACTAGTCCAGGGCCCTTTCCTAAGGATGGAAACTGACTAGTCTTGGACCCTTCTTTACAGGTTGATAACTAAGTAGTCAAGGGTCCTTCTGCACAGGATGTTAACTAACTACTCCAAGCCCTTTGCACAGGATGCTATTTAACTAGCTCAGGGCCTTTTGAACAGAATACTAACTAACTAGTCAAGGGCCTTAGTACGGGATGCTAAGTTACCAGTATGGAGCCTAAACATCAGGTTATTAACTAACAGGTCCAGGGCCTTAGCACAGGGTGCTAACTAACTAGTCCAGGTAACTTTGCTAAGGATTCTAACTAACTAGTCCAGGAACCTAATGCACAGGATGTTAAATAATTAATCCAGGGCCTTCTGCATGCAATGATAACTAGTCCTGTGCCCTTAGCACAGGATGCTAACTAACTAGTCCAGGGCGTTTGCATAAAAAGCTAACTAACAACTCCCGGGCCATTCCTCAGGATGCTAACTAACTAATCCAGGGCATTTCACACAGGAAGCTAACTAACTATTCCAGGACTTGAACAACGGATGCTAACTAACCAACCCAGGGCCATAGCACAGGATGCTAACTCACTAGTCCAGGGCCCTTCTGCACAGGATGGTAAATGACTAATCAAGGGCCTTAGCACAGGATGCTTAGTACCTAGGCCAGAGTAGTTTTAAACAGATGTTAACTAACTAGTCCCAGGCCCTTAGCATGTGATGCTAACTATCTAGTCTAGGGCCTTTGCACAGAATACTAACTAACTAGTCCAGGGTGCTTCTGCACAGCATGGTAATGAATTAATAAAGGGCCTTAGAACAGTATGCTAACGAACTAGTACCGGGTATTAGTACAGAATCCTAACTAACTAGTGCAGGGCCCTTTGCATAGGATGTTAACAAAAGTGTCCAGGTCCCTACCAGAGGATGCTAACTAACTAGTGCATGGCCCTTTGCACAGGAGTCTAATTAACTAGTCCAGGGCCTCAGCACAGGATGCAAACGAACATGTCCAGGTTCCTTTACACAAAATGTTTACTAAGTAGTCCAGGGCCTTCAACATGGGATGGTAACTAGACTTGGGCCTTTAGCACAGGATGGTAACTAACTTGTCCAGGGCATTTGCACAATATGCTATCTTACTAGTTCAGGCCCTTTGCACAGAATGCTAACTAACTAGTTCAGGGTCTTTTGCACAGGATGATAACTAAGGAATCAAGGGCCTCAAAACAGTAAGCTAATGAAATAGTACTGGGCCTTAGTAAGGGATTATAACTAACTAGCTCAGGGCCTTACCACAGGATTCTAAGTAAGTAGTCTAAGGCCTTTTACACAGGATGCTAAATAACTAGTCAATAACCTCAATACCAGATGCTAACTAACTAGTCCAGAGCTTTAGCACGGGATACTAACTAACTAGTGCTCGTCTTTGCACAGGATGCTTACTAAGTAGTCCAAGGCAATTACGCACAGGATGAAAACTAAGTAATCAAGGGCCTTAGCACAGGATGCTTACTACCTACCAGAGTACTTTGTAACAGATGCTAACTAACAAGTCCAGGACCCTTATCGGGTGACGCCAACTAACTAGTCCAGGGCCCTTAGCACAAGATGCTAACTAGCCCAGGGCCTTACCACATGATGCTAACTTACTAGTCCAGGGCATTTGCACAGGATGCAAACTAACAAGTCCAGGACCTTACTACTAGATGCTAACCTACTAGTCCAGGGCACTTCTGCACAAGATGATAACTAACTAATCAAGGGCCTTAGAACAGTATGCTAATGAACTATTACTGGGGTTTAGTACAGGATCCTAAATAAGTAGTCCAGGGCCCTTTGCATAGGATGTTAACAACCGAGTCCAGGGCACTACCACAGGATGCTAACTAACTAGTCCAGGGCCCATTGCACAGGATAGTAACTCAATAGTCCTTGACCCTTCTTTACAGCTTGATAACTAACTAGTCCAGATCCATTCTGCACAGATTGCTAACTCACTAGTCCAGGGGCACTTGCACAGGATGATAACTAACTAGTCCCAGTCCTTTGCACATGATGCTAACTTAACTAGACCAGGGTCCATTGCACATGATGGTAACTAACTAGTCCCAACCCTTTGCACAGGATGCTGACTAACTAGCCCTGGGCCCTTTGCATGGGATACTAACTAACTCGTCCAGGGCCTTCTGCACAGAATGATAATTAACCAATAAAGGGCCTTAGGACAGGATGCTAACTAACTAGTCCAGAGTACTTTGAAACCAATGCTAACTAACTAGTATAGTGCCTTTAGCAAGATATGGTAACTAACTAGTCTAGGGTCCTCTGCACAGGATGTTAATGTACTTCTCCAGGGCCCTTTGCACAAGATACTAACTAACTCTTTCAGGGTCTTCTGCATGATATGCTAACTAGACCTGGGCCCTTAGCTCAGGATTCTAACTAACAAGTTCAGGGCCCTTTGCAAAGGATGCTAACTAAGTAGTCCAGGGCCCTTTGCACAGGATGCTAATTAATCCAGGGCATTTTTCACAGCACGCTAACTAACTGTTGATCGCCATAGAACGGAATGCTAACTACCTAGTCCACGGCCCTTTGCACAGGATATTAACGAACTACTCTATGACCCTTTGCACATGATGCTAACTAGACCATTATCTGAACAGCAGATGCTAACTAACTAGTCCAGGGACTTTGCACAGGATGTTAACTAACTAGTCCAGGGCGCTTCTGCACAGGAGTATAACTAACTAATCAAGGGCCTTAGGAAAGGATGCTAACTAACTAGTCCAGAGTACTTTGAAACAGATGCTAACTAACTAGTAAGTTACCCTTAGCTAACTACCTAGTCCAGGGCCTTTGCACAGGATGCTAACTTAGTTGTCCAGGGGGCTTTGTACAGGATGCTAACTAACTAGTCCATGGCCTTTCACACCGAGTGCTAACTAGTGCATGACCCTTTGTACAGGATGCTAACTAACTACTCCTGGGCCCTTTGCACAGTATTCTAACTAACTAGTCTAAGGCCTTAGCACAGGATGCTAACTATTCCAGTGCCTTTTGCGTGGGAGGCTAACTAACTAGTCCAGAGCCTTCTGCATGGGATGCTAACTAGTCGTAGGCCCTTAGCACAGGATGCTAACTAGCTTGTCCAGGGCCCTTGCACAGAATGCTAACTAACTAGTCCTGGACACTACTTTACGGGTTGATAAGTAACTAGTCTAGGTCCCTTCTCCACAAGATGCTAAATAACTAGTCCAGGGCCCTTTGCACAGGATGCTAACTAACTAGTCCAGGGCCTTACTACAGGATGCTAACTATTTAATTCAGTGACTTTTACATCAGATGCAGTGAGTGTTCACCTGTGGTGTGCGTGTTCCCCTGTGGTGTGAGTGCTTCTCTTGGGCATGAGTGTTCCCCTCAGCTGTGAGTGTTTCCCTTGGGTGTGAGTATTTCCCTGTGGTGTGAGTGTGCCCAGGTTGAGTGTTCCTTGGTGTGAGTGTTCCCTGGTTTGAATGTGCCTGGGAGAGACCATGCCCCTGTGTGAATGTGTGTGGGTGTGAGTGTGCATGGCTGTTTGTGTATCTGAGTGTGAGTGTGTCTCGGTGAGAGTGTCCCTGGATATGAGTGTGCATGGCTGTGAGTGTGTCTGGGTATGAGTGTGTCTGGCTGTGAGTGTGTCTGGGTATGAGTGTGCCCGGGTGTGAGTGTGTCTGGTTGTGAGTGTGCTCGTGTGTGAGTGAGACTGGGTGTGACTGTGAACGGGTATATGTGTCTGGGTGTGAATGTGTCCAGGTGTGAGTGTATCCAGGTGTGAGTGTGTCCGTGTGTGAGTGTTTCCCTTCGATGTGAGTGTTTCCCTGGGGTGTGAGTTTTCCCCTGCGGTGTGAGTATTGCCCTGGGGTGTGAGTGTGCCCAAATGTGAGTATGCCTGTGTGTGAGTATGACATGGTGTGAGTTTTCCCCTGGGGTTTGAGTGTTCCCTTAGGGTCTGAGTTTTCCCCTAGGTATGATTGTTCCCTTGGAGTCTGAGTGTTCCCTTGGGGTGGCGGTATTCACCTGGGATGTGAGTGTGCCCGGGTGTGAGTGTGACACTGTGTCAGTGTTCCCCTTGGGTGCGAGTGTTTCCCTTGCATGTGAGTGTTCCCCTGAGGTGTGAGCGTTCCCCTGGGATGTGTTTCCCTTGGGTGTGAGTGTTCCCCTGGGTTGTGAGTGCCCCCTGGGGTGTGAGTGTTCCCCAGGGTTTTGAGTGTTCCCCTGGGGTGTGAGTGTTTCCCTGGTGTGTGAGTGTTCCCCTGCGGTGTGAGTGTTGCCCATGGTTTTGAGTATGGTGGGGCCTGAGTGTTCCCCTGTGGTGTGAGTGTTCCCAGGGCTGTGTGTATACAGGTATGAGTGTTTCCAGGTGCTAGTGTGTCAGGGTGTTAGTGTGCATGGCTGTGTGTCCTGCTCTGAGTGTTTCCGAATGTGTGTCCAGATGTGAGTATGTCCAGTTATGAGTGTGTCCAGTTATGAGTGTGTCCAGGTGTGTGTGCATGGCTGTGAGTGTGTCCTGGTTTGAATGTGCCCAGCTGTGTGTCCAGATGTGTGTCCGGGTGTGAGTGTGTCCAGTTATGAGTGTGACTGTGTGTGAGTGTGCATTGCTGTGAGTGTGTGCGGGTGTGAGTGTGTGTGGCTGTGAGTGTGTCCGAGAGTGAGTGTGCCCGGGTGTGAGTGTGTCCAGGTATGAGTATGCACAGGTATGAGTGTGTCTGGGTGTGAGTGTGCCTGGGTGTGAGTGTGACACTGTGTGAGTGTTCCCCTCGGGTGGGAGTGTTTCCCTTGCGTGTGAGTCTGTTCCTGAGGTGTGAGTGTTTTCATGGGTTGTGAGTATTTCCCTTAGGTGTGAGTGTTCCCCAGGGTTGTGAGTGCTGCCCAGGGTGTGAGTGTTCCCCTGCGGTGTGAGTGTTCCTTTGAGTGTGAATGTTCCCCTGGGGTGTGAGTGTTTCCCTGGGGTGTGAGTGTTCCCCTGCGGTGTGAGTGTTGCTCAGGGTTTTGAGTATGATGGGGTGTAAATGTTTCCATGGGGTGTGAGTATTCCCAGGGCTGTGTGTATGCAAGTATGAGTGATTCCAGGTGTGAGTGTGTCAGGGTGTTAGTGTGCATGGTTGTGAGTGTGTCCTGCTCTGAGTGTGCCCGACTGTGTGTCCAAATGTGAGTGTGTCCAGTTATGAGTGTGTCCAGGTGTGTGTGTGTTCATGGCTGTGAGTGTGTCCTGGTTTGAGTGTGCCCGGCTGTGTGTCAGGATGTGAGTGTGTCGGGTGTGAGTGTGTCCAGTTCTGAGTGTGACTGTGTGTGAGTGCACATTGCTGTGAGTGTGTGTGGGTGTGAGTGTGCATGGCCGTGAGTGTGTCCCAGTGTGAGTGTGCCCGGATGTGAGTGTAGCTGGGTGTGAGTGTGCTCGGGTGTGTGTGAGTTGGGGTTTGAGTGTGTCCCGGTGACAGTGTGTCTGGTTGTGAGTGTGTATGGTGTGACTGTGACCGGGTATGATTGTGTCAGTGAGTAAGTGTGTCCAGGAATGAGTGTGTCCGGGTGTGAGTGTGCATGGCTGTGAGTTTGTCTGGGTATGACTGTGCCTGGTTGTGAGTGTGCCCTGGTTTGAGTATGCCTGGGTGTTAGTGTATCCGGGTGTGACTGTGCCTGGGTGTGAGTGTGTCAGGTATGAGTGTGCCCGGGTGTGAGTGTTCCCTGGTGTGAGAGTGCCCGGCAGTGAGTGTGTCTGCTTGTGTGTGCCCTGGTGTGAGTGTGTATGGTTGTGTGTGTGCATGGCTATGAGTGTGCATGTGTGAGAGTGTGCCCAGGTGTGACTGTGCATGTGTGTGAGTGTGCATGTGTGTGAGTGTGTCTGGGTGTGAGTGTGTACGGGTGGGAGTGTGCATGGCTGTGAGTGTGCATGGTTGTGAGTGTGCATGGGTGTGTGTGTTCAAAGGTGTGAAGGTGTCTGGTGTGAGTGTGTCCGGATGTGAGTATGCTTGGGTGTGAGTATCCACGGCTGTGAGTATGCCCAGGTGTGAGTTTTCATGTGTGTGAATGATCCCGGTGTGAGTGTGCCTGGGTGTGACTTTTTCTGAGTGTGGTGTGCCTGGGTCTGAGTTTGCCTGGGTGTTAGTGTGCACAGTTTTGAGTGAGCCCGGGTGTGAGCCTGGTGTGTGTTTACCCAGGTGTGAGTGTGAATAAGTGTGCCCGGTGTTAATATGTTCGGGTGTGAGTATGCTAGGGTGTGAGTATGCCTGGGTGTATGTCCCGGTGTGAATAGGCTGAGGTGTTAGTGTGCAAGGGTCTTAGTGTGTCCAGCTGTGAGTATGCCCGGGTTTGAGTATGTTCAGGTGTGAGCGTGCATGTGTATGAGTGTGCATGGGTGTGATTGTGCGGGGTTTGAGTGTGTCCAGGTGTGAGGATTTCCGGGTGAGAGTATGCCCTGGTGTGAGGGTTTCCAGGTGTGAGTGTGCATAGGTGTGAGTGTGCATGGGTGTGAGTGTGCATGGGTGTGAGTGTGCATGGGTGTGAGTGTGCATGGGTGTGAGTGTGTCCAGGTGAGAGTGTCTGGGCTTCAGGGTGCATGGCTGTGAGTGTGCATGTGTGTGAGTGTGTCTGGGTGTGAGTGTGCCCAGGTGTGAGTTTGCATGGCTGTGAGTGTGTCCTCCTCTGAGTGTGCCTGCCTGTGTGTCCAGACGTGAGTGTGTCCGTGTGAGTGTATCCAATTATGAGTGTGTCTAGGTGTGAGTGCATAGCTGTGACTGTGTCCTGGTTTGAGCGTGCCCAGCTGTGTGACTGGATGTGAGTGTGTCCGGGTGTGAGTGTGCTCAGTTATGAGTGTGTCCAGGTGTGAGTGTGCATGGCTGTGAGTGTGTCCGGGTGTGAGTGTGCATGGCTGTGAGTGTGTCCGGGTATGACTGTGCCTGAGTGTGAGTGTGTCCAGGTTTGAGTGTGTCCGGGTGTGAGTGTGTCCAGTTATGAGTGTGCCTGGGTGTGAGTGATCAATGGTGTTAGTGTGCCCAGGTGTGAGTGTGTCCAGTCTGAGTGTGTCCGGCTGTGAGTGTGTCAGGTGTGAGTGTGCCTGGGTGTGAATGTTCCTTGGTGTGAGTGTGCCCGGCAATGAGTGTGCCTTCCTGTGTGTGCCCTGTTGTGAGTGTGTATGGTTGTGTGTGTGCATGGCTATGAGTGTGCATGCGTGAGAGTGTGCCCAGGTGTGAGTGTGCATGTGTGTGAGTGAGCATGGGTGTGAGTGTGAAAGGGTGTGAGTGTGTCCGGGTTTGAGTGTGCCCGGATGTGAGTAAGCTTCGGTGTGAGTTTCCACAGCTGTGAGTATTCCTGGGTGAGTTTTCTTGTGTGTGAATGATCCCGCGTGTCAGTGTGCCCGGGTGTGAGTGCGCCCCGGTTTTATTTTTTCCGATTGTGAGTATGACCAGGTCTGAGTTTGCCTGGGTGTTAGTGTGCACAGTTGTGAGTCCAGGTGTAAGCCTGGTGTGTGTTTACCCAGGTGTGAGTGTGAATAAGTGTGAGTATGCCCAGGTGTTAGTATGTTCAGGTGTGAGTGTACCCAGGTATATGTTCGGGTGTAAGTGTGCTCGGGTGTTAGTGTGCATGTGTCTGAGTGTGTCTAGCTGTGAGTATGCCTGGGTTAGAGTATGTTCAGGTGTGAGTGTGCATGGGTGTGAGTGTGTCTGTTCTGAGGATTTCCACGAGTGAGGGTGCCCGATTGTGAGTGTGCCCGGTTGTGAGTGTGTTCGAGTGTGAGGGTTGCCGTGAGTGTGCATGGGTGTGAGTGTGCTGGTTGTGGGGGTGCCCTTGTGTGAGAGTGCATGGGTATGAATGTACCGGGTGTGAGGGTGCCCGGGTGTGAGGGTTCCCAGGTGTGAGTGTGCATGTGTGTGAGTGTGTCCGGGTTTGAGTTTGTCCAGGTGTGAGGTGCCCGGGTGTGGGTGTGCAAGGGTGTGAGTGTGCCCGGTTTGAGGGTGCCCGGGTGTGGGTGTGCATGGGTGTTAGTGTGCCGGGTGTGAGGGTACCCAGATGTGAGAGTGCCCGGGAGTAGGTGTGCATGGGTGTGAGTTTTCTGTGTGGATAAATCTTTATTTGTATAGTAAAGGGGGGCTGAGAGGGTGGGTTGAACCAGGACTGTGGCACATTAGGTCGGACCCGGAAGGCTTCAGAGGCCGAACCAGAATGAGGGCCTACTACGTGCTCCCCAGACCGAGGACCTACTATGTGCTCCCCAGAATGAGGACCTGCTTTGTGCTCCCCAGAAAGAGGGCCTGCTCTGTGCTCCCCAAAAGGAGGACCTGCTCTGTGCTTCCTAGAAGGAGGACCTACTCTGTGCTCCCCTAAAAGGAGGACCTAGTATGGGCTCCCCAAAAAGGTGGACCTACTCTGTGCTCCCCAGAACTAGGACCTACTCTGTGCTCTCCAGAAGGAGAACCTGCTCTGCGCTCCCCAGAACGAGGACCTACTCTGTGCTTCCAACCACCGTCCTTACATCAGCTCCTGAAGGTCTGAGGAGAGGAGTGAAACCCCATCCCCTCCTTCGAGCAGACAGTAGCCTCCACAGCCCAGGAGGAGTGCAGCCTGGACTGGAGCTGGGGAGCTAGGAGCTGGAGAGCGGGGATCTGGGAAGCTGTGATCTGGGGATCTGGGGAGTTGGGGAGCTGGGTTCTGGGGATCTGAGGATCTGGGGAGTCGGATCCAGGGATCCGGGGTCTGGGGAGCCTGGATCTGGGGAGTGGGGAGGGGTCTCTACCGAGACAGTCAGCACGCCTCCTGAGGGTTTACTATCTCAGACAAGCAGCTGGGGGCTGCACAGAGAAACCCTGTTTAGTCTTAAAAAACAACAACAAAACCAGAACCCAAAACCTCTCTACCCTCAGCTACAAATGTCACGGGGTGTGTGTGTGTGTTTGTGTCAGTGTGTGTGTGTGTCTGAGTGTGTGTGTCTGTGTTTCTGTGTGTGTGTATCTGTGTGTGTCTGTGTGTTTGTGTGTGTGTGTGTGTCTGTCTGTGTGTGTGTATCTGTGGGTCTGTGTTTCTGTGTGTGTGTTTGGATATATGTGCCTGTGTATGTGTCTCTGTGTGTGTGCATCAGTGTGTGTGTGTGTGTGTGCCTGTGTGTATGTCTCTGGCTGTGTGTGTCTCTGGGTGTGTGTGTTTCTGTGTGTCTGTGTGTGTGTCTGTTTTGGTGTCTGTGTGTATGTCTGTCTGTGTGTGCCTGGGTGTGTATGTCTGTGTGTGTGTGTGTCTGTTTTTGTGTCTGTGTGTATGTCTGTCTGTGTGTGCCTGGGTGTACATGTCTGTGTGTCTGTGTGTGTCTGTGTGTGTGTCTGTTTTTGTGTCTGTGTGTGTGTCTGTGGGTGTGTGTCTCTGTGTGTCTGTGTGTCTATGTCTGTATATCCGTGTCTGTGTGTGTCTGTGTGCCTGTGTGTGTGTGTGTGTCTGTGTGAGTGTGTCCTGGTGAGAGTGTGCCCAGGTGTCAGTGTGCTGGGTGTGAGGGTGCCTGGGTGTGAATGTGTCCGGGTGTCAGTGTGTCCATGGGAGTGAGTGTGCTTGGGTGTGAGTGTATCCGGGTGTGAATGTGTCCATGCATGAGTGTATCCAAGTGTGAGTGTATCTAGTTAAGAGTGTGTCCAGGTGTGAGTGTTCATGGTTGTGAGTGTATATGGGTGTGTGTCCAGTTATGAGTGTGTCTTGGTGTGAGTGTGCATAGCTGTGAGTATGCCAGGGTGTGAGTGTGTCCAGGTATGAGTGTGCATGGGTGTGAGTGTGTCCAGGTGACAATGTGTTCTGTTGTGAGTAAGTCTGGATGTGAGTGAGTCCAGGTGAGAGTGCATCCAGGTGTGAGTGTGTCAGGGTGTGACTATGTCCAGGTATGATTGCGTCTCGGTGTGAGTGTGTCCGAGTGTGAGTTGCATGGGTGTTTGTGTATCCGGGTGTGAGTGTATCTGGGTGACAGTGTGCCTGGGTGTGAGTGTGCCAGGGTGTGAGTGTTTCCCTGGGGTGTGAATGTGTCCGGGTGTGATTTCGTCCTGGTGTCAGTGTGTCCATGTGTGAGTGTTCCCCAAGGGTCTGAGTGTCCCCAGGTTGCCGGAGCCCGCCAGCAGAGCAGAACGGGGTTCTGAGTCGGGAGTGAGGATTGAAATTAATAATGCACACTACACATAATTATGTTCCGAGAGGCTTCTGGCCGCTTGCTCATGGCCCTAATGAGCCCTAGAGCGTCAATACGATCTGTATCCGAAAAGCCACTAGACCAGACAGCCTTCTTTATTTATACAAACAGTTTACACAAGGGGTTAATTTTCACAAGGAAGTGAGGCAGAGTTGAGACTTCAAGCAAGCTCTCCCACCTGCTGTCACCAACAAAAGGCGAATGGACTTGCAAATCCTTCCCTGTCTCCAAGGGAAGGCCTGGAAAAAACCTGTCTTCCTGTGCTGAGACTAGCATTTCAAATAGCTGCCAAAGCAGCTTCGACCTGGCTCACCACACCAGGTGTGAGTGTGTATGGCTGTCAGTGTGTCCAGGCATGGATGTGTTGGGGTATGACTGTGTCCAGGTATGATTGTGTCCTGGTGTGAGTGTGCATGTATGTTTGTGTATACGGGTGTGAGAGTTTCCAGGTATAAGTGTATCTGGGTAGGAGTGTGCCTGGGAGTGAGTGTGTCCCAGTATGAGTGTGCCCGGGTATGAGTGTGGCTGACTGTGAGTGTTTCCCTGGGGTGTGAGTGTGCACAGGTGTGAGTGTGCCTCAGTGTGAGTGTTCCCCTAGAGTGTGAATGTTCCCCTAGAGTGTGAGTGTTTCCCTGGGGTGTGAGTGTGCCCCTTGGGTGTGAATGTTCCCCGGGTGTCAGTGTTCCCCTGGGGTGTGAGTGTTCCCCTGGGGTGTTAGTGTTCCCTTGAGGTGTGAGTATTTCTGGGTGTGAGTGTTACCCTGGAGTGTGAGTGTGTATACAGCTATGAGTGTATCCAGCTGTGTATCCGGGTGTGAGTGTGCACGGCTGTGAGTGTGTCCTGCTCTGAGTGTGTCCAGGTGTGAGTGTGCATGCCTGTGAGTGTGTCCGGTTTTGAGTGTGCATGGGTGTTTGCATATCTGGGTATGAAAGTGTCCAGGTATGAGTGTATCTGGTTGAGAGTGTGCTGATGTGATTGTGCCCAGCTGTGAGTGTGTTCAGGAGTGAATGTGTCCAGTTGTGAGTGTGGCCGGGTGTGAATGTGTCAGGCTATGGTTGTTTTCCTGGGGTGTGAGTGTTTCCCTTGGGTGTGAGTGTTCCCTTGGGGTGTTAGGGTTCCCCTGGGGTGTGAGTGTTTCCCTGTGGTGTGACTGTTCCCATGGGGTTTGATTGTTGCTCAGGGTTGTGAGTATGGCCAAGTATGAGTGTTCCCTTAGGGTGTGAGTGTTCCCCTGAGTTGTGAGTGTTCCCCTGGGTGTGAGTGTTCTTCTGGGGTGTGACTGTTCCCCTAGGGTGTGAGTGTTCCCCTGGGGTGTGAGTGTTTTCAGGGAAGCCTCCCGGTGGGTTGGCCTCTGTCCTGTTCCCTGTGCCCTCTGGCCTGTGCCTTGTGCCCCTTTTCCTCAGCCCTTTTCCCTTTACACTGGGCCCTGTACTACCCTCTGCCCTGAGCCCTGTTCCCTGTGCCATGTACCCTGTACCCTGGGCCCTGTATGCTGTGCCCTATATACTACTGTACCCTGTATCCTGTACCCCATTTGTGACTTTGCATGGCTGTGAGTGTTTCCGGGTCTGAGTGTGCCAGGTTGTGTGTCCGGAGGTGAATGTGCCCAGGTGTCAGTGTGCCCTGGTTTGAGTGTGTCCAGTTATGAGTGTGTAGGCAGGTGAGTGTGTCCAGCTGTGAGTGTCCCAGTTGTATGTTTGGTTGTGAATGTTCTCTTGTGTGAGTGTGCCCGGGTGTGAGTGCGCCAGGGTGTGAGTGTGGCCAAGTGTGTGTGTGGTCAGGTGTGAGTTTGCCAGGATGTGCTTAAGCCCGGATGTGAGTGTGTCCTTGTGTGCGTTGGTACGGGTGTGAGTGTGTCCAGGTGTGAGTGTGACTGGCTTTGAGAGTGTCTGTGTGTGAGTGTGCATGGGTGTCAGTGTTCCTGTGTGTCAGTGTGTCTGGGTGTGAGTTTGTCTGGGTGTGAGTGTGTCCAGTTATGAATGTGTCTGTGTGTGTGTGTGAATGACTGTGAGTGTGTCCTGGTGTGAGTGTGTCTGGGTGTGAATTGCCCTGGTGTGAATATGTCCGAGTGAGTTTGCAAGGGAGTGACTGCCGGGGAGAGAGTGTTTTGGGGTTTGATTGTTTCCGGGTGTGAGTGTCCCCTGGTGTGAATGTGCATGGCTGTGAGTGTGTCTGGGTGTGAGTGTAACCCAGGTGTGAGTGTGTTCATGTATGAGTGTATCCAGGTGTGATTGTGTCCAGTTAAGTGCGTGTCCAGGTGTGAGTATGCATGGATGTGAGGGTGTCCTTGTGTGAGTGTGACCAGCTGTGTGTTCAGGTGTGAGTGTGTCCAGGTATGAGTGTGCATGGGTGTGAGTGTGCATGTTTGTGAGTGTGTCCAGGTGTGAGTGTGCATGCCTGTGAGTGTGTCCTGGTTTGAGTGTGACCTGCTCTGTGTCCATGTATGAGTATGCCTGAGTGTGAGTGTGTCCACCTATGAGTGTGCATGTGTGTGTGTGTGTGTGTCCGGGTGTGAGTGTGCTTGGGTGTGAGTCTGGGTGTGAGTCTGTCCCAGTGAGAGTGTGTCCGAGTGTGAGTGTGTACAGTGTGACTCTGATGGGGTTTGATTGTGTCTGGGAGTGTGTGTTTCTGCTTTTGAGTGCGCATGGGTGTTTGTGTATCTGGGTATGGGAGTGTCCAGGTATGAGTTTATCTGGGTGAGAGTGTGTCCTGATGTGAGTGTGCCTGGCTGTGGGTGTGTCCGGGTATGAGTGTGTCTGGGGTACAGTGTTTCCGTGTGAGTGTGTCCACCTGTGAATGTGTCTGGGTGTGAGTGTACATGGGTTTGAGTGTGTCTGTGTGTGAGTGTGTCCAGATGTGAGTGTGTCTGGTTGTGAATGTTTCCAGGTATGAGTGTGTCCACGTGTGATTGTGCCCGGGTGTGAGTGTATCCAGGTGTGAGTGTGCATGGCTGTGAGTGTGTCCTTGTTTGAGTGTGCCCGGCTGTCTGTCTGGGAATGAGTATGCCTGAGTATGAGTGTGTCCACTTACGATTGCGCATGTGTGTGTGTGTGTGTCTGTGTGAGTGTGTCCAGATGTGAGTGTGTCTGTTTGTGAGTGTTTCCGGGTATGAGTGTGCATGGGTTTGAGAGTGTCCGGTTGTGAGTGTGCTAGTGCATAAGTCAGTCTGGGTGTGACTGTGTCTGGTATGATTGTGTCCAGGTGTGAGTGTGTCCGGGTGTGAATGTGTGAGGCTATGAGTGTTTTCATGGGTTGTGAGTGTTCCCCTGGGGTGTGAGTATTCCCCTGGGATGTGAGTGTTCCCCTGTTTTGTGAGTGTGTCCGGGTGTGAGTGTGCCATGGTGTGAATGTTCCCCTGGGTTGTGAGTGTTTCCTTGGGTGTGAGTGTTCCCTTGGGGTGTGAGGGTTCCCCTGGGGTGTGAGTGTTCCCCTGTGGTGTGACTGTTCCCATGGGGTTTGAGTGTTGCTCAGGGTTGTGAGTATGGCCAAATATGAGTGTTCCCTTAGGGTGTGACTGTTCCCCTGAGTTGTGAGTGTTTCCCTGGGTGTGAGTGTTCTTCCGGGGTGTGACTGTACCCCTAGGGTGTGAGTGTCTCCCTGGGTTGTGAGTGTTCCCCAGGGGTGTGAGTTTTCTCAGGGTAGCCTTTTGGTGGGTTGGCCTCTGTTCTGTACCCTGTGCCCTTTTACCCTGTGCCCTGTTCCCTTTACCCAGTGCCTTGTGCCCTTTACCCTGGGCCCTGTTCCCTTTACCCAGTGCCTTGTGCCCTTTACCCTGTTCTACCTGTTGGAGCCCGCCAGCAGTTAAACAGTTCTTGAGTAGGGAGTGGGGATTAAAATTAATAAATTAACACACAGCACAAAGGACCTTCCGAGAGGCTCTAGCAGAGACTAGCCTCTGGCTTTATTCCAGACTCCTGTTAAGCCACAGTAAAAACAGTTCAACACAGTGAGTTACATTCACAAGGAGGTGAAACAGGAGAAGTGGCTTAGACAAGCTACCCCACCTGCTGTCACAACAGAAGGAGATGGACTTGCAAATTCCTCCCTGACTCCATAGGAGGCCTGGGAAAGCCATCTCCCCACTGATACCCTGTGCCCTGTCCCCTGTCACTTGTCTCTTGTGCTCTTTGCCCTGTACCCTGTCCCTTATGCATTATGCTCTGTGCCCTGCACCCTGTGCTCTTTGCCCTCTACCCTGTGCCCTGTATCCTGTACCCTGTGTCCTCTGTCCTGTACCCTGTGCCCTGTACATTGTGTCCTGTGTCCTGTACACTGTGTCCTATGCCCTCTATCCTGTGCCCTCTACCCTGTACCCTGTACCCTGTGCCCTCTATCCTGTGCCCTCTACCCTGTACCCTCTGCCCTGTACCCTGTGCCCTATATCCTGTGCCCTCTACCCTGTACCCTCTACCCTGTACCCTGTGCCCTCTATCCTGTGCCCTCTACCCTGTACCCTGTGCCCTTTGTGCTGTACCCTGTGCCCTGTACCCTGTACTACCCTCTGCCCTGAGCCCTGTTCACTGTGCCCTGTACCTTGTACCCTGTGCCCTATATCCTGTGCCCTCTACCCTGTACCCTGTATCCTGTACCCTGGGCCCTGTACCCTGTACTACCCTGTGCCCTGTTACTTGTGACCTGTGCCCTGTACACATGAGCCTCTTCGCACCAGCTGTGTCAAGATGGCATTTCAGGCTCCGACGCTATGACCCACACTCACAGGGAGCAGAGTGAAAGCAGAAGAACAAACCTCCTCCCTGTGCCTCGGGGTCACACTTGGCGGGCAGAGGACGGTCACCTCAGCCCTGTGCTGGGGTCAAAGGTCGATGCTGACAGGCCTGACAGGCAAGCAGCCTGACTGAAGAACATCAAGCGCTGGCCTCAGTGTGAGTGTGTCTGTGTGTGAGTGTGCCACGGTGTGTATCAGGGTGTGATTGTCCCCAAGTGTGATTGTCTGGGTGTGATTGTCTCCAGCAGGCATGGCTAGAAAAGCACGGTGGCTTGCCTAAGGTTAGGACTTCCCATGAGTGAGAGAAAGAGAGGAGAAACCACGTGCGACCACATATGAGTGGTGATGCACCCCCAAGGAAAACTAGGGCCCTAAAATGGAGGTCAACAGAGACAGTCAGCCCTAGACATGGCTCAGGGTCCCCCATCTCAAAAGATAGTACGATTATATATTAGTTCGTTAGCATTCTGAGCTAATGCCCTGGACTTGTTATTTATTATCCTGTGCAAAGGACTATGGAAGACTTAGTTAGCATCCAGTCCTAATACCCTTGACTAGTTAGTTATCATCCTGTGCAGATTGGTCCTGGACTAGTTAGTTAGGATCTTGTGCAAGGGCCCTGGATTAGTGTGTTAGCATCCTATGCAAAGGGCCCTGGACTAAATATTTAGCATGCTGTGCCAAGGGCCTTGGACTAGTTAGTTAGCATTCTGTGTGAAGATTGTGGATTTGTTAGTTAGCATCCTGGCCTAAGACCTGGATTAGTTTGTTAGCATCCTGTGCAAAGGGACCTTGATTAGTTAGTTAGCATCCTGACCTAAGGCCCTGAATTACTTAATTATCATCATGTGCAAAGGGATCTGTGCAAAGGGCCTTGGAGTAGTTAGTTAGTATCCTGTGGAAGATTATGGATTAGTTAGTTAGCATCCTGGGCTAAGGCCCTGGACTAGTTTGTTAGCATCCAGTCCTAATACCCTGGACTAGTTAGTTATCATCCTGTTCAGAAGGGCCATGGACTAGTTAGGTAGCATCCTGTCCTAAGGTCCTGGACAAGTTAGTTAGCATACTGTGCAAATGGCCTAGACTGGTTAGTTAGCAACCTGTGCTAAGTCCTTAGAATAGTTAGTTAGTATTCTGTGCAAAGGACACTAGTTTAGTTAGTTAGCATCCTGTGCTAAGGCTCTGGACAATTTAGTTCGGTTCTTGTGCAAATGGCCCAGGACTTGTTATTTAGCATCCTGTGTAGAGACCTGTCAGTAGTTAGTTAGCATACTGTGCTAAGGGCCCTGGACTAATTAGTTAGCATGCTGTCCAAAGGGGCCTGGACTAGTTAGCTAGCATCCTGTCCTAAGGCCTTGGAATAGTTAGCAATGTGTCCTATGGCCCTGGACTAGTTAACATCCTGTGAATAGGGCCCTGAAGTAGTTAGTTAGCATCCTGTGCAACGGGCCCTGGACTAGTTTGTTAGCTTCCTGTCCTAAGACCCTGAACTACTTAGGTATCATCATGTGCAAAGGGCCCTGGACAAGTTAGATAGCATATTGTGCCAAGGGCCCTGGACTAGTTAGTTAGCATCCTGTGCAGTAGGGCTTGGACTAGTTATTTGGTATCCTGTTCAAATGGACCAGGACTAGTATATAGCATCCTGTGTAGAGTCCAGGGACTAGAGTCCAGGCCTTAGACATCCTGTGCTAAGGCCCTGGAGTAATTAGTTAACACCCCATGTTAAGGCCCTGGACTAGTTAGTTAGCATCCTGATCTAAGGCCCTGCAGTAGTTATTTAACATCCTGTGTTAAGGAGCTGAAGTAGTTAGTTAGCATCCTGTGCAAAAGGCCCTGGACTAGTGAGTTAGCATACTGAGCAAAAAACCCTGGACAAGTTAGTTACTAAGGCCCTGGACTAATTAGTTAGTATCCTGTGGAAGATCATGGATTAGTTAGTTAGCATCCTGGGCTAAGGCCCTGGACTTGTTAGAAAGAATCATGTGCAAAGGGCCTAGGACTAGTAAGTTAACATATAGTCCTAATACCCTTGACCAGTTAGTTATCATCCTGTGCAGAAGGGTCTTGGGCTAGTTAGTTAGCATCCTGTGCAAAAGGCAATGACCTAGTTATTCAGCATCATGTGCAAAGGGCCCTTGACTACTTAATTAGAATCCTTAGCAAAGAGCCCTGGACAAGTTAGTTAGCATCTTGTATGAAGGCCCTGAACTATTTAGTTAGTATCCTGTGGAAAATCATGGATTAGTTAGTTAGCATCCTGGGCTAAGGCCATGGACTTGGTATCCTGTACAAAGGGCCATGGACTAGTTACTTAACATCCAGTCCTAATACCCTTGTCTAGTTAGTTATCATGCTGTTCAGAAGGATCCTTGGGCTAGTTAGTTAGCATCCTGTGCAAAGGGCCTTTGACTACTTAGATAGTATCCTGTGTAACAGGGCCTGGAGTAGTGTGTTAGCATCCTGTGCAAAGGACCTTGGACTATTTAGTTAGCATGCTGTGACAAGGGCCCTCGACTAGTTAGTTTGCATCATGTGCAGAAGGGCCCTGGAGTAGTTAGCATCATGAGCAAAGAGCCCAGGACAAGTTAGGAAGCATCCTGTCCTAAGGCCATGGACAAGTTAGTTAGCATCCTGTGCAAAGGGCCCTAGACTACTTACTTAGAATGCTGTGCATAGAGCCTGGTTTGGTTAGTTAGCAACAAGTGCTAAGTCCCTACACTAGTTAGTTAGCATCCTGTGCAAGGGGCACTACAATAGTTAGTTAGCATCATGTTCTAAGGCCCTGGACTAGTTTGTTAGCATACTGTGCAAAGGACCCTGGACTAGTCAGTTAGCATCCTCTGCAAAGTGTCCTGTACCAGTTATTTAGCATTCTGTGCAAAGGACACTAGATTAGTTAGTTAGCATCATGCGCAAAGGCCCAGAACTAGTTAGTTAGAATCCTGTGTAAAGGACCCTGGACTAGTTAGTTAAAATAGTTTTCAAAGGGCCTGGACCAGTTAGTTAGCATCCCAACTAAGGCCCTAGAGTAGTTAGTTATCTTACTGTGCAAAGGGCCATGGACTAGTTAGTTAGAATCCTATGTAAAGGGCCCTAGTCTCATTAGTTAGTATCCTGTATAAAGGGCCTTTGACTATGTACCATCTGGTGCAAAGGCCCGGGACCACTCAGTTAGCATCTTGTATAAAGGGCCGTGGTTTATTAGGTAGAATTCTATGCAAAGGGCCTTGGACTAGTTAGTTAGCATCCTGAAAAAATACCGGGGACTAGTTAGTTAGTATTCTGAGGTAAGTCCCTGAACTAGTTCGCATTCTGTGCAAAGGACCCTGGACGAATTATTTAGCATCCTCTGAAAAGGGCCCGGGACTAGTTAGTTAGCATCCTGTGCAAACGGCTTTGGACTAGTTAGTTAGAATCATGGGAAAGGCCCTGGACTAGTTAGTTATAATCCTGTGCAAAGGACCCTGGACTAGTTACTTAGCCTCCTGTGCATGAGCGGTGGACTAGTTAGATATCATCCAGTGCAAATGTCCCTGTACTCCTTACTTAGCATCCTGTGCAAAACCAAGGACTTGTTAATTAGCATCCAGTGCAAAGCCCCGGACTAGTTAGTTACATTCTAGTGCAAATGCCTGGGAGTAGTTAACATCCTGTGAAAAGGAACAGGAGTACTTGGCATCCTATGCAAAGCCCCAGACTTGTTAGCATCCTGTGCAAAAGGAACAGGAATAGATAGCATGCTGTAAAAAATCCCTGGACTAGATAGTTAGCATCCTGTAATAAGTCTCTGGACTAGTATTTAGCATACCTTGTTAAAGCCATGGACTACTTAGTTAGCATCCTGAGCACAGGGCCTTGGATTAGTTAGTTAGAATCTTATGCAAAGGGCCCTGTACTAGTTAGTTAACATCCTGTGAAAAGGACCCTGGACTAGGTAGTTAGCATCCTGTGCAAAGGCCCAGACCAGTTAGTTAGCATCCTGTGCAAAGTCCCTGGTTTAGTTAGCTAGAATCTTATGAAAAGGGCCTTCTACCAGTTAGTTTGCATCCTGTGCAAAGGGCCCGGGAATAGTTAGTTATCATCCTGTGCAAATGGGCACTGGACTAGTTTGTTAGCAACCTCTGCAAAGGGCACTGGACTAGTTAGTTAGCATCATGTGCTAAAGCCCTGGACTAGTTAGTTAGCATCCTGTGCAAAGGGCCTTGGACTACTTAGTTAGCATCTTGTGCAAAGGGCCATGGACTAGTCAGTTAAGATTCTGTGCATAGGTCCCTAGACTAGTTAGTTAGCATCCTGTTCAAAGGCACGAGAGTAGTTAGTTAGCATCTTGTGCAAAGCCCCGGAATAGTTAGTTACATTCCAGTGCAAAGGCGAGCGACTAGTTAGCATCCTTTGCAAAGGCCTAGTATGAGTTAGTTAGCATACCTTGTTAAGGCTCTGTACTAGGTAGTTAGCATCCTGGGCAAAGGGCCCAGGACTAGCTAGTTAGCACCCCTTAAGAAGGCCATGGGCTAGTAGTTAGCATCCCGTGTTACGCCCATGTAGTAGTTAGTTATCATCCTGTCCAAAGTGCTATGGACTAGTTATTTAGCATCCTGTGCAAAGGGCCCTGAAGTAGTTAGTTTGTATCCCATGCTAAGGCCCTGGACTAGGTAATTAGCATCCTGTACAAAGGCCAGGGATTATTTAGTTAGAATCTTCTGCAAAAGCCCAGGAATAGTTAGTTAGCATCCTGTACTAAGGCCAAGGTCTAGTTAGTTAACATCCCATACTAAGGCAATTACTAGTTAGTTAGTATCCTGTCTTACACCAAAGACTAGTTAGTTGGCATCCTGAGCAAAGGCCCTTGATGAGTTATTTAGCATCCTGGGCAATTGGCCATAGACTACATTGTTAGAGTCCTGTGCAAAAGGCCCTGGGCTAGTTAGTTAACATCCTGTGCAGAAAGTCCCTGGACTAATTAGTTAGTGTCTGGTGTTCAAGTAATGGACTAGATAGTTAGCATCCTATTCAAAGAGTCTGGGAGTAGTTAGTTAGCATCTTGTGCAAAGAGCCCTGGACTAGGTACTTAACATTTTGTGGTAAGGCCCTGGACTAGTTATTTAGGATCCCATACTAAGTCCCAGGTCTACTTCGTTAGCATACTGTTCTAAGGCCCTTGAGTTATCATCCTGTGCAGAAGCACCCTGGAGTACTTAGTTAGCATTTTGTGCAAAGGACTTGGACTGGTTAGTTACCATCCTGTGCCAAGGGCCCTGAACTGGTTAGTTATCATCCTGTGTAAAGGGCTCTGGACTGGTTAGTTAGTGTCCCGTTTTAAAGGCCTTGGATTCATTAGTTAGCACCGTGTGCAAAGGCCCAGGACTGGTTAGTTAGCATCCTATACAAAGAGCAAATGGACTAGTTAGTTAGCATCCTGTCCTAAGGCCCTCAATTAGTCAGTTATCATCCTTTGCAGAAGGACCCTGGACTAGTTAGTTAGCATCTTGTAAAAAGGGCCATGGATTAGTTAATTAACATCTATTTCAAAGTACTTTGGACTAGGTAGTAATCATCCTGTACCTGTAACCCTTGATTAGTTAGTTATCATCCTATGTATAAGGGCCCTGGACTTGTTAGTTACCATTTTGTTCAGAGGCTAGGACTAGTTGGTTAGCATCCATTGTTCAAGTCCTGGACTAGTTAGTTATCATCCTGTGCCAAAGGCCCTGGACTAGTGAGTTACCATCCTGTGCTAAGGGCCCCTGGACTACTTCGTTAGCATCCCATACTAAGACCCTGGACTAGTTAATTTGTATCCT